>OY728132.1:54160000-54785000 GCA_963277665.1 Viscum album | reverse complement strand
TGTGTTTGTGCTGAAGTTGTGGTGACATTACTTAATTAGGGAGTGCTTTGTGGTTTTCACAGATCCCAAGATCCTGATGTATATATTTTCTCAGTGTGATCTGATCTTGTGATAGTAGTGGTGGATGTAGTTTCATTAGGATTATAATTTTTTGATATCCTACAACTTCGAAAAGGGGAATGTTTTTTATAAAAATTTTTGCATGAAGTTATGGAGGGGTTTTGTTCAGTAGTTTGGGGATGTTTGGAGGGAAATGGAGGAGTTGTAATCTTTTCACTTAGATGCATGAGTGGATGGTGGTAGAGGATATTTTTATAGAGTTCATTGTAGTTTTTGTAATGAAACAAGTGGAGGAGTCTCAGTGGGGAGGCCTAGAGATAGAGGTGATGTGTGATCGTGTTGGCCATGGTGATTCTATGGAAGGATGGAAGGGGGATGGTCAGAATAAGATGTTGTTTCATGGAAGGTTTTTTGTTTTGATAGTAATGCACAATGGATTCATTTTTTTGTTTCATAAATCACCATTGGTGGTACACCTAGGAATTTCAAAAATGTACCATGTCTTGAGGAAATAGTTTTGGTGACCTGGTATGAAATGGGCAGCAGCAAAGATTATTGAAAAGTTCTTGGTTTTATAGAATATAAAGGCCAACCATCATGTTCCTGGTGGTTTTTTGCTACCCTTTTATGTCCCTGAGTGGAAATGGGATTATATAATGATTTATTTTGTCACGAGATTACCTAGAGCTCAAGGATGATGCGATGGTATCTGCATAATAGTGGATTGGTTGATGATATCATCTCACTCTATAGCGATCAAGGAGTCAGTTGCAGTGGATTTTTTTCTATGACGTACATGGATGAGGTGGTGCGGTTATATTGAGTTCCAAGGTCCATTTTCTATGATCGGGGCAAAAAGTTTACCGCCCAAGTATAGAGGGTGTTTCAGAATGCTTTTGGCACCCAGTTATGCCTCAACACCACTTTCCACCTATAGATATATGGGTAACAGAACAAACTATCTAGATATTGGAGGATATGTTGCATGTGTGCATCTTGGACTTTAGTGTATATTGGGTACAAAAACTTATTTTGGTAGATTTTTCTTATAATAATTTCTATCACTCTTTCATTGGCATGGATCCATCTGAGGCTTTGTATGGGAGACTATGTCATTATCCATTATGCTGGACAAAGTTTGGGGAGATTGTTGTTCTTGGTCCTGATGTGGTGCAAAGCATGATAGAGAAAGTTTAGTTTGTTTGTGAGTGGATGAAAGAAGTATAATATTGAAAAAAATATTATACCACTTATAGGAGGAGACCCATTGAGTTTGAGGTTGGGGACCACATCTTCTTAATGGATTCCCTTAAATGTGGGAAACAGAGGATTGGAAAGGGGATTAAGATTTTCCCATGTTTTTTGGGCCCTTTGATGTTTTGGGGAGAGTTGGCAAGGTGGT
This sequence comes from Viscum album, assembly GCA_963277665.1. NCBI lineage: Eukaryota > Viridiplantae > Streptophyta > Magnoliopsida > Santalales > Viscaceae > Viscum > Viscum album. The sequence goes on along the minus strand of OY728132.1, from coordinate 54,783,538 downwards.
GTATCAGTTGGAATTTCCACTGTGGTTGGAAAGGATCCATGACATCTTCCACATCTCTCAGCTTCATTGATATATTCAGGATGACACCCTTGTCATTCACTGAGTATATTTGGATATCGAGGACGAAACAATTTTTTTGGAAGGACCAGTAGAGATCCAGGATCACCAAAGAAGGTATTGTGTGGGTGAACCATTCCTTAGGTTAGTATTTTTTTGAGTTATGATAGTGAGGAGGAGTGTACTTGGGAGAAAGATACACAAATTTATACCGAGTAATCGGAGTTGTTTTTACTTTTTCTCTGCTCTGTTTTTCTTTGTGATGAGATGTTTGATCCTTTTTTATTATTAGATGAGATGTATTCCTTGGTTTTTGATGTGTACTGTATGATATGTGATAAAGTCCAGACATTTGAAAAGTAGAATACATTATTCCTAATCGATACACATTAACAATGATGTGAATAAACCCATTCAGGTGAGTCAGTGAAGCCCAGAGCTTGTAGTATCATAAAATGGAAGATGGAATTATCCGATTCATGTCTTTAGGATGATGAAATTCATTGGTTTTAGTGGTTTTTGGTTTGAGATATGTAGAGGTTAATATGGATATGTAATGGTTGTGTGGTATTTTTGTGTGTTAGAGGATGTGGCATGTAGTTTCACAGTGTGTTTATGGTCATTTAGGTTGGCGTGCTTGGATGGTGGTAGCATTTTTGGTATGTCGAGAGCCTTGAAAGTTATCTCACAGGGTGGTTGTTCAGACCAATTTTCTTTTGGAATTGTTTTTGGATTATCGGGGGTGATAAACATTAGAGAGGTATATGATGTAATGTTCCTTGCCTTCCCAATCCGTTACTTTACCAGTTTTTTTTGTTGGAGGCATTTAGAAGAATTTTGGTTGTGTTTGGGTGCTGAGATCTGAGAGTAGGGGACTTTCACGATGTGAAAATGGGTTTCACACTATGTGGAAAAATTACACGATGTGAATGTTGTATTAACTATGTGTAATGTTTCAAGGTTATAAAAAAATGAATAGGCAACACTTTTTTATATGGAAACTGAACACCGGTGATTTCATGACCTGAAAGGGGGTACACATCATGTAATACCCTGACCAAGTTCAGTTTTAAAATTCATTTCCACAAAGATTTTATACATTCTACCATGATCTATTCTTATTATTGTTTCGGATGAAACCAAGGTTCCCAAAGGCATTATTCTATCCCTTTCCCCCCATCCTTGATCCATTTATCCTGGTAGTTGTTCGTTAACAATCCATGGTTGATCCATAGTGAGTTATTCTCCCTTAATGGTTAGTTCTCTTCATTCTTCTCTCTAAGGTCTACTATGGCGGTGTTTCTTTCCATTGGTGGTGTTCTTGGGATTCATTTTGGTAAATCCATTTAGCGGTATAGGTTGATCCATAGTTCTTTATGTGTTTTTTTGACTCATAGGTGTACTTATTTGCCTTGCGGTGCACAATAAGTTGGAAAGCTTCTTTGAGGTAGGGATTACCTTGTTTCTCCTTATTGGGTATCATTCCATAGGGGTTTAATTTTTTTATATTTGGGTTATTATTATGCCAGCTTAAAAAAGATAAATAAATGGATTTTTTAATTTAAAGGGATAAATGGGGTTTGTTTCGTATGATTTTATTTCTTTGACACTATTGTGATGTGATGGACTACACAGGCTAAATTCCCCACTAAAAATTGGTATCAATGAGTGGGACTCAACATAAGCATTTCATATCATGTATGAAATAATCAAAACCGATGACATCTGATAATATTAAATTATTATAATTGATGTTTATATATGGTAATGAATTAGAATAAGGATCAGAAATAGTTTAAATTTGTTGTATGTTTATTATAATTTTTTTAATAACCTTCTATAAATTCAAGAGTTAAGGTAGAAGTTTTTTCTCAATATCAATTCCTTGAGACTTATTTGGTATTATGAACCTATTTTAGTTTATATCGTGTATGTTCTACTTATTTTAAATATTTTATCATTATTGTCTTTTATTCATGATAATATATGTTCTATTTCAAATTTTTTATTTCATAAATTTATTATTGAAATAATACCAATTCCATATATGTGATTCTTAACTCCATATACTTTCGTTGAGTAATAATTATTATTCATGAACAATGACATCAAATGTTGGTTACATTCTACCTTGTCATTGTATTATCATGAAATATATATTTTGAATCTAGGTATTTACATTTATCTCTTATAAAACACATTTAAAAGGATTATTAATTTAAAAATAATATGTTTGTTTGGGTTTTTGTATCAATTTCCTTCCATTAAGGCATGTTTTAAATTTATGTACCTATTATTATTTTATATTTTGTACTTAATACCCCATTGGATCATATTCCTATTATTAATGTTTCATTCATTGTACCAACATGTATTTTTTAAAAAAACCCTTGCAATCCTTTTTATTCAATTGTTAACAAATTTTTAAGGTATTTTATTAACTCCACATATTTTCTTATGTCATAATGATTCCTTATTGACTTTGGGTTTATAAGATTATTTTATTCTATTATTTGATGATACTATATTTCCTTTAACCCTAATTTTCATTGAAATTACATTTATGGATTTATTTATTCATAAATTTGTTGATGTTAAGAATAATTCCAATTTTCTCAAAATGAGTTTTTTATCCTCTATATCCATGTTCACTCCTCTTTCCAATGTTATCCTTTTTTATTTCTGAAATATGTTTTAATTTTGGTGATATTAAAATTTATCATTACCAATTTTTACATTTATTATCTATCACTCTTTATGTGTTTGGGTTTTCAATAAAGGTATTTTCAAATTGTCAAAAAGTGGTTTCTTTTCCCAATTTTATGTTTTATCTACCAATCCACATTAATTTTGAAAAAACATTATTTTTTTCAAGGATATCTTATTGAGGATTCATTCCAAATTATTCTTAAAATCAATTTCCTAGTCAAAAAATCAAAACCAACTTTTGAGTGTGAACCGTTACTTATATATTTTTTTATTGTTAAAAATATTTTACTAAAACTCTTTTTCTGATTTCTTATCCATTCTACCCTTTAATTTAAGAATATATATCATTATTGGAGTAATGTTTTATAAATAACCTTGTAGATCCAATTATGAAATACACTTTTATGGTGTAACACCCCGAGATTTTATGAGAATTATTCTTTTTAATTTCTTTGATGTCTTTTGTTGTACGCTTCAAAAAGATTAGCTTGCACTATACGCAACACCCTATTAGCTTGTAGTATACGCAACACTATTCTTGGCTTGTGATGCACACAATTTCAAGTTCTTTCAAATAAAATTAATTTTACACAACACCAAGTATAGATTTTGATCAATGTATAACTGAACTATATTTTGAGTATTTTATATGCAACACCAAAGGAATCTTTCCCTACATGCAACCCTGACTTGTCTTTCATTACATGCAATCGAAACCTTCCTCGATAGCGTTTTTTGTACGCAATACCGTGTTTCACTAAAAAACGATATGTTATTAAAATATTATATAAACTATCAATTATCAATATAAATACCTACTTTTTTAAATTTTATAAATTTATCTTTCAAAATGGACATCGTTTTTGAATTCGGAACATCAAAATTAGCCTAGGATGAAATTTTGGTATTTTTTTGAAAGCTTTCAATTTTTGATGAATCGTGAAAACACTGAGTTATTAGTTAAAACCAACTTTTTATTTAAATAATTATTTATTTTATTTAAATTTATTTTAGGTCAAAATAGATAGATAATACTTATATAAGTTCAATGTAATTCATTGGAGTCATTTTATAATAATTATATATATGTATATAAATTTTATTAAACTTTTCACCGTCTTTTACCCACCTCCTAGGAGCATTTGCAATTGTACATAAAACATAATTTTACCGCTTCTGTGAGTTGAATTTCAAAAATCCGAGAGACACAGTTAATATCAAGGAGTAAAATGTGGTTCAATAAGATAAAAATATTTTTTTTGTGAATAGTTACTTTTTACTTTTATTTACCACGGTTAAAAGTAAATAGGGTAATTAAGGGTAAAAATGATATTATTGTTACCCTAACACATGTACTAATTCTATTGGATAAGTGTAATTCGACCGTAAAAAACCTTAGGAATAAAATATTACCCTTTAGGTCCAATTGGATTAGATTTGGACACTTATTATTATTTTATTAAAAGAAGAGTTAAAAGAGTTAAAATCAAAGTTTAATAAGTAAAACGTGTTTAATATAGAGTTATACATAAGATCAATTCGACTATAAATATTAATTAGAATGATAAAAAAATTTCCTAAATAATGGAATTTTATTTATAAATTTTAGACATTAAATAATCTAATTTATTTATGACACAATGATGATGCATTAATTACCTTATTAATAAAATATTAACATAATTGATGTTATAAATACCCAAATAAATGTAATTTGAGACCTTTTATGAATTAAACTAATTTTATCGGTTAATATGACATCTTAGTATTGATTTAATTAACTTTTTTCAAACTAATCATTCTGTTATGAGTTTCACAAAAATCAATTACCAAATAGTTTCAAAATTGACATAAAATTGTTTCTAAAACAAATATTATAATATTAATTGTTACTCTATTTATAAAATTTTTTGGTTTGGCCAAATGACTTAGATAAGATTATATATATATATTAATAATTAACTACTTGGAGTTAGTTTTTCCTATTATAGTAAGTTTATTAACCATATAGTGTAAGAAAACAAGAAGACACAGAAAAAGTTATATTATTTAACTTAGAGTTAAATCTAAATGATACGGTTAAAATAGTAACCTAAACTTCTCTAAAACCTATTGGTTTAGAGACTTTCAACCGATACCCACATTATTATCGAAATAAATCAATTTGGAGATATTATAAACCAAATAATATTTTATTATAAAATAATATTTTAAGTTTTTCCTAAGGTTCCCCTCTCCTCCCTTATAAAAGGTCACCTCCTCCCTCTTCTCTTTACACAATTTGGAGCCTTCAAGCTCGTCCAAAACCTGTACATTTCTCTTCTACACTTCCCTAGAAACATTCTGGAGGTTCTGGTCTTCTCAAAACACAAACTCTAGTCCCTTAAGAGGAAGCTTAAAAGAGGTGCGTCGAAGAAGAGGTAATCTCTTCTACCGATTCTTTCAAGTTTCTTTCTTCTTCAACTTCTTCTTATTTAGTTGTTTCATTATAAATTAATAACATAAGTTTCACTAATATACAGATATGTTATTATAAATATGAAACAATCCAATTTCACCTTCTATCCATCCTACGGAAAACTAAATCACCGCGCGTGCGTACGTACGGAATACCGTCTCCACACCGTGGTGTAATCTGTTTTTCCACCACCGCCTTAATTGGATGGGTATAATGGTGTAAAGAATAACTATAAATGGTTATTATAACATCATAATGATTCTTTGAAATTATATCAACCACTCCAATTCCATTCAATAATTATGGGAACAATATCGTCTCTCGTGGGTACGTATGGATTACCGTCTCCACGACGTGATGAGATTCATTCTCCATGTTAACCATTCAAGAATGATTATAAAGTATATATAATGAATAATAATGAAATATATGAAATAATTAAACTAATGGATATATATATATATATATATATATTTTATCTACTTACTTCCATTCAAGTCAATAAGGAATGGAAAACAACGTTCATGCGTACGTACGGCCTACCGTCTCCATGAACGGTGTATTTCATTTCATTCATCTATAGATTATATATATATATATATATATACTGAATATATATTATATATAAATCATGATTTACATTCTTGAAATAGTAAATCATGATATAAGTAATAATAATATCAAGAACAACAAGTCCAAACACATACGATAAATAAAACGATTTTACCCAAAACGCTACTTTAACATGAAAATTACAAAAGAACAGGTAATATAATGTCATAAGTGAACCATATTTGATATCATAAAAATAAATATGATTTTATAATAAGTCAATGACATTATTTAAATCATTATATAGGTGGTTCAGATACATACGAAGCATATCAGACATAAGGTAAGGGATAATTATTCCAATCTCGTTCTTATCCGAGATTGTTTATTCGTAAGTATTTACCGGGGTTATTGTTATCATCCATGTCCATGTTTTATAAAAGTGTTTTTATGTATGTTTAAAGTAAGTTTTACCCAATTTTTTTTACATTTACCACATGTTATGAAAATAATATTTCTTTTGTTTACCATACGAGGAACTTTTTGACTTTTCCGACAAAAGTACGAGGAGAATGTTTTTTTAACTTATATGGCATGAACGGATTTTTATGGTTTCATAAAGCCTTATTTTCATGAATCTTACTCTAAAATATTTCATGAATATTTTCAAAAAAAATCCTGTTATTTTAAAATTTCATGGAATTTCGTGAAAAGAAAATGATTTTGAAAAATAAAGGATATTTTCCTCAAGAATTCATTTCAAGTATTTTATCAAAACAATTTTCCATCTAAGATGAAATTATTTCATATGCGCATGTTTCAAGTATAATGTCTCTATGATTTACATGGTTTCACTTTTATTATGATGAAATTATATCCATTGGTTTTATATGGATTATGTTATGATGGGATGATGTTTATGAAACCCATTAAATTATTTGGGTTATGACGAATGATTTATGTTTATGTTGTGGCACACGTAAGAATTATTTCATTATGAGACGGGTGGGGATTATATCTCCCTCAAATCCATTGGGTAAAGATTTATATCTCATGAGATAGACATGGCTGGAATGGAAAGTTAATTCGGTTCAGCGATACATGACTGGAACAGGGAGTGAACTCGATTCAGTGAGGGACTTTGTCCACTAAGATGATCTTGGCAGCAATGCCTTGGCTACTATGGAAATTATATCATGTTCTTAATGGTTTTCCACAATTAAATGTTTTATTCCCATGATATTTTATCATTATTTATGATCCATTATAATCTATGCCTTACGTACTATCATGTTTTATGTTATTGGTCAAGATTTTGATGTTTAAATATTATGTTCATGTTTTGAAGTTCAAATGTATATGGTTTGATTTATTTTCTCCATGCTTACCCTTAATGATCATTTGAGCTCACCTTTTATATGTTTTCTTTTCCCCAGGATATAAATAAAGGTTTTAGGTAAGAATAAAGAAAGATATTTATGGGATATGTTGAAGATCTTTCACCAAGATTATAAGATTATATTCCAAGTTTCAAAAGACACTAAACTATTACGGTCCTTTGGTGTCTGTTTTTGGTATGTATTATATATTATGAAAAAGTAATGTAATGTCTATGTACATCAATATTTGGGTCATTATAGTTGGTATCAAAGGAAAGGTTTTGTTATCCTTTGTAAACTAGGATACGAAAACTTTAGTGAAATCCCTAGAGATATTTCTAAGGTATGTCTAGGGATGTCTCTAAGGATTAGTATAACTATAGGTTACAGTCTTAGAGTTACGTTGATGATCATGAATAACCTAGGGTGAACCTAAGGTATCATGGATTAATGAATGTGTGATAATTTATACATCCCATAAGTGAATTTTAATGATTATGTGGTTCCTCGTTATTTTAAATGTTTCTTACACTATGGTTTCTGGTTTTAGTCAATGGAGGAAACGAGAAGGAATTCAGTTAATGTTGATTCCGATGAAAAAATTGGAGACTGTGATCAACAAAATCATGTAATGCCTAGAGATAAATATATTGTGATTATGCCGAATCAGTCATCATGATATATGATTAACAAGGTGAACTTTGGTGGTATTCCTAAGTCATCAAATAAGAGGAAGATGAACTTTTATACATGTTCTCATTGAGTGGAATATAGAGGAAGGAAGATGAATCTTTCTACGTATCAAGAAAAAGGGAAGAAGAACCTTGAGGAAAACCTCAAATGGAGGGGAATATGTTATCTGTGTGGAGAAAAGGGTCATAGAGTGATAGACTATTATGGAGTTCAATGTCTTATTTGTAGAGAACATGGGCATTATCCAACTCAATTCCCTGAACTAAGAGGTTACTTCTAAATCAAGGAAGGAATTATTCCATGACAATCATTAAAGAGGATGGATTTAAGTGTTTATGTATTGGTATTAAAGAATAATGTTGTTGAGTTACTTTTATGGTATATTAGAATATTTTTGTATTAGTCTATTGTGGTTTTCAATAATTTTATGGTACCGATAACCATGAAAAGTGATTGAAATATTTTTGGAAAGTAGATGATATGAGCATAATGAAGGGATAAGTAGAAAATGAAAATTTTCATAGTATTAATGAGCTCATGACTGATATAAGGACAAAGTGATATCATGGTTTGAGTATATATAAATTTAGAGATTTTGGTATGTGGATAGAGTTAACTTTTGACAGCATTCATGTTTTCAATAAGGTTCAATGGGTATTCATTATTCAATAGAATACATGATTAAGGTATCCATATGTTTGGAATGTGACCAACAAGATATATCGTATGATATATGGGGGATAAATGATGGTATTCATATGATCAATAAATGACATTTCTAGAAATTCTTTTCTTTATACTATGAGCTTGGAAAAAAGTATTTTAGATAAGCCTAAAGATTGGAATGGATTATGTTGGACATAAGTTAGTATTGTTTAAGGCTAGAAATTCTTGATATTATTTTTGGAATGTTATAATAGTATAGTTTTAGAAAAATTAAAACCCATAGGATGGGCGACAACCCGTTGTGTCGGACAAGGATGCGGGAATCGAACCCAGAATGAAAGTGCTACATGACTTTATCACATACCACTGGCCTACAGGAAGTCCCTGGTTAGTAGAAACTAGTTTTATTTTATTAAGTGCTATGATAGATGAATTATAAGTCCATTTTAGCAACCATATATGATTAATCTCAGCATAGATGGACTTATGTATATTTAATAAACTGTGATAAACTTTTTGCGATAGAAACAGATGGAATGACCTCTCATTCTATTGCATGATCTGCTAACACTTCACGAATGAAAAATTCAACTTCATCTCTTTAAGAGATGAAGTGGAAATTGTTCAAGGCACGAAAAATAGTGAGATTGTACCAAAATCAAGTAAGTATTTTTTTTAGTTCAACAATTTTTCAACATTAGGGAAATGATTTTGAGAACTAAAAACGTTGTCCTGGTACCCTCATATCCGATGAATCAGATGGTACCTTATATCATCACAAATTTGTGGCTTTGTGATTGTTGGATTTTTCATAGCCATGTTCTCTACCACTCTCTATCAGAACATGATGGTTATATTTCTCTTCAATATTCATATTTTCTCATATATTCTCCTTTGTGAAAACCTAGTGATGAGTTAGTTTGGGTATTCGTTATGTTTCTAATGTTCCTTTTTAAACTAATGATTTAGTATTCCTTTTTACAATGTGGGTTTCTATGAAAAAAACTATCATGTAGAAGACCATTTATAACCCCGATGAATTTAGAGGGAGAAATTTATTTTAAGGGGGGTAGAATGTAACACCTTGAGATTTTATGAGAATTATTCTTTTTAATTTATTTTATGTATTTTGTTGTGCGCTTCACCAAGATTAGCTTTCACTATACGCAACACCATATTATCTTGTAGTATACGCAACACTATTCTTGGCTTGTGATGCACACAATTTCAAGTTCTTTCAAATAAAATTAACTTTACACAACACCAAGTATAGATTTTGATCAATGTATAACTGAACTATATTTTGAGTATTTTATACGCATAACCAAAGGAATCATTCCCAACACGCAACCCTAACTTGGCTTGCATTACACGCAATCACAACCTTCTCCGATAGCGTGTGTTGTACAGAATACTGAGTTTCACTAAAAAATGATATGTTATTAAATATTATATAAACTATCTGTTATGAATAGTAATACCCACTTTTTGAAATTTTATAAATTTATCTTTCAAAATGGACTTCATTTTTGAATTCGGAATATCAGAATTATCCTAGGGTGAAATTTTGGTATTTTTTTGAAAACTTTCAATTTTCGATGAATAGTGAAAATAGTGAGTTATTGGTTAAAACTGACTTTTTATTTAAATAATAATTTATTTAATTTAAATTTATTTTAGGTCAAAATAGATAGATAATACTAATATAAGTTAAATTTAATTCACTGGAGTCATTTTATAATAATTATATATATATATATATAAATTTTATTGAACATTTCACTGTCTTTTACCCACCTCTTAGGAGCATTTGCAATTGAACATAAAACTTAATTTTACCGCTTCTGTGAGTTGAATTTCAAAAATCTGAGAGACACAGTTAATATCAAGGAGTAAAATTTGGTTGAATAAGACAAAAATAATTTTTGGTGAATAGTAACTTTTTACTTTTATTTACCACAGTTAAAAGTAAATAGGGTAATTAAGGGTAAAAATGATATTATTATTACCCCAAAACATGTCCTAATTCTATTGGATAAGTGTAATTCTACCAAAAAACCCTTAGGAATAAAATATTACCCTTTAGGTTCACTTGGATTAGATTAGGACACTTATTATTATTTTATTTAAAGAAGAGTTAAAAGAGTTAAAATCAAAGTTTAATAGGTAAAATATGTTTAATATAGGGTTATACATAAGATAAATTTGACTATAAATATTAATTAGAAAGATAAAAATATTTCCTAGGTAATGGTATTTTATTTATAATTTTTAGAAATTAAATAATTTAATTTTTTTATGACACAATGATGATGTTGTAATTACCTTATTAATGAAATATTAACATAATTGATGTTATAAATACCCAAATAAATGTAATTTGAGTCTTTTTATGAATTAAACTAATTTTATAGGTTAATATGACTTGTTAGTATTGATTTAATTAACTTTTTTCGAACTAATCATGCTGTTATGATTTTTCCAAAAATCAATTACCAAATAATTTCAAAATTGACATAAAATAGTTTTTAAAACAAATATTATATTATTAATTGTTACTCTATTCTTAAAAATATATGGTTCATAAAAATAACTTATATAAGGTTATATATATATATATTAATAATTAATCACTTGGGGTTCATTTGGCTTGTTATAGTAAGTTTATTAACCATATAGTGTAAGAAAACAAGAAGAAACGGTAAAAGTTAAATTATTTAACTTAGAGTTAAATCTAAATGATAAGGTTAAAATAGTAACCTAAACTTGTCTAAAAACTTTTTTTGATATTATTTCTACCCATAACAACTTTAGCTTTGAAATAAATCAATTTGAAGCTATTATAAACCGAATATGACTGTATTATAAAATAATATTTTATGTTTTTCCTAAGGTGCCCCTCTCCTCCCTTATAAAAGGGCACCTCATCCCTCTTCTCTTTACACAATTTTGAGCCTTCAAGCTCAGCCAACCCCTGGCCATTTGTCTTATACACTTCCCTAGAAACATTCTTTAGGTACTGGTATTCTCAAAAGACCAACTTTATTTCCTGAAGAGGAAGCTTAAAAGAGGTGCGTCGAAGAAGAGGTAATCTCTTCTACCGATTCTTTCAAGTTTCTTTCTTCTTCAACTTATTCTTATTTAGTTGTTTCTTTATAAATTAATAAAATAAGTTTCACTAATATACTGATATGTTATTATAAATATGAGACAACCCAATTTCACCTTCTATCCATCCTACGGAAAATGAAATCACCGCGCGTGCGTACGTACGGAATACTGCCTCCATGCGGTGGTGTAATCTGTTTTTCCACCACCACCTTACTTGGATGGGTATAATGGTGTAAATAATAACTATAAATAGTTATTATAACATCATACTGATTATGATATATTATACCAACCACTCCAATTCCATTCAATAATTATGGGAATGATATCATCTCTCGTGCGTACGTACGGATTACCGTCTCCACGACGTGATGAGATTCATTCTCCATGTTAACCATTCAAGAATGATTATAAAGTATATATAATGAATAATAATGAAATATATGACATAATAAAGCTAATTTATTTATGTATATATATATTTATATATGTCATCTACTTACTTCCATTCAAGTCAATAAGGAAAGGAAAACAACGTTCATGCGTACGTACGACCTACCGTCTCCATGAACGGTGTATTTCATTTAATTCATCTATATATTATATATATATATATACTGAATATATATGATATATAAATCATTATTTAAATTTTTGAAGTAAGTAAATCATGATATAAGTAATAATAATATCAAGAACAACAAGTCCAAACACGTACGATAAATAAAATGATTTTACCCAAAACACTACTTTAACATGGAATTTACAAAGGAACGGGTAATATAAAGTCATAAGTGAACCATATATGACATAATAACAATAAATATGATTCTCTAATAAGTCAATTACATTATTAAAATCATTATACAGGAGGTTCAGATACATACAAAGCATATCAGACATAAGGTAAGGGATAATTATTCCAATCTCATTCTTATCCGAGATTGTTTATTCGTAAGTATTTACTGGGGTTATTGTTAACATCCATGTCCATGTTTTCTAAAAGTGTTATTATTTATGTTTAAAGTCATTTTTACCCATTTATGACTTTTACCACATGTTATGAAAGGAATATTTCTTTTGTTTACCATACGAGGAACTTTTTGACTTTTTCGAAAAAAGTATGAGGAGAATGTTTTTTTTAACTTATATGGAATGAATGGATTTTTACGGTTTCATGGAGCCTTATTTTAATGAATCTTACTATACAACATTTCATAACTATTTTCAAAAAAACACCTTTCTTTTAAAATGTAATGGAATTTTGTGAAAAGAAAATGATTTTGAAAAAGAAATGATATTTTCCTCTAGAATTCATTTCATGTATTTTATCAAAACCATTTTCTATATAAGATAAAATTATTTCATATGTGTATGTTTCAAGTATAATGTCTCTATTATTTACATGGTTTCACTTTTCTTATGATGAAATGATATCCATTTGTTTTATACGGATTATGTTATGATGGGATGATGTTTATGAAACCCATTCTATTCTTTGGGTTATGATGAATGATTTATGTTTATGTTGTGGAAAATGTAATAATGATTTCATTATGAGATGGGTGGGACCTATATCTACCTCAAATTCATTGGGTAAAGATTTATATCTCATGATATAGACATGGATGGAATGGAAAGTTAATTCAGTTCAGTGATACAGGACTGGAACGTGGAGTGAACTCGATTCAGTAATGGACTTTGTCCACTAAGATGGTCTTGGAAATTATTCCTTAGCTACTATGGAAATAATATCATGTGATTAATGTTTTTACACAATTAAATATTTTATTCCCATGCTATTTTATCCTTATTTATGATCCATTATGATCTATGCCTTACGTACTTCCATGTTTTATTTCATTTCTAATGATTTTGATGTTTAAATATTATGTTCTTGTTTTGAAGTTCAAATGTATATGGTTTGTTTTATTTTTTCCATGATTAACCTTACTGAGCATTTGATCTCACCCTTTATATGTTTTATTTTTCAAAGGATATTAAGAAAGGTTTTAGGTAAGAAAAAAAAGGAAGATCTTTATGGGAGATGTTGAAGATCTTTCACCAATATTTGAAGATTATATTCCGAGTTTCCAAAGACACTAAACTATTACGGTCCTTTAGTGTCTATTTTTGTTATGTATTAGATATTCCGAAAAAGTAATGTAATGTCTATGTACGTCATGCTCTGGGTCATTATATACGGCGATTGAATTTTCTAATATCAATATGTCTATATCTTGAAGTAATTTTATGTTATACCATTTGGAAATGTTACGAAATCCATTTTATTTATATGGTTTCATTGTTATTTGTTGAATAAATGATTTCTAGTGGATAATATGTGTATAATTTGTTATTATGTAGTGGGTGGGTCTTATATAACCCTCTAATTCACTCCACAATCCTTTCAATCTCATGATATAATAGTGGGAAATGAGTAATGATGGTCAATCCACAACTTTAAATAGGTTTTGATTTCGAATACAATATGGGAAATAAGTTGTGATTCTTGATCCACTATAAGAAAAAATAAGTGAGTCCTAATCCACTATGTTATTATTTATATTGTTATTTATCTACCATAAATCTATATTATATGCTTTTTTTATAATCAGAGGATTATGTTTATTGTCTCTTGATTCAAAAATATTACGCCATAGTATATTATTGGTCATTCAAGATTGTATACCCTTCTATTTTTCCTTGTGTAAAACATATATTGCTCCATGTTTTTTTAATAAGATATTCCTCATATTCTCATGCTTTCTCAAATACTTATGATCTAACAAAATATTACATGTTATAAGATTTTCTTTACTGAGTGTTTGAGCTCATCCTTTTGTTATGTTTCCATTCCCAAAGTTATGAATATGATCATAACCTATGAAGAGTCTAACATATGGGCTACTATGATTTTATTATGAAAAATGCTCACATGTATTAAAAATTAATTTTTCTATATAGCTAGTCCTCAGAGAAACTAAACTATAGTTTATTGTAATTGTGTGTTTATTTTGAGATTTAATGTTTATATTGTGTAAGTGATTTTAAATAAAGATATTTTTAACTTGGATAAACTAACTTGGGGTCAAATCCTATGTGTATAGTATATGTTTTTAGCACTAGAATTTGTAGTGCGGGTTTAGGGTGCCTCAAAGGATTTGAATGACTATATATTTTATGCTCACCCTATGTATATATAAACTATTTTTAGGTATATAAGAGCTAGTTGGTGAGAGATCTAGGTGTTACTACCATGAGAAGTTATTCAGGGGCTATTGTATCTTCAAGGTCTCTTCTAAGGATTTATTTTTTGTAATTTTGGTTGTTTTAGTTTTTATATGATATTATATTATGTATTGGGATGGATTTTTTTATAAATTTTGTTGTTAGGTTTTTTACATATAATATTATACTACTTAAACTCTAAATGAGGTTAATTACTCCTCTATGTGTTATTTACAAACAATGAGTTCTATTTTCCCACTTGTGGCATGTTGGTGGCAGGCTTCATGGTTCATTATCTTCAATTCATTAGTTTTGGCTTAGGAGGGGATCCTTTTGTGGGAGGGGACATGAAATTTATGTTCCAAGATGTAAAAAGAGATTGTTTGAATGATTTAATTCTATATAATCATATTTTATACTCAAATAGATTAAATTTCACCTATAACCTTTCTATTTTTAGAAATTATTTAAATTATAGTGTTTGGGTTCTAATAATATATTCATTCCTAATATAAATTATTATTTTTAAAAAAATTTGGTATTACAATTCGTTTTATTTTAAGTTTAATTGAATTATTTCTGTGAATTATGTCTATGTTTTACATGTTTTTAGAAATAAGTGAGGTAAAGTTGTTATAAAATATTATTCAAATTTTTAGAATTAATTAGTAGAATTAAAATTCTAAATTGAGTTATTGTCACATGAAAAAATAATTTTTTATTTAATAAATGAATGATAAAATACTCACATTTGGTTTTAAGAAAATATTAGGTAACAAAATTATTTCCACCATTGAAGAGGAATTTATTTTATGGTGAGTGTGTGATGAAATTAAAAATTATTAATCCAATGGTATTATTTTGGATTAATTATAAAAAATTGTGTAATGTAAGGATCATTTGAGTTTTATATTCATTTATGCAACCTATGACTAGGGATTTATAAGATATAAATTTTTGATACGTACTATAAAATAACATTTGTATCTACTAATTAGGTGATTAAGTTTTTGATTTAGGGGATTGAGTTACAAAATTTTACATTTTTATATTTTCATGATACATGATTTTTTTAATGATAATATTAATTCAAAAATGGGATTTGATTGTTTTTTTATAGTAATTTTTTTAATGATTTAAAATAAATAAATTATTTATAAATGAATTTAATCTTATTTGTAATGAACATTTTTTATTTAAAATGGGGTTTCCCTAAATATAATGATATTTGGTAGTATGCAGTTGGATTTTAAATTCACTACATAATTTGAAAAATCTATAAATTATGTTAAAGGGGAATAAAAATAGGGATTAAATGATATATTGGGATATTATTGTTTAAAACTTATGGATGTTGAATTGAGATATTATGATGATATTATATTAGGGTTTTATTATTACAAAGAAACATATTTTACTATGTTAAAGATTAAGTGCTTGATATTGATTTGTTTGTATAGAATTTTAACATGAAATTAATGATTTTAGCATAAAAGAAAGCGACACTTAGTATAAGTCTAAACAATGAAAATGGTTTCTAATTACTAATTAATTAGTGTTTTTTGATAAAAAAATCTAGATATATTATAATTGAGAATTATCTAACATGGACTAATGATAGATTGAACATTGATTGATGTACTAAAAATGATGGTTCAAAATGTTATTTTTAATTTTTATGAATATTTAATTTATTTATGTTATTTTTTGAAATGGATTAAGGATTTTCCCAGTCACTGAGGTGATGATTTAAAATAAGAAACTATTTGGGATTACCGTGTTTAACATTATGACTTAGTCTTGAAAATTTTCTAAGGTAATGGACTGATATGAGAAACTTCTTAGGTTAACCTTGATGTGTGATATTCCTTGGTCCTAAAAGTATACTGATGCATCAATTTGAATTATAGGTAGTAATCATGAGGTATAAATCTAATCCATGATGTGATAGAGATAAATTTAAATAATGGATTTTAGTTTGTGATATGATATTCTTATTGATAGTTTATTATGTAATGGAGTTATATTGGAATATGGCTCCGAGATTATTTGGATCATCTAATTAATTTTCTTCGATATAGATTAATATGAACACTATTCACTAGTGTTGGTCAAAACATATAGATAAGGAATATTATTTGAAACAAAAGCACCAATTTTTTTTTAATTTTTATCATGTAAGATTGACCTTGATATACTATTGTGTTTGATTATTTAAATTTTTTATTTTTTATTTTAATTTTAATGCTCCACTTGAGGGTAAATCTCTCTCCATGTGATTCATTTAAACCATCATCATTAGTAATAAACCATTGGTTCTTGAAGAGTATAGATGTGGCCATGTGGAATTTCACATCAGAGATATCGTCATATTAGGTATTAAAATTACCAAATAGTGCTAGAGATTCTCTATTTAATAAGATTTCAGTACATGGGTAATGAATACTAGAGGTTAATAAATGGTATTGAAACTATGTTGGTGTTACTATTCTCCATAACCATATAAAATTTCCATGTCGCTTGAATAGTTTGGGACAGTGTTGATAAGATATATATTTATTTTTTAAAATAAATTTTACTTATATTGAGCATGAAAGAAGGCCAATTCAAGCATCATTTCATAGTATAGGTACATGAATTATTTCTGAATTCATATGGTTTTACTTTGACCATGATTTCATTTAAGTAAATTAATTTAATAAAATTTTATAATTACTATTAATATAATCATTTTTCCTGAATATATTATGAGTTATGGAATAGTTAACTAAATAAATAGAGATTTGTTTTATTATAGGATGTGAATAATCTATGTTGGTCGAGTAATTTTGTATATGTCTATTGAAAATTATGACATTGATTATACATTGGAGATTGATGCACCCTCATGATGTGAATTGAAAATAGGAGAGTAGTGAAGAGAACAATTAATACTTGTTCAATATTGTTTAAATTCTCATATCAAGGGCTATATATCTATTCAAAAAACAATTCTATTCAATAGTGTGGTGTTTTTATATCTCTCAAATTAAGATATATTTTTATTTCTAGTTTCCCAAATGTATTTATTCATGATTTTTTTTAGTTTTTATATGTTTTATATTTTTCAACATGTTCATAGATGAGTTAGAGATTTATTGGAGTTGTGTTGGATTAAAGAAATAAATATTTATTGAATTTTAGAAAATCATTTCCAGAGGGGATTTTCATTACCGAAAATTTATCTAATGTGAAAATTATGTTTTTAAAAATATGAGAAAAATTACATAGTCATTAATAATTTCACTATGAATACCTATTTAGGTATTACATATCCATTAATACCTAGGTGTGATACTATATTGTATAGGTGTGGTTTGTGTAGGTTTATGGATTTGAGTACGGGTTCATGGTTATTCAGTAATGATTATAAGTTATGAAAAAATTTATATCATTATAGTGAAACACTAAATATTTCATTACATTATTCAATCTAAGAGTTTTAATTTAACTACTAAGTTTATTTAACCAAATCTTCATGCCATAAAATTTTTTATCACAAAAAATTATATGTTTTATATTATTGAAAAATTTTAGGAAAAAATAATTTTCCTTAAAAACATACTCTTGGATAAAATATGATAAATATATTTTCATATTTTATGGGATATAAGGAAAATTTAACAAAGTTCAATATGAGATTTGATATAGTGTTTTTGTATTATATAATGGACTGGAAATTAGGCCACAATTTTAACTATTATATATTTATTTTTAAATAAATAGAAATATTTAGATTTATTCTTAGAAAATAGTGATTAAAAATTTAGTCATATTATGAAAAATTCAAAAGATAATTCCAATGATAAATTGGTTAGGTTAGTGGAGAGAAACTAAGGTACATAGTTAAACTATACTTAATGATACTTGAGGAGGATTGAAATAATTGATTCAAATTATTTAAAATTATTCTTGATCATTCTTAAACTAGAGTTTCATACTATATTAATGAATTATATCCAATATTATATGTTGATAATATGATAATAATAAGTGATACTAGGTGAAAAACACTAATTACCATGGACATATCCACATGATAATATAATTTGGTGAACACTCTTAAAATATTAGGTGCCATGTGTTGTACCTACTCACTCTCTATTTTTCATCATCACATTTCCCTAAATCCATTTTTTGTCATTTCATTTAACAACCATAAGGACAATTTTAAGGATTTTCTATTGTCTATTGATTTATCTCCCCTCTATATATACCAGGAGACATTCAATTTGGTTTAAAAATTGGTATTATGGAATTTATATTACACTGAATCATTATGTTTTTATTCAATTGTTTGATACCTATCAATTAATATTATAAAATGATTCAATCATAAATCTATTATTTATAGATATTTACATGCAGATATTCTATAGTGTCTTGTTTTTTCTTTACTAATATATCTTTTAATTGATCAAAATTTATGGAAGATATAAATTCTATCAACAAAAATATTATCATGATTGAAAATTATTTCACTTATACAATGAAAGGGTGGTTATATCTCTTATTCAATCAAGCATGGAAATTAATAACATTGCATATAATGGTGTAAACATAAAAAATGTTGGTGTAGTATTCACATTACTAGACAATAAGAATACTGAGGATAATGGGAGAGCAAGAAATGACTTACTTTTATCCCTCTCTAAGATGGACTTTACTTGAGTTATGGTTCTCAATGGGATGAATTCCACATTTAGAAAAATTTATGACATTTAGAATGGTGACATTGAGGTCAAGGGGACATGATTTGAATCATTTCATGTATATTATAAGGATTTTTAGAGGAATAAAGGCAAAGTTAAAATTTTTGATGGAATATGAAAAAACATTTTAGATTCAACATAAGTGATTATAGAAACACAATCCAAAGTCATCCATGATAGATATAATAAACTATGTGTACAATAATGAAGAAATAATGAAACTGTGTACCTTTCAATGATGTTGTCACTGATTATTCTTCATCGGTCTTCATATGGTTTGATAATGATCCCATAGAGTGGTAACATATGGGTGTCCCACCTTTAGGGGTATCCATAGGATATTGAATCCCTCATTGTATGGGTGGACTATACCTTCTTACTATAGAATTATAGTGCCACACTAAGTAAATATTGAATAAGAAGAGAGTTATGGATTCAAAAATATTCTTCTAGGAATGAATGACTAAGAACATACACATCATCACATGGTAGTATTCTTTATAAATAAATTGAGTATTCTACTAAAGTAGACCTATATTTAATAGTGAATTATAATAAATGGGTAAATTTGACTAAGTTACTTAATTGACATCTCTTTTGAATGAAATAAAAATTTAAATGGTTTTATCTTATGAAATAACTATTAATGATCACTAATATGGGAATGATTAACTTGAAGTAAAAAAGTTTAATTTTTACTCATTTCAATAATTGCGTGTGTAAAGTATATCATATCATATGATTTTACTAAAAACACTAAATACCCTGTCACCTAAACATATAATATTATTGTTTTAGGAATTTTCATGGAATATCACTTATTTTCAAACAATATACTTTAGTAATAGGATTTGATTTACATGGGAAGTATTTTAAGAACTTGAATTATTATTTCCCTTAATGAAAATTTTTATATATCCTATCATAACTCATTAAAATAGTCATTTAAGGTATAACGCCTTCAATATACCACTTACACTAAATCCTGAAACACTTATGTACAATTTTACATTATATCATATATAATATGATTATTTGTAACATCATATCACAAAATCTTTTGACTATAATCCAAAATAATTTTGGAAAGGTTTAATGAACTTAACCTTATATAACATAAAATTAAATACCTTAAAGAAACCTATCCAAAACACTTTTAGATTTAAACTGGATCAGTTTTAGGGAAACTCTCTAAATCACACTAAATCCCCATTAAATCAGTAACAAAATTTGGCCTAATGGGACCTTATAGAATTAAAAACATATATATATTTCTATATACATAAATGTTAGTAAAGGGTGGCCTCTAAAAAATAACCAATTATACTCAAGATATATAAGAATATGGTATGATCTATATCAAACACATGAATCTATTTACCTGTGTCCACAAGCCATATCATATGATAGAAGGCATTATTATATGTTACTTTTGTTAAAGTAACTGAGTAACTATGGGACATAGAATATGTTAATACCATATAATTAACATATATGCCCTCATCTCTCTTAGTATATACTAACTAAGTTAATAAATATAACACATGTTATTCACCTTTATTAATTACGACATCACATGCCCCCATCAAGTAGATAATCCCATCATATATACTATATAGTTGTATACACACACTCCCAAGAATATATAAACAGAGGACCCAAATATCATAATTTCCATAAAATATGATAAATCTCATCTTGGATGACCTCTAACCGACGATATGACAAAAAACATACCCATACACCCCCTTACTAGTTAATCCTTGAGGATTATATAATAAATATATCAATGTATGAACCTTATAAATCTAGTAATCTCACAAACATCAGGTACTAGGGATTCCAAAAATGATCAATACACCCCTAGTATACCATATACATAGTTCAAGACACTATATGTGGTATACATTACTGTTCATCTGAAATAAAAAACACTTTTTTTCATCATGA
Source organism: Viscum album (assembly GCA_963277665.1). Taxonomy (NCBI): domain Eukaryota; kingdom Viridiplantae; phylum Streptophyta; class Magnoliopsida; order Santalales; family Viscaceae; genus Viscum; species Viscum album. Next base: position 54,761,981 of record OY728132.1, on the reverse strand, counting down.
TCATATCTTGTATGTTATATAAGAATAATACACACAATAATATTAATATATCTAAATAACTTATAATACTAAATGATGAAAATTTGTTAAGGAAAACTCAAAGCCTTACATTGAGAGGTCAATTATCTTTACACTTCATAATATATATATATATATATACATTTTCAACCAATAGGAAAGAATGAAATAGTGGGTATTTTATTATTACATGATATATTTTATATTTTTAAAAATATTCCCAAATTACATTACAAAACCATATATTATCACTTATCTCTTATTTATTATATAATAGACTTCCAGATCAAATTTGTATTTGTTGGATTTTGTTGGACTTTGATAACTTATAACAACTATATGTAATACCTAACACATCAATATATGACCCTATGATAAAACCATCCATCTAAACTCTTTATTATGTGACATATATGATAAAAGGAAATTTGAATAATGTTGAAATTTTGGAATCACATTAAAAATAATCAACTCCTAGAACATATTCAATCTACCTAATTGTAAACCATAAAACGGCATGATGTCAATGCCAATTGTATACTTATTTCTTTGTTTAACATCATCATCCTTAGATCTTTTTCTATTAATCTTTTTTTTCCTTTATATTTTATGATAATTAATTGATTTATTTGCCCTATTAATTAACAGCACATCCTACACTCTTTTTGGTTGAAGTTAAATTCACTTAGTAATTTTGAAAGAAATATAGTTATTAAATTACTCTTTACTATCATACATTGAAACTATTTGATTATATTAAGTGAAATTCAATTAGAATATTTATTTGCATAATTCTTTTATAAAATAGTGATATTCAGTTTCTAACTAAATATAATTCTTTAAATTTTTTCATTATCATCACATATGCTAAAATATTTAGGATGTTAAGTTGAAATAAATCCAATTTTATAATTGTATAATAATTTTTTGTTAACTTTGTACTTATGAGAGTCCAACAATACTCCCACAAGAATATTATACACATTATCCTCTTTTCGATATCATGAAAAGATATAAAAACTACCTTGTTTTTGGGGAATAACTTGTATTTACTTTCAGGAGTAACATTTAAAAAATTAACTATTTTTTCCATAACTTATATGGTATTTTATATGTTTAGATTATTTTCATCTATAAAGAAGACTTTATTTATTTAAATATAATAATGATGTTTAGTGATATTATCTTCCCTCATTTTTTACCATACAACTAGATAAATAATATTATATTGAATAAGGAATATTGATACTTATATAATTTTCAAAAAAAGTTTTTACAATCCAATGAATCATAAGTCATGTGTATAGAATCCACTATCTCATATTGTTCATAACTACACATTGTTAGTAAAAAACATCTCTTGATATATAATTATTATTTTAAAACAAGGACTATCCTTTATTTATATACATATAGGAATGGTAAACATTATCCCATTTAAATTTCTAAAATAATAAATCATTTATTTATCATATTAATTAAAAATAAAATCTTTATCAATTCATCCTCAATATATTTACAACAATTTGAAATAATACATTTGATATCGTATACCTTTGAAAACTGATGAATTGGTTTCTATTGCACTAAAACTAGAAATGGAAACAGTGTATGATTTTTCTATACCCCATTAGGTATACTATATTATTCCATCATAGAGAATAATTATTCCTTCTTTAAAACACCCTTTTGTTTTAACGGACATAATTGGATACTTGAAGAAACATTGTTCAGGTCTCTAAAAAACTTTTATTCATTAGTTTTAAACTATTACCCCTTTTAGTGTATATAAAGAACTAAAAACTTGAAATCATATACCCAAATTTTATATTCTCAACTTTAAATATTATTGAGTAAAATATTAATGAATTCATTCATCTCGTTGAAGCATTTCCATAGAAGAAAGATATTTTAATTTATTAATTATAAAAATCCTCAAAAGAAATGATCATTCTTTCCATGTTATTAGAATACTAAATCATATTGAGTATTATTGACATATCCAATCATACTTAGTATCTGAGCCCAAAACTCCATAGGTTATTTTACAAATAATTACTTCGAAACCGCAAGTGAATCATTTTATACTTCTCATTGGCATTTAGATTCACATGTTGAACAATGTTATTACTTGGTTACTCAGGAAAGGGATTCCCTATCACCTAGAGTTTCTCCTTAATTTAGAACTTTTCTTATTTCATAGGTGTTAGGGGTTTCTTATATTAAATTCTCCCTCTTATTTAATTGATCTCAAAATTATTATATTTTATGATGATTTTATTATCTAACACTTAATATTCTATTAGATGAGTATCATGAATTTTTACCATGTACATTTTTCAAATGGTATCCCCCAGAAATAATGAACCCTTATTAAATTCATCTTATAAATTAGTGGTCAAAGATCCATTTTCATCATAACGTGCACTATGTATCACATAAATAACCCATGAATGTGATTAGTGGAAATTTGTTATCAATCATATCATATATGAAACTTGGATAGTTGAGGGATAAGACATTATCGAGGTTAATCATGTGAATATAAATACAACACTATTCCTCTAGTTTCCTATGTGTTTGGATTTCCTAGTTATGTATATCCCAATAAAAATGCAATGAACAAGGCACATAGTAGTTAATGTCACCTCATTACTTAGTTTACATACACTATATAATACATTGGATCCTAATTATTAGGGTCACCTATGTTGAATCACCGGGGACTTGGAATGTGTCTCTTTGTTAACACTTATTATTTTTAATATAATTTAATCTCATCATATTATTTGATGTTATTCCATTTATGTATTCATTCTTCTGGTGATTTAGTTTTGGAATCATATTCTATCAAAAAAACTGTAAGATCCCGGTTCTTATTTTAAGGTATAGAATTCTTCTTTTCTTTTCCTTCAAGTTGTTTTTGATAAAACAATGGAAAACTAGAAAAGTAATGGAATAAAAGGTTACACGCCATGTAACCATAAGTACATTACATGTAGTATGGCCGTGTAAGAATAGAATACATGGAATGCGAGCATGTCATCCAGAAAAAGAGGAAAAACCAACTACACACCAAGTACTTCTTGTACACGTCGTGTAGTCATGTTGGTAGGTCCTAGAAGGCAAGTAAGTGGAAAACAGCCACCAAATGAATAGTAAAATGACATAAATGCTGTGTATATATGTTTTCTCCCTTAAAATGGGAAGAGTCCCCTCATTTCTGTAGAACAGACAGAGGGCTTGCCGGGTTGAAGAATAAGAACCGCCAGAAAATCAACCTTCTCCCAAATCTTTGGTCAGACTCCGATTCAATATCTACCAGTTTCATTTGAACCATATCAGTAATCTATTGATTACAATAGATCCTTTATTCCTAATTCTTGTTATAGAGGAAGTTATTTAAGGTTGAGTGTTTGTTCTTGTCTCTTAGATCTACGTCGTTCTAACTCGAATTGGAGCTCAAGGAAGGTCGTGGAGAGTCTTACTATGACAAGGTAGGTGGTCTCATGATTATTTCTTGATGTTAAGTTGTTTATAAACGCCTTTGTTCCATGAGATCATGTTTAGGGTGTCTCATTGTTAATACTTTGACCGTGTTAATACCTAATAGTGTTAGGTGATTTATTATATGAATGAAAGCATGTTCAATACTACTTATTTTGATTAAGTGGCACCCCATGGGTGTCTTTCCCTTGGATAACTATTGTTGGGTCGTTTGGATTAGGATACCTATGTGTATTCCTTTATTTTTTCCTTTTATGTGTTTCTTGGAATGAATTGGTTAATTAAATGTTTACCAAGCAAGCTATTTCTTTGTTAACCATGTAATGGTGTATATTTCATGGGTTGTCTTATGATGAATTTATTATATGTTCGGCTTGGTCCTATTGTTTCACTATTCATGTGGGATCCCTATGGGTGAATATTGATCATGCCTGTGGGAAATGTGTTGTGTGCCTGTGGGAAATTACTTGAGGGTGACGCTTTGTCCTGCCTAAGGGTAAGGATTTGTAATGTCTGTGGATTGCCTGAGGGAATGGTTTCCAACTTGGTATTGATTGTGGTAATTAATTATGATTTATCTTCCAAGTAAAAGCATAATCTTGTATTCGATCATATTTTACTTGTTAGAAATACTGTCGAGGTACCTACTATGCTTACTTATTTTAGGGTATTGACAGGTTGAGGTCGGATCTCAATAAATTATAATTTAATTAAATTGAATTGTTAATTAACATGAACTATATAAATATAAAAATGGATAATAGGAATGTTAAATGTTTGATTACTTCCTAGTTTATTGTTTTTTTATTGAACACTATTGTTTCATATACACCCTAAAAGATAGGCATAAATCTTTAGGTGACTTCCTACTGGGATTTATTTCTCACACCTTGTTTGGGTTATGTTTTGGGCCCAAATAGACTATATTGCTGCAGGTGTAGATAAGGGAAAGGCTCCTTATATAGGTACTTGATTGCTGCTTAGGAGCAGAAGAGCATGGGAACAAGCTAAGGTTTGGGATGCTGCTGACTTTCATTTTTCATTGTTGTACCTTGGTATTGTATTTTGTACTTGATTGTAGTGCATCTTGTTTTGGATTCTTTCTTATAACATATGACTTGCTACATCATTTTGATATTGTATAACATATAGTTATCTTTATCATTCATTCTTCCATTTGTTATTCCAATTTCCTTCTGTTTATTGATTCTACTATTGTATTTATATTTATTCCACTATGTTACACTCTTCCAGTGAGGGAATTATTTCCCCACTATCACACCTTAGGCCCTCACTGCTAGTCGGTAGCCTCTGGTGTTTGGGGAAATGAACTTGAGGCCACGTGGCCAACCAGGTATGGGGCACCATTTTAGTGTCATCCAAATACAGTAAGTTACAAAGTGGTATCAAAGAGATTTCATTTCTACTTTATTTTACCAGTTGGCGACAATATAAAGGATATGGAATATTGTAATTATCTGTGCCCGGGAGTTGCTACCCCGTGTCGGGGGAAAATCCATATTTCCTCAAATTAAACTGTGCTTTTTATTTTGAGCTATTATAGTTGATTAGATTTCACCATTGGGTGATTTTCTTGATTTCTTATATTACCATTGATGCAATTGTGGGTTCTATTTTAGTTTTAACCCGATGAGATGAGGTTGTGCCATCTCAGGAATCATTTAGACACTTGTTAGAATCACATGCCATGAATTATTCCATGACATATATGATGTATTAGACATTACATGTTGTTGTGATAGATGACATGATAACTATGCCTACTGTTGTGTTAGTAGTGTGAAATAGATAATGGTTTGATGTCATCTTTCATTTCATAAAGAGTATGGGCCCTTATAAATTGGAAAATGACACACCGATAGAAGGTAGAAGTAAAATGAACATTTTTTGATATATGTTCTTCTTGGGTGCCAAAAATTTATTTGTTGGGAGTATGGTCCCTCACAGATCATAATTTTTCATCCCCTCAGTTAGTTTTTCTATAGAACATGGGTTTTCGGTAAATCTGGAGTTTCTGTCATGAAAAACCCAGTATACATGGCGTGTAGTTTATCCTACCATGCCGTGTGTTATTCCTGTTTTGCGAAGAAGGTGTTCTAAGTTTCAAGATGCACATGTCTTGTATCTCATGTACACACCATGTAGTATCTGACCATGTAAACACGCCATGTGAGAGGAGCACCTGTTGTTGAGTTTTGACCATAACACACCATGTTCTTTTGGAACACGCTGTGTATCCAAGCTCGGAAAAACCCTTGTGGACCTAGCCGTGTGGGAGTACATGTCCAGGAGGACAGATAAAAGTGAACATCATGTTTATTCATGACATGCCATTTACATAGGGCCTTTAGACGACCCAAAAGGAAGAGTTACATGCCTAGGGGAAATTTTTAAGCACACACTATGTGTCATAATGACACACCATGTAGTTGGGGTTGATAGAAGCCTAGGATGGCGGTTGCACATGACCAGGTTACAGAATAAGCGTACAGGTTGTGTATTCTTTTTACACACTGTGTAGACCCTTTTTTCCAAACTTGGAGGGTCTACTCCTGTTTTGTTTTATCACTTTTAAAAGGAAATAGTTGACAATAAGTTTTTACTGAGGCTTGTTCTTGACCTTGTATAATCATGCCTCCACAATGAAAATGAGATGTAAGCTAGTAGAGTGGTGCTGATCATACTCCAGAGATGGTAGGCAATCGGCTACCCATGGATCCTCCAGTTGTGCTAGTTGTGGCACAAGCTATTATACCATACATAGGTGAAGATTCAAAGTTTTGTGAAAGCTTTATAGGGTTCGTGCATACCTTTTAAGGAGCACCATAGGCAATCACATCTATGGAAGAGGTGATGCGTGTATTCCAGCAGCCGCATTCGCCGACTTTTTTCAGGGGATGGAGGAACACAGGCTGTAGAATCATTGATGGAATCAATGCTGAATATCATTGAGCATCTAGAGACGCCTCCTAAGAGGAGGGTCAAGCTCACAACTTATATGCTTCATGATTCCTCCAATAGGTGGTGGTATGTTACCACTTAGACAGAGCATCATCGAGACATGGAATGTGAAGATTTTTCGGCTATCTTTTATGGCTATTTCTTTCCCAAGATGCTGAGGGCTGATCGGGCCTAGGAGTTCATGCATCTGAAGCAGGGTGCTATGTCGGTGATGAATTACTCTATCTATTTCTCTGAACATTAGATATTCACAATTATTCTAATGGGTGAAGAGATATTAATACCTAGGAGTTTTGGGGATGGTGTTCATTTTGACATCTGAGAATAGGTGAATTGTTTTTGTTTTCCTTCTGTATATGATATCCTAAATCATGAACTGGTCACCGAGCATAATCTGCGGGAAGCTAGTGGTGATATCCAAGGCAGTTCGACACCGATTTATTGTACTCTCTCAACTAGCAAGAGGAAGAATTTTATGGAGTTCTATCGTGATGATAGTAACAGCCCGAACATTTCCTCCAGTGGACAAGTGACATGATACTAGTGTGGAATGGATGGGAACAAGAGACCTCAGTTCCCAAGGGACCCAGTTTAGTTCTGAGCTTGCAGAAATATGGGCCATCAATAGGATTACTACAGGCCTTTTCTAGCAGTGGCTAGTGAGAGGGGGTCTGTACAGACTCCACATGGAAGAGGAGGTTTATAAGCTTCTCACCCTGTCAGAAAATAGGAATATTTCAGGGCGTTCAAGACAAAGTGGTGGTCGTGGTCATGGTAGTTAGACCCCAAGATCCCAGAGATAGCATGGAAGGTTAGCTCAGGGTAGTCAAATGGTATCTCAGAGACACGGTACATTCCAGACATATGGGGTACAAAAAACCTAAAAGGAGCAGGATCCTAGACCTTCCACTGTGAGAGGTACTATTCTAGTCCCCTCTGTTTTATCTTCTACACTTTTCGATACTAGTTCTACACATTGTTTTATATATATGTCCATTGTAGAGATCTATGGGCTCTGTGTTTATACTTATTTAGGGTTTATGACGCTAGAAACTCCATTAGTAATTAGAACGACAGATGTGCATCGTTGAAAGGATTTCCCCCTTGAGATTGGTTGGTGTAATTTTTTGTGGAACCTCAATGTCTTAGAGATGACGGAAATTTGATTTCATTCTCAAAATGGACTTCTTGGATCCCTTTTGAGCCTTTGTTGATTTCTATCTCCGTAGGGTGAGTTTCAATTCACTAGGGGGTGGAGAGTTTCTACATAAAGGTGAATGGAATGTCCAAGCGAGCAGAGCTGAACCCGAGCATCGTGGGTTGGGAAGAATGATAGCCCAGATTGTGAGTTTATATCTGGATGATTAGGGATCATTTATGTTATATTTTCCTTCAGTGGTTTCTTATTTTAGGGATGTTTTTCCAAATGACATCTCAAGATTACCTATGATCAGAGATGTAGATTTCACTATTGATCTTGTGCCATGAGAAGCACTGGTATCCACTCCTCCTTACAGGATAGCCATGATGGAGTTGTAAGAGATCAAGAGGTAGTTGAAAGATCTGAAAGTTAAAAGATTTATCCAACCTAGTTCTTCACCTTGGGGTTCACTGATCCTTTTTGAAAAAAAGGTATACAATACCCTTAGTCTATTTTTGGAATATCTGAAATTGAACCAGTTGACGGTTAAAAACCAATATCCTATGCCACAGATAGATGACCTGTTTGATCAGCTTCTAGGAGATAGGGTTTTCTTGAAGACTGACATAAGGTTATGATATCACCAGATATGTTTTTGATTGGTAGACATACCTCGTACAACCTTCTGTAGCAGGTATGGTCTCTATGAGTACTTGGTTATGCGGTTTGGTCTCACGAATGCAAAAACCGTTTTCATGGAACAGATGAACGAAGTGTTCCATCCTTATGTAGATTCTTTTGTGGTGGTTTGCATTGAAAATATCTTGGTGTATTCTCTCAATCAACATGAACATGAAAAACACATTGAAATCAGTTTTAATACATTGAGATAACATCATTTATATGAAAATATGCTAAATACCACATCTAGATAGGTCAAATTCACTTCTCGGGTCACTTCATCTTAGAGAATAGAGTATCAGTGGACCCAAAGAATGTTAGAGTTGTAGTGACCTGGGAGCATCCCAATAAAATATTTGAGGTACATAGTTTTTTGGGGCTACTTGGTTACTAAAATAATTTTATATAGGTCTTCTCATGATTAGAAGCACTAATAAAGGTCTTGACTAAGAAGGGTGTGAAGTTTGAGTGGTCAGATTCTTGTGACATATCATTTTAAGAGTTTAAGGGAAGTTTGAATTCCGCACCGATACTAATATTTCCAGATCCAGGAAAGAGTTACATTTTGTACTGTGTTGCATCAGGTGTTGGGCTGGGAGTAGTGCTTATGCAAGGGAATCGAGTTGTTGTGTACGAGTCTCAGTAGTTGATAACACATGAGGGGAATTACCTGACACATGATCTCAAGTTGGCTATAGTTGTTCATTCTTTTCACTGTTGGAGACATTATTTATTGGGAGATCATTTTATTGTGTACATGGACCTAAAAGTCTCAAAGACATCTTTACTCTTCATTATTTGAATATGAGATTGTGAAGGTGGGTGGAATACATTAAATATTTTGAGTTTGGGCTTGCCTATACACCTAGGAAAGGAAATGTAGTGTCTAATGCACTGAGAAGTTGGACTCAGATACAGGAAGTCCAGGAGGCCAGTGGTCTGGGAAATATTATGGATTTTCTCTCTAAGATTCACTTATAGGTGAAAGACAGTCAGTGACAGACTTATCTTTCATCTTTGGTTATTACATGTACCCCACTAGATAGAGTAAGGATGAGGAAGCTATCAAATTTTGAAGGCCTAGTTCTATGGGAGAGCGTGGAAGGTGAGGACCCTCCTCGTGGATGGACAATAGGCAGGGATAAAGTTCTACGAACCCATGGACATGTGTGGGTTCCAGGGGATATATGTGAGGTGATGATGCAAGAGTTTAATGATTCATCTTAGGCAGTGCATCCCGGAGTCACCAAGATGTACTGTGACATGAACTATCATTACTAGTGGCCTGGTATGATGTGAGAAGCATCTGATATTTTTATGAGGTGTTCCACCTATTATTAGGTGAAGGCAGAACATCAGCAACCATCTGGGATTTTACAACAGCTACATATTCCAGTGTGGAAATGGGATGATGTTGTGATGGATTTGGTGATGGGGTTACCAAGGTCTAGGAGAGGCAATGATGTAGTGTGGGTTATGGTTGATAGGATTACAAAGGTTGCTCATTTATTACCAATTAAAGAGACCTTCAGTGTGGATGAGTTCAGAATGTTGTATATCTGAGAGGTGGTATGACTTCATGGGGTCCCCCATTCTATCATTTAAGGTAGGGAATCTTTCTTTATGTATCATTTCTGGTAGAGTTTTCAGAGGTCACTGGGTATACAGGTGCTTATGAGAACAACATATCACCGTCAGACTGATGGCTAGTCAGAGCATACGATACAGGTGCTAGAGGACATGTTGCTTGCATATGTCTTAAACATTGGGGGATCTTGGGAGAATCATACCCCCTGGTTGATTTATCCTATAATAATATCTTTTAGGATACTATTCAGATGGAACCATATGAGTCTTTGTATGGTAGGACATGCTGATCACCCCGGTGTTGGTTGGTTGTAGCAGAGACAACTATGTTGGGAACTATCCTTGTCCCAGAGACCACTGAACTGGTTCAGTTGATTCAGAAGTGGATGAATACTATGAAGTCTCATTATAAATCATACCTTTGGAGTTTGAGGTTGGGGATTGAGTTTTCCTATATGTCACACCGAGGTTGGGACATAATAGGATCGGGAGGTAGGGTAATCTTTCATCGAGATATGTTGGACTCTTTGAGATTCTGGAGAGAGTCGGGTCAATTGCCAATCAGTTATTGTTACCTCAGAGGTACCGAGCCATGCATGACGTCTTCCATATATCTCAACTACACCACTATCACTCGAACACGTGTCATGTTTTTCAGCATGAGGAGGTATATCATTAAGTTGATTCATCCTTTGAGGGGTATTCAATTCGTATAGTTGATAGGAGCACAAAGGTTCTCCAAGGCCGTTCAGTTCCTCTTGTACAGGTGCTATGGCAGAATGACCGAGTGTGGGATGAGACTTGGGAGAGGAAGGCCAACTTATGTGCTTAGTGGTCCTAGTTATTCTCAGATACTCTTTCACCACCATTAGAAAATAAATTATGGGAGGCATCTTTTTAAGGTGATAATTTAATAATAACTCGATTCTTACTTAGAGGTACATGCTTCTTCTTTTCTTTTCCTTCAAGTTATTTTGTAGAAAACAAGTGAAAACTGGAAAAGTACTGGAATCAAAGGTCACACATCATGTAACCCTAAGTAAATGTAGTGTAGTATGGACATTTATGAAGGGAATACATGGTGTGTGGTAATATTGGCCAGAAAAAGGGGAAAAACCAACTATACGCTATGTACTTCTTAGTACACACCGTGTAGTCATGTCGGCAGGTCCTAGAAAGTATGTCGGTGGAAAACATCCAATAAATGAACATTAAAATGATATCCACACTGTTTATATGGTATTAAATGCAGTTTATATGTGTTTTCTCCCTTAAAATGCTCCAAAGACCCTTCTTTTAGCAGAAAAGACATAGTGCTCGCCCGGTTAAAGAACAAGCACCATCAAAACTTCAACCTTCTCCAAAATCATTGTCCAGACTTTGATTCAATCATCTTTAGTTGAATTTGAACCATATCGGTAAGATCTTGATTAGTATTGATCCATTATTCCCAATTCCCAATCTAGAGGAAGGTAGTTTAAGGTTGAGTGATTATTCTTGTTTCTTAGATCTATGTCGTTCTATCTTGAATTGGACCTCAAGGTGGGACGATTAGAGTCGTACTATGATGAGGTATGTGGTCTTGTACTTATTTCTTGATGTCAAGTTGTTTATAAATGCTGTTGTACCACAAACCCTTGTTTAGGGTGTCGTATTATTGAGACTTTGACCATATTAATACCTAAGGATGTTTGGTGATTAATTATATGAGCTGAAGAATGTTTGAGATTGCTTATTTTGATCAAAGGAGACCCCATGGGTGCATTTCCCTTGGATAACTATTGTTGGGTCGTTTGGCTTAGAATACATGTGGGTATGCCTTTATTTTTTCCTATTTTGGGTTTGTTGAAATGAATTGGTTGATTAAATGTTTACCAAGTGAGAAATTTATTTGTTAACCATGTGATGGTGTACATTGTATATGTTTTCATATGATGAATATGTGTCGGGGATGGACATGTTGTTTCACTATTCCTGTGGGCAGCCTATGGGTGAAGATTTATCATGCCTATGGGAAATTTCTTGTGTGACTATGGGAAATTACTTGAGGGTGATGCTTTGTCCCACCTGAGGGTAAGGATTTGTTATGTCTATGGAATTCCTGAGGGAAAGGTTTCAAATAGAGTATTGACTACGATAATTACTTATGATTCATCTTCCAAGTCAAATGACAAGTTTTTATTCGATCATCTTTTACTTGTTAGATTTCCTGTCGAGGTATCTTCTATGATTTTTTCTTTCAGTGGATTGAAATTATAATGACATATCTCAAGAACTTATAATTCAATTAAATTTAATTGTTAATGAGCATGGACAATAAAAACAGAAACATGGCTAGTAGGAATGATTACCTTTCAGTACTTCCTAGTTTATTTCTTTCTTTATTGCACACTATTATTTCATATATGCCCTGACAGATAGGTTGAAATCTTTAGGTGGTTACTTATGGTGATTTATTTCTCACACCCTATTTGGGTCATGTTTGGGGCCCAAAATAGACTATATTGCTGCAGGTGTTGATTGGTGAAAGACTCCTTATATAGGTACTTGATTGTTTCTTAGGTGCAGTAGAGCATGGGAGAAAGCCAAGGCTTGTGATGCTGCTGAGTTTTATTTTTCATTGTTGTACCTTGGTATTGTATTTTTGACTTGATTGCAATGCATCATATTTTGGATGCTTTCTTAGAACATATGACTTGTTGCATAATTTTGATTTTATATAACATCTGGTTATCTTTATCATTCAGTCTTCCATTTCTTACTCCAATTTCATGTTGTTTACTGATTCTGATACTGTATTTCTATTTATTCCACTGTGTTACACTCTTCCAATTAGGGAAGAGTTTTCCCACTATTACACCCTAAAATTTCTCTAGTAGTCAGAAGCCTTTGGAATTTGGGGAAATGTACTTGAGCCCATGTGGCTAACCAGGTACGGAGCACCAGTTGAGTGGCATCTAGATCCAGGATGTTACAAAACCAATATTTTAGAACCATATTGATTTCTAATAATTTACACAACACATAGTTTGTGTTACTCACCCAAAAATTGACACTAACCATATTTACACAAATAAAAATGAATCACATTCCTTAGGTACATGAACCTTTTGTGTAAAGGTTTATAATTATATTTAAATAATAATACCCTCATAATTAGTCCTAAAGATAAAGATTTACAACCAGAAACATTCTAGAATAAGATATCATCCTCTTGTACAACAGAAAGTATGACACCAAGGCCCTCTAACCAAGAATACTTTACACAAGAGATACTTCAATTAAACATTACTCTGACATGTAATTTGTATAGAATATGTCCATCTACAAAATATAATGTAATAAATTTAATTAAAAATAAAAGTAAAGGTATATGGAAACTAAAATCCATTATCACCCATGATATATAACTACTAAAAAGAATGTTTGGTAATATCTAGAAGAAATTTAGAAAATTAAACTAAACTTTATTCATATTCATAATATAAATAACTTATAACTATAGAAAACATACAAGTGAATAACATTTTTAACATATCAACAATTAACATATTTAAACATTAGATAAAAATCTATAAACAATTATCAAATAAAACATTTATATGGAATTTTACATCAAATATATAATATTTTAGGTAATATAATTATTTTATACTCAAATTTATATTACATAAATATTTTACACAATCTAAATATCAAATACATAACATTATTTAAATATTGATCAAATAATTCATCAAATCTATTTTTATGTGCTTTAATTAATATAAAAAATAAGGAATTTAATTTTAAAAATAAAAAATAATTATTATAGTCAATTCATATTATTAAAATTTAATATCTTTAAAATTTCCCTTTAATTTATAATTTATATAAATTTTATATACTACCCTTAGGATTTATAAGAAAATATTTTGTTTCTAATTACTAAGGAATCCTATATAATTTTTTAAAAGTAAATTTTAATATTAATATTTAATGATAAATTATTCAAAAAAATATATTAATTAATTATAAATACTTTAAAAATGATTAACTGATTAATAACTTAAAAATTAATAAATCCACCCCAAATATGTTATATAATTATTTATTATCAATATAAAAATGCAATACCCTGGTATTTATTTCACATATTCATATATATATATATATATATATATATATATATTTCTTCTTTATTTTTTCATTTCTGGAATGTTTCAAAGGGGTTTAGTTTGTAATAGGGGTTGGGTGGTGGTATTGAGGTTTCAGAGGGGGCATACATGAACATAAAACTAATATATCTATTAGTGGTCCACATGTTAGTCGATGAGGGCCATCAACTAGCTAATGGGGTTAGAAATGACTACATTATTCTGATGGAACCATCAACTTGTTGGTGTTCCTCTATTGGAAAATCAATAAGTTAGATAGTATCCACTACAATTTTTTAGTGGCCACTGGAAAGCCAGTGGTAGTAATCTACGATGTTTTAGTGAGGGTAATATTGTATTTATTTTCCACTAAAACCCATATTTTATTTCTTTATACATCCCCCAAACCTACAGTCAATACATTAAAAATTTTGTGCTCTCTTTGGACCACTTTGTCTCTCCCAACATGAATCCTTTATGGATCCATGTGTCGATCAAATTTGTGAACCTTTTTTGCTAATTCATTCTCCAATCTAGTTATGGATATCTTTATTCATTTTAACAATCTTATTTCTCACTATAAATCATCAAATAAAATGGTGTAAATTTTATGGATTTAGGTTTCTAATTTTATTCATTTTAGATCCATCATGGAAATGAGTATTCCTGTCTATATCTTCAAGCCTCTTTGTATGGTATTTAGAAATTGTTTTAGTATGTGATTCCTTTAGTTACCATTGTTCTAGAAAATGACAAACTAGAGATTATTGATTGAGAATTCTTATTTTAGGGTCGTTCCTAGATTTTTGAGATCCTTGGTTCATCATGCGTTGTGCTTCCCACAGAGAGATTGATTTATAAGTGTTTCAATAAACATGGTCTCATGAATTAGATTTGTTATACAAACCTTTTTACATTCCATGGAATTGGTTTCTAAATAAGTTAGAGAAAAATATTTATGACTTTATCTTGAAAATTTATTTTGTTATGGTTTATGGATTATCATGAAAAATGATTTATAAATGGTTTTAATGGAATCATTGGTGAAATATAGTGGTCTTGGTGGAATTTATGAAAATGGATTCATCCCTTGGTGTTGTTAGTTGAAATGGTTTTGAAGAAAGTATTGTGTGGTTTTAAATATGAAAATCCCTAAGTATTATTCTAATACATCAATCACAATGATATGAGGAGGTAGGGTTCCATTCTTATGGTTGAATACTTAACCCATAGTCTTATTCAACTATTGTAATGTGCTCATCAGGTAGCCAAATTGTTGTAAATGATATAGATCTGTGAGTGAAATATTATCCCACACACATGTTCTATAAGTTTTATATTCCCACCATGTAGCCTAATAATAACATTAATTATTATACAATTATAATTAACCTATCACTAGAGGTATCCCGTGGAAAAATATTACATATTTTTTTCCTCAAAACTCATGCTTGAAATGTTTTAGAAATTTGTTGAAAACTTGTCATATTGTTATGGTTTGAAAACTATGAAAATGGTTATATTCTATGTTTTATATTGAACAATGTAAAATTATATCCCAGGAATTATAGTTATTTATCGAGTATAATTATATTGTCTTTTAAATTATGATGATGAAAATATTGGTGGGATATCCTAATGGGGTTTTTCCTCACACCTTGCATATACCATTTGGTGTTTTTATATATTGATTGGTCTGATGCATGTAGATATTAGGAGACATATGGTAGCAATTTTTTTACTTATTAGTTGTGTTTTAGAGTTTGTAGGGGACTATATGTCACTAGGAGGTGAGATTTTTCTTTAAAGGTCATTATCCTTTAGTTTTGAATTTTGGTTTCTTTAGACATCCATTTTTTCTTTTATTTGTGTATTTTCAATTGTGGACTTGTATTGGAAAAACGAAATTTCTATTATTCATGTTATCTTGTTTATATTATATCACGGAAAAAATGGTCCCAATTTGGTTCATAATGCCAAGGCACATATCACCAACCCATGGGGATTGTGAATGACCTTCATGAAAAGTTAGGACAAATTCATGTTTTAAGAAATTGGGTAATCCTTGTTGGTTCATGAAAAATTGGTATCAAAGGATGGTTTCTTTATTTTTTTTGTTGGTATACATTTTTGAATATGATGGTAGATTTTAGATAGGAATTTTGGGGCTTATGTGGTATGTTGTGAGAAAGTTAGTGACCATATTTCATCCAAAAAATCATTATATACCACATGTGGTCAAGAAATGTATATATTTTTTATTTATAATGTATTAACCCCAATATGTAATTTTTCAAGGTCTATTTAAAATTCTGGATGATTTATACTATTTTAATGTGGAATTGATTATTGGATCCCATGTTCTTATGTCACTTTTCTGATGATGTGTAGTACTATGCCCCCATAAGACATCCAGTTAATACTTGGGAGGTTTCTTTACGATGAACAAAGATAGGTAAACACTTTAACTAATCCAAATTTCATTGAAATTTTCAGGAACATAGATTGATCTATGGACAAAGGTGTGGTGCCTCTCCCTATATAGACCAGAGCGGTGGATCCTAGATTAAATGAGGATATGAATATCCTATATTAGATTTTTCCCATAAAATAGCCTTTCCATGGGATGAATGATCCTTAGGTGGTGAAATATTCATTTGGGAATAATTGAAGACTCTTTGAGTTTATAGAGATCCCTAATTCAATCAATGTGGGGGGTTTTTTCTTCATGATATAATTATTGAGTATAATATGGTGGGATTCAATTGTCTTGGAATAAAAGAATTAGTTCTTGGAGAAGAAAAACGTCAAGGACATTTTCACTGAGTAATTCTACCCAAGTATTTTAACATTAGAGAAATATCTAGAGTTCCTCAACCTTGAGAAACAGAACATGACAGTGATGGAGTGCACTATTTGATTCACCAATCATTCTCTGTATTTAATTAAGGTTATATCTGATGACATTATGATGACACAGAGGTTTAAGATGGGCCCTCAACATGATATCTGGTCACAGTTCTTCATTTTATAGCTTTCTATATATGATGAGGTTATAGAAAGGGAATTGATAGTGGATATTGACTAGGATTGTAAATCATAGCTAACTAGAGTTCCTCATACCCTTGGTGGAAGCTTCCGTGGATAATATAAGGGGAATACGAAGAAGAGTGTGTGTTGTAGAGGAAATAGTAGTGGAAAATCACATAAACATTTTTATAAAACATCATTGGTTTTTGGTTTATTGACTTTTTATCTATGTGGCCAAACGGGGTACACTATAAATATTTATATCATGCCTCCAAATACCTAAGAAATCTTGTTGATGTCATGGTAAATTTCATAAGTTCTATTTCTATTTTTCTCCTCCCCTCCCTAAAATATGCTCTTCGGTACATAAATGATTTTTGGAATTGTCAAATAATTTATAAAGAAATAAGGATACAATAAAAAGCCTTGAAAATTATGTAGTTACACATAGTTTAGGACATTAAAAAATATTTAATTTTTTCCAACATTATTATATTTACTGGTAAAGGAATTTTTTTGGTAATATATTTTATGAATAGATATGTCCCTATGACTCAAATGTCGATGAAATCTCTATTAAAAAATTCTATTTATACAGATAAAATAGTTCAATTATAAATATAAAAATAAAAATAGATAATATATATACGAGATAAACTATTTAACAAATAAATTCATATGAATTTTTTTCTATAGTTATTAATATTACAAATATATAATATATAATTATAAATTACATTTAAAAAAATTATAAATATTTATTGCATGTAAAATTTAATGTTATTTTTATTGATCTATTATACATAATATACATGTTTTAATTATTAAACCAAATATGATTTTCATGCAGGATAAAACTTAAGAAAATATTAATTATATTAATAATGGAATTCAACAGAAAATGAATCAATATATAGTTGATGTTTTCTAATACATACAAAGATCATTGAAAATAAAAAAACCCATGATCCATACATGACCCTCACATGAAAAAAATAGTATGTCATAATCGTCCAATATTTCTATTGACTAAAATAATATAAAACCAAATATTTTCTACCATGGTATTAGAATAGTTACTCTCGATGGGCTGATTCCAATGATCACATTGTTCACCCCTAGTATCATATAAGATTAAATTAATCAAGCTAGCTCTGGTACCAGTGAGGAACCTCAATTACTACAACGACACAATATTCATCTCCAGGATATACACCACAAAAAACCAACGTGGATATTGAAAAACTAGTATAAAAAATATGTGAGAATTGAAAAAAAATAAATAAAGGAAAGTATTCAAAAATGATATACAAAGATTGAGAATTTTTCACCATCTCTATTGATATCTCAAGGATCAGTTGTAAAAATGACTCAAATATAGGGATCATTTCTCTAAAAGGATTCCAATTGAATCTGAAAAACTATATAGTCTCAAAATTTCATTTACATCATAACTGAGTGCTGATAGAATTGATTATAATGGATTTATTCTTATAATTAATAAATATATATATTTTAAAATCTTTATAGAATGAAATTCATGCCTAGTTATGCTGGTAAAATTTGTATATGCCTTATAAAAAACATACTATCTCCAAAATAAAATACAATATTATAAAAGTTTATAACTAAAACGAATAACCGAAATAAAATGTTTGAGACCAATAAGGAATCATGTATACTGATGCATGTAATATGTGTAACAAGAAAAGAATGATTCCCACTATATTCACCTCAAGCTATGTTTTTCTATTAGTATGTGTATGATGTATTAAGTAAGATACCGTCACTAAATTTCTACCAAAATAATACTTTGTAAATGGGATTAGTCTAATTTTAATGCATCATGGCATGCCAATGTGAATAGATCTAAGATAATAACCATATTCCAAAGAAGATAAGAGAACATCTACATTTTTGTAAGATGAAAAAATCTCACAGTTGTGATGGAATGTCCCAAATGAATGGGATCATCTTGATTCGAGGGTTCCATAGATTGGTATTGGGGAGATTTTTGACCCTAACTGATAAAAAGAGGATGGTTTGGGTTAGTTTGGGTTACATGTCGTATGCCAAAAGGACCTAGCTTAACCTGAACCATAATGGGTTAGATCTATCTGGGTCGGGTCGTAGGGGCTATTAAACTATTTTACAACATGCATAATAAATTTAATATTGATCCAAAAATTCTAACACTTGTAAATAAATAAAATTATTTGTAAATTAAATACCCCATCATAAATTTCATTGAATAATATAATATGTTTAAAAATAATAATTGAATAATAAATTATGTAACAGATGAAATTCATCTAAAGATAAATCTAATAATGATTTAATGAAACACACCCCTATCATAAAATTAACCATATGAAGCAAGAAATAACACTCTTTTCACCTGTTCATCATGTATCTAGACAAACACACTCTGGAAACCACCTAAAAACTAATAAAATATGTTTAAATAATCAAAAGTCCGATTAAACTGAATAGATTGAATGTGTAGAAAAAACAAATAACAACCCATCATCAATGTAAATAAATCACTAAAATTATCAATATGTATCCCATAAGTAATTAGTTATTTAATATTGAAAAAATAAAATAGAATATATAGCCAAAGAAAATATCAACTAGCCATAAAAAGTTCAAATATTTGTATGCATTCATTTACCATAAAACATAACAAATAGTCATTTTTTTACTCATGAAGATATCAATATGCATCCGAAAATAAATAAATATGAATCCAAAACCAAAAAACCCTTAATTTATAAATATTCATATCAAACTATAATTATAAATCCATAATTTTAAGAGATATAATTTAAAATAAATATATCAAAAATTTTTCATTGAACATTACATTAGAATGTGAAAATATTATGATCAAAATACTTATATAAAGATTTGTTAATTGAATATGAAATTAGAATGTGAAAATATATTGTAATCATAAAAAATGATCTAAAACATTTCAAAACATCATCTAAACATCTTCCATTTTGAGAAAACAATGTTTTAATGGCTTGGATTAACCATTTTTTTCATAGTCACAGACAATAACCATGTTCTCTTAGTTATCCATTGTCATATAATTAAAACATAAAAAGAGTTAAATCATTTACTCCCTGATAAATCAATAAAAACAATGATTTATTATGTACTTTGTTATTCAATATCATTTAGTTACCATGAATATCTTTACATTTACAATAATAAAATATTAAAAATATTTGATTGTCTGTGAAGATCATTACCAACACGGCATGTCTTCTCAAGGAATAACTAGTCAAATAAATGTGTGTTCTATGTTATAGAATATAAATTTACTTCTTTTATATTAATTTAAATAATTAAATTTGTAATAAAATAGTTTTAAAATAATTACATTGGTATGGCCTTTTTGGTTGCATCACTTTCAGTATATATAAAGAGAAATAAGAATTTGGTTCGGGTGTTAACATAATGAATCAAAAATAAATAAATAAACAAATTCTTGAATGTGTAAGGAAATGCATACTCCAAAAAATTTATAAAACATTTTTAAATGTAATCCTTAAATGAAGTGTTTTACACCATAATTTATTATATTTTAGATATCGGCACATCCATATTGAATCATGGATGATATTTATTAAAAATAAAATGAGAAAAAATTTATTAGAATTTTATTGAATTATGAATGCATGAGAGGGAAATAATTGAGGTAGGTAGATAATAAGGATAAAAGAATCACCAAAAAGTAAAATGGGTAGAGGTTGACAATATGTGATACCTGTAGAAGGAGAATGAGATGGAGGTAAGAGAATAGATGAATAGAAAATGGTTTCTGGGCATAAGGATTAGATTTTTTCTTAAATGGAAGGGAGGATGTATGCTCTAGGGGAAGGGGTGAGTGAAGGATGGGGGTTAGTATTTTTTTCTTGGACCACTCTCGATCTTGAATAGAATTAGAGAGGGAGGCGAGTGAGTGAGGGCCAAGGTGGGACTATTGAGATAAAGAGTTAAAACTTTCATTTTTTAAAATTTATTCTAGTAATATGTTTGATGGGTTGGGTTGGGTCATTTATTATCCAAATAATTACTTGACTAGACCAGTATACATGCTAATATAGTAGACCATGGCCCAACCTTGTTATGACTATAACCCAACCCAAACTGAAAAAAGTCAAGTCAAGTCCGATTTGATAGGTTTGGACACCCATACACTTGATCTAGTACCAACAAGGTCCATGCATACAACCATTATTAAGATTAACAAAATTGATACTAGAATAAATCCAAAGGGGAAAACCAAGTAATGATGAAAACAAGGAAACACCCTAAAAAATTATAGGAAGAAAAAAAGTAGAATATAATATGAATGAATATAATTCCAAAAAATAATGACAACCTAATGGATGAAATATTAGATTTCCTCTATATAAATCCCTATGATATATAAAATTTACTAATGCCTAGGTTTCAGTGGATGGTTTGTCTCCCAGAAGATAAAGTATGCTTGAAGAGAACAATATTCCAATATCATTCCCAAATCATACAATTTTATTGAGAATAGAAGATATAAAAAATATATTGAAAAATAATCATACCAGGGTTTGGAGAAAATTATAGATCTTATAAAAACTGGTAGCCAATTAGTGAGTTAAGTTGATCCGGTGCTTGTTTTTTAATGAAAAAATAGGTGTAATCTCGTAACAAGTAAGATTGAAACACAAAAACTCACATTTTACAATAATTTAATGCATTTAGTACTGGAAATGACCATCATTGTGAAGCCTTAAATAATTTCCTTTAAGATCGGATCTAGTGGGATGAAGGCGATACCTTGACTTATAGATTTCAATTTCAACACCTCGTGTATAAGTTAAAAAGGTTTTTCATCCATGCTTCTTTTAGGTAGTCTCATGGTGGGATAGAGCTCACACAATATCATTACATTTTATAATATATAATCCACTATACCTGTAACACCCCAAGCTTCCACGGTACACTTCCCTTTTAGTAATACAGTAGCGTGTGTTGTACGCAACTTCGAGTTCTAACACACACACCACAACTAATCGAACTAGCGGTTATGAATAGTAATAGTCACTTTTTGAAATTTTATGAATTTTAATTTTCAAAATGGACTTCATTATTTTATTCGGAATATTGAAATTAGCCTAGGGTGAAATTTTGGTATTTTTTTGAAAACATTCAATTTTTGATGAATAGTGAAAAAACACTGAGTTATAGTTTAAAACCGAATTTTTATTTAAATAATTATTTATTTTATTTAAATTTAATTAAGGTCAAAATATATGCATAATTCCTATATAAGTTCAATTTAATTCATTGGTGTTAGTTTATAATAATTTTAGATATATAAAAACTTTATTGAACTTTTCACCGTGTTTTACCCACCTCCTAGGAGAATTTGGAAATCCACATAAAAATTAATTTCACCGCTTCTGTGAGTAGAATTTTGAAAATCCTAGAGACACGGTTAATATCAAGGAGTAAATTTCGGTTAAATGAGAAGAAAATAATTTTTGGTGAATAGTAATTTTTTATTTTTATTTACCACGGTTAAAAGTAAATAGGGTAATTAAGGGTAAAAATTATATTAATATTACCCTAACACATGTACTAATTATATTGGACAAGTGTATCTCGACCAAAAACAACCTTGGTAATAAAAGATTATCATTTAGTTCCACTTGGATAGGATTAGGACATTTATTATTATTTAATTCAAAGAAGAGTTAAAAGAGTTAAAATCAAATTTTATTTACTAAAACATTTTTAATATAGGGTTATACATAATAAAAATTCTATTTTAAAAATTAATTAGAAATCTAAAAAGATTTAATACATAATTTTATTTTATTTATAATTTTTATACATTAAATAAATTAATTTATTTATGACACAATGGTGATCCTGTAATTACCTAATTAATGAAATATTAAAATAAATGATATTATAAATATCAAAGTAAATGTAATTTGAGACTTTTTATGAATTCCAATAATTTTCTAGGTTAATATGACATATTACTATTGGTTATATAAATTATTTTCGATTTAATAATGCTGTTAGGAAATTATCAAAAACAAAATACCCAATAGTGTCAAAATTTACATAAAAGAGTTTTTAAAACAAATATTATATTATTAATTAATATTAAATTCCTAAAAATCTAAGGTTCGGCCCAGAGACTTATATCATGATAGGTGTATCATTAATGGACCACTTGGGAGTCTTTTGGAGGTATATAGTAAGTTTGTTAACTATAGAATATAAAAATACAAAGTGACATGGTAAGTGTCAAACTAATTAACTAAGAGTTAAATCTAAAACATAAGGTTAATATAATGACCCAAACCTATCTAAATTCTATTGTTTGAGTGGTTTTAGACCCATCCCCACCATAAAATTTAAATAAAAAACTTTTCAGCCATTAGAAACCAAATATGAATTTATTATAAAATAATATTTCTAGCTTTTCCAAAGGTGCCCCTCACCCCTCTTATAAAAGGGCACTCCCCCTTATCACTAATTAACACATTCAAAACCTCTTGGCTCATCCAACCCCTGCCCAAATACTCTCTCAAATTCCTTCACTACAACCTAGAGGCCTTAAATTTATCAGAAAGCCAACCTAAAGATCCCTTTTGATCAAATCAAAAGGAAGAACCCGAAGAAGAGGTAATGTTTTCACCACCCTTTTTCAAATTCATTTCTTCTTCAACTTCTTATTTATTTGTTATTACAATTCTAAAATAATAAATCCAGTATCTACTATATACTGTGATATTATTATAAATATGGTACAACCATATTCAGTATTCTATCACTCCTTTGAATGACATGTCACCATACGTGCGTACGTACGGCTTACTGTCTCCACGTCGTGGTGTAATTGTTATTCAATATATTATTATTTGGATGGGTGTAATAATAATATGTAATTCATGAAAATAATAAATATAACATTATAATGAATCTTTATATATGATATACCATCAAATTATATATTATTTTAATATCAAAAGAATGATATTGTCGCTCGTGCGTACGTACGGACTACCGTCTCCACGAACGCGATGAGATTCATTCCCCATCATATCCATTCATGACTAATTCTCATTTGATGATTAAAAGTAATGTTTAAGAACTTTATATCATTATGGATATGAATAAGTTACGAACTATCCATAATAAACATGACTTATGTAACAAAACATATAAAAGAAAATGAGTAAGTTAACACCCAAAACAATGATAATACTAAGATATTATTAACAAATCAATGTTAAAAGATCATATATGATATCATAATTATGTATATGGTTATTGTATAATTTAATAACAATGTTTTAACTATTATACAGGATGTTAACATACCTTCAACTAAGGAAAAGTACAAGGTAATGGTTTATTTCACAATCTCTTCATTATCCGAGGTTATTTATACGTGATTATCTACTGGGACCTCTTTATCATCCACATCCATGTTTCTTAAAAATGTATTTCAAATCATTCTTACTATTTTAAAAACTATGGGATAAATTCATTTATACCCTTGTTGAATTTTTATAAGAATTTTATAAAGGAATCTTTCTGTCGTTTTCCAAACAAGGTCCTTTTTAACCTTTTCGACAGAATTAAGGTAAGAATATCTTTTTTAACTTATACGGTGGGTGTGGATACTTTTCGTGGTTATAAAATCATTGAAGCTTCCCATACAAGATTATGTGAATATTTTCAAAGTAAATGTTTTATTTTATAATTATGTGACTTTTAAATTATTTCAAAAAAGTGATATTTCTCTCAAATAGTTTTGATTTCATCGATGTCAACATCCATTGATGGATTTTAAGATTATTTGAAGTTGATTTGTTATGATAAAAAAATTCCATATTGTATTTATGTTTTGTGATATGTTTGAAGGTGGATGTGTTATTTTTATTCCATTCATGGTTTATGGAGAATGTATTGACATTTCGTATGCTAGTTTTAATATGAATGTTTATGTTATGTTTAAACCTATTCATATGAGGAATGCATTGGACTTAATAAGTGAAGGGTGGAGCCCTCTACAGCTACTCGATGCATTGGTAGGTATCATGATACAAACTAGTGTCTTGTCATAAGGTCTTGACAAAATATTATTTGTAGTCTTGGCACGAGGCCTTGGCTATGTGGTTGTGATAGTCTGGCATTTTGCATTCCAGCATTAGGACAGTGGTTATTGATATTGCATGTGATTATTCGACTAGTATAATATCCACGTGAATAAGTAAATGGAATTATTTAATTTTATATTTTCCATATTATGCTTAAGTTCAAGTTTAAAAGGCTTTTGTTTTATCTATACATTGCCTTAAATGTTTCTGTTTATTTATGAATGTTTCTGCTATATTGTTATCCTTACTGACCATCTGAGTTCACCCCTTTCAATGTTTTATTTTTTCCAGGATGTGAAGAAGTAATTTATGAATGACCTGTAGGGATAATATGAGGGGATTTGAAGACAAGATGTTTTTGTAGTAGTTTTCACTTTATGATGTAATGTATACTTTATGAATGTATCTAGTTATTCCAAGGCTACTAAACTAATCGGTCTTTCGAGACTTGATCTTTCTTGTGATCATGCCAATGATATGTAATAATGCACCGACTCTAGGTAACTGGGGTCGGTGCGTTATAGTTGGTATCAGAGAAATTTTAGTACAAACCTTGGAAGCTAGATTTAGATAAACTCTGATTAGAGCACATAGACCTAAGATGGACTTTGAGGATTAGTATAGAAGAATATCCTAGAATTTTGTTATTGTAGAGATTTTGTGAGTTTTCTGAGAAATATATCCATGTCTGGATACGAGCAGGTAGAGGCGGCTCTGGAACATATGTAACTAGTGGTAAAACCCAAAAACACCGCTTTGAGCTAGACTCGAACGGGAACTGGTGCACGAAAACGGGCCTTACTGCACTTTTGGTTACGCCACTCTCAGGGGATATGCTTTGGATAACTCTCATTTTATTTACAAATCATTATGAAGGGTTTATGAGTATATACTTCCTCAAAGAAAACATTTTTATGATTATGGATTATATCCTTATATAGTTCAATTTATGTTAAGTGTTTTATAAGTATGGAATTATGTATTTTGATTCATAAACTGATCTAGTTTATGACATTGTTTAGAAATGGCGCCTAGTGGAAGAAATGTAAACCATATCAATGCACGCACTCCATGTAGGGATTGCCCGCCTGCTCAAGATAATTATAGTGGAGCTGGCGATACAACTGGTGCTGATCAGCTTATCACCATACTGGGACAACTCACTCAGGTTATGAATAATAACTTTACCCGTATAGAGCACCCTGATCCACAACATGGAGGATCAATGTTAGATCGCATCATGAGGTAGTAACCACCAACATTCAATGGGAGTACAAATCCACTAGTAGCTGAGCAATTGATAAGTTCCCTAGAGAAAATATTTCAGGCTTTGGGGAGTAGTGAACGGGAAAAAGATGTCATGGAAGTTTATCACCTCACTGGAGATGCTGATCAATGGTGTTCATTGATTCAAAACACGAAGGAAGATGATGAAGTATCAAATATGAAATGGAGGGAGTTCAAAGATCTGTTTTTAGAAAAATACTTTCCTCATGACTACTGAGTAGATATGGAAAGGCAATTTCTGAGTTTGAGACAAAAGGAGGATGAGAATTCCACAATGTATGAGGCTAACATTACAAGGTTATAAAGGAATGCTGGAGATTATATACGTAACCCAAGAAGTACGATTGATCATTTTTTATGGGTTAAAACCATTTATCCGTTGAGCATTGGTCTCACAATCCTTCTCATCGTACGAAGACATTGCCTCATGTGCTATCAAGACAGAAAAGGAATTCTCTATGTCTTATGACTTTAAAGAAAGGCAAGAGAAGAAGAGTTCTGCTGATCAGTCTGGGAATGGAAATAAGGGGATTAAGGGAAAGGTTGAATATTCATATTGTGGTAATTGTGGGAAGAAACACCCCAGTACTTGCTTAAAATGAATGGGAGTCTGTTACAAGTGTGGTGAAAAAGGCCACCAAGATCGTGATTGCAAGGGGGAGAAGGAAGCTACCAATGTCTAATACTACAATTGTAGGGAGATGGGACATTATGCAAATTAATGTCCTAAGCGTCAGGGGAAATTACCTCAGAAAATGCCAAGGGATCAAGGCCATGCTTATGCTATCACTACTGCTGAGGTAGAAGCTCCGAAAGACGTGGTGGTAGGTAATTTAATGGTTTCCTCAAGTTTACCAAATGCATTATTTGATTCTGGATCATCACATTGTTTCATATCTTCCCAGTTTTCTAAGAAAATTAGATATTTCCAATATAATTTAACAAAGGGTTGTCAGTTAAAAATCCTAAGGGAAGTATCATTGCAAGAAAGTTTTGTGAAGCAGTCCGCATTAGAGCACATAAATGTTCTTTATCCGCTGATCTCATCGTTATACCTATGGTTGATTTTGATATAATCCTCAGTATGGATTGGATTTCATACCACGATGTAAAAATTTATTATAAGAAGAAGGAGGTTACTATTTTTTATGATGATGATAAGGAACACCTTATCTTTAGGGAGGAATCATCACCATCTAATTCTTATCTAGATCCACCCCCAGTAGCTCAACTAAATTCAATTATAGGGGAGGAAGAGAATGAAATGACTGTGGGTGAGGAAAAGAATGTTCAAATAGAGGATGTACCTATTGTGAAATAATATGTAGATGTGTTTTCGGAAGATTTACCTGGACATCCTCCATAATGAGAAGTTGAGTTTTCCATTGATTTAATTCCTAGATCAAGGCCTATATGGAAGACCCCTTATAGAATGGACACTGTGGAATTAGTTGAACTAAAGAAACAACTAGGGGAATTGAGTAATAATGTATTTATTCGACCTAGTGTTTCTCCATGGGGAGCCCATGTCCTTTTTGCTTAGAAGAAAGAAGGATCTATGAGGTTATGTATCGACTACAGGGAAATCAATGCTATAACAATAAAGAACAAGTATCCCCTACCTCGCATTGATGACTTATTTGACCAACTGCATGGAGCTCAATACTTTTAAAAGATTTACCTTTGGTCTGGATACCATCAGTTGTGTTTGAATATGGAATTTTGAAATTTGGGAAGAGGCTTTGTGTTTCCGATATACCTGATCTAAAAAGGGAATTGCTGGATGATGCTCATAGTTCCAATTTCTCTATACACCATGGGAGCACCAAAATGTATAGATATTTGAAAGAACATTTTTGGTGGGACAACATGAAGAGGGAGATTGCTGATTTTGTGTCAAGATATATGGTTTGTCAACAAGTGAAGGCTGGAAGGCGACAGCCTGGTGGAGTATTGCAAACTCTTCCTATACCTGAGTGGAGATGGGATAATATTATGATGGACTTCGTCATGGGGCTACCAAAGACTCCTAGAATGAACAATGCAATATGGGTAATTGTTGATCGTCTTACCAAGTCAGCACATTTTCTTAAAATAAGGGAAGATTTACCACTTGAACGGATAGCAAGACTATATATTAATGATGTTTTGATACTTCATGGAGTACCTCTATCGATTGTTTCTGATCGTGATCCCCGTTTTACTTCAAGATTCTAGAAGAGTCTTCAGAAGGCCTTGGATACTAAACTTCATTTGATAACTGCCTAACACCCTCAAGCAGATGGAAAATCATAACGGACTATTAAAACCTTAGAAGACATGATGAGATCCTGCTCACTTGACTTTCAGGGTATGTGGGATCAATATTTACCTCTGGTAGAATTTTACTATAACAATAGCTTCTGTCACGAACCAAATCTGGTCGCCACAAAAATCGACACCAAACCCAGCCTGTGACAAGGCCCGAAGGGTGTTCCCGATCCCCACGGGCTGGCACAAGTGCCCGGGTATCATATAATGATAATTGGGAACGATTTACCAGATTTTATAAACATTAGACAACAAAAAAACTCAATAAAACAAATCTGGATTTTTCAACTAAAACCATCTTTTACAAAATTTCAGAACTGAATTACATAAGTTAAAACTACATTTAAAGACCATTACAAAGGTAAAAAAACAAATAAGGACAGCCCAAGAACCCTTTTGTCAAGGGGCACCACCCTTATGCTATCTCCACAAGACTTCACTACCAAGGACCTGCTAGAAACCCGAACCACTGGAACAAAAAAACTGTACCCAACCTGCGACAACAAAAATAACCAAGTCTACTTACACCCAAGGGTGTAAGTAGGGTGTGAGCCAAATCCCAATAGGATACCACCACTAATTGATTCCATGTGATAAACATTTAATGGCGAAAAGCATGCATGTTTTCAAAGACATGAGATGCTAGTTAAAATTTCTAAAAGATGCAACATTAAATAAAAACAGTTTTTAGGTGGGATAATTTAAAGAATAAAAACACTTAAAATAAATACCATAGCTACTGAATTTTCCAACCTCTCATACCGTATACCGACGGTAATAACAATGTATCGAGTGAGCACAAGAAATGGGAAATAACCCCTAGGCACTAGCTAGATGTGGGTCCCAGGTACCTCGTATCTCGGTGAGAGTAACCATCACAAATATCCATTCTCGTGCACGAGCCACTAGTAGGGAACATACCCATAACCTAGTGGTCCCAAATAATCATCATCATAGTTTAATTAGAGTTGTAAGCGTCAATCTTGCTAAGTGAAACTGAGTCCAAACCTCACAGATTCACTAGTATACTAGTACACGTCCACCCACCTAGATACCCGAGTTTTCCCTTTGTGCTCAAACAAGTTCAACAAGTCAAGATATATACTTTGCACATGAAAATATCATTTCCATATCAAAAATTCACCAAACAGCCCACATGTATACCACACAAGTCACAAAAGTACACTTTTCATTCAAATTGATTTTAAAATCCAACTCATACAAAAATAGCCCACAACACTCTTCACATTACATGGAAACTTCCACAAATCCTTTAAACCATTTTTATAAACCATAACAAGACATTATAACTCACATAACAGCCCACTCAAATAACAAATAATACCACTTTCATCAACAAAATTCAATTTTCACAACACACTCACACAAAACAGCCCACAACCATGTTTTGCAGCTCTCTTCCCATTTTCTAAAACATTTCTGCACTTTATAAAACATTCTAATAAAAATATTTGAAATCTTAAATAACCACCATACCTTTCAAAAACTCATATTAGGTGATCAAACCCCCCAAATATTACATATACACTCTTTTATCCACTTTGTTTAACCAAACAAAATATTCACAATTTTCAAAAAAAAACAACTCAAGGGGTGTAACTATGTCTTGCACACAAAACCCATTTAAAAACCCCCATTTAAGACCAAAACCATACCAATTCCTATCAAAAGTAGAATTGGAAGTCCTAGATACATTTATAAAAACACATTCAAGTGTTATAAAATAACCTTGAATAATACCACAAAAGATACAAATGAAAACACACATTTTCCTAAAATGACCTCAAGAAGTATAACAATGTTTTACACATCAAAACTATTCAAAACCCTTATTTTTAGAACCACATGACACTATTAAATTACCAAACCAGAATTGGCAGGCCAAACAAGATTTAATGAACCAATTTCATAAGTTATAAACCACACCCAAATAAAACCCCATGAGTTACACATGAAAACACCCAATTTCATGTTAAAAAGCGACTATAAAATTTAACACATAACCAAATCAATCATAAACAGTTTTCTCACCCACCCAACATATTAGGAATATGAAAAATGGTTAAATACAGCAGGCTAACTCATCACTAATTGTTTACACATGGAACCACCTACCTTTTGAGTCAAAACCCTTGAATCTTGGTGAGAAACCTCAACCGCACCTCCGCCGCACCACAAGGATGTGAAAACAAACCCTAAAACCTAATATTTCACCAAAAATACCCCAAATCAAACCCTAGGTATGAACCCTAATATCTGGACACTCTATAAATTTATGAAAGTGGGAGGAAACCCTAAAGAGAAGGAAGGAATTGAAGAGAGAAACACATACCCAAAATAATCTTGAAGAAAACGACTCAAAATCCACCAGAATCTGAATTTGAAAACATCCAACAATTCATGGGATGTTTGAATAGGGATTATGAGATCATATAGGAACTGTAATGGGGGAAAATAGTAAGAATTGAGAGAGTTATGATGTAAATAACTTACCTCCTCAAATCTGCCCGATTTTTGAAACCCTAAGAATATCAGCACTCCATCGCGATGCAAACGAGCTCCAAAGAGGGGTAAAATGAATGGGAGTGCGTCTGGGCTATTTAGGGTCTAGGGGGAGGTGTAATAACCGAAAAATTCATTATAATGAATAAGATATTAAAAAATTAAAAAAACAATTTAAAAATGGAAAATGAGCTTTCGGGTTGGCCCAATTCTCAAATAAAAACCCAAATCCCCCATGATTATGGATTTATAAAGGCTAAAAATTTAAATGTGGTGTTAATATATCAGGGGAGGACATTTAGGAGCTTGAATTACTGAAAAATATAAAAAAATTAAAAAGTTATAAAAGAAACAAAAATTTATTATTAAATCTGGAATTGGGCTCACGGTTTGGCCCAATTCTTGAAAACTCACATATTCTCCATAAAACCTTTGGAAACCCCCAAAACAAAGCATGAATGGAAAATAAATTAAAAATAACTTTAAAATAAGTTATTTATGTGACAATTCTCCCCACCTTGAAAACTTTCCACCCCGGAAAGTCACAACAAGGTTAAAGCAACAATCAAACCCCACTGAGAAACCAATAGGTACTCTCTTGCAAGGTTTCACCCCCAAAGGCCAAAACACCTCCAGTGATCAATTAAGGAAGGATTAATCTCACAACCATAACTTACACTACTTTCCTGAAAGGATAAATAACATTCACACTTTATCCCAAAATAAAACTCTTCAAACACTATCGGAACAAGACTCAAGCAATTCACCCAAACGAACAACAACTTTGAACAAGGTTACACTTACCTTACTTTAACTAAACCATTGGGCCCTCTCTAGTCCCAACGTTTAGTCAAGGATGATGTTGGTAGCTAGATATCTCCGAACGAGACTATCTACACCAAGCCAAAACCATAGATAAATCTATGTTACTGGTACGAGGGGACACTAATATGCTCCCCACTATAAGAGACAACCAATATTTTTTTCGAGACAGAATCAATACACTAATAGGGGGAGGCCTGATCGGACTCCCTGGTACCAAGGGTAGACTTCCATTCTAAATTTCCTAAGGAACATACATGATAATCATAGTGGTTATCCCCACCATATGAACCAACCATCTTAATCGACCAGCACATGTCGGCACAGAAAGACCCAAAAATTTCAAGATTTGGGAAGGTCACACGGCTAGTCTGCACAGTTTTTGAAACCGTGAACTAACTGTGCTGATCAATCTTCCTGCATGGCATCCAGGCACACAGTCTCTCTTAATCGTTCACAAACCATGTGCTCAGCATGTCTAGCCAAATTTCCAACCATTCTCCAAAGACTCAATGGAAACCAAAGGGGGAGGGCATGACATTAAGCGATGGCATGGGTACAAGGCCCACCACCTATTTCCACCGAACGATAACAACAGAGGGAATATGATGACACCATAGGTTTAAACACTTCTTATCTTTCACACCGAGGATATGAAATTTTACAAGGGTTTAAATGACCCTGTGATTTCCCCTGACTACGAGCCAGCTTCTCTCTGAGACCTATGGTTGGAGCTCAAATTATTGAAGCATCTTCGGCCTCGCAGTTAGTCTTCGGAAACCCAATAAATGAGAATTATTCTTTCGGTGCCACCAACAACTACACCACAACCCAAGATATGTTTTCCAGACATAACAAATTCCATACTCACTTTACCCTATCCCAATATTTCACTGAAACAAGGGCTAATAAGATGCACACACATCACACCTTGTTTCTTCATGTGAGAAACAACAGAAGTAAAGAACACCTACACTCAAATTCCTCTAAAATGGAATATTTTGATGTTTTTTCCAAGGGAGACATTCACCCAACACAACAGGGACTCTCGGAGGATTTCACGACTTTCACCTATATGGTCAATCGAGCACATGATATCATAAGGCATCACCGAACATGGCCATTGTGACTGATATAAAAAATGCATGGAGAGGGACCTTATACAACATCCCCAAACAACACACAATTCTAGAAAGTGGCCACAATATCCTATCGTGACCATATTTCTCACACTGGTGGTTTAACATGAACTCATGCTTCAAAGAAACTTTGAAGAACCCCAAAGGCCCTCTTAGACACCATCAAGACACTCATCCAAAATAACAACCCTAGACCACATCCACCTTCTACGAATTAGGAAACATAAGAAACTATGGTCTCTTTAACCCATCCACAAGCACTCTCCCATTACAAGAGGATCTAAAAATCAAAGAAAGGAATGGGTGTATACTCAATCTAAAAATCTCAAGAAAAAAAAAATTCCTTATATTGATCAACTGGAGGGTCTTCAAACGGCTAAACAATCCGGGTTGCACTTCAGTTGTGCACTAACCTTTAATGGGGGTGTACCTTATCCAACGATTGAACCCAAGGACCCAACCAAGATGGTACATTAGTCAAGATATACCACAAATCAGATCTATACACATGAAGGGAACCATCATAAATGCGTCCCAAAACATTTTTCAAAAGAGACCACTAACTATCCCTATAACACAACTTACTGACCAAACCCAAACCCAAAACACAGTTCAAACAGGAGGGGTTCTTGGACTCAAAACATCCCACAACATCAACATTTTCCAAAAATACATAATATAAACCATTCCAAACAATTCATCAAGTCTTCATGTTTCTCTTTAAAAACATTTCTTTGAAAACAAATGGTTCAGCGGTTAGCGCATCCACCAATGGTACCCCATGGGCCTTACACATGCATGTTTCAGTGCTACACCGGGCACCCTACTCATATCCATTTGGACACTCATCGAGTCATGTCATCAACCATCCATATTCCCATATAACCCCATGCATGTGTTTTCTCACGAAAATACCAAAGGTTAAAACAAAAATTTGTTCCACTTTTCAAAACCAAAACGGTCAACCAACACATCCCTTTTTTCTCAAAACTGCTAACCACGAGATCAAAATCCCAACTCACATCTTAAAAAAAAATTCAGAAAGTCACAACCATTTAGAAGTTAACTCACTTTAAAGATATTCACATCAATTTCAAAACATCTCATCCCATTAAAACACACTCTGATTGTTTAGAAAACTCTATTGGAAACACTTTTCAAAACAAACTTCAATATAGTTCCTACTTTCAAAGAGGTGTAAGCACACCATTTTATATTTCAAAACAATTCTGAAAATCAGTTCTTCCATTTCATAAACCCAACCATTCCCTCTTTATTTGAAAATCATTTCATAAAAACTTTACGCTTCTTAAAACCAAGTCACCTTAAAACCAAAATGCCAAGATTTCAAAACTAAAGAACACCAGATAATGCGAGAGGAAACTAGTTTCAGTGGGTGACTTGGAAATATGGTTGGCAGCCATATTCCAATCAATTCACTATCACAGAGAGTGTTCTAGGGAATATCCCCGGCTCCACATGGCTTGCCAGACCCTGCGAGCTCATTGAGACCATTAACCCAACTCTCTTTTCATTTCCCCTAATCATCATCAAACCAAGAAAACCCAAAGACATAGACAAATCCCAACTTACCCTGGCGACTTGAATCCTGAAATGAGGTGTGGTGATCAAGCACACTACCCATAACCAGAATTCCATGTCCCAACAATCACAACTCTAGACTATCCTGACTATTTCCCAAATAACATGACTCAAATGGAGCGAACCTCCCTCTGATACCATTTTGTCACGAAGCAAATCTGGTCGCCGCTAAAATCGACACCAAACCCAGCCCATGACAAGGCTCGAAGGGTGTTCCCGATCCCCACGGGCTGGCACAAGTGCCCGGGTATCATATAATGATAATTGGGAATGATTTACCCGATTTTATAAAAATTAGACAACAAAAAAACTCAATAAAACAAATCTGGATTTTTCAACTAAAACCATCTTTTACAAAATTTCAGAACTGAATTACATAAGTTAAAACTACATTTAAAGACCATTACAAAGGTAAAAAAACAAATAAGGACAGCCCAAGAACCCTTTTGTCAAGGGCCACCACCCTTATGCTATCTCCACAAGACTTCACTACCAAGGACCTGCTAGAAACCCGAACCACTGGAACAAAAAAACTGTACCCAACTTGTGACAAAAAAAATAACCAAGTCTACTTACACCCAAGGGTGTAAGTAGGGTGTGAGACAAAACCCAATAGGATACCACCACTAATAGATTCCCTGTGATAAACATTTAATGGCTAAAAGCATGCAAGTTTTCAAAGACATGAGATGCTAGTTAAAATTTCTAAAAGATGCAACATTAAATAAAAACAGTTTTTAGGTGGGCTAATTTAAAGAATAAAAACATTTAAAATAAATACCATAGAAACTGAATTTTACAGCCTATCATACCGTATACCGACGGTAATAAGAAAGTATCCAGTGAGCACAAGCAATGGGAAATAACCCCTAGGCACTAGCTAGCTGTGGGTCCCAGGTACCTCGTATCTCGGTGAGAGTAACCATCACAAATATCCATTCTCGTGCACGAGCCACTAGTAGGGAACATACCCATAACCTAGTGGTCCCCAATAATCATCATCATAGTTTAGTTAGAGTTGTAAGCGTCAATCTTTCTAAGTGAAACTGAGGCCAAACCTCACAGATTCACTAGCATACTAGTACACGTCCACCCACCTAGATACCCGGGTTTTCCCTTTGTGCTCAAACAAGTTCAACAAGTCAAGATATATACTTTGCACATGAAAATATCATTTCCATATAAAAAATTCACCAAATATCCCACATGTATACCACACAAGTCCCAAAAGTACACTTTTCATTCAAATTGATTTTAAAATCCAACTCATACAAAAATATCCCACAACACTCTTCACATTACATGGACACTTCCACAAATCCTTTAAAGCATTTTTATAAACCATAACAAGACATTATAACTCACATAACAACCCACTCAAATAACATATAATACCACTTTCATCATCAAAATTCAATTTTCACAATACACTCACACAAAACAGCCCACAACCATGTTTTGCAGCTCTCTTCCCATTTTATAAAACATTTCTGCACTTTATAAAACATTCTAATAAAAATATTTGAAATATTAAATAACCACCATACCTTTAAAAAACTCATATTAGGTGATCACACCCCCCAAACAGTACATATACACTCTTTTATCCACTTTGTTTAACCAAACAAAATATTCACAATTTTTAAAAAAAACAACTCAAGGGGTGTAACTATGTCTTGCACACAAAACCCATTTAAAAACCCCCATTTAAGACCAAAACCATACCAATTCCTATCAAAATTAGAATTGTAAGTCCTAGATACATTTATAAAAACACATTCAAGTGTTATAAAATAACCTTGAATAATACCACAAAAGATACAAATGAAAACACACATTTTTCTAAAATGACCTCAAGAAGTATAACAATTTTTTACACATCAAAACTATTCAAAACCCTTCTTTTTAGAACCACATGACACTATTAAATTACCAAACCATAATTGGCAGGAAAAACAAGATTTAATGAACCAATTTCATAAGTTATAAACCACACCCAAATAAAACCCCATGAGTTACACATGAAAACACCCAATTTCATGTTAAAAAGCGACTATAAAATTTAACACATAACCAAATCAATCATAAACAGTTTTCTCACCCCACCCAACATATGAGGAATATGAAAAATGGTTAAATACAGCAGGATAACTCATCAATAATTGTTTACACATGGAACCACCTACCTTTTGAGTCAAAACCCTTGAATCTTGGTGAGAAACCTCAACCGCACCTCCGCCGCACCACAAGGATGTGAAAACAAACCCTAAACCCTAATATGTTACCAAAAATACCCCAAATCAAACCCTAGGTATGAACCCTAATATCTGGACACTCTATAAATTTATGAAAGTTGGAGGAAACCCTAAAGAGAAGGAAGGAATTGAAGAGAGAAACACATACCCAAAATAATCTTGAAGAAAACGACTCAAAATCCACCAGAATCTGAATTTAAAAACATCCAACAATTCATGGGATGTTTGAATAGGGATTATGAGATCATATAGGAACTGGAATGGGGGAAAAATAGTAAGAATTGAGAGAGTTATGATGTAAATAACTTACCTCCTCAAATCTGCCCTATTTTTGAAACCCTAAGAATATCAGCACTCCATCGCGATGCAAACGAGATCCAAAGAGGGGGAAAATGAGTGGGAGCTCGGCTGGGCTCCTTAGGGTCTAGGGGGATGTGGAATCACCGAAAAATTCATTATAATGAATACGATATTAAAAAATTAAAAAAACAATTTAAAACTGGAAAATGGGATTTCGGGTGGGCCCAATTCTCAAATAAGAACCCAAATCCCCCATGATTATGGATTTATAAAGGCTCCAAATTTAAATGTGGTGTTAATATATCAGGGGAGGACATTTAGGAGTTTGAATTACTGAAAAATATAAAAAAATGAAAAAGTTATAAAAGAAACAAAAATTTATTTTTAAATCTGGAATTTGGCTCACGGTTTGGCCCAATTCTTGAAAACACACATATTCTTCATAAAACCTTTGGAAACCCCCAAAACAAAGAATGAATGGAAAATAAATTAAAAATAACTTTAAAATAAGTTATGTATGTGACTGCTTCCATTTGAGTATTCATATGGCCCCATATGAAGCGTTATACAGAAAGAGATATCACACACCGACCTGTTGAGATGACGTTGGTGAAAGAAAACTTGTAGGTCCATAACTGGTGGAGGAAACGATGGAAAAGGTGAAGGTAATCCAAAATCACATCAAATAAGCTCAAAGTATGTAGAAGAGCTATGGCGATAACCGAAGGAAGGATTTGTAATTTCAAGTAGGAGACCACGTTTTCTTGAAGGTATCTCCATGGAAGGGAATTATATGTTTCAGTAAGAAGGGTAAATTGAGTCCCAGGTATATCGGACCTTTCGAAATTCTACAATGAATTGGGGTTGTATCTTACCGTTTGGAAATGCCGCTAAGTCTCTCCAAAGTTCACGATGTGTTCCACGTATCACTGTTGAGGAAATACATACCTGACCCAACGCATGTACTCACTTATAAGGAATTAGAACTGGAACCCAATCTGTCTTATTGTGATGATCCCATCAGGATTCTTGATACCAGAGAACAAGTGCGGAGAAACCGGAGGACTCATCTGGAAAAAGTTTTATGGAGAAACCATAAGATGGAAGAGGCAACGTGAGAACCCGAGGAACTTATGATGAAGAATCACCCGAGTCTTTTTATACAGTAATTTCCTAGAAATTTCGAGGAATAAATTATTTGAAGGAGGGGAGAATGTAACACCCTAAGCTTCCACGATACGCTCCCCTTTCAATAATACAGTAGCGTGTGTTTTACGAAATTTGAGTTCTAACACACACACCACAACCAATAAAACTAGCCATTATGAATAGTAATACCCAATTTTTTAAATTTTATAAATTTTATCCTTCAAAATGGACTTCATTTTTGAATTCGGAATATCAAAATTAGCCTAGGGTGAAATTTTGGTATTTTTCTGAAAACTTTCAATTTTTTATGAATAGTGAAAAAACACTGAGTTATAGTTAAAAACCAAATTTTTATTTAAATAATTATTTATTTTCTTTAAATTTAATTAAGGTAAAAATATATACATAATACCTATATAAGTTCAATGTAATTCATTGGAGTTAGTTAATAATAATTTTAGATATATAAAAATTTTATTAAACTTTTCACCGTCTTTTACCCACCTCCTAGTAGAATTTAGAAATTCACATAAAACATAATTTCACCACTTATGTGAGTGGAATTTCAAAAATACAAGAGACACGGTTAATTAAAAGGAGTAAAATGCAGTTCAATGAGATGAAAATAATTTTTGGTGAATAGTAACTTTTTACTTTTATTTACCACGATTAAAAGTAAATAGGGTAGTTAAGGGTAAAAATGATATTAATATTACCCTAACACATGTACTAATTCTATTGGATAAGTGTATCTCGACCAAAAAAACCTTAGGAATAAAATATTACCATTTAGGTCCACTTGGATTAGATTAGGACATTTATTATTATTTAATTCAAAGAAGAGTTAAAAGAGTTAAAATAAATGTTTATATACTAAAACATTTTTAATATAGGGTTATACATAAGATAAATTCGATTTTAAATATTCATTACAAATATAAAACGATTTCCTCCATAATGGTATTTTATTTATAATTTTATAAATTAAATAATTTAATTTATTTATGACACAATGGTGATACAGTAATTACCTAATTAATTAAATATTAAAATAATTGATATTATAAATATCAAAGTAAATGTAATTTGAGACTTTTTATGAATTCCAATAATTTTTTAGGTCAATATGACATATTAGGATTGGTTATATAAATTTTTTTCGAAGTAATAGTGCTGTTATGAAATTATCAAAAACAAAATACCCAATAGTGTCAAAATTGAAATAAAAGAGTTTTGAAAACAAATATTATATTATTAATTGATATTAAATTTGTAAAAATCTAATTTTAGGCCAAGAGATTTATATCATGATAGGTGTATCATTAATGGACCACTTGGGGGTCACTTGGAGGTATATAGTAAGTTTATTAACTATAGAATATAAAAATACAAAGTGACAAGGTAAGTGTCAAACTAATTAACTAAGAGTTAAATCTAAAACATAAGGTTAATATAATGAACCAAACCTATCTAAATTCTATTTTTTGAGTGGTTTTCGACCAATACCCACATTAAAATTTAAATAAATAACTTTTGAGGCATTAGAAACCGAATATTAATTTATTATAAAATAATATTTCTAGCTTTTCCAAAGGTGCCCCTCACCCCTCTTATAAAAGGGCACTCCCCCTTCTCACTAATTCACACATTCAAAGCCCCTTGGATCAGAAAACCCCGGACCAAATACTCTCTCAACTTCCCTCACTAAAACCTAGAGGCCTTATTTTGATCAGAAAGCCAACCTAAGGAGCCCTTTTGATCAATTAAAAAGGAAGAACCCGAAGAAGAGGTAATGTTTTCACCACCCATTTTCAAATTCATTTCTTCTTAAACTTATTGTTTCTTTGTTATTACCATTCTAAAATAATAAATCCAGTATATCCTATATACTGTGATATTATTATAAATATGGTACATCCATATTTATTATTCTATCCATCCTTTGAATGACATGTCACCATACGTGCGTATGTATGGCTTACTGTCTCCACATCGTGGTGTAATTGGTATTCAATATATTATTATTTGGATGGGTATAATAATGATGTTTAATTCATGTAAATAATAAATATAACATGATAATGATTCTGTATATATGATATACTATCCAATTATATATTATTTTAATATCAAAAGAATGATATTGTCGCTCGTGCGTACGTACGGACTACCGTCTCCACGAACGTGATGAGATTCATTCCCCATCGTATCCATTCAAGACTTATTCTAATTTTATGATTAAAATTAATGATTAAGAATTTTATATCATTCTGGATATGAATAAGGTACAACCTATCCATAACAAACATGACTTATGTAACAAAACATATAAAAGAAAACGAGTAAGTTAACACCCGAAACAATGATAATACTAAGATATTATTAACAAATAAATGTTAAAAGATCATATATGATATCATAATTATGTATACGGTTCCTTTATAACTTAACATCAATGTTTTAACTATTATAAAGGAGGTTAACATACCATCGACTATGTAAAAGTACAAGGTAAGAGTTTATTTCACAATCTCTTCATTATCCGAGGTTGTTTATACGTGATTATCTACTGGGACCTTTTTATCATCCACATCCATGTTTCTTAAAAATGTATTTCAAATCATTCTTACTATTTTAAAGACTATGGGATAAAGTCATTTATACCCTTGTTGAATTTTTATAAGAAGTTTATAAAGGAATATTTCTATCATTTTCCAAACAGGGTCCTTTTTAACCTTTTTGACAGAATTAAGGTAAGAATGTCTTTTTTAACTTATACGGTAGGTGTGGCTATTTTCCTCCGTTATAAAATTGTTGAAGCTTACCTTACAAGAATATAAGAATATTTTCATAGTAAATGTTTTATTTTATAATTATGTGACTTTTAAATGATTTCAAAAAAGTGATATTTCTCTCAAATAGTTTTGATTTCATCTATGTCAACATCCTTTGATGGATTTTAAGCTTATTTGAAGTTGATTTGTTGTGATAAAAAACATCCATATTGTATTGATGTTTTGTGATATGTT
This sequence comes from Viscum album, assembly GCA_963277665.1. NCBI lineage: Eukaryota > Viridiplantae > Streptophyta > Magnoliopsida > Santalales > Viscaceae > Viscum > Viscum album. The sequence goes on along the minus strand of OY728132.1, from coordinate 54,720,306 downwards.
TTACTGTGGATGATTTATATTTATTCCATTCATGGTTTATGGAGAATGTATTGACATTTTTTATGCTAGTTTTAATATGAATGTTTATGTTATGTTTAAACCTATTCATATGAGGAATGAATTGGACTTAATAAGTGACGGGTGGAGCCCGCTACAGCTCCATGATGAATCGGTAGGTCTCATGAGGCAAACTAGTGTCTTGGCATAAGGACATGGCAAAATCTTATTTGTAGTCTTGGCACGAGGCCTAGGCTATGTGGTTATGATAGTATGGCATTATACATTCCATCATTATGAAAGTGGTTATTGATATTGCATATGATTATTCGACTAGTAGAACATCCATGTGAATAAGTAAATGACATTATTTCATTTTATATTTTCCATATTATGATGAAGTTCAAGTTTAAAAGGCTTTTGTTTTAGCTATACATTACCTTAAAATTTTCTGTTTATTTATGAATGCTTCCGCTATATTGTTATCCTTACTGAGCATCTGAGATCACCCCTTTCAATGTTTTATTTTTCCCAGGATGTGAAGAAGTAATTTATGAATGACCTGCAGGGATAATATGAGGTGTTATGAAGACAATATGTTTTTATAGTAGTTTTTACTTTATGATATAATTTAAACTTTATGAATGTATCTAGTTATTCCAAGGCTACTAAACTAATCGGTCCTTCGAGACAAGATCTTTCTTGTGATCATGCCAATGATATGTAATAATGCACCAAATCTAGGTAACTGCGGTTAGGGAATTACAATAAAAACATAATATCTCTCATTACCTAATGGTATTTCAGGTTCTTGATTATGGGAATTCGTATAATTTCTCATATCAAACCATCCGTTTATTTTTTGGAAATTTTTCATCTCTATTTATGAGGTTCACCATTGGCGGCACATTAATTAAGGGATATAAGAGAGGTCCAATCACCCATCCAAGATGTATGGATTCCTTTTCTGTATCATTATCCTTTTCCAATCTCTATGGAACAACCTCAACTAATGTCATTAAAATGGGATAGAAAAAAATTAAATCCTTTAAAAAGTTTTGATTTGAAAAAAATGTTTCAAAAATCTCCACACTATAAGAAACTAACTCCCCATTAAATGCAACCAAATCCACAGATGAAGTTAGAACTTCTCTTTTAAAAAATAATAAATTATGTATATGATATTATGTTATTAATTGTTCAAGAAAATTAATATCAATGAGGTCCCTCCATGGATCATCAATAGTGAAAAACAATGGGGATTATATTTGAAAAAGACCTTCACAATAAATTGGAAGAACATTAGATAGGAAATATAAATTTCAAACCTATAAATTCCAATTTTTTAGGTGGAGTCAGTAGAATAAAATTATTTAAATTTTATAACTTAAAAGGAGGTAAATATTAAAAAAGTTCACTATATAATGTATAAATTAATATTAAAAAATCAATGCAGATTTTAAAATAATAAATTATTGAATGATGATAATAAAATGACAGTCAACACATAAGATAAATAATCATAAAAAATTCAAATTTAGGGCCCTAAAGAATTATTAAAAGTACTAATAGTTTATAAATATTATAAATTACATGCAACATATGAAAAAATTGGGAATAAAGATATACTCCTTTAAATCCCCACCCATCCACTTCCATATTTACAAAAATAACATTCCATGATTTACATTCTTTATCCAAAACTAGAGTTCATGTAATGTAGTTCAGACTTGATACATCAAAGTCAAAATCACCTTCCAATCAAAATTTAAAATTGGTAAGGATTTAAAAACAATGTTTTAGAAATTATCTTTTTAAAGTGTTATAATTACAAAGATAATGGTTTAAATTTGGTTTTTAAAAATAAATATAATGAAGTGTGTACGATTACACGAGTACGAAATGTATAAATAAATAAGATACATCCAAGGATCAAATATATTTCATGTTAGTTATTATAATAGAATTTATTTACAGTAAAAAATAAACATTATAGTCAAATAGAAGTCCTGCGAATTACCCACAGAAGCATAGAGTTTAAAATGGGGTATTTTTATAAACAAATATTATATGTATATGTCCAGAAATCATGATAAAAACCACATAAGATGAAATCCCACCTTCACATACAATTAAATATCACATTATAACTAGTTTTATCACATAAAAATAACTAATTAAAAATAGAAAATGTATTTTAAAACTACATAAAAAATAAGAACTAATTAGGAAAACATAGAAGTACCTTATGTCTTCTGGTGGTATGCTCAATGCCAAAGTAAAATGATAAATTAAGCAGTATCAATGTGTCATATAAAAGTCCATAAAAAAACCAAAGATAATATTACTAATAATTAATAAATAAAAAACATGATTAAAAATTATTATTTTATTAATGAATATAAAAAAAACAAAATTAAAAAAAACATGATAGTATTTTTTTATCAACATGAATTTTCAATCCAAATTAATACAAATTTCAACCATTGGTGATTATTGGTATTTATATAATCATATGTATGATTAATAACTATCCTAGAATCAAATAATAATAATAATAATAATAAACTTAAATAATGTTTATTTGACGTCATTTAAAAACTCTAAAACAAAACAATCTTAATCCAATGTAAATTAATTTTATAATGGGTCCTACTTCTGGAACCAAAATTTAAAATTATTATTAGTTACTGATAAAAAAAATAAATACTCAAAATCATAGATTTATATTATGTTAAAATTGAAATATAAAATATGAGGTTCCTTATATAAGTAAACTAAGAAAAAAAATTGATTTACTAGTTGACCTTATCTTGGTTCCATTTAATGGTCATTCATGATAATATGATTGAAAAAATATATTTCAATTGACTAAAGAGTTTCATAAATTTACATTCACAAATAAATATAATTAAAGATACTATTTTATAATAAAATAATTTTACTGAATCATCATTGATTAGTAATATCATAATAAAAAAATTAATTTTTTCTAAATAAATTTATTTAACTAGTTGTGTTAAAATTACATTGACACTAGTTAACCATTCTATACTAGAGATAGGGTATTATAAATCTAACTATAGTTTTTTTGTTGATGAAGATATTATCTGTATACTTTAGGTAGGATTCCTATAAATATAAAATAATTAACCTAATAAAATATGGTTTTACCTAGAACAAATTCTTCTTACAATGGAATGTGTATCTACTTTCAAATATAATGTTGTATTACCACTTTTTATAGTGCACTCATGTCACCCATGAAAACATTATCCTTTTTGCACAAAATAGTAAGGTTCATGCTAATGTAATTTAGATTTAAGAAAGAGAAATTGTGATTAAAGTTATAACATTATGTAAAAATATTTTTCAAAAAATAAATTGTGATATGAAAAATAATAAAATTGATATTCAATATATGTATTGAAAAGTAATAATATTTATTAGGTATTAAAACAGGGGTCATTAAATAAACAGTCAACTACCCTATAATTGAATAATTTTTTTATCTAGTTCTATTAATGCATTGCAAGAATAGTCCCAATATTGAACCATAATTTTGAAAAGAATAAAAAATTTAAACAATTATTTATTAATAAAAAGTTAATAAAAATAAAACATGGATTAAAAGGGTATGGTAAGGTAGGACCTAAAAAAGAATGAATATTTTTCAGTCAATAGTATGTATAACCCCTTATCAAAATACATTCATAAGATTTAGTAATTTGTTACTAAGGAATCATAAATAAAAATGATAAATAAAAAACAAATTAGATGAAAATTTATTTCTAGTAAAATTTTTTATTAGACATCATGGGTAATTATAAATTTCCTTCTAGTGAAAAAAGTAGAAGGATAAAATAAAATTCTATGCATAGAAATTTAGAAAATATATCATTGATCAGTGGTATATCCAAAATAATGATCATAAATATTTTTAAAAAACAAATAAAAATAAAATACGAACTTCTAACTACAAAAAATAATAGATACCAATATTATAAAAGATATATCTATCATAACATATAGAGCATAACCATCGAACCAGAAACCAACTAGAAACAAGCATGCGACAAAGGAGATAAAAGACAATGGAGAGTTATTTCAATAAAATCCCTCAAAAGAAGTGAGAACTGGACAACCCTTAAAATAGGTGGAAATAATGGTTAGTGTGAGGGAAGGGATGACTATGGGTGAAGGATAGGATTCTATGGATGACTAGGGTTCATCTATGGTGCTAGGGAAAGATGTGTTGTGTGGGTATGCTAGTCTAATATTATGTGGGTGATGATGGTTTATTAAGAATGAAGGGTTGGAATAATTAGAAAAAAGGTCCCGTGAGGGGTCTCACATGATGATTCCAGTTGGGAACAAAGAGGGAGGTTCATGTGATGATATTAGTGGGAGATACTAGCTGATAATACAGAGGGGGGATCTTGTGAAGATTTCAGTTAGGAACATTGGTCGGGAATAGTGAGGGGGTTCTTATAAGGATGTCCCTGAGGAATGTCAGTGGGGGAACAAGGAGGTATGGTTAGGGAAAGGGGGTAATAAGGATATCATCTAGAAAGGTCTGGGGGTTGGGATGTCATGAGATGGTTGGGATATAATGAGAAGATTAAAAATTTCTATATAATTATATAAAAAATTCTATTGTATAAAAATTATGTTTATACATATAATCAGAAAAAAGTACTAAATTATAGATATTTGAATTAATCACATATTTTTATTCAAAGAATGATACGTTTCTAATGAGCAATATATATATATATATATATTCAATTTTTACTAAAATATTTGATATTATTGAATAATTTATTGCAATATAATTTTTATATTATAAAAATATTTATATGTAATAATAATTAATAACAAAAATTTTATTTATTAGAAAATAATATTTTTTATTACTATGATAAGGAAATAGATTTAAATGTTTGTGATATATTTTTTTGTTATTGAACTAATAATATGAACTGATATATTTGTTGATAAAAAAATATCGGTACCTATAGTTAATATCAATAGAAATTAATATATGTTGGAATTAATCATTTTTACCAAGTAATATATTATCTATTGGTAATTTTCTATTGGTAAAAGCCACTTTTTTATAGTGGTATATTATAATGGGATTTGATGTGGGTTATTATACCATGAGTGTTACCATTTATATTTCTCCACCATAGAAATTTATTTATTTGATAAAGGTGTATGTCACTCTATAGTGACCTATACTTTTCATAAATAAATATTACATGTTATTCGAAGAATATTTATTACATAACATTATGATCCTCTCTAGAACTATAAATGTTTAGTTTCTGGGGAATCATGGATACATAAACAACTTTTATATAGAATATCTATATCATCTACCACTTGGTTATTCATAACTAGCACCTTTATTAGTCATATCACACTAAAATCATTTCCTCATATCCTGAGGAATATTAAACATAACAAAAGATGAGCTCAGATGCCTAGTAAGGTTAAACAAGGGATATAATAGAGGTATTTTTTGTAAAACATGATAATAAGCATATAGGATCATGATATTAACCAATAAACATAGTAACCATCAATTCGTAGATCACAATCATGAGTCATGTGATAAATCTTTGTAGTTCATAAGATATGAATCATAAAGGAGTCAAATAACATGATCCATGATGACAAAACATTTGCATAAGATTATGTCATTAAATAATTGAATAAAATGTGTCATAATCATAATTATTGAAATATTAGGTCAATTACAACTTCCAAGATATAAATCACATTATAGGATTTGAATAAACACCCATGTATCTACTTTGGTCATGGGATAACATATTGGGCATGCTCTTTCAAGCTTGGGATAACCTCCAATGTATCCACTTTTGGGATTGGGAGATCCTCCAATGTGCCCCATTTCGGGCTTTGGATAAGCTAATATAAACCATTTTGGGATAATTAAACATTAATAATTACCAAATGCATTATAGGGAGATATAATTATCTGAAAAACCATCATATAATCATATATCCAATCATATTTAGGTTATATTATCATAAAAAATTCACCATATCCTCAAAGAAAAACCAATAGAAAATAAACGAATTTTTATAAAAATTTTACCATTATAATAGTAAAGCATTTAAAGAAATAATAATCATGGTATAATTGGATTATATCCCCTATAAATCAAAATTAACATCAAATGATGTTATCATAGATGAACAGTTTCTCTAAAAGAAAACTAGAACATTTCTTTAGGAAAAAACCCTTTTCATTTTGAAATCACATATTTAGAATCTAATTTTTTTATAAATATTTAGGAAAAAATTATTTGAAAATAACCTTAGAAACATTAAATTCAATATTCAAACCATTTAGTGGTAATAATGTTTAGAAATTTTTTCTATGTTGAGTATGTTAATAAAATATTCCTTTCCCATTTTCACAAAAAAATTATAAATTACATCATTACAAAAATGTAATGTAGATTTATTTGATAAAATATATAATGAAAAACATGGGAAAATATGAATTAAAAAAATAATTTTACTCTAGTAAAAAAATTCACGAAAACATTTTAAGAAAACATGGACATGAAAGAAAAATATTCCAGGAAAAAGAGTGAAATAACATCATTTTGTTATAAAAACATTTTTTAGTATATTGGGTAAATAAAGATAGTAAAATGAATTGAAAAATTGTAATCTATAGAAAGGTACAAAATACAATAAAATTGAGGATATTTTTTTGGAGATATAGATTATATAATTTCACCATCATAAATTTAAGTATACCTAAACTCGATAAAAATGAGATTATGACATAAAACATCTACCTAAAGTTTAACATGCATCTTAAGCACTCCCACCTCATGAAAAATAAATTCAAATTTACTATATTTATATAATAGAATAATTTTAAAACTTATAATACCATATATGATCTGTTTATAACATTTCAACACCCATTTATTAATAATTCCTTATTATAATTGTTGTTTCTCATTGTTAACTAATTCAACTTTCATAAAAGTTTCAATTCAGACGTTTCGGTCCTTGTACTTTGATTTTTGTTAAGTCATATAAATAATATTAATAATTATGTAAATATAATATATATTCATTATATAAAAATTTATAATCAACCATATAATATAGATATATAAAAATGAATTACAGCATTCATGGTGATGGTAATCCACACGTCCAAAGGAAAGTTGGTTCCATTTTCTTATTAAAATAAATAAAGAAAGAAAAATAAAATTTTATCATTATAAAACCATAATTATATCATAAATATCATATTTAATAATAAAATATATCATAATAACTAACCAAGAATTATGGTTGTATAAAAAAAATTATACCGCTACATGGCGGTGGTAGTCACACTTACGTACGAGTGATACATTCATTTTACATTTGACGTAAATGTAAGTGGATAATGGTTGTTACGTACAATAATAAAGTTTAAAAATATTTATTATTATAAATTTATTATTTTATTATAAATACCATATATTTATATTAGGTATAAGAATAAATAAATTGAATGTGGTCGGGTAGGATGATAACCTATTCTTTGTTAAAAATCATTTAGACCCCTTCTAAATGACCATTAGAATGGGATTTTAAGAAGGCCAGTGCATATCATTCATGTATAGGGAAGTTGAAAAGATAAATTGTCTGGGTTTCATCTTGATTTGTAGCTAAAAGTGGTGAAAGTAATATTCAGGATCTATGTCCTTTTATAAGGGAGGTAATGGACACACATGAAAAATTTCCAAGGATTAAAATAAAATAATTTCATAATCAATAAAAATGATTAAAAATGAATAATATTAAAATAGAAGGTGATAAAAGTTTAAAATATTTTAATATAATGGGATTTAGAAATGTTTTAATTTAAGTCGCACCCTTATCTCTTAGTTGAACCCCCGCAAACCTGTTTTAACCTTAACAGAGGTAACAAAATTTTACTATATTTACTATTCATTATGAAAAATATTACGTTGGCCTCAATAAATTATATAAACTATTATGAATCAAAACATTTAATCCATTTTAAATGATTTAATTTATATAAGAGGTTGAAATTAATTTTAAAATAAACCCGCAAAACATGTCAAAAAATAGTTCTCTTGATAAATATATGTCCAAGTATAAAAAATAATTTATACCAAAATTAGGAATAATGCTAATTATAATTAAATTTAAGAGATTATGTTTAATAAAAATGATATAAATAAATTAAAAATAAATTCATAATAAAATGGAATTTTCCAAATACTTTAATGGAAAATACAGTTTTCTATGAATACAATATTTTTTTACAATTCAATAAAAAATTAATCTTTTTAGAAAAATACATAAATTTTACCTAAAGATAATTTTAATGTAGTGATTTCAAAAATAATAACCTTTTCATAAAATTAAATTTAAAAAATTCATATAAATTAATTATGATATTCATGCATAAAATTCAATAAAATCCATTATTGAAGAAAACATATTTTTAACGCATTAATTGACTTCAAGGAAAATTGGGTACATATTTATTATGAATTAATACATATATTTTCATTAAATAAAAACTCTCTATATATGTTTCATAATGTGGTTGATCTAATTCATACCCACCAATCCAAAGTCTATGATATAAAATTATACTATATCTTGATTAACATTTACTCAAGGATGCATGTAAATAAATCTTTCTAATACTTCATGGTTATTTAAAAGGAAATAAATATAAAATAATGGGGTGTTATAGTCTACATCCTATATTAAAATTATTTTCTCTCTCAAAATTACAACACTCTAATAAAAAAGTATGGATATCTCAAATTCATTACATCCTTAGGTTCCCATGTAACTTATAAAAATTTCTAATTCCTCCAAAAAACTTTAATCAATTGATAAGTATTATTTTTTTGAAATTTATCTTCTCATTACATGATTTATAATAGTTTTTCTTAATAGGAATGATCATTATCTAGTGGTATAACCTCTGAGTTCAATACACGTGAAGGATCAGGTATGTACTTCCTCAGAAGAGATACATGGATCACGTCACAAACTAGAGAGAGGTTTGGTGGGAGATCCATGAGAAGAGATACCATCCATACATGATAAAGAATGTTACAGGGGTCAATATAACTATAGATTAACTTTCCCTTGTTTTTTAATCTCATAACTTTCATAATTGGATAAATTTTTAGGAATATATTTTCAGCCACTTTGAATTCTAGATTTAACCGTTGATTTTCTTTATAACTTATCTATCTACACCATAATACCTTGATGTGATGTTTGATGGATCTGTATTTATCTACCATTATCTTAGATTGGTCAGGTCCCAATAACTTTATTTCACTAAAATCATCCCAACATGTCGGAGTTATGCATTTCCTTATATAGAGGGTTTCTTAAGGATCCATCTAAATGATCGAGTTAAATATATTATTGTAAGAGATCCCTAAGTGGAAGGTTTCAATCCCAACAACTATTGAAATAAATATATGATGATATAAAAATATCCTCCATGTTTTGAATGGTCTTATCAGACTGAAAATATTTATGTGGATTATAAGAAGTACTAAAACACAACTCTATATCCAGATATTTCTATGGACTTATCCAAAACAGTTATGTAAACCTCATATCTTGACTACATATAATAGAATATGTTTTTACATGAAACCTTAATTTTTTTTAATATATATCTGAGAAAGATGATCAAGATAAATCTCTTCTCTAATAACAAAGAAGTGTAGGATCAAAATATGATGTAGATTCTCAAAATACAGGAGGTAGGGTGAATTGTATCCTTTAAAAATTCCTTTGGAACTTTAAAAGTTTATATAAAACTTTCTATTGTTTAAAAAAGTTAAACAAGGTAAATTCACAAGACCTCTTAGTTCTAACAAACTTGCTAGATTCTGGAAATATGGTTCCAGAAATGATACTTAAGAGATGTTTACAACGATAAAGATTCCAACTTAAAGTGTATAGAATCTTACTAATCATAGTATAAAAATATAATAAAGTATAAGATAGTTATACTTTCCTTAATAATAAAAATTTAGTAGAAAAAAAACATGAAACAATACACGTAACAGGTATAGAATATTTTAACCCAAAGAGTAGAGTATTCGGAAACCTTGGATAAAGGTCCCTTGATTTATACTTTCAAGAAAGTTTGTCTTACCCACATTTGGGTAAGCCCTCGATAAGAATATCAGAGTCTATCTTGATATCCCGCAAGACCTCGAACTTCAAGGTAGTCAGCACCTCTGTCTTCCTTATCAAGGAAGTCCTTGAACTTTAAGGAAGTTGAAACCGCTGTCTTCCTATCCCTGGAAGCCCTCGATTGTACACAAAAATAATCCGAGTCACATGAATAAAGCAGAACAAGATATTCAGTACACAAAAAGCATGAGAGTATCTCTCTCTAGAAATCACTTCAATAACATGTAATCTCTAGAGTTGTAGAATATTCGATATTTTTGATCTCGTTCACATGAGCTCCTATTTATAGGCACATATCCAATGGTCAGCTCCCTCCTCCAACAGTCATATTTTTCATTAAATTTCAGAGGGACCTGTACACATGTCACTCAAAAAACGATTAGTTAGAAATAGAATGCATAACGTCATTTTATAACTATAACAAGAGTAATTAAAATATGGTTGCTCAACTTAATCTATTTTTCAGAGTCTAAGAAAATATAAAGTTTGGATTCTAAAAGGAAAATATTCGAAGTCTATATTACATGGATATTTGGATTCTGTTTTCCAAGGAATTCAGAATCAGAATTATGTAGAATTCAGAGTATGAATTATGAGGAATTTAGAGTCTCAATTCTAAGGAATTTGGAGTCAGAATTCTATGGAATTCAGAGTTCTGAATTCTAAGAAATTCAGAGTCTGAATTCTAAGGAATTCAGAGTCTGAATTCTAAGGAACTCAGAGTCTGAGTTCTAATGAATTCGCAAACACAATTCTATGGAATTCGGAGTCTGAATTCTATAGAATTCGAAATCTGAATTAATAGGAATTCATAATCTGAATTCTAAGGAATTTGGAGTATCAATTCTAAGGAATTCAGAATCTGAATTATAAGGAATTGAGAGTATGAATTTTAAGGAATTTAGAATCCAAATTCAGAGGAATTTAGAGTGTGAATTCAGAACCCAAAAATAATAATCTATATCTAAGAATTTATAGGATTCCATGGTTTTGGATATGAAACCGAAATTTTCTCTTAGAAATAAAAAGTGTTGGATTTAGAGAAACTAAAATATGAACAATGAAAAATAGGTAAGGATAAATTTTCCTTCGAGAAGGAAAATTTTTCTTATTAAGGAAAATCTGGGTAAGGAGAAAATTTCCTTATAAAAAACATAGGGAAGATAAGATTTTCCTTGAGATAGAGTGTTTGTGATTTACAAAACATAGAGGAATGGAAAATTTATAAGGAAACCTTATTGAATCAACAATAACCCCCTTTTTGGAAAGCACAAACATCCTTACAAAAAAGAATATAAGTACTTTGAAATTTTTATGAACGTGAAAATAAAAACTTATCACCCTTTACTTATGGATTATAATAAATATGACTAACTCCCCCTTAAGCTTTAAAATCCCTATGGATCATATTCTTGATTTCCTGAATGATATTTTACATTTTCTTTCATATGAAAATCATCATGATAAAAACTTTCCCTTAGATAAAATCTCCCTTACTTAGGGAAATTTATTCTTTACTTAGTATTCTTTTCTTACATTCCTTTATCCCCCTTTGTTATTTTAAAAAAGGAATAAAGGGAATGGAAAATAAAATATGGTACCTAAAATATTGGTACTAAACAACAACAAATATGAAGTGCAATAAAAATTTCATTAAGATTTGAAAGAATTTGTACAACAGGGAAATACAAAAAAAGATCGGAATTGAATGAAATTATCCCGGTTTATCTTTCGGCATCATCTTTTTCACAATAGTCTTGAGCTTCTTGAGTTCTTTCTGATCATCTTCCATGTGATTGAGTATCTGATCTCGATCTTCACTTTTCTTTTCTAAGGCTTTAATTTTTTCTTCCTGAACCTTAATCATATCAGCCTGAGCCTTCAAGGATTCTTCTTGTTTAGCAAATTTTTCCTCAAATTTGATTCTATGTTCCCTTTCCCTCTTCCAACTCTAAGAAACTGAATACAATTTTCCATTCATATATTTCAGTTCTTGATTCCGAGTAGTTTCTTCAGGAGATATCTTTTCTTCAAAAGACTTGGTGAGATATTTCAACTTAGCATCTTCGGTTTCAAAAGAATCCTTGACATTATCTTGAAACTTATCGATAATTATCATCTCTTCAATAGTTTTCCTTGACTAACTATTCTTCTTATTGTAAGATCATTTATGGGCTTCATAATTAATGAAAAAAGTTTTGAAATCAGCCTCAAGTTTGCAACACTTATCTATCAACATGGATACTGAATCTGTTTTCTGATTTAAGGAATGCTGAATCATTTGGAATCTTGAATCTATGCATGGAAATAAAAGAATAGTAGCAACCAACTTCTTCAAATACTGAACAAAAAATTCATGGACAAGAGAAGATGATTCTAAATTCGAATTCTTTGTTGAAGATGATTCCTTTTAAAGAACATCAACTTTCCTCTTTAATGAAGAGCCACCATCTTTATAACTGACCAAAGACATGGTAAGAGTATCAACCATCACCTGCTTTCCCTTATCTGTTCTTTAACGTATTTCTTCTTGTTTAGGTGATTAATGTTCACTATCTGATAGCTAAAAAATCTTATCATCATCAACTTCTTTCTTCTCTGCTCCTACCTGAACACCCTCTGTCTGTATAAAATAATGATTGCTACTTTATTCTTCAGACAATTTATTTTCTTCTTCATTACCCTTCTTGTCTTTTCTTGGGGTAGCAAGTTTTGAAAACTTGGCTTCAGAAGTTCAGATTGATATCTTCTTATAATGACTCTCCATCTCATGATAGTCTTCTACTTGCTTTATCATATCTTCGGTATCACCACTCCCTTCTTATTCTTCTTCCACTTCCTCTTCTTTCACTATTTCTTCTTCTTTATCTCATTCTTGAATCACCAACTTATTTCCCGGAGTCTTTGTGATTGATTATATTATAAAGGATTATGGTAAAATAATTGTCTCGGATTCTCTCTTAGCATCCTTAAGAAGAGACTATAATATCTCAGCCTTAGACGTCTTCTTCTTTTGCTTCTTCTATTTTTTTTCTTCTCAAGATCTTCAACAACCTTTTCTTTTAAGGATTTTTCCTTAGAAGGGTCCAAGCCAAACATAGGCTCCCCTTATTTTTTGTTTTTCTTATCCTCTCTCAAATTTGCAACTACTTCATCAGGATAAGATTTTTGCATCTTTGACTTTGGTGGTGCTGACTGAATTTCTTTATCCATATGATTCTTTTCTTTCTCTTCAATTTCCTACACCTTTCTCTTCCTTCCACCTTTCTTGGAGGTTTCAGCTACAACAAGTTTCTTTGACAAATCTTCAACTTCTTCATTTTATAAGTCATAAAACTCTTCATATTCAGAATAAAATCCAATTTTCATTATCATTAGAGTGTCATTATATAGAAACATTACCCTGAAATTTCTGGACTTCGATTTGTAGTAAATTTTCATTGATTCTCAACAAGAAGCAATTATCTTTGATAGAATTTCCGGATAAATGATAATACGAGACTTCAGATTTACATTATTGATATTCTCAATTGTAACCAAAATATTCTTAACTAGAGTCAGCTTCTGGAGGTTCTTTAAGAAATCAAAAACATATATATCACTTTTCTTCAGAGTATCTTTTTCTACTTCCCTCAGAATGATAAAGCCTTGAACCCGTAGTTCAAGAATCCCGAAATTTGATGAAACATGAAAAATCATCAGAGTCTTGACTCCAACCAAACCAAGGCACTCTATAGCCTTTTCTTTCTCAAAGCTTCCTTCAACATTAGGTAAATTATGCGAAAAAAAATTCAGCTTCTCTTTCGTAAGGTATTCCAATCAGACTAGCTGCCTTAGAATAAGAAAGAGAGTAAGTATTGGCATAACTATTGAAAGAAAATTTCTCTTTTCCTCCTTAATTGAAAAAAATATACAGATTAATAGAATTATAATAAAAACTCTGGAATCACCAGATCCTCTTCCTTGGGTTTAGATACAGCTATAATCTCCCAGCTATTTAACTTTATATTCTTTGAGATGATTGAATCATACTTATTAAAGAAGTCCAGGTCTACCATCCTTTCACGATAAATATGCCATTCAGATATTTCATTTATGATTGACATTTCTTTCTGGGGATAGGCTTCTTTTGACATTTGGAACTATGGAAGACCTAATAAATTCAGAACTGCCTTAAGTAGGAAGGGAAGAGATTCATAACGCAAGAGCTTGGGATTCGATGTGGGAAAACCATCAGGGGTTCCTTTATATAAGAAATCGAAGAGATGATTCAACTTCCCTGATTGATCCAACGGTTGAGAACTTCATGAAAAGATCTGATTGTTGAGATGATATCCAAAGAAATATTTTGATAGATTCCTATCTTTTGAGGTTTTTAAGAAAAAAATTTCGATTTAAGGAAAAGTGAATTCGAAAATTTAGAAAAGGAAACATATGTTTCAGATTGATAGGATGACTTTTCGTAATAAGAAAAATTCTTCTTGAAGAACATTATATTCCAAAAATTTTGATTTCAAAAATTTTTAGAGTACTAAAAATTTTGATTACGAAAAATTATGATAATAAAAAAACTAGATTACAAAAAAATTAGATTATGAAAAAATTAGATTATGAAAAATTTAGATATGAAAATTTTGACTAAGAAAATTTTTACTATGAAAATTTTTACTACGAGAATTTTGATTATCAAAAATTTAACTAACAAGAAAATGTACTCCCCTAATGAAAAAGTGTTTGTTACTGTAAGGAGATATGTTTCAACAAGAAGTTAATAAGGAAGATTAACTAATATTTATCACTACTAACTTCTGTTTAATGTATTCAAATCTATCGGATGGTAAAGATTTTGTGAAAATATCAGCAAGTTGATATTGCGTTCTGATAAATTGAATAATGATATCTCTTTTTTGTGTGTCATCCCTAAGAAAGTGATGCCAAATATCTATATGTTTTTCATGAGAGTGATGTGCAAGGTTTTTCTTAAGGTAATGACACTATTATTATCTCACAAAATTTTTGTTTTGGTAA
Organism: Viscum album; assembly: GCA_963277665.1. NCBI lineage: Eukaryota > Viridiplantae > Streptophyta > Magnoliopsida > Santalales > Viscaceae > Viscum > Viscum album. The sequence continues at coordinate 54,705,024 of OY728132.1, read as the reverse complement.
AACCCATACCATAGTCTGTGAGTGTGTGTAGCATCCACAATACTTGAGCATAAAAACATCCAGCTGCTATATATTCAGCTTCAATAGTGGAAAGTGATACTGAGTGTTTCTTTTTGCATGACCAAGAAACTAATGAATCTTCTAATAAATCACATGTTCTAGATGTACTTTTCCTATCCATTCTACATCCATCAAATTCTGCATCCAAAAATCTTTATAAAACAATATCATTTTGAGAGGTATAAAAGTGTCCTAAATCGATGGTTCCCATTAAGTAGCAAAAAATTATTTTCACTGACTTTAAAAGATATTCCTTAGGATTGGATTGATATTTTGCACATAATCATACTGAGAACATTAAGTCTGGTCAACTAGAATTCAATTATAGCAAACTTCCTATCATACCTCTAAATGATGTTTGATCTTCTGGTTTCCCAGCTTCATTAAGATCAAGTAAATTTGAGATACCAATGGAAGTACTTATACTCTTAGTGTTATCATATCCATGATTTTTAAGAAGATATTTAATAGAATTATGTTGAGATATATAAGTTCTTTCTAGTTTTTGAGAAATTTAAAAACCTATGAAAAATGTTAACTCACCCATTATACACATTTCAACCTCATATTTCATTAGATACGCAAAATAATTAGTTAAAGATTGCTGAGTTTAACCAAATATAATGTCATCAACATAAATTTGAACAATAAAAACATTTTTCTTATCTTTATTTATAAAATGGTTGGATCAGAAATTCCTTTAACATAATTGTATTGAAACAAAAACCCTGTATGTCTATCATAACAAGCTCGAGGGGCTTGTTTAAATCCATATAAAGCTTTGGTAAGTTTTAAAACATGTTCATGATGTTTTATATCTTCAAAACTAGGAGTTTGTTCAACAAAAACTTCCTCTTTAACATAACCATTAAGGAAATCACATTTAACATCCAGTTAAAGAAGTTTGAAATTGAGGAATGCTACAAAGGAAAGTTGGATATGAATAGATTCAAGTCTAGCTAATGGAGAATAGGTTTCTCTATAGTATATTCTTTCTTGTTGATTATAGACTTTAGCAACCAATAAAATCATTATTTCTTACTATGATTCCATTTTCATCACATTTATTTCTGAAGACCCATTTTACTCCAATAATAGAAGTTTCCTTAGGTATTTCAACCAAGGTCCATACTTTATTCCTTTTGAATTCATTTAACACATCTTTCATGGCTTTGATCCAATCATCATCACCTAAAGCTTCATCAGTGCTTTTTGGTTCTAATTGGGAAAGGAAAGCAAGATGTTATATTTCATTTCTTAAGGAGCTTATAGTCCTTATAGGTTGATTTACATCACCAATGATAACATCACTGGAATTATTCTTAAGAAACAACTGATTTGAGTTTTGTAAAACCTGTTCATCAACATATGGTAGGAAGTCTTCTGGGGTAAATGCTTTAGAAACATTTTCTTGAACATTTTCCTTATCAGAAGGATCTTCTATCAAGGTTTGATAATCAGTTTTTGAAAACACATCGAATGATGTAGGTTGAGGATATTTAAAAACAAAAGGATCAGTTTCATCAAATTTTACATGTAATATTTCTTCAATAGTACATGTATTTTTAGTGAGGATTCTATAGGACTTAGAGGATGTGGATTAGCCTAAGAAAATTACTTCATCAGATTTTGGTGCGAATTGGTGTTGATTATCTTTAGTATTCAGAATTAATACCTTGAAACCAAAAACCTTGAAGTAGGAAAGTCTAGGTTTTCTACCTTTCCATAACTCATAAGGAGTTTTATTAAGAAAATGTCTAATCAAAATAGGATTTATTATATAACAAGCAGTACTTACAGCTTTATCCCAAAAATGTTTGGCTACTGAATATTCACTAAGCATGGTTCTTGTTTTCTCTTAAAGAATTCTGTTTCTTCTTTCAACAACACCATTTTTTTGAGGAGTTCATGGTGCTGAGAAGTTATGAGAAATGCCTTTTCTACTACAAAATTTTCAAAAACAGAATTTTGAAATTCTCCTCCATGATCACTATGAATAGTTACTAATGGAATATTTTTCTCATTTTTAACATGGGATCTAAAACTTTTGAAATAAGAAAACGCTTCATATTTATTTGCTAGAAAATAGACCCATGTAAATATAGAGTAATCCTCAACTAAAACTAATACATAATATTTGACTCCAATTCTTCCAGTTTGTGTTGGACCAAAAATATCCATATGCATTAACTGTAATACATCAGTAGTTGAGACTTCACTGATTGATTTAAAACTTGATTTATGTTTCTTTCCATATTGAAAAAGATCACAAACTTTTGAAGAGTCAAATCTAAGATCTGGTATATTCTTAACTAGACTTTTCTTAGAGAGTTTACAGAGGTCCCTAAAGTTACAGTGTCCTAAAATTCTATTCCATAACTATGATTGATCTTATATTGCGTTGATACAAGGAATATCATGGCTCCTAAGTTCTTCTAAGTTTAGAGTGTAAAAATTCTCTTGCCTATGGAAAGAAAGAATAAACTCTTCCTTGGAATTGTGTACTAAGAACTTTTCATTCCTAAAATTCACAAGGTAACTTTTATCACATAATTAACTTATGCTAATGAGACTGTTCTTGAGACCTTTAACAAATAAAACATTTGAAATCAACGTTTTTCCAAGAAGAACAATGTTACCTATAAAAATAATTCCTCCTTGAGCATTATCTCCGAAAGTTAATTTTCCTCCCTTTGTCTTGATAATCTTATCAAAGAAGTTTTTGTTACCAGTCATGTGTCGGGAACATCCACTATCCATGCAATATGTATTTTGTTTGTTACTATCTTTACTTTCCTGAAAACAAGAGTGTTAGACTTTTGGAACCCAAAATTTCTTGGATCCAGAAACATTAGAAAGAAAAATTTTAGGAATCCACATTTTCTATGAAAAATAAGCTTTATGAAAACTTAAAGATTGAGATTTGTTTAAGGAAATTTTTTTCCCAATGTCCACCACACTGACATTTAGTGCAGAATGGAGCACTTTGAGGTACAAAATAATTGTTTCTAAAAATCGGGTTTGAATGAGTATAACCAAATCTATAATTATTCCTTAGAGGTCGAATTTGGGAATACATCTTATCAAAATTTTCCTTATGTAAGGTAATGTTTGAAAAACACTTCCTCAAAGAAAATATTTCTAACAGATGTCTAATAACTAAGTTCTTATCCTAAAAAACATTAGTTTTAGCATTAGATTTTGGCTCTAAAAATTATTTCATAGAAATTACATTTTCTATATCCTTAGAATTTTTATCCTTCTCAAAATTAACTTCCTAAAGGGTTTTTGAAATGCTTTCAAAATCATAAATTTTCTTATCAATAACTTTAGAAATATCTGATATTTCATTAGTAAGAAAAATAATTCTAGAATTTTCCTTATCATGATTTTTCTTGACTTTATAGTTTTCATTCTCGAGGAGCTTAGCAAACCTAGACACTTCTTTATAAGTTAGGAAAGTATTATCTTCATCAGAAGAAGATTCTTCATTCAAGGATTCATAATATTTACTATCACTATAATTAAAATTCAATGATATATTGGTTATGGATTCAACATTGTGTACATTAGCCATTAGACAATGATTTTTAATAGGCAGTTTGGCTAGTATACCAAGATTATTCTATCCATAAGATTCATACACTGAGGATTATTCAGAAGAGTTACCACCACTGGCACTCTAGGTGTAATTGGCTTTCAAAACTTTCTTATATTTAGCTTTGTATTACTTCTTTATATTCCTCTCATAATTCTTTTCCTTTCTATATTTCTCTTTAGTATAGGACAATCAGGCCTTATATGCCCTGCTCTTTTGCATTAAGAGAAAGTTACATCCAAGTCTTTCTTGTCATTTATTTCTTTCTTCTGGTATCTATATTGGAATTTCTTCTATCCAACAATCTTGTTCATCCTTTGGGAAAGATTGGCTAACTCATTTTATGAAGATTCACTTCCACTAGATTCGGATTGAATAACATTCCTCTTAGATTTGAATCTTGTAACTCTCTCAAGAGTTCTGGATTTCATCTGATTTTATGTAGTTGAAAAGAAACACTTCCATTTCTATTCTTCTTCTCATTTAGATCATCACCTTATTTCATTCATGTCTCATTTTGAAGAAGAGTTCCAAAAATATCACAAGAGTAGTCTTTGATACTTTCTGATTCTTATAAATAGTTGTTCTCTTTGATTCCCACTCATTAGGCATGATATATATAATCTTCTCTACAAGTGCTTCATAATCTAAACTTTTTTCACCCATGGATTATAAACTATTAACAATAGTCATAAACCTTTTTTGTACCTTGCACACTGGTTCTATATAAGGAAATATAAATCCATGATATTCTTCTCTAAGCATGGCTCTTCTAGTTTCGATAACTTTGGAAGTTCCAAAATGAGTAACCTCTAATTTCTTCCAAATACAATTTTCAGCTTCACAAGAAGAAATCTGGCTATATATATTCCTGGTCATGGAACAAAGGAAAGTATTATTTACCTTGTAATTTAGTTGATATTCTGACTTTTCTTGATTAGTAAAAGTTTTAACTTCCTTATCAGGAATCTTGTAATCTCTAGTAAGCATAACAATGATTTCCACTCATGTGTTAATAAAAAAGTCTTCATATGATCTCTCCAATATTTATAATTATTCCCATCAAATATAGGTTGTCTAGTAGGATTAAGATTTCCAATCAAACCAACATTCATTTATGCCATCTAAAAGAAAAAATCTTTCCACACAAACTTTTTTGTAATAAAAGTTGTAAACAAGGATAAAAATATCCTATGCAAGGAAAATATATAACAATGAAAACTAGAGAAATAAAAACTTATGTGTGAATATAAGTATTTTAGAGACCTCCTTTGATACCAATTGTAGGATCAAAATATGATGTAGATGCTTAATATACAAGGGGGGGGGGGGTGAATTGTATCCTTTAAAAATTACATTGGAACTTTTAAAGTTGATATAAAACTTTCTATTGTTTAACAAAGTTAAATAAGGTAAATTCACAAGACATCTTAGTTATACAAACTTGCTAGATTTCGGAAATATGGTTCTGGAAATGAAACTTTAGGGAAGTTTAAAAGTAAAAAGATTCTACCTTAAAGCATATAGAATCGTACTAATCATTGTATAAAAAGATAAGAAATTATAAGATAGTTATACTTTCCTTAATAATCTAAATGTAGTGAAAAAAACTTGAAACAATACACGTAACAAGTATAGAATCTTTTAACCCAAAGAGTAGGGTATCCAACAACCTTGGATAAAGGTCCCTTGATTTATAATTTAAAGAAAGTCTATCTTAACCACACAAGGGTAAGCCCTTGATAAGAATATCAGAGTATGTCGTCCTACCCCCGAAAGCCCTCAAACTTCAAGGTATTCGTCACCTCTATCTTTTTTATCAAGGATGTCCTCGAACATTAAGGTAGTCGACACCGCTGTCTTCCTATCCCTAGAAGCCCTCGATTTTACACAACAAAAATTAGAGTTTCATGAAGAAAGATGAACAATATTTTCAGTACGCACAAAGCATGAGAGTCTCTCTCTCTATAAATCACATCAACAACATGTAATCTCCAGAGTTGTAGAATAGTCAGTATTTTTGTGCTCGTTCAAAAGAGATCATATTTATAGGAACATATCCAACGGCTGACTCCCCCCCTCCAACGGTCATATTTTTCCTTTATTTCAGAGGAACATGTACATGTGTCACTCAAACAATAGTTAGTTAGAAATAGAATGCATGAAATTGTTTTATAACTATAACAAGAGTAAGTAAAATATGTTTTCTCAACCAAATCTATTTTTCAGATTCTAAGAAAAAATAATGTTTGGAGTCTAAAAGGAAAATATTCAGAGTCTATATTACATGGATATTAATATTATATTTTCCAAGGAATTAGGAATCATAATTCAGTAGACCTCATAGTCTTAATTCAGAGGAATTCAGAGTCTAAATTTTGTGGAATTCAGAGTCAGAATTCTATGGAATTTGGAGTCTAAATTCTAAGGAATTTGGAATCTAAATTCTAAGGAATTCAGAGTCTGAATTATAAGGAATTCATAATCTGAATTCAGAGAAATTCAGAGTCATAATTATAAGTAATTCCGAGTATGGATTCTAAGGAATTCGGGATCTCAATTCTAAGGAATCCAGAGTCTGATTTCTAAGGAATTCAGAATCTGAATTCAGAGGAATTTGGAGTCTGAATTCAGAACCTAAAAATAGAATACTCTATATCTAAGTATTTAGATGATTTCGAGGTTTTGAATATGAAACCGAATTTTTCACTTAGGAATAAAAAGATTTAGATTTAGAGAAACTAAAATATGAACAAATAAAAATAGGTAAGGATAAATTTTCCTTGGAGGAGGAAAATTTTCCTTATTATGGAAAATCTGGGTAAGGAGAAAATTTCCCTATAAAAAAACTTAGGGAAAATAAAATTTTCCTTAAGATAGAGTGTTTCTGATTTTCAAAGCATAGAGGAATGGATAATTCATAAGGAAACCATATTGACTCAACAAGATGTGTTCCGACTTTATAAGGTGATCGACTATAACACAAATTACATTACATCCTTTAGATTTTTTGGGGAGTCCGATGATGAAATCTGGGGTGATGTTTTCCTAGTTCCATTTTGGTAGGGTTAATATTTATAACATGTCATTTGAAATCTTTATATTAAAATTACATTTATGATATATAAATCATTGAGATACAAACTCTATAATATCTCTATTCATGTTTTCTGACTAGAAATTCTATTTTAGATCTACATATAACTTTGTAATTCAAGGATGAATTGAGAAGGATTGATTAGGATCTTCATTGAATAACTCCTTCTTAAAATATATTTTTGATAAGATACATACATAGTTAGTGAACCTTGTTATTCCATCACAATAATGGTTTAACTAAGGAATATTTCTAACATTCATTTTTTATCTATGTCTTCCTGCTAAGCCTCATTAATCTTCAAATGGAAAAATGTTTGAGAAAATATTTTGGATTTGTAATATTTCCTCCGTTAATTCCAGATTTCAAGTTTAATCCATTGAAATTAAATAAATATTGGATCTTTTGTGATCCTCTTTATTGATAAGCTAGCATGATATTTTCGAATATAAGCATCAATACTTTGTTATATTTCCTAGTGAGGTAATTTATTGAGTATAAATAGTATATAATTAACTCCAAACATATTCTCTGGAAAAAATTAAAATAATGATAAGTAAATAATTACATTAAAAATTTATAATCAGTATATATTTCACACATTTCTCCATAAATACAGTGCTTCCATATTTAAATGCAAAGATTATTACTCCTAACTCAAGGCCTCAAGTCAGAAAATTTTTCTCATGAACCTTCAATTTGATTGAGGTATAAGATATTACCATACCCTTTTTCATGATGATGCATCCCATCCTCTTATTCTATGCATAAATGTAGATCCAATACCCTTTTCAACTGCATGGTTATTTGAGTACAGGTTCACTGACTAGCCTTCTCTTCAGTTCCTTGAGATCTTCTTCACATTCATCTGTTTAAAATGAAATTGACACTCTTTCGAGTCAACTCTGTGATTTAATTAGATATTCATGAGAAATTTCTAAAAAATTTAGATAATATCTAGGTATGTCCAAAAACTATGGATTTTAGTCACTGTGGTTAGTCAAGTCTGATGTTCAAAAACATCCTTCTTCATTAGATCCACTGATATACTCTCACATGAGATTATCTAACGTAAAATGAAACCTTTTCAACCAAAATGTACACTTTTTAAATATTTAATACATATTATCCATCAATATGGTATTCAGTAAAATTATAAAGTTATATTAATGATATTACATGATCTTAGAATACAAAAGAATTTCATCTATAAAGGAAACTACAAACTATTTAATGTAATCTCTAAGGAGTATATTCATTAAATCCATAAATATAATTTGGGGATTATTATAAATAAATGTAATAACTATAAGTTCATATTGTTCATACCTCGTATGGGAGTCTATGAAGGGCTTGTACACACTTTTAATCCTTAATGGATTGTATCCAGATCAATGATCAAGTAAAGAGAAATATTGAGCTCCATGTAATTGATATAAAAAATCATCAATGCAAGGAAGAGGATACTTATTCTTGATTGTGATATTTTTCAATAATTTATAATCAATTCAGTGTCACATTGATCCATATTTATTCTTAACTTATTGAAATGGTGCTACATATGGTAGCACACATGAAAAAATGAATCCCATATCAATATTCTTTTGGAGTTTCTTTTTAAATTATCATAAATCAATCAAGGAAATTCTATATAGAGTCTTTAAAATAGTTGTAGCACCAGGTTTGAGTTCTATTGAATACTCGACTTTGTGATTTGAAGGAAGAGTTGGAAACAATTCTAGAAAGGCATCAAAAAATCCTCGTACAATATGCATATCATTAATTTGGATCTTCTATCCAGTAGTATAATTGTTGACACTCCATTCCTTCAAGAGTCGAAAAAATGAAAAAGGGGATACCCTTAAAAGAAAATGGTAAAATACATGAAGAAAAATCAAGATTTGAAAAAGCATGCATTTTGTATCGCCTTTGTTACACTAAACCACTAGAAGCACACAACCTACTTGTGTGCCCAAATATGTCACACAACCTACTTGAGTGCTCCTATCTAGCATGAAATTCACTTTACGTCCCAACTCCTTTTTCCCAAGGTCACTTATTTTCCTATAAATAGACCCCTGGGGCACCCATTTGTATGGATGAATTTCCTTGAAGCCCAATTGCTGCTCTCATCTCCCTAGTACTTTTCCCCAGTCTTCTAAAACATTCAAGGTTGTTCTTGAACACCTTGAGCAGAGGATTAAATAGAGGATCATTGGACTTAAGTCTTTTTAGTGTTTGAAAACCATAAAACTTGCACACTTAAAGCACCCAACCTCTCCAAGTCAAAAATACTTTCACTCCTCCCATTCCTCTCATATAAACTTGAGTGCCCCACTTCTTGTATCACCTGTGAATACTCTTGAAGGCTTGAGCATGGTATCACCCAAGTATTACCATATAGTTTTTTCGTCGGTTAAGTGAACATCAGGTCCCTCAAGTGTACTTGCATGGCCATACTTTCACGCCCTTCTCTACTTGGGCGCCCCTCTTAGATTCAATTATTCTCTTCACTCTCTTTAGTCTATAGGCCATAAAGCATTCCTCAGCCATTCATGGCAATGATTCTTCTTCATTGGCTCCCTTATATGAAAGGGATTATGTTGAGACCTCCACCAAAACCTCCTGACTTATCAAAACATTGGTAAAGGCACATCAACGTGTCTCCTATTTGCATTTGTATTTATGTAGTAATAGGTTTCCCACATTTGTTTCACAATGTGGTTAGGATTCATGGAATGTCTGTGGGTTTGTATATCCGTAGTCACATGGACCTTTCTCCCAAAAATAGTTTTGGGAAGTTCCTGGTTTGGAGGAGGGTTTGGTTCCTGATCTCTCCCTTCTCAAAGAGGCGACCTAGAACCTCAGGTCTCTGGTAGGGAAGATGCACTTCAAACTTTATTTTACACACAAGAATAAGTGAAGCCTCCCTCCCTTATCAGGATCAATTAATGGGCATCCATCTTGGTATTATCCCCTAACCTTGACCCCTTCATCCTTACATTGGACCCTTATCCAATGTAAATAGAGTAGAGGGAAAACTCATCACCTCGCCCTCTTCCACGGTCAACGTGCCCTCTTCTACTAATGGAGGAGGAAAATTTTGAAAGTGTGAATGCCTTTGTTGAATCTTTTACATCCTCTTGTTTATCACAATGGGCATGAATCATGTGGGCATAGATATTTTTCATGATCACAACATTGGCACAATAGAAGGAACTACGAGAACTATGATTCCCACCATAACTGGGATACGTAGGAAGCCGCCTGAAGGCCTAATCTCATTGGACATAATCCTCAAGAATCCTACCATAATTTCCTTAATCTGGCCATAATCTTCAGGAATAAACCCCAAATAAAAATCCCCAAGTCATCAAGGAATCCTTTTCAGAAAGTAAGCCCAAACTCATCTCTCTCAAAAGACCATACTCTCCTATGAGAATTATCGAACTACGTGGGATTTGATTCCCATTTATATGGGATATGTAGGAAACCTCCTTGAGGTTCAAACCCAATACTTCAAATAAACCCTATTCTTCTAGGGCCATATTCCCAATAGGGAATGATCCTACTTGGAAACACATATCTTTTCCATGTTCCTCGGGCTGCTTCAACATAATTCCCACACTAAATTTTGACCAAGCACCTTTCACTTAGAGGTCCTTATCACATGACCTTAAAAGGTATGATGTGTCCTATTAAGTGGAATCAAACTACGAGGGTTCTGATTCATTTTACAAGGATACGTAGGTAGCTCATTTTATGGGAATGATCCCAAGATCAAAACCAAACCTTCGTCTCCCTGGATGACAATAAAATTCCAGAGTGCCTCACTGAGTGGCATAAAAACCAATATCATCACAAATGATGAGTAAAAGAATCACTAAGCAGTACATTAGAGGATACCATTTATGGAAAAATATAAATACATATGGATATTTCCATTATCGAGAACCATGAATACATACTGATGATTCGAAATTTTACACATGTTAACAAGTGATTATAAATTTCAAGGGATAATTATGATATACTTGGTTAATTAATATGGATTCATGAAGATATTTTAAATTTACAAAGAGAGTCCTAGAGTTGACAATAATTCCCCCCAAAAGGTGTGATGAGTCTGACCTCCCATCCTCTCGACCAATGCATGTTCTTAAGTATCATAAAATTTAAAACATAACAAATGACTTCTTTTGGAAAGCAGGTCCCCTTTGGATATAGAAGTGTTGGAAGTTTCTGGTCCTATGAAGAAATCCAATGGAAACCTCATGGAGACAGTGATTCTTAAATCTAGAACACATGTTTCAATGAACTACGAAACAAAAAAACTGAACCCGACATAAAGATGGTCAGGACTAATAGGTATTTGGCATGAACCGTAGGGAGGCTTCTTACGTACCTTGCCTTAGCAAGGATCAAAGTCCATGTAGTTTGAATGGGTGAATATAAGGCTTACATTCGAGGCTACCTAGAGAGGATTTCATGGTCGATGCTTACTCTAATCCCACATGAGTCATGCTCGGTGTGAGAAAAAAAAAGGCAGCACGAACCTGACCAGGTATAAGTTCTATTGAATACCCAACTTCATGATTTGGAGGAAGATTGGGAAACAATTCCGGAAAGGCATCAAAAAATCCTTGTACAATATGCATATCATTGATTTGGATCTTCTGTCCAACCATATAATTGTTGACACTCCATTCCTTCAAGAGTCTAAAAAATGACAAAGGGGATCCCCTTAGAAATAAAATGGAAAAAATACAAGAAGAAAAAACACGATTTTCAAAATCATAAATTTTTGAATCAACTTAGTCAAGCCAAAACCCCGGCGGCGCGCAACATACTTGCGTGCCCAAATATGTTGCAAAACCTACTTGAGCACTCATATCTGGAACGCAAGACACTTGTGTTCCCAACTCATTTCTCCCAAGGTCACATATTTTCCTATAAATAGACTCTAGGGGCCTAAATTTGTATGGACGAATTTCCTTGAAGCCCAATTACTACTCTCATCTCCCTAGTACTTCGCCCCAGTCTTCCAAAACATTCATGGTAGTTCTTTAACACCTTGAGCCTAGGATTTAATGGAGGATCATTGGACTTAAGTCTTTTTAGTATTTGAAAACCATAACACTTGTGCGCCTAAAGTGCCCAACCTCCCAAAGTCAAAAATACTTGCACGCCTCCCATTCCTCTAACCGGAACTTGAGCGCCCACTTCTTGAATCACCCATGAATACTCTTGAAGGCTTGAGAAAGGTCTCTCCCAAGTATTACCATACAGGTTGTTGGTCTCTTAAGTGAACATCAGGTCTCCCAAGTGTACTTCTGTGCCCATACATGGCCCCATTATCTACTTGGGCACCCCTCTTTGATTCACTTATTCTCTTTACTCTCTTCAGTATACAAGCCATCAAGCCTTCCTCAACCATTGAAGGTAAGTATTATTCTTCATTGGCTCCCTTGTATGAAAGGGATTATGTTGAGGCCTCCACCAAAACCGTCTGACTTATCAAACCTTTGAGAAAGGCACATCAATGTCTCTTTTATTTAGGTTTGTATTTCCATAGTCAGAGGTTTCTCAAATTTTTTACACAATGGGGTTAGGATTCATGGAATGTCTGTGGATTTATGTATCCACAGTCACATAGACCTTTCTACTAGAAATAGTGTTGGGAAGTTCTCAGTTTGGAGGAGGGTTTGGGTCCTGATCTCACCCTTCTCAAAGAGGTGACCCAGAACCTCTGGTCTCTAGTAGGGAAGGTACACTTCACACTTTCTTTTCCATGAAATAATTAGATAAATCTCCCTCCCATATTAGGATCAATTACTGGGCATCCATTTTGGAATAAACCCCTCACCTTGACCCCTTCCTCCTAACATTTCACCCTTTTCCAATATAAATAGAATAGAGGGAAATCTCATCACCTCTCCCTCTTCCACGGTCGACGTGCTCTCTTCTACTAACGGAGGAGGAAAATTTTGAAAGTGTGAATGCCTTTGTTGAATATTTAACATTATCTTGTTTTTCACACCGATCATGAATCACGTGGGAATAGAGATTTGTCATGATCAAAACATTTTCACAATAGAAGGATCTATGAGAATACTGATTCCCACTAAAATCGGGATAGGTAGGAAGCCATCTCAAGGCCCATGCTCATTGAACATAATTCTTGGGAATCCAACCATAATTCCATTAATCTGGGCATCCTCTTCAAGAATAAGACCCAAATCAAACCCCCCAAGTCATCTAGGCATCCTTTTCAAGATGTAAGCCCAAACTCATCTCTCTCAAAGGACCATACTATTTTATGAGACTTATCGAACTACGTGGGCTTTGATTCCCATTTATATGGGATACGTTGGAATCCTCCCTAGGGTTCAAACCCAATAGTTCAAATAAACCATGTTATCCTTAGGCCATATTCCCCAAAGGGACAGATCCTACATTGAAACCCATATCCTTTCCAAGTTCCTCGGGCTACTTCAGCATAAGTCCTATACTATGTTTTGACCAATAAACTTTTTTCTTAGAGGTCCTTATCACTTGACCTTAAAAGGTATGATGTGTCCTATTAAGCGACACCGAACTACGAGGGTTCCGATTCATTTTACAAGGATACGTAGGTAGATAATTTTATGGGTACGATCCCAAGATCAAAAACAAACCTTTGTCTCCCTGGATGAAAATAAAATTATAAAGTGCCCCACTGAGTGGATTAAAAAATAGTATCATCACAAACAATGATTAAAAGAATCTCTATGAAGTATATTAGAGGATACCATTGATGGAAAACCTCAAATACATATGGATATTTCCATTGATGAAGAACCTTGAATGCATACTGATGATTCTAAATTTTACACATGCTAAAAAGTGATTATAAATTCCAGGGGATACTTATGATATACATGGTGAATAAATAAGGATTCAGGAAAATATTTTAAATTTACCACGAGAGTCTTGGAGTAGACAATAATTACCCACAAAGGGTGTGATGAGTCCTACCTCCCATCCTCTCGACCAATGCATGTTATTAAGTATAATAAAGTTCAAAAATTAACAAACACCTACCTTTGGAAAGAAGGTCCTTTTTGGATAATGATCTATTGGAAGTGTCTGGTTCCATGAATAAATCCAATGGAAACATCCTAGATATAGTGATTCTTAAATCTAGATCACTTGTTTCAAGGAACTACGAAACGAAAATGGTGAACCCGACATGAATCCTTAACCAAGTTAATAATGTTACCCACCTATTAGGCCCATATTAATTGATGAAGGGAGGCTAGAAAAATTAATTATTCACACATGTATCCATCTAAAAAGATGTTGTTTTAATATAGATTACTGTTTCATTCATGTTTTCCACAGAACTCCCTTTAATCCAAAGAATGGATTTTTCCAAGACAACATCTATGAACTTCCCAACCGTTGCAGAAGCTCGATATCCATACACGGGAAGGATTTCATCACCAACCCAGTATCTTCAATGCTAAGTCTCTAATGTGATGGTAAAGGAATATCGCCAACATGGTACAATCCCAACTTTAGAGGCTTCTCGACAGGCCCTCCAGGTCAACAACAATCCTCGATCATCTGGCCAACGGGGACCGATGATCAAGAAGAAAATTCTGCCAACCACCATCTATAAATGTTTCAAATCTTTATCCACAGAACACAATAATAAATTACTCCTATACTATAGGGAGGTGGATCACGAGTTCACTCAAGGCCTTAATTCAAGAATGCAGGAGTCCTTACTGAGGACTCCCACCAGTAATTGCCACCATAATCACACAGTAGTGTACCCCCAACATGATGGGGGTGTTGCCTCTGGATGTTCAGCTCATGTATCTCAGACCTGGGCAAACAAGAAGAACCACCATGAACAATGTCTAGTCAATAGGGAGTAGGTTCTCACCTTTTCCTCCTCTGGAGAAGTCCATCAATTTAATGTGATGGAAAACAATGAGCAGGCACATACACTCGTCTGTCCTAATTTTACTTCTCAGTAGAATCATTTGATAATAACCCACTAATAGCATCAGATAAACTCAGTGGAGAACTGTGAACAAGAACATAAACCTGGTTAAAATTCATCAGCCAGTGAGCAGGCTCGTATGAATGCATTTAAAGAAGCCCACCAATCTAATGTGGTGGAAACTGGAAAACAAAAACATACACCTGTTTAAAATCACCAATTCTGTCAGCAGTCTCATATTCCAGTATTGAAGGAAGTCCGTCAACCATACTTGATGGAAAATAGCCAGTAGGCACAAAAACCTACCAGTGTTAATCAAGCCTCCCAATAGTCTTGTTTGGTAGCACCTAAAGAAGTTAGTCAGAAAGCTCCGACGACAAATTTGGGGCAAACCCAACTCTGTACCCCCATGCATGAGTACTGTCAAAATCCATTAACAAGAAAAGGAGGAAAAAAGAAAGCACACACGACTACTCCAGATACTTAATGGACGTATAATCCTGTTTCAACCACTAATGTCACCAAAAAAATCTTATCAATGGTGAAAGGGTAGAAGTATATCCCTGACCATGTTTTGGAAGCATGCCGGGATATTTTAACAACTACTTCAGTACTATCAGGGGAACATGCACATAAATTTGTCCCCACACATGGGATGGCGCATCATCATGCCATCCCGGAGCAGATACATACCTCTATTCCAGTCCAGGAGGGTCATGGGGTATATTCCCCTATATCATATAGACAAAAAGATCAAGAACATTCACCCTTTCAAATTGGTGGTAATTGGTTTGTTCTGGTAACCAATCCAAGGCAGGCACATATTCCTACCCATGATAACCAATTTTCCCAGCATGTGTCCACAACTAAGTATAAGAGAACATCCAATAAAAATTATCGCCATGCATTGTTGGGAAATCAAGATTTAAGATATGATGTGGCTCCTCTTAATGCTGGAGTTCTTGATGCCCTCATACATTTATCAGTTACGGCTCAAGATCTTATCCTCTCATTACCACATTATGGGAGTGGTAGTTTTAATTCTGAATTTCCTCATCCGACACTTCATCATTAAGGATTGCTTCATGAAAATCAGGTCAATCCAGAGTGCCTATCTCTAGATGAGAGCCACTGCAACCCTCTGTGTGGCCAGAAGACCAAGGAGCAAGAAGATTTACCCCTTGCTGTAATCCATCATGGTGATCCTCTCTATGATGGCATTCGCCGTGAAATTCCTCTCTACAGTACTATTTCACATTGTCAAGAAAATTCCATTATTGAAAATGTAGCGTTGAGAAATCCCTCCTATCTTGAGGCATTTGAGAAAACAAATCCAGTCATGTCTGTTGCCTTGTCATTTACGGGTGAAACAATTTCTCAACCAGTAGACATATTAAGGGAATAGTCATTCTCCGAACATCCTTTAGGTCATTTGTCTTCTAATACAGAGCATACACTCTAATCATATCAAGTGGATAAACCTCTTGTGAAATATGATGAAGATATGTTAAATATGAGGAAAAAATTAGCTAACTGAGAAATAACAGTCATGTTCTGGCCTTTGGAAAATTCTCAGTATAACATTCCAGAATCAATGGCAGAATATTGCATTCATGAAATTCGTCTCAACTTATGGAAAACTCTTCATCATTTTAAAACCAAAGTCTTACCATATGATTAAATTCAAAATCATGTAAAGGTAATAAAAGGGTTGCAGCGCCAAATTGACTTGGAATCTCTCTCACTTTCTCAACATCTAAAGGTTAAAAAAACAGTAGAGAACCCTTCAGCGTGCATGTATCAATGCTCTAAAAGGCTAAGAAAGTTAATTTATGATTCCCTATCTAGTGTTCATATCAGAGGATGGGGTTCATATTGAGCATTTCATTTCACTGCACTCCATAATCAGAAATTTTTTCCAAAAGTGGTCTCATGAAATGTTATTACCCACAGTCGGCCACAATAAATAGATTTTGTATGTAATCAAATGTACGATCAAGAAAATGCCTCAACCAGTTTTAATCAGAATGAGGCCCATCAAAAAGAACTTTTTGATCTACTTTTACATCAAGCATATGAGAATATTTAACATGCATCCCATTTAGAGGATTTCAGGCGTCATAAGATGAAAATTTCTGAAATAGAACAAAAATATTCTAAAACAGGCGATTTAAGTGATTGTTGGATGATGCACCCAGCTAATTTCTGAACCAAAATCCTCAAAATCAGAAGAGAAGTTGCACGAATTTCAGCTATAGTAGTTCAAGAATCACCCCTTATTGCAAGTATGGGGGATCATTTGATTCAACCTTCAAATTCATTAAACAATGATCAAAGATTTAAAGAAGAAGAATAGGAATAGCCCCAACCTGTAGGGCTGGGGGCTTTTTCACATCTCTAATCCCCTCCTCAACAGAAGTAAGTTTTCACCTGATTAGGGAAGAAACCACAAGGAAGGAATACAACTGAACTATCCAAGGATTCTATTTGGGTTATTATCTGCCAAACAGTTCCAGGGAATTCTTCATATAAGAGAATTAAGTCTCGTGGAAGACACAAAGGGAGATGATCTAGCAGAAACACTGACAGAATGCCATTAATGCATTATGCGTTAGTGAATGTTATTAAAACCATTACATAAGATCCTCCAGAAATAAAAGTCTAGTTCATGGGAATCAGAAGATGAATTTTTTTTCCATAATATGGTACACACCGAGGAAAATTAAGAAGGCGTGCATTCCCGAAATCACAGGCTTACACAGAATCTCGGTATGCCTTCAAATTACCAACTCCCCCCTCTCCGAAATGAATCTAACAAGGGGAAAGTAAAAAAGTCAGATTGCATCTCACTTTTCCATAGGATAAGGTCAATCTCTTTCAATTGAATAGATATTTTCACAGTAATAAGAGGAAATGAAGGAGTTGAAAAATCTCAACATAGAGTTACTTCGAAACAACATTTCTGCTAGATGTACTCCCCAGGCATGTCCTCAACTTGAAGATACTATGGGATCTCCTCATTAAATAGGACATATAGTAACTACAGATGCGGATAATTAATTTACTCCATTGGGTACACAATCAAGGCATGACCATATACATCATGATATGCCTATTTCTGTGGGTTATCCATGGAGGGTATCAGCACCACCATCAGGTGTTTTACTGGTCGTTGCACCATCTTAAGCACTAGTTTCTATACCTGCATAGGTTCAAGCTCATTCAAATGTTCCCCAAATTCTTATCAACAAAATTGAGGCATTAAAATCTCGATTTGAAGCTATGGAAGAACTATGTGTACTAGTTTAGCCAGAAAAGAGAGCTTACCCTGAAGGGGTTGATGCAATTCCTCCCCTGACAAATTTTGTGAATACCACATTCCCAATCATTAATGGTTCGGGGGATCTGGAACAACACTTAACAAATTTTGTTTCTTGTTGTCATCCCATGATGGGAAATTCTCAACAACAAGAAGCAGTTAAGCTTGGGTGTTTTGTGCAATCATTACAAGGACCAGCTTTTGTCTGGTATACAAGTTTCCAATCTCGATCAATTACTGGATGGGAAGATCTCCGTCAGAAATTCCTTCTCCAATTTAGCTTAACGCTACTAAAGACGAAATTTTTTGATCATAATAATTGTAAAAAAAGGTATAATGAAAGAGTTTCAAATTTCATTACACGATGGAAATGATAAACATATTCCTTAAGTCTAGCACTCCCTCAAGAAGAATAGCTGCCAATCTGAATAGAAAATTTGCGTGACAAATTACGCACACCATTGATCCTTATGAAATACACGGGAGGGTTTTGAGACCTTACTTCAATCTCTCAATATATATAAGACTCTATTATAGAAACTAAGGCTAAAAATCGTGTAATTCCATTAGCTCTGGGGAGGAGGATTGGAAAAGTAGAAACTGCTACAGTCACCCTCAAACATGCTCCTATACCTGATTCTACTTCAAGACCCTCATCATACCGAAGGGCTCCACCTCCTAAGCATCAACATCAATGACTACCTCATTAAGATGATCAAAGAGATCAAAGACAAAAACAATTTGAGTAATTAAAGAATAAAGTTTATTCCTTTAGGAATGAACAAGTTCGTAGTTACTTCATCTCAGCCTTAAAAAATTTTGTTCAGTTTCCACTGCTGAAAAATCCAAATAAATATGGAGATAAAGATCTTTTGAATTATTTTCCCTTTCATCAGATGTTGGGATACCCCATTCAAGAGTGATTTTTTTAAATGCCTTCCGTGAAATATGGTAGACTCTGGACCAGTGAAATTGAAAAGTTCATCAGCTCAAGTAGCATGTGTTACAGCTTCTAATACAGAGGAAGAGGGAGAATGGAAAGAGTATAAAATTAAAAAAGTGAAAAAATATAATGATTGGATGATCAGGAAAATGATTAACCAAAATCACTCCATTTTACAAACACAGTTCAAACAAAATATTGTGTCTTCTGCCACTCCTGCCATAGAAAAACCATATTCATCAAAAGGCTATTCCTCAAAGAAGAGAAGTGATCATAAATACAAATATTAGTCAGAAGAAGACGATCTCGTATCTAGGAGAATGTTGTCATTGACCCTGAAAGATTTTATGTCATCTGTTTCAAAAGCATGGTCACCGTCCAGCCAAACGGTATGACCAGAATTAACCTTTTAAGAAGAATCTTCATCAGATGAAGAATTGATATTTGGTTCTTTTAATGTTTTCCCTTTAACAAATCCTTATGCCAATGGTGATTCAAATTATAGTGAGCCAAAATTCCTTGTACCTAATTGGGGAACAAGAGGAAGGGGCCAAGGTGAAGGATACAAGGGAAGACATGGGAATTCTATAAACCACCATTTTAACTCAAACCCTACTCGAACCATATATGTTGAAGAAACTTGTGGAAGAGCCCTTCAGTAGGCTCAACAGGAACAAAAAGTTTCTTACATGAATGATAGGTTTAGTTCGGGCACAATTATTTTAGATGACTGATTATAAGACACACCGTCTTCTTCTTAGAAAATGAATAGACCTAGTCAGTCTAATATTCCAAAGCCAACAGTATTACCGACTTCTACTCCGACACAAATTGCATCTACATTACAAGAATAAACTTCCAATGTACCTGAAAAACCACATCTCCATGCTAGGAAACATAGAACTTTAGACTAAAAGTATGATGTCTTGAAAAAATTGTCCCATGTATCGACCATGTTATCAATTTTGGATGCTTTAAATTTGTAAAGAGATCTTCGAGAAGTAGTCATTGAAGCTTTGTTAAGTCCTCAAGAGTTTGAAACCGAAGTTGTTGCTGCTGAGGTTTACCGTATAGAGAATGATCCTATATAATGTCATGCAGTCATATCTTTTACTGGTGAAGATGAAGATGATGTTGTAAATAGACATATAAGACCGTTGTATTTATCTAGAAAGGTCAATGATGTAGACATCTAACAATTCTTCATTGATAATGGCTCCAGAGTCAACCACATTCTTGTTCGTACACTTTGTCTATTGGGCCTGACTGAATATAACTTATCTCCTTCAACCGTGATGATTCAGTCTTATCACAAGAATGATCAAGAACCTCTAGGAAAGATTACACTAAGAACTCAGTTTGGAGATCTTGTGTCTAATTCAGATTTCATGGTTGTTCGTCAGGACACAACCTTCAATATTCTGTTTGGAAGACCTTGGTTGCATCAACATGAAGTCATACCTTCATCATACCACAAATTTCTGAAATACTATTTCAATGTTCAAATCATGAAATTTTATGGTGATAATTCTCCATTCAAAACTTGTGAATCTCAATACATTGAGGCGGAATTTTATCACACAGAAGGAATGAAGACCATAAAGAAGGAGATAACCAGATTTAATGCTCCAAATGGACTGGAAAAGATCCCAGCAAATCCATTCATACATTTGAGTAAAAATTATGTGTTACCCATCAATAAAATTGAAAGGGTAAAACCAAACCTAAAGACTCGTCCAGTAACTCCCATAATGTCAATTACGACAATTGAGCCAAACAACATAGAAGAAATTATTGATACACCAAGAAATGATGGAAGCCTAAATAGAGATGTTTTCATCTCATCTTATGAACTACAAAAATCATATACTTCATCATGTAAATTATAAGAGATAATGGGAATTGTAGAAGAATACAAATATGATGATTCTCAATCCATCAATCCCTCCTTATTACCACAGGAAGACCCTTCATCGTCAATAGTGTCAGATATGTTGGCCTTTTCTTCGGGATGTTAAAATACTGATTTATCCCCTAACACTGGATGTTTTTACTCATCATCTACAATGAATGTGGAAACAGAAGAGGTAATACATAATGAATAAGAAGAAGAAGATCTCGAGGATGCTTCTATAGAATTTGATGAAGGTGTCTCTACCACTGTGGATGAACTTAGAGAAATAAATCTGGGTACAAAAGAAGATCAACGCCCCAGTCTAATTAGTGTGTCCATGACCTCTAAAGAGAAAGAGGTGTATACTTCATTTCTAAAGAAACATCAATATATATTTTTGTGGAATTATACATAAATTCCAGGTCTTAATCCTGATGTAGCCACCCATCATTTGGGTTTTCTATAAGAACATCTTGGATTTAAGAAAGCAGGAAAGAGAACACTCCTAACTCATGCCTCTAAAATTAAAGTTGAAGTTGATAAGATTATAAAGGATAAATTTTTCAGGGATGTTCAGTATCCAAAATGGATGGCCAATATTGCCTCAGTGAAAAAGAAGAATGGGAAAATTAGAGTCTGCATTGATTTTAGAGATCAAAACCGACATTGTCATAAAGATGATTTTCCAGTCCCAATTATGGAACTTATAATTGATGAAATGGATGGATATGAAGCTCTTTCCTTTATGTATGAATACTTTGGGTATAATAAAATATGTATGGCCCCATAAGATGAAGAATCTATAGCCTTCAGATCCCCTCAAGGTGTGTTTTCTATCGGTTAATGGCCTTTGGCTTAAAGAATGCTCGTGCAACATAACAATGTACTATGCACCATATCTTCAAACCATTCTTAGGTAAATTTGTGTAATGTTATGTGGACGATTTGGTGATCAAATCTAGACAATTTTCCAATAATTTGGTTTATTTTTAAACTATATTCAATAAACTTTGACAATATAGTTTCAAGAAGAACCCCTTGAAATGTGATTTTTGGGAAACCATAGGAAAATTCCTTGGCTTTGTTGTATGCCATCGTGGTATCAAAGTTGATCTTGAGAAAAAAATTCAATCCTTGGTATGCCACCTCCTTGAATTTTTAAAGAATTAAGAGGACTCCAAGGACACTTGGCCTATATTTGGCACTTTATTGCCAATTTGACAGGCAAGTGTTTACCCTTCACCAGATTAATTATGAAGGGAGTCACCTACCAATGGACTGAAGATTTCCAAGAAGAATTTGATATCCTCTAAAAATATCTCTTGATTCCACCAGTATTAATACCACCTGTTGAAGGAAGACAACTTATTCTCTATGTGACAGCTTTAGATCGATCACTAGGTGCCTTCCTCACCCAAAAGAATGATGTTGGGATTAAAAACAACCTTTAATATCTCAGTCAAACTATGGTTGATGCGGAAAATCGGTATTAAAGTGTTGAAAAGTTCTTCTTGGCTTTAATATTTGTAGTTCAAAAATTGAGGCACTACCTTAAACATCATGTGGTTCAATTGGTGTCTCATAATAACCTGCTCAAATTTATCCTCAGTCATCCTATGATTACATGACGTATGGCCCGATGGGTGGTTATTTTGCAACAATTTGATATCTAGTTTGTACCTCAAAAAGAAATAAAAGGCTAAGCTCTGGCCGACTTCCTTGATGAGAATCCATCTGCGGAAGATACATCATTTAATACAGAACATACCGATGAAGAGGTCTTCTCTATTCAAGATAATTCCCAAACTTTGGAAATGTATTTTGATGGTGCTTCCAGAAGTCCAACTGGAAAAATAATGGAAAACCCTAAACTCAACAAGGTTAGATTATGAATTTTCCTTATTTCCCTAAAAAAGGAATAATTGCCTTATTCTTTCCTATTATTTGAAGGCTATACCAAAAATGAAGCAGAATATAAAGATCTCATTATAGGTTTGGAATTGGACCTTCAGGTGAAAATGGACCATTTAAAGGTAAAAGGTTATTCAGAATTGGTAATCAAACAAATCAACAGGGAATATTCTATCCAAAAAGAAGAATAAATTTCTTTGTGTGATTATGTCATAGGGTTAGTGGATAAATTTCCCTCAAATCTGACATTGTCTTATGTTTCACAATCACAAAATACTCAAGCAGACGCATTGGCTAACTCAGTGACAACATTGGAAGATCCAAATCAGGATGAGAAAGTTATCAGCATAACCCATCACCGTGTGGTCTCACCTTTTGTTCAAACCAAAATGGAGGAAATTAATGAGATTTTCCCTATTTCTGAACCATATGGTTAAACCACGGAATGGAGAACATCCATCATGGAATATCTTCAAAATGGGGTACTTCCAATAGATAGGGATGAGAAAGAACAGATCCAGTGACGAGCAGACAATTTTACTCTTTATGGTAGTACATACCACCAAAGTATCCTTTAAAAGTGAGGCTTTGATTTAAATATCTTCAGATGTATTGATGTATAAGAGACCACAACTTCCATGAAAGAAGTACATTCAGAAGTTTCTGGTGCCCACCAATATGGGCACAAACTCTCTGATCAGATCTGAAGGCTTGGATACTTTTGGCCTTTAGTGACACAGGATTGTATAGATTTCACTGAAAAATGTCATCCCTGCCAAATGCATTCCAACTTCATTCATCAACCCCTATAGTTTCTACATATACCTAAATACTCTTAGCCATTTTACACATGGGGAATGGATGTAGTAGGGCCTTATCCTCCAGCCAGGACTAAGCAGTTCAAGTATATTCTCACTGCTACTAACTTCTTCTCTAAATGGGATAAGGCAATACCTCTCAAGGAAGTCGGATCCAAAAGAATTTTTAGTTTTGTCAAAACTAATATCATCACCAGATTTGGTGTCCCTCATACTATTTTGATGGAGAATGACACCAATTTTTGTTTTGATAAAGTAAAAAAGTTGTATCTGGAACATAATATCAAGTCCAACCATTCATCTCGCTATCATGCGGTGGCCAATGGACAGATAGAGGCCTCTAATAAGACCATGTGGAATATACTCCAGAATATGGGTGATAAAGATAAGAAATCATGTCCTGATAAAATTTTGAATGATTTATGGGACTATCGGAAAAGTACACTTACTACTACCCACACAACTCCTTATTCATTGGTATATAGAACCGAAGAAGTTTTTCCAATTGAAATACAATTGCCTCCACTTAGATATAAAATATGTGATCAGTTGTCTATAGATGAAAGGTATTAGAATCGGTTCAATGAGTTGGAAGTATTAGACAAGAAAATATTGCATACATTGCATCATCTAGAAGTCTATCAGAATAGAATATCATGATATTTTAATAAGAAAGTTCACCTTTGTTTATTCATTCATGGAGAATTGGTATTGGTCCTTAGGAATTCAATGACACCGGGAAAAAAACCTCCAAAAAATGAGCCAAAGTGGGAAGGACCTTATTCCATACATAAGGTCAATTCAAATGGAGCCTATGCCTTAATCTCAATGGATTAAGAGCTTATCACAACTTTAACCAATGAGATATTTTTGAATAAATACATTGTGTAGTTTTTTACAAATCATCCTCACTACATAGTACCATTCCATTTACGCAAGACATTAAACTGCACAGCCCCCATGTCTATGTTTCAAGAAATTAAACTGTATAACAACCATAAGCATCCATGCTGGATGATGTTAAAATGTGTAGCATCTTCGTCCTTGTTGCATGACGTTAAACTACATGACATCATTTGTAAAACTAATGTTTTCTCTATTTGATGTTAGAAGCTTCCATAAACAAACTTCATTGACACCATCACTACTCCTTAGTAGCTCATGTGTCCCTATATCTCTTATGTCTAAGTTGGATCTTCCTAGAGACTATGTTTCTAGAACTATGTATGTCTTGATTCTCTTTTTCAATGAGATGCATAGAGACGCCTAAATCTCCATTTTTTGGCCCATCCACAATCAAAAAATCTTATAATTTTCTTTTCTCCTCCTGTATATGAATCAGATATATACATAGTGTTTCTTTAAGATATATGATTTGGTATTAATACAATTTTATGTCTTAAGATTTACTGTTCTCTCAGAATGTGTCAAAATCCCCCATTATTCATGTCAAACTCCATTAGCATGAGGGAAGATTGTTTAATGAAACAAGTACGACTGGATTCTCATCTATTTTGAGATACATAGAGATTCCTAGATCTCCAATCTTGGGCCCAACCGCAATAAAAAATCCTTTTATTTCTTGTATAAGAATCAAATCTACATAGGAAATGTTTTAAGAATTATGTTTGACTGGATCCTTTCCCCAGAAAGACATATAGTGACACATGGGTGTTATCCATTAACCTAGTTACAATATGTAGTTTAATTTCACATTGGTTCATATTCATCCTTAACAAATGACATTAAACTACATCGAAATATAACATCCCTATTCTACAGTTGTGTCACCTTTACGCTGTAAAATAAACCATTACTGCTCCTTGTTTCTCACACCGAGCATAACTGACATGAGATTAGGAACTTGGTAAATGGATTATTTATAGAAATAATGTGTCTTTATTTATTATGGGATTATTAATTTCTTCCCTACAAGACTTAAAACTGCACAATATAATGTCCCTATTGCATGACTTTAAACTTCACATCATAATATTCATTTAAAGGAAACCAAGAAAGTCTCCATTTTACATATGTGCTAGATCTATGCTAAAGACAAAAAACTCATGTCCAATATTGGTTAAAATATTTCTCATATGCATTGGGAATAACACCTTCCATATTTCATACTCTTAATATTGAATATTTTCATATCCTCATAATCTTTTTTACGGTTTATGGTGATAGAGTTTCTAATACCCAAGAGCTCTTTTGTTTGACTATGCAACACATGCCCTTTGGCGGCCTCGCAAAAGTTTCCCACCTAACAGGCCTGTCAGTCAAAAGATTCCATTATTTGTCTATGAAACATATTCCCTAGTTGTATCTACATAATAAAACCCCCATAACAGGTTTTTCAAATAATGGTAGCTTCATTCATGGTTATAGTATCTTTGTCCCCTTTAATATTTGATGACAATATACAAGAATCTTTATTTTAAAACACTCATTCAAGTATACTTGTCCCATTATCTTTCTCACAATATGAAAGTCTTCAAGACCTTGGATTACACATTTACCTCACCATGTGTTTGATGTAATATGAAGTAACCTTGAAATCACTTGTCCACATATTACATATATTGTTTCTATTTTTGGTCCTAGTTTTATGAACTAAAACTATAGACACCATATCTCTTAAATTTGGGTCAGACCTTCATAAAATTCCTATTCCTATGATTCTTTGGAAATCTTGGTTGGAAATACCCTTTCCATATTCATGTACCATTCTCTATAAACCAAACTATATGCTTTAGAAAATATGAATCTACATAAACTTTCTTCGGCTTTTAGCAATATAATGCCAAACTTCTAAGAGATATTTTGTTTGACAACGAATGACATGCCCTTAGGTAGCCTTGCATAAGTTTCCCACATAACAGGCCTGTCAGTCAAAAGATTCCACTATTTTTCTATGTAGTATATGCTCTAGTTGGCTCTTTATAATACATCCCCTATAATAGTTTTTTCAAGATATGGTAACTTTGTTCCTGGAAAAGACTTCCTCTAAATATTTTATCCCTCTTTCCCATATCATTCCTCGGTTCAAAAAATTTACAAATCACATTTTACAATTTTCCCTTACATACTTAAATATGATAGTATGTTTCCAAAACAAATTATCAAGAAATTGGGAGGGTTTTCTCATACCTTTTTTCAAAGCTAAAGACCTTAAATTAAATCTACACAATGTCCTCACTATAAGACTTTAAACTGCATAGTATGATGTCATAAATTCCCCTTTATGATAAATTTTAACCATTAACCATACAAAAAATTTGTATAGAGATAGTTTTCTTATTCATGACTTATGTTGATCTAAAATAGCCATTTTTAATTCTTAAAATTCCTTTCCATGGAAAAACCAACTGCTGTGGTATTGAGTCATCCAAATATAATTTTTTCCTTTTTCCCTTATCTATCAACAAAAAGATGTTAAAATTCAACTAACTATTTTTGCCTGAATATTCAGCACATGCCCTTAGGAGACCCTGCATAAGTATCCCACATAATAGGTTAGTCAGTCAAAAGATGCCACTATTTGGGTATGTAGTATGTTCCCTAGTTGGCAATGTATAATACAACCCCCATAACGGGGTTTTCAAGAAATGGTAACTTTGTTGTTGGAAGAGACTCCCCTTATGTTGATACATGTTTTAGATTTTGTGACCATAAAAATCAAGACTCAAGATTCCCCTTGGAAATTTTTAAATAATATTAAAGAAATTATTAGCTACAGAGTTTTTTTTGGGATCTAATTCAAAGTTTATGGTCAAAGATATTTCAACACTAAATATTTTCCCATTATGCTTACTAGGCACAATGTCCTATATAAAACAAAAGAAATTAATGAAAGTGGAAACATAAATGATTAAAGAAAAAATAATTATCATTTATGAAATTTTTTTATGGAGAAGAATCCACAAATTGGAATCTCCCTCTTAATTTTTTTTACAAAAGGCTTTATATGTAATTCCTCATTTGTTTAACAGCTTCCCGATCCACATAAAATTCTTGTTGGAGTTTGATTATATGACCAAACTCACTCTCTTTAGTATGACGAAGTCATTATTTATCATCAGCAATGGTATTTTTACCTTCCTTCCGGACTTCTCCTAATGAGCTATGAAGCTGGTCATAATCCTATGTAATGATATATAACTCCTGTTGAAGATGTAGTTGCTGAACAATCTTTTCTTTAATTGTTTGCATCAGTACCTTCAACATTGCATTATTATTAGCCTCATCTTGGGATAGTGCTACTTGGAACTCTTCAATTTTGATAGACAGTTTGGCTTCTATCAAGTCTTGTTGAAGCTTTTTCTCTTGCTCCCTCCTTCAGACAATCTCTTTCACCGTAGTATGAATTTCATGGAATTCAAAACCACCAAATCCTAGTGTGATGAAAAAAGATGAATGTAGTGTAATTATTGAATAGTTCCTCATGGGGAATCTTAGATATTATCTTCCAGATATTTTTCAATGTTTTGCGACGAGCAAGATGAAGAGCCTTCTGCAGTTCTGAGTCCGATTCAGAATCACTATTATAAGGAGGGGTATATTTTGAGACTAATGCACTTAAAGAAGTGCCTTTATCTATTCCTTCTTGAACAGTGGTTTCCCCACCTTCAAATACTATTTAGGAAGATGCAGAGGCTTCACCTCTAGACCTAGCCATTGAAGTTGAAAGCCCTTTATCGTAAATCAAAAATCATGGTTATATTTAAGAGATAATAAAAGTGAATGTAATCACAATATCAGTATATCTTACCTTGAAGTAGGTCAGAAACATGAGAAGAATACTCCCCAACGTTCTTAGTTTCAAAAAATTTATTTTATGTGTCTGGTTGAGGAGTGCTATCTTTAATATGAACAGGATTTTCAGAGTGAATCTCAGGAAGACATGCTACCTCAAGATTCACTTGAGATAATGTCTCTACAATAGTAGGGTTGATGTTAATATTTACACTTACTTTAGGTACCATTGCGGCCATACTTTCTTTAGATGGAACTACATATTTCAATCAACCATGGTTAGCTGGTTAATCATAAGAAGATTAACAGGACAAATAATGAGAACTCACATCCAGTTGATTCTATATAAGGAACTCCAAAATTATCTAAAGCATTTGATATTTTAACACGTTCTAATAGTTCTTCAAAATAAATTCTAAGGTTCATCATTTCATCCAATGATATCTCAGATCCCTAGTTAGTCACACCCGTGGGAGCAATTGGCATGTTTTCTTCACAACCTTTCTACGGAAACCTGTGACCCCAAGTATCTTCTTCAGCAACTATTGTGGGGCCAATGTTAGTTGTTTCCAAATGTTTTGGTGCATGTGATGAACTTAAAAGTATCATATAATGGAAGTTATAAATTATAGAATTTGATTCTTTACGAAGTATTATTGATTTACCACAAGCCTCCTCTCCTTTGATAGCAGGAATCAGAGCAGTTCTAGGGAAAAATTTCAGTTCCATTGGTTTCAATACCTCTTCAGAAACTGCTAGATTTACAGGAATTTGGGTTTTCTTATCAACACCTTCTACAAATACTTTAATATTATCAGTGGTTTCAATCAAAGAAGAAATAGAATAATCCCTTGTAATCTTAAGAATTTTAAATACATTTTCATGAATAAAACTAAAATTCAGGATTACCAGGGAGACTTACCCCTACTAAGAAATCACTTAACCATGGTTTTCTTTCTTAGATGATTTTGCTTCTTCATCTTTTTAAGAGGTCTTGAATCATTATCTATAAATATAGGTATCATAGATCCCAATTCCTTCTCTATTTCCTCCTCTATGGCATATTGTCCCGGAGATATTTTTCTTGATTCACAGGGTGATCTGATAGCTCCAAGAGGAGTGCCTCTAGGACTATATTGTGGTGAAGACATTCCATTTGTCTTCCCCTTACCCAATTATAAATTAAGAAAAAATTTCTCATAAGTAGCAATTATTAGATTAAATTCATGTTACAAAATAGAGGTTGATTTAAAATAAAGGTAACATACATCCTCAGGATCTACAAATTCATTCTATTATTCGTGTAATGAAGGATTAATCCCTTCAGTGGTACCATAATATATCATTTACTTTACCCGTTTTGTAGTAGGAATTGAGTCATCAGTGGCTTATATGAGTATTTCTATCTCTCGAATGTATGTCTTTACCTAATTTGGATTATCCTTAAAAATAATGTCAGAAGAATCCCACAAATCTCCTACTCCTAAAATATGCAGTTCTTTGAAAAGATCTATCTACATGGTCTCAGCATTACAGTGCAGGCTCTTCCATGTTCGAACAACCTCCAGTATTATATATTTAGAATGTATGTCTGAGGGTTGTGATGAGGATCTTACAACCTTGTACTTGACTTTCTTCCCAGCACCCGCAATCATGAATGAATGATTAGAAAATGGAACTCACCACTCTTCGAAATTATGGAGACTAGATATCCTTGATACAACTTCCATAGGGATTGATGGAGTGTCTCTTTCTATTATAGTAGGAGGATTATATCTAGTGCAAGGTCTCTTTGGTGAATTTGGAGCATCGTCACTTACATCCTATGACTCTTGTAAGTCGGCCCTTGATGATGAAGAATTACCTTCCAAATGACGGGGTTCCTTCCTGATACTTCTCTTTATCCCCGATCAGGGGACAACATGATTTAATACCCCTTTAGGGTATGATGCAACACAGTTTTCAGCATACCAGATAGTTAATCTTCTTACTATATCCACAATGGGTAAATTAAAAACATCCCCAGTTATCACTGCAGATGTCAACAACCATAGTTGTCGGGAAACCATTGGGTGTTGCTCTAATCTGACATGAACGGGAGGGGATAAATTATTCTGTTTTAGACATTTGAATTTGCGTTCAAATATATGAGGAGCATAGTCCTCACATATGATTTTTCCATAGATTCTGTTGGCCAACACACCATCTCTGCAGGCTACCCTATATGCCCTGAGTTCCAAACTGTCAATACCATCATTAAAAAATCACGTTGTAGGTGGATTTCTATAAGGAAGGAAATGAAATTCCTTATGCATTCTCAATATAACCTTATTGTCAAAATCATTCAAATACAAGGGTGAAATAACAGAAAAATCCCGAACAGACGGTCAGAAAGAACTTCCAATAACCTTTACTCCACTTTGTACAACATAAGTTCTAAAGTGAGTAGCAATCCATCCCCAAAACACATGGAAAGGCCCCTCTATTATAAACAGAGATTTTACTTTGTAAATATTCATCAAACTTCTATGAATCTTGTCCAAACAGGGGTGGCCAACCATACCATCCCTTTTTCTGCCATCTTAGCTACAATAACAAAAGATCCTGGCCTCACGCCTCCTTTGGAGTCTTAGACTGGTAATAAATATACCCTGATCTACATGGATAAGAAACCTGATAGATGTGTATTTTCATGAATTTTTGGGTTTATATCATATCCCCATCATTCAAATTATCCCTTCTGTAATGTTGGCCAAAAGGTGTCAGGAGTGCCTCTCTTCTCTGCCCTTGGATAGCTAGTTGGAAGGGTGTATGTGGGACCCTTTTCCTTATTCTTTACCAAAAATATTTCCATCCATTTATCTGGATGAATGTCTCTCCTTGTGTGAGATTTCACGGTGATTTAATTCTTGAGTTTGTTAAATTTTTTCATCAAATCACGAGCCAAATATGGTGTCTTATCTAAGTCATTTCATGTCACCTTGGGAGGAATAAACTCATCGTACATGTCTCCAAGGATTGGAGCTCTAAAAATTTTGTTAAGGTCATACAAGATTATACCTACCTCTACATGTGTTAAATGGAAGGAATTGGTCTCTGAGATCCACCAACTTAATAACTCTAGCACAAAATCATCATTCTTATACACATAGGTTTGGCCAAACCAGTCTGCCTCATAAATCCCGATGATTCTCAAATTATCTGCAAATTCTTCACATGTATTTCTCACCTAGTATACCCACATCCATGAAGATTTTACACCTCCTCCTAGGAAGAAATCCCAACTTTTATTCCGACCCTTGGACTTATCTATCTGATAATATAGAAATATGGATGAATAAAAGTGTGGCTGTTGCTCAGGTGTGTGTGCCTTCAAATCTGGAGCACACAGGCTATGATGCATAATATGAGCTTTCTCTTCTGTCCCAACACTGGAAAATGAGCCCCAAACAGAAACATTTCCCAACAATAAGTTGGTATAATTTTAAAACCAAGAGTGTGGGGCATAGTTCTTTGGATCTCAAATGTTAGTATCCTGTAAATGGCCATAACTATACAAAGGTAGATAGGTGTTCCGAGGAAAGTTTAAATGATAATTTTAAAAATATTTTGCTAATCTTGGAAGAGTGGTTTCACAAAATCAAAGTAATCATGACCAAAAACATTCATCATGTCATCAATCTTGTTGCTGGTGAGCTCATCTGAAGTTCCAATTATTTTGGGAGCCACTGAATCTGTAAAACGATAGAGGCCATCTTTTTAAAGTAAGTTCATTTTTTTGTGTTTTAGAAAAGAATGAAAAAGTAATTAAGGAACATGTTTTAAACATGGAAAACAAGTATAAGTCAGTGTGTAGGTATGGCACCCCACTTATGGCGAACAACTAAAAAACGTACAAAGGAAGCATGATGAAACAAGATCGTCTAAATAGAATACTTTCATGTCGAGAGATGATAATTCATAAGTAGAAATTTTTTTTGTGGAAGTGAAGCTGTTATATATAAGTGACAGATATTACCCTTTACACTAGAATTCTTACGCGTTGCACACTTGCGCACCCAAGTCTACTTGAGCTCTGAATACTTACGTGCCTCATTTCCCTTGTCTTTCTTCATCATTACTTTACCTCATTATACGATCCTCTTTTCATTTCGGATATAATTCTAGGGGGGGGGATTTTTTTGACACTCTATTCTATCAAAGAGTCTAAAAAATTAAAAAGGGGATCCCCTTAGAAATAAAATGGGAAAATATATGAAGAAAAATCAATATTTTCAAAAGTATGAATTTTGAATTGCCTTAGTCAAGCCAAAACACCGACGGTGCACAACTTACTTGCATGCCCAAATATGTTGCACAACCTACTTGAGCGCTCTTATTTGGGGTTCAAGTCACTTGCGTGCATAACTCATTTTTTCCAAGGTCAATTATTTGCCTATAAAAATACCCTTAGGGACCCATTTTTACAGAAGAATTTTTTTGAAGCCCAATTGCTGCTCTTGTTGCCCTAGTACTTCTCCCCAGTCTTCCGAAACATTCATGGTTGTTATTTAACACCTTGAGAAGAGAATTTATGGGAGTAACATTGGATTTAAGTCCTTTTATTGTTTGAAAACCATAACACTTGCACGCCAAAAGCGCCCAACCTCCCCAAGTCAGAAATACTAGTGCGCCTCTCATTCCTCTCATAGGAACTTGAGCACCCCACTTCTTGGATAACTTATGAATACTCTTGGAGGCTTGAGAAAGGTCTTGTCCATGTTTTACCATACATGTTGTTCGTCTCTTATGTGAAAATCAAGTCGACCAAGCGTAGTTGTGCGCCCATACTTGTGCGCCCATCTCTACTTGGGCGCCCCTCTTTGATTCACTCATTCTCTTCACTCTCTTCAGTCTACAATCCATATAGACTTCCTCAGCCATTCATGGAGAAGATTATTATTCAGTCGATCCCTTGTCTGAAATTGATTCTATTGAGACTTCCAACAAAACCTCTTGACTTATCAAAACTTTTGGAAAGTCACATCAACATTTCTCTTATTTGGGTATGTATTTCTGTAGTCAGTGGTTTCCCAAATTTATTTCACAATGGGGTTAGGATTCATGGAATGTCTGTGGGTTTGTATATCCGTAGTCACATGGACCTTTCTCCCAGAAACATTGTTGGGAAGTTCCCAATTTGGAGGAGGGTTTGGGTCCTGGTCACGCCCTTCTCAAAGAGGCGACCCGAAACCTCTGGTCTCTGGTAGGGAAGGTACACTTCACACTTTCTTTTCCATGAAAGCATAGGATAAGTCTCCCTCCTTTATCTAGATCAAATAATGGGCATCCATCCTGGCATAAGACCTTCACCTTGACCCCTTCCTCCTTACATTGGACCCTTTTCCAATGTAAATATAATAGAAGGAAAGCACTTCGCCTCACCCTATTCCAAGGTCGATGCACCATCTTATACTAACAGAGGAGGAAAATTTTGAATGTGTGAAAGACTTTGTGGAATCTTGGACATTATCTTGTTTCTCACACTGACCATGACTCATGAGGGCTTGGATATTTGTCATGTTCACAACATTTTCATAGTAGAAGGAACTATGTGAACTTTGAGTCCCACCATAACCGGGATACGTAGGAATCCGTCTCTAGGCCTGACCTCATTGGACATACTCCTCAGGAATCCAACCATAATTCCCTTAATCCAGGAATCCTATTCAGGAATAAGCCCAAAATTAAAACCCCAAGTCATCCAGGCATCCTTTTTTGGAAGTAATCCCAAACTCATCTCTCTCAAAGGACCATACTCTCCTATGGGGATTATCAAACTACATGGGTTTTGATTCATATTTTAATGGGATACATAGGAAATCTGCATGAGGTTTAAACCCAATAATTCAAATCAACCATGTTCTCCTTGGGCCATATTACCAATAGGTTCTGAACCTAATTGGAAATCCATATCCTTTCCAAGTTCCTCGGTCTTCTTCAGCATAAGTCCCACACTAAGTTTTGACTAATCACCATTTGCTAAGAGGTCCTTATCACATGACCTTAAAAGGTATGATGTGTCCTATTAAGTGTTACCTAACTACGAGGGTTCTGATTCCTTTCACAAGGATACGTAGGTAACTCATTTTATGGTCACAATCCCATGGTCAAAACCAAACCTTCATTTCCTTGGATGACAATAAAATTACAGAGTTCCCTACTGAGTGTCTTAAAAACCAGTGTCATAAAAAAATATGAGTAAAAGAATCTTTAAGCAGTATATTAGAGGATACCATTGATGGAAAATGTCAAATAAATATTGATATTTCCTTTAATCAAGAACCTTAAATTCATATTGATGATTATATATTTTACACATGTTAATAAGTGATTATAAATTCTAAGGGATACTTATGATATAATTGGTGAATTAATAAGTATTCATGAAAATATTTTAAATTTACCAAAGAGTCCTGGAGTAGACAATAATCCCCCCCCAAAGGGTGTGATGAGTCCGACCTGCCTTCCTCTCGACCAATGAACGATCTTAAGAATCGTAAATATAAAAACATAACGAACGACTGCCTTTGGAAAACAGATCCCCATTAGATAAAGAACTATTGGATGTTTCTGTTTTCATGAAAAAATACAATGGAAACTTCTCGGAGATAGTGATTCTTAAATATAGAACATATGTTTCAAGGAACTATGAAACAATAATAAAAACTCCCCTTTGAATAGGAACCAAGGATAATATAATATATTTAATTTCCATTGGAGTCTCATAATTATTCTCACATAGATAGAATATCATAATCTAGACCAGAATATCAAATTTGATATCCATTTCAAAATAATTGATATGGTATTTATATAAAGAAAGTCAATATATTCCCAAAATTATAAAAACTTTAACAAGATGAATAATAAATATATTTTGAAAGTATCACATTTGAAAAAACATAAATAAAATTAAAATCATAGAATTAGATGAAATCATCATACCATTAGAAATTATCAACTCTAATTCAACATCTAATTTCCGATCCAATATTGAGATACCCTTATAATTGTTTTTCAAATACAAATGGATGGGTAGATCTAACTCAAATAATAAATTATCAGTTTTAGGTTGGTTGGAAAGAATGTCTTTCATCACATTTTTATCATATCCAACATAAAAAACTAGCGACCTCATGTGATTTCCATTTTTCTATGGGATTAATAGGTTACTAATGTTGGTTGTACTCATTCACCTTCAAATTAAACCGCTAGTTATCATAATTATAATAATATATTAAATTAAAACATTGGAGTGTGGGTTATATATTCTATTTCATTTTATCTCCAGACACATAATTTTATAACTTCTTCTTGTCACATGGGGATTTTATTTTTTTATAATATTCATTTCCACAATTAAATATTTTACTAGTCCCTTCAATACAACTTCCTCCATGTCTTCTTCCACACATCTATCATAAAGGAAGACTCCTTTTTTTCTCTCCATGGTTTTCGTTATTAGAACGTTAGGTGAATTCCATATTTCTTTTCTTATCAAAATCCTGGTATTGATGTGTAACTCCAATATCCATTTTTACCTTGGTGAAACCTCAAACAAATTATTTATGTCCATGGATGTCCATTATGGATAAATCAATTTGGAGACTCGATTTTAATCCATAGAATAATTGATCAATATTATGTTTTGGTTCTATAGGAATACCATAGGTGTACATCATATGTATTGTAAAATTTAAATCAAGCCCACTAATGGATTCATCATCCTTTTACATTAGATTAAATAATTCAATAACTATTTTTTTAAAAATAATATAAGGAGAATATTAGTTAAAAAACAACTTTATAAAAAAATATCACTATATAGAGTCAATTTCTTCCCATTTTCTCATGTTATTTATAAGATTGCACTATTTTTTACTTCTCCTTTCAAATGATAAATATATAATATAACCTTTCTATGCTCTGAACATTGGATAATGGTAAATATATTTTCAATGTTATTAACCCATCTCTTAGAAACAAGTGGATCCATAGACCTAATAAAATATGGTGGAAGTTTACTTCTAAACCAATTAGTTGAACATTGTTCCATACTTTCCTTAGTTGAAAGATCAACATGATTCATGGATTGAAAAATGCGTGCAAGCATGGAAACAAAACTTTTCATTCCATCTTTATAAAAAAAATTTACTAAGTAGAA
Organism: Viscum album; assembly: GCA_963277665.1. Lineage (NCBI taxonomy): Eukaryota > Viridiplantae > Streptophyta > Magnoliopsida > Santalales > Viscaceae > Viscum > Viscum album. The sequence continues at coordinate 54,668,430 of OY728132.1, read as the reverse complement.
AAATGATTACATTTACCATAATATTCATCATTAGCATGGTTTTTTCTAGTTTCATCCATTCACTAAAACTAAAAAACATAGTGTTAGAAAAAAATCATTGGAAGAAATAATATAATTATAAAAAATCATTCATAGTTTCTATAAAAAATGATTCATTTTTTCAATCAATGAAACCTTGGGTTTAACCTAGGTCTTCCATGGTAATTATCTATTAAAATACTTCATAATTATATATAATTAAAATGTGAATTGCTAAATAATATCCCCTAGGAGTGTCAAAATAAGTGTGTAGTAAGGTTCTATTCATGATGCACCAAAATAATGGATGATATATACTCAAACATAACTTTTTAGGGTTATTAACCATAGATTCATTTATTCAAAAACCATATAAACTTGTAGTATCTAGTTATGGATGTATTTATAAAAAACATATACTCTTCTATATACCATTAGTTAGGATTCTATATACACAAGCCTAACCTAAACAATCTCAGTAATGTTTTCTCATCATAGTTTTAAAAAATGGGGAAATCGTACTCTGGTACAAACTATAGTGAATCATACATTTCCTACATAAATATTACATCTTATTATGTTAATAGTAATTACATAACATTACAATCCATTCTAAAATAATAATTTTTCGTGGTTTTAGAAACATGGATACATAAAAAACATTTACATAAAATATATACATCATCTCCCACTCAATTATTCATAACTAGAACCCTCCTTAGACAAACCACACTTGGATAATTTTTTATATCTTGGGGATGAGGAAACCTAATAAAGGGTGAGATTAAATTCTCAATAATGGAAAATAAGGGAGATATTAATGATCATTTAAATATAACATGAGTATAAGGGTATGAGATCTTGATATTAACCATTGAAAACAATACCAAGTGATTCATAGATCATAATTATGATTCATGGAATAAATATTGGCAATTAATTAACGGATCATAAAGGAATAAATAAATATGGTCTATAAGAGAATAACATAGAAACAAGATCATGTCATAAAATAATTCCTTAAAAATGTGGAATAATTAATATCATATAAATATTATGTTATGGATTCCCACAAATAAATTCATTGCATGTTAGTCTTGGGATAACAACCCATTTACTTACTTTAGGCTTGGTATAACCTCCTTTTTACCCTTTTTTGGGCTTGGGATAACCTCTCATGTACCCTATTTAGGGATTGGGATAACCTCTCATATACCATCTTCTAGGATTGGGATAACCTCTCATGTTCCCACTTGATCTCATTAAAAATTAAATATTTACCCAACTCATTGGAGGAATATATAATTTTTGACCAAACATCACCTAACTATGAATCCATTCATATATATTCCAAAAGATCAAACAATATTCACCATATCATATTAAAACATTCTATAAAAAATGAACAAGCTTCATAAAAATATCATCATCAAAATCATAACATATCTAGAGAAAAAATAAGGATATATTAATTGGACCATATACCAAGTCAAGAACATGTTACATCAAATCATTTTATCATTGATTAAAAACTCCTTTAAAATACCACTAAAAATCCCCTGAGGAATATAACATTTTCATTTTAAAATCAATTATTTAATATCAAAAAAATTCCAAAATATTATGGAAAATATTTTTTTAAATATAATCTTGGAATATTGTAAAGTAAGATTCAAATCACCGAGTTAACATAATAGTGATAAATTAAATTCTTGTTGAATACATTAAAACATATATTCCTTTCCCATTTTTTGGTAATAAGTCAAAAACACCTAATTCAGAAACTAAAAAAAATATTCCATTGATTTTTTTATCAAAATTTAATCATGGGTAAAATTTACATTAAAAAATTCTTAGGATATTAGTCAACACATTCTTAAAAACATTTTAAGAAAATATGTACATGGATGAAAATTATTCCCAACCAAAGAAAAAAAATAATATATTGTTTTTTATAACAAATAATATTTCCCCCACTTAAGTACTTAAAGAGAATAAAATGAAAGAAAAAATGTAACATATAGAAATAAATATACTCTAATAAAACTCATGATGTTTTGGAAAAATAGATCATATAATTTTAAAATTAGAAAATTTAAGCATAAACAATCTCTTCAAAAACAATATTGTAACATATAACTATTACCTCAATTTCAACTTTATTCATATGTTCTCTAATCTCCTGTATAATAAATTTAAATTTATTAAAATTATATAATATAATAATTTACAAACTTAAAATTTCATAAATAATTCACTACTAAAATTCCAACACCCATTTATTAATAATTCCTTAATTTAATTGTTATTTTTAGGTGTTAAGTGTTTTGTTTTTTCATAAAATATTTTCTTCGGCTGGTCTAATCCTTGTACATTGATCATAGTTCCATCGTCTCTAGAATGTTAATAATGATTTAAATATCATATATATTCATTATATATTGATATATATATTTATAATCCCCCATAAAAGTTATATATAAATAAGTTAAATATATCGTTCATGGAGACGGTAGTCGGTATGTCACATGAATGATTTTTTCATTTTCAAAAGAAATTAAAGATAGAAATATAATTAATATTTTATTATTAAAAAAAAATATAATTATATTATAAATATCATACATAAAAATTAATTCTATCATAATTACTGACCATGAATGATTGTTTTGGAAAATGAATTATATCACTATGTGGAGGTAGTAGTCCGCATGTATGAATGAGTGATACTTTCATTACCTATTTAATGGAAAAGCGAGTGGGTAATGGTGGATCCATAATCATAATATGATTTGAATATATTAGGATACCGAATTTATTATATTATTATGAATAAGATAGGATTATAGGAGTTATAAGAGGAAATAAATTGAAAAGTTCAGGTGGAATAATTTTTTATTATTCAATAGACCTCATATATATCCCTTCTTATAGACCCTTAGAATAGTAATTTAAAGATAAAAAACCTCTACAGCATGTATACAGAGGAAGAAAAGATAAATTGGTTTTTTTTCTAAAGAGAAATAATTTTTTACCCATATAATCCCATGAATTTTAATATAAACATATATTAATTACTACACAAAGATTGTGAGACCTACTGTATTTAGAAGAGTAGGTTCATAGTACATCAAAGTGAGAACAAAATAAAAAATCATTATTTTTTTTAACCATAATGAGTTCCAAAATCCTTCCAAGCTCCCAAATCATCATGTGGTATCCTATGTAATACATGAATGGATGTGGTGATAAAAAAATCCAAATAAGTGAATAAAAATGATAAGGAATCATAACATGTGATTGAAAGGCCTAACATGGTATCATAAAAGAGAAGCTACATGAGTAGTAAAATAGAATCATGATAAAAACTAAATGATATCATAATATCATATTAGAATAGGAAACATGGCACCAATATAAATCATGACATAAACATAATTCAAGGATAACAACCAAGACAATTTCACATGGTGGATAGAGACCCGTAATGGATTAGGTTCACTCCTTAGTCACATACCTATTGTATAATGAGACAGATACTTTATCAAAATAAATAAGAAAATTAATAATTATAGGCCAACCCATTACATTAATTTCATGTACACACATATGTTTTTCACATAAGGAAATAAATCATTAGGCATAAACATAACAACCACCCATGGAAATAAATGGGTTTCACAATCTAGTCTCATAACAAAATCAAAAATACATTTTTTAAATAAGGAATTTGATAATTAGTCACAAGTCAAGTATTAAAAAATTAATGTAAGGGGGATTTAAAATGGTATATGTTTAAGATACATATATACAGTATTTAGAATCATTCCACAACATTAAAGTTGTTCGTTTTTTTATGAATATAAATACTTTAAAAAGATGAAAAATAAATTCTTAAGGAAAATAAACTTAAAACTTTGAAAATAACTTTTGAAAAACTAAAGCTCACAAAATATTTTGGAAATTATTTTCCTTGAAAATAATATTGGAAACTTACAAAGGAATATTTATGGAAAATTATAGAGGAGAATACCATTCATACCAAACATGTTAAAACAAATATTCCTTTCACATTTTTCCTAAAAATTCAAGAAGTACATTGTTAAGAAAATCACAAAATATTCCTTTTAATTTTTTTAAAAAAAATAAAAAAAGTAAATAATTTAAACAATCCTATAACAAAAAGACTTTTAGGAAAACACAGGCATTGAAGATAAAGGGTTTTGGCCGAAGAAAGAAATAAAGTTGATTTTCCTTAAAATAAAATAACTATATTTTCATATAAAAAAAGTGGAAAATGGTAATATTACATAAATATCTTATGAATTACTATTGTATAAAAAATAAAAGTATTTTTTTTATTAGGCAATGATCAAATAATTTCTATTAATGGAGATTCAAGCTTAAATAATCAGGATTAAATAATAATTGAAATATAAACCATTTCCACTATGGTAACATTTGAATAAAAAATCCCATGAATAAAGTAATTTGATTAATGATATAATATTTAAATTTTGATAGTATGAACCATTTTAAAAAAATTAGTTTCATGAAAGATCATGTGTCTTAAAAAAGAAGTTTTGAGATGAAACCCTTACCTCGAGTCCAGGACTTATTTTATATGATATTTATCTCCTTTATAATAAAATTATATCAATTATTTGTCTTATTAAATACCTTTTTCTAAGATTAATTAATTATAATTAATCCATTTACTTCATTTATTTTAATTAAATATTTAATTACTTTATTAGCCATGTGCGTATTGGGTGTCTTGAAGATACTTTGTTCATAATTTTCCAAAATGGTATCAGTGAGTTGACCATTGAAAAATAGGTAAGTATTTAATAATATATATAATAATAATAAATAAATAATTATAATTTTTATACAAATTATAATTTTAAAATAAATCATGAAATATTGTTATGAAAAATGAATTATGTTACAATGATGGAGAAGATTGGTCGTACGTATGCATGTATAACACTAGCATTTTTCAAGATTATTAGGAAAACAAGGTAAGTGTTATTTTAAATTTTTATAATTATAAATATATCATAAATATAATATTATCTCTTTAAATACACTTACATATGATATCCATGATACGTGGTAATAAAAAAAATAACCACATCGCTTAGTGATGTGGTAACCCGCCATACACATGAATGATGCTATCATTTTCAATGGATTGTAAGGTAAACAATTATATGATATATTAATTTTTTAGAATGATTAATATTTCATAAATATCATATATAAACATTAAATCCATCATAATAAATAGTTTCATGATTCCATGATAGAAAACACATTACATTGGTTCATGAGGCGGGAGTCCACCGTACACACTAATGATGGATTCTTTTCACATTTGATGGAATTAAAAATATAACTAGGTTATTAAATTAAAAAAATTACATATTATTACGTGTTAAATACTTATTATATTATAATTTTCTAGTTTGACTTGGAGGAAGTGGAAGATTAAATAAAATAATATTTAACAGTTATGAACGTTACCTCTTCTTCGGACCATCACTTAAAGATTATACCTAAAGCCTTCCTAGACTGAATTTATGATAAAAAAATATCCTTTTATGATGTTTGGGAAGTAAAGAAGTTATTTAGTTATTTATTGAATTAAATTATTAGTTTTTAAAGTGTGTAAAAGAGGGTTGAGTGGTGTCCTTTTATAATGGAGGAGGAGTGATATCCTTGTAAATACCCAAAACTATTCAATAATGGGAAGTCACCCTCAAGAAAAGTTCCTCCTAAATTAGAAAATAAAGTATTTTAAAATATATATGGCTGAAAAATACCTCTAAAATTAAAATTAAATATGTTTTAGACATTTCATACAATTTACCTCTATGATTACTCACTTTTTTCTTTTTAAATTTTTATCACGTAAACTATTTTTCAACAGTTTTTAAAATTATGTATGAAAAAAATTAACATTAAATTATCATATAATAAAAATTATTATTATTAAAAATATTTAATATATTTTATTAAATAAAATTCACATAATTAGTAGAATGTAATTCTAAATCAAAACTTTAGAGGTGTCAAAAAATGGTTTTTTAAGAAATGGATTCTTCAAGCATAAGATGATCTAATAATCACTATATAAAAAATAATCATTAATAAGTTGGATTAAATTGATATTATTATAAATAAAATATTTAAATTTAATTTAATTTATTCTATGTTAGGGTTTATTTTAATTTGTTAATGTGGAGAAATATTATACACTTTAAAACAGTTTTAAAAAATAAATTATTTTTAATCCTAAAAAATAAACTTATATTAAAATAAAATATAAAAATGATTTCAAAGTGATTAACTGAAATTTTTTTTAAAAAATAATACTTATTTTAATTTGTAATCATATTAAAGGATAATGGAACTTTTAAATCACTTAATTTATTAAAAATAAATGATAGTTTTACCAAAAGTCAGTATTCATCACTATTCACTAAAAACCAATATTTTTAAAATAATCCCAAAATTTCATCCTATTATAATATAGATATGATGATTTAGATTTTTTTGATTTTATAAAATATAATTTCTATAAGTAATAAAAAATGATTGCAATATTTTCTTATAAAAAATAAGTATCATGTTCAAGGAAATATATATTTTAAAATAGAAATATCTTTATTAAAGATGACTGATTATTTATTAATAATTTGACAAAACAATTATTGAGTTAGATCTTTATATATATTTAATAAATTATTTAATACTATTCATACCCTCTAATTTTACATATATGTAATATCAGTCACATTTAAATAATAATATTTTAATATAATATTTCAGTTTATTTAAACTAAGTGATGCTTGTTGAATATAATTTCAAGAAGAGTGTTATTTTCAAATATTGGGGAGATAAATTGGTTAAGTTGGGTGGATAATAATGGTGTATATAATTGAGTGTATGGATTATCTTTTACAAGGTAGGGATATGACTCACTTGGAAATTTTCAAATGATTAAATTATAATAATGTCTTACTCAAGAGAAATTCTTCAAAATGAGTCAAACTAAAACTAAATATGATATTTGGTATAAATATTTCCATTATATAGGATTTATAATATTTTAAAAGGAAAAATAAACTTTATCTCTTAGTTTACCCCCTCCTTGTTAAAACCATTTTAACCTTCACCGAGTAATAAAATTTTCCTCATTTTACAATTCCTTATGAACAAAAATTAAGTTTCCATTATTAAATTTTATTAAGTGTGGTAAATAAAAATATTTAATCCATTTTAATGGATTCATTTTCTAGAAGTGTTTGAAATTAATTTTGAAATAATTGCACAAAATTCCTCGATGAAAATTTTTCTATAAAAATGAATTTCTAAGTATAATAATGTTTTTATACCAAAATTGAGATTAATTTAAATTGAAATGAAAATTATTGGATTATTTTTAATGAAAATTAACTAAAGTAATTTTAAAATCAATTCAAAACAAAGTAGAACATTTAAATAATTTAATGAAAATGATAGTTTACTCCAAAATCTGTATTCTTTTACTATTTTTTAAGAAATTAATCTTTTTCAAATATTCAAAAATTTCACCTTAAAATAATAATTATATTATAATTTAAAAAATTATAACCTTTTAATAAAATTCATTTTAAAAAAGTGGTAAAATAAACTGTTATAATATTCTTGCACAAAATTCATCACAAACAATTTTTTAGGAGAATATAATTTTAAGCCTAAAATGAATTTACTAGAAATTTGGGACTTATATCTTATGTATTAATCAATATATTATCATTAAATTAAACCATTATAAATAATTTTCATAATGTGTTTTATCATATTCATACTGATAAATCTAATAGCTAGGTTTTAAAGGTATACTATATCATAGTTCATTTTGACTCAGGGTAGTGTGTAATTTAAGATATTGAATACATCTTGTAAATTTCAAAGGAAATCAATTTAAAATATTAATGTTTTATAAAATACATCATATCAAAACTTATTGTAACACTCTAAGCTTCCACAGTACGCTTCTCTTTGAATAATACAATAGCATGTGTTGTACGCAACTTTGAGTTCTAACACACCACAAGCAATCAAACTAGCCGTTATGAATAGTAATACCCAGTTTTTGAATTTTTTTAAATTTTATCTTTCAAAATGGACTTAATTTTTGGATTCATAATATTGAAATTAGATTAGGGTGAATTTTTGGTATTTTTCTGAAAACTTTCAATTTTCAATGAATAGTGAAAAACACTGAGTTATAGTTTAACACCGAATTTTTATTTAAATAATTATTTATTTTATTTATATTTATTTTAGGTCAAAATAGATACATAATACCTATATATGTTCAATGTAATTCGTTGGAGTCAGTTTATAATAATTTTAGATATATAAAAATGTTATTGAACTTTTCATCGTCTTTTACCCACCTCCTTGGAGAATTTTCAAATTCACATAAACTAAATTTTACCGCTTCTGTGAGTGGAATTTCATAAATCCGAGAAATACAATTTATATAAGTATGTAAAATGTGTTTCAATAATATGAAAATAAGTTTGGGTGAATAGTAACTTTTTACTTTTATTTACCACGGTTAAAATTAAATAGGGTAATTAAGGGTAAAATGATATTATTATTACCCTAACACATGACCTAATTCTATTTGATAAGTATAATTCCACCAAAAAAACCTTAGGAATAAAATATGAACCTCTTTAGTTCATTTAGAATAAATTAGTACATTTATTAGTATTTAATTCAAAGGAGTGTTAAAAGTGTTAAATTCAATGTTTTATAGCTAAACCATTTTTAATATAGGGTTAAATAGATAATAAATTAAACTATAAATATTCATTAGAAATATAAAAATATTTCCTATATAAAGGTAATTTATTTATATTTTTTAGATATTGAATAATTTAATTTATTTATGAAACAATGATGATGCAGTAATTGCCTAATTAATGAAATATTAAAATAATTGATATTATAAATATCCAGATAAATTTAATTTGAGAATTTTTAAGAATTAAAATAATTTTATTGGTTAATATAAAATTTTAGGGTTGGTTAGATGAATTTTTTTCAATGTAATAATGCTGCTATGAATTTAGCAAAAACAAAATATCAAATAGTGTCAAAATTGACATAAAAGAGGTTTTAAAACAAATATTATATTATTAATTGATATTATATTCCTAAACATATAAGGTTCAGCCAGAGGACTTATATAATGATAGTTTTATCATTAATGAACCACTTGGGGTTCTCTTGGAAGTATATTGTATGTTTATTAACCATATAATATAAAAATACAAAGAGACATGGTAAATGTCAGACTATTTAACTAAGAGTTAAATCGAAAAGATAATGTTAATATAGTGACCCAAACCTGTATAAAACATATTTTTTGAGTTTGTTTCAACCCATCCCCACATTATAATTTAAATAATTTATTTTTTAGCCTTTAAAAACCGAAAATAATTTTATTATTAAATAATATTTCTAGGTTTTCCTATGGTGCCTCTCACCCCTCTTATAAAAGGGAACTCCCCCTTCTCTCTTATTTACACATTAAAAGCCATTTAGCTCGGCCAAACCTTGACTAAATACCACCTCAACTGTCCTCCATTCATCCTAGATGCCTTCCTTTAGTCAGAAATCCAACCTAAAGATCCCTTTTGATCAAATCGAAAGGAAGAACCAGAAGAAGAGGTAAATATTTCATCACCTCTTTCAAGTTCCTTTCTTCTTCCACTTACTCCTTCTTTGTTGTTTCCAATAAAAAATAATAAATACAGTATTTTCTATATACTGTGATGTCATAATAAATATTTTACAACCAAATTCATTATTCTATCAATCCTTTGAATGACATGTCACCATACGTGCGTACGTACGGCTTCCGTCTCCACATCGTGGTGTAATTGTTATTCAATACATTATTATTTGGATTGGTATAATAATGATGTGTAATTCATATAAATAATAAATATAACATGATAATGATTCTGTATATATGATATACCATCCAATTATATATTATTTTAATATCAAAAGAATGATATTATCGCTTGTGCGTACGTACAGATTACCATCTCCATGAACGCGATGAGATTCATTTACCATCATATCCATTTAAGACTAATTTTAATTTTCTGATGAAAAATAATATTTAAAGACTTTATATCATTCTGGATATGAATATGATACATCTCATACATAAAAAATATGACTCACATAAGAAAGAATATAAATGAAAAACGAATCTGTTAACACACGAAACAACGATAATACTAAAATATTATTAACAAAGCAATGTTAAAGATCATATATGATATAATTTTAATGTATATGATTATTTTATAATTTAATAAAAATTATTTCACCATTATAAAAGATTTTAAATTACCCTCGACCAAGGAAAAGTACAACTTAAGGGTTAATTTCACAATCTCTTTATTATCCAAGGTAGTTTTTACGTAAATATCTATTAGGACCACTTTATAATCCACATCCGTGTTTCTTAAAAATATATTTTGAAAACATTCTTAATATTTTATAGAAAATGGGTTAAAGTCATTTATACCCCTGTTTGACTCTTTATAAGATTTTTCTAAAGGAATCTTTCCGTCGTTTTCCAAACAAGGTCCTCTATAACCTTTTCGACAAAATTAAGGTAAGACTGTCTTTTTTAAACTTATACGGAGGGTGATGCTATTTTATGCCATTATAACATCATAAAATCTTCCCTTAAAATCTTATAATAATATTTATAAAATAAATATTTTTTTTATAATTATATTAATTTTAAATGATTTCAAAATAGAAAGAGATGTTTCTCTAAAAAAAGGATTTGATTTCAACTATGTCAACATATTTTGAATAATTTTATGTTTATTTAAAGTTTATTTATTATGATACAAAACATATATATTGTATTGAAGATTTTGTGATATGTTTGACTATGTATGAGTTATTTTTTATACCATTCATGGTTTGTGGGTAATGTATTGAAATTGTGTATTCTAGTTTTAATACAAATTTTTATGTTATGTTTAAACCTTATCATATGAGGAATGAATAGGACTAAGTATGTGACGGGTGGAGCCCACTATAGCTCCTCCAAGCATTGGTTGGTCTCCTGAGAAAAACTAGTGTCTTGGAACAAGGCCTTGAAGAAATCTTATTTATAGTCTTGGCACAAGGCCTTGACTATGTGGTCATTAAGTCTGGCATTATGCATTCCATCGTTATGAAAGTTGCTATTGATATTGAATGTGATTATTCGACTAGTAGAATATCAATGTGAGTAAGTAAACTAGATTATATTGATTTATATTTTCCATATTATGATGATGTATATGTTGAAAAGGCTTTTTTTGGTTTATACATTGCCTTAAATGTTTATGCTTATTTATGAAATTTTTTGCTACATTGTTATCCTTACTGAGCTTCTGAGCTCACCCCTTTCTAAGTATTATTTTTATTAGGATATGAAGGATTATATTATGACTGAATTGTAGAGATAGTCTATGGGATATCAGTGTTTTCTATGGAAGAATTTTTGTTGTAGTTTTCCATTTTTTTAATGTAATGTAAACATTATGAATGTATCTAGTACATCCAAGGCTACTAAATTAATCAGTCATTCGAGACATGATCTTTTGTGATCATGCCAATGTTATGTAATAATGCACCAACTCTGGGTAACTAGGTTCGGAGAATTACAGTTGGTATCAGGGGAAGTTTAGTACAAACCTTGGAAACTTGATTTAGATAAACTCTGATTAGAGCACATAGCCCGAAGATAGACTTTGAGGATTAGTATAGAAGAACTTCCTAGAATTTTGGTGTTATAGAGATTTTGTGAGCTTCCCAAGAAATACATCCCTGTCTGGATACGATCATGTAGAGGTAGCTCTGGCACAGATGTACCTTGGGGTTAAACCTGAAAAAACCACTTTGAACTAGACTCGAATGGGAACTGGTGCACGACAACGAGCCTTGCTGCACTCTTGGTTACGACCCTCCTGGGGGATATTCTTAGGATAATTATCATTTTATTTAAAAACCATTATGAACGGTTTATGAGTATATACTTCCTCAAAGAAAACATTTTTATGATTATTGATTATATCCATAAACTGTTCAATTTCTGTTAAGTGTTTTACAAGTGTGGATTTCTGTATTGCGATTCATAAACTAATCTAGTTTATGCCATTTTTTAGAAATGGGGCCTAGTGGAAGGAATGGAAACCATATCAATGCATGCACTCCATGTCGGGATTTACCTCCTACTAAAGATAATTATAATGGATCTTGTGATACAACTGGTGTTGATCAGCTAATCACCATACTGGGACAACTCACTCATGTTAGGAATAATAACCTTACCCGTATGGATCACCCTGATCCGCAGCATGGAAGATCATTGTTAGATCACTTCATGAGGCAACAACCACCAACATTCAATGGGTGGAAAATCCACTAGTAGCTGGGATATGGTTAAATTCCTTAGTGGAAATATTCCACGCCTTGGGGAGTAGCGAAAGGGAAAAAGTTGTCATGGCAGTTTACCACCTCACTGGAGATGCGGATCAATGGTGGTCACTGATTCAAAACAGAAAGGAAGATGAGGAAGTATCAAATATGGAATGGAGGGATTTTAAAGAAATTTTCATAAAAAAATAGTTTCTTCATGACCATCAAGCAGATATGGAAAGTCAATTTCTGAGTCTGAGGAAAAAGGAGGATGAGAATGTCACAAAGTATGAAGATAACTTTACAAGGTTAGCGAGGCATGCGGAAGATTATATACATAACCCAAGAAGTAAGATTGATTGTTTCTTTTATGGGTTAAAACAATTTCTTTGTCAAGCATTATTCTCACAATCCTTCTTTTTGTATGAAGATATTGTCTCAGGTGCTATCAAGAGAGAAAAAGAATTCTCCAAGTCTTACTACTTTAAATAAATGAAAGAGAAGAAGAGATCTGCTGAACAATTTGGAAATGAAAATAAGGGGAAGAAGGGAAAATTTGAATATCCATACTATAGTAAATGTGGGAATAAATACCCTTATAATTTCCTGAAGGTAATGAGAGTTTGTTACAAGTGTGGTGAAAAAGGCAACCAAGCTCACGATTGCAAGGGGAAGAAAGATGTTGTTGATGTTGAATGCTACAATTGTAGAGAAATGAGGCATTAAATGAATGAATGTCCTAATAATTAGGAGAATTTACCTCAAAAAAGGCCAAGGGATCAAGGCCAAGCTTATGCTATCACTACTCTTGAGGTTGAAGCTCCGAAAGACGTGGTGGAAGGTAATTTAATGGTTTCCTCAAGTTTAGAAAATGATTTATTTGATTCTGGATCATCGCATTTTTTCATATCTTCCCAGTTTTCTAAGAAAATTAGATATTTATAATTTGTGTTAAAAAGGGCGTTGTCAGTCAAAGCTCCTAAGGAAAGTATCATTGCAACAAAGTTTTGTGAATCTGTCCCCATTAGGGCATATAAATGTTCTTTATCAGTTGATCTCATCGTCATAACTATGATTGAATTTGATATAATCCTCAGTATGGATTGGATTTTGGAACAGGATGCCAATATTTATTTTAAGAAGAAGGTGGTTACAATTTTTGATGATGATAAGGAGAACCTTTTCTTTAGAGCAGAAACATCACCACCTAATTCTTATCTAGATCCACCCCTAGGAGCTCAACTAAATTTAATTATTGGGGAGGAATAGTATTAAATAATCATTGAAGAGGAAATGAATGTTCAAAGAGAGGACATTACTATTGTGAAAGAATATGTTAATGTGTTTCTAGAGGATTTACCGAGACATCCTCGAGAGCGAGAAATTGAGTTATCCATTGATTTAATTCATGGTTCAAGGACCATATCAAAGACCCCTTATTTATTGGAAATTGTGGAATTAGTGGAACTAAAGAAACAACTAGAGGAATTGAGTAATAAGGGATTTATTCTCCCTAGTGTTTCTCCATGGGGAGCCCCTGTCCTTTTTGTTAAGAATAAAGATGGATTTATGAGGTTGTGCATTGACTATAGGGAGATCAATGCTATAACAATAAAGGACAAGTATCCCCTACATCGCATTGATGATTTATTTGACCAAATTCATGGAGCTCAATAATTTTTAAAGATTGAACTTCGATATAGATATCATCATTTGTGTGTGAAGAAGGAAGACATTACGAAAATAGCATTTTGAACCAGGTACGGGCATTACGATTTTACAATAATGCATTTTGGATTGACTAATTTACCCTATGTATTCATGGATCTAATGAATATAGTTTTCAAGGAATATATTGATAATATTGTAGTGGTATTTATTGATGACATCTTGGTATACTCCAAAATCTATGAAGATCATGAAAATCACTTGCGCATTATCCTAAAGACTCTTAGAAGACATGAATTATATGGGAAGTTTAGAAAGTGTGAATTGTGGTTTCAAGAGATTTATTTTCTTTTCCATACTGTCTCTAAATATGGAATCTCTGTTGATCCTTCTATGACCAAGGCAATCCATGAATGGCCATCACCAACAATTATAACCAAGGTACGCAAATTTATTGGATTAGCAGGTTATTATCGACGTTTCGTCCAGAATTTTTCCAGGTTGGCTAACCCATTGTCAATGCTCACACGAAAAGGGGTTAAATTTGTTTGGACAAAATATTGTGAAAAATGTTTTGAAGAAATGAAGATAAGATTAGTCAATGCTTCTATATTGACTCTACCTTCAGGGAATTATGGGTTTGTTATTTATAGTGATGCTTCAAAGAAAGGACTTGGTTGTGTCATCATGTAGAATGGTAGGGTTATTTCCTATGCATCATGAAAACTAAAAATTCATGAGGAAAACTATACTACTCATGATCTGGAGTTAGCAGCTGTAATATTTTCTTTGAATATTTTGAGACACTATCTCTATGGTGAAAATTGTGAGATATATATCGATCACAAGAGTTTGAGGTATATTTTCTCATATAAAGAACTCAACATGAGAAAAGGAGATGGATTGAAATACTCAACTATTAGGATTGCACAATACAATACCCCCCTGGGAAGGAAAATAATGTGGTAGATTCTTTGAGTAGAAAGGATCATGGAGTTTTGAACAAGATGAGAGTTGAAAAGGATCCTATATACATGGATCTAGTAAAGATGGACATGGGAATCACCATAGAAGGTGAAACATCAATACTTTTTCAAATGGTTTCCAAACCATATTTACTAGAAAAGATAAAGAGTTCTCAGACAGATGATGAAGAGTTTCAAAAGAAGATTAAAGCTGTGAATGATGTGAGATTGAGTGACTTTGTGTATGAAGATGGAATCTTGAAATTTGGGAGGAGACTTTGTGCTCCAGGTATACCTGATCTAAAAAGAGAATTATTGGATGATGCACATAATTCAAATTTCTTTATACACTCTAGTAATACTACGATGTATAGATATTTGATGGAACATTATTGGTGGGACAACGTGAATAAGGGATATTTCTGATTTTTTGTCAAGATGTTTGGTTTACCAATAAGTGAAAGCTGAAAGGCAACAGCCTGGAGGAGTCACACAACCTCTTCCCATACTTGAGTGGAAATGTGATAATTATACAATGGACTTTGTCATGGGACTACCAAAGACTCTTATAAGGAACGATTCAATATGGGCCATTGTTGATCATCTTACCAAGTCAGCACATTTTCATACTATATGAGAAGATTTACCACTTGAACGTTTAACAAGACTATATATTAATGAAGTTGTAAGACTTCATGGATTACCACAATCGATTATTTCTGATCGCGATCCACGTTTTACATCAAGATTCTGAAAAAGTCTTCAGAAAGCCTTGGATATTGAATTTCATTTGAGAACTTCCTAACACCATCAAACTTATGGACAATCAGAACTGACTATTCAAACCTTAGAATACATGTTGATATCTTTCTCACATGACTTTCAAGTTTTGTGGGATTAATATTTACCTCTGGTATAATTTTATTATAACAATATCTTCCATTAAATTATTCAGATGGTAGCATATGATGTGTTATACAAAAAGAGATTTCACACACCAACCTGTTGGGATGATGTTGCTGAAAGAAAACTCATTGGCCCAGAACTTGTGGTGGAAATGATGGAAAAGGTGAAGGTTATCCAAACCCACTCAAAGTAGCTCAAAGTAGACAGAAGAGCTATGCTGATAACCCAAGGTAGTATTTGGAATTTCAAGTAGGAGATCATATTTTGTTAAAGGTATCTCCATGGAAGGGTGTAATAAATTTCAGTAAGAAGGGTAAATTGAGTCCTAGGTACATTGGACCTTTCAAAATTCTAGAACAAATTGGGGCTGTAGCTTACCATTTGGCAATTCCACAAAGTCTCTCCAAAGTTCACGATGTGTTACACATATCACTGTTGAGAAAATACATGCCTGGCCCAACCCATGTACTCACCTATAAAGAATTAGAATTGAAACCCGGCCTGTCTTATTGTGAAGATCCTTTCGAGGTTCTTGATTCAATAGAACAAGTGCTGAGAAACTGGACGACTTGTCTAGTAAAAGTTCTATGGAGAAACCATAAGATGGAAGAGGCAACATGGGAACCCAAGGAACTTATGATAAAGAACCACCCGAGTCTTTTTATGCAATAATATTCTAGAAATTTTGAGGATAAAATTATTTGAAGGAGGGGAGAATGTAACACCCCAAGCTTCCACGGTACACATCTCTTTGAATAATACAATAGCATGTGTTGTACGCAACTTCGAGTTCTAACACACTACAACCAATCAAACTAGCCATTATGAATATTAATACCCACTTTTTGAAATTTTATTAATTTTATCTTTCAAAATGGACTTAATATTTGATTCATAATATCCAAATTAGCTTCAGGTAAATTTTTGGTATTTTTATGAAAACTTTCAATTTTTGATGAATAGTGAAAAACACTCAGTAATAGTTTAAAACCAAATTTTTATTTAAATAATTATTTATTTTATTTAAATTTATTTTAGGTCAAAATAGATACATAATACCTATATAAGTACAATTTAATTCATTGGAGTTAGTTTATAATAATTTTAGATATATAAAAATTTTATTGAACTTTTCACCGTCTTTTACCCACCTCCGAAGAGAATTTCCAAATTCACATAAAACTAAATTTTACCGCTTCTCTGAAGGGAATTTCCAAAATACAAGAGACACTATTGACATCAATATATAAAATGTGGTTCAATAAGATGAAAGTAATTTTTGGTGAATAGTAACTTTTAACTTTTATTTACCACGGTTAAAAGTAAGTAGGGTAATTAAGGGTAAAAAAGATATTATTATTACATTAAAACATGTATTAATTATAGTGGATAATTATAGTTCAACCAAAAACAAATTTATGAATAAAATATGAACCTCTTTGGTCCACTTGGATTAGATTAGGACATTTATTATTATTTAATTCAAAGAAGAGTTAAAAGTGTTAAATTCAATGTTTAATAAGTAAATCATTTTTAATATAGGGTTACACATAAGATAAATTCGACTCAAAATATTCATTAGAAAGCTTATATTACTTCCTACATAATGGTATTTTATCTATATTTTTTAGACATTAAATAGTTTATATTATTTATGACACAAAGATGATGCAGTAATTACCTAATTAATGAAATATTAAAATAATTGATATTATAAATACAGAAATAAAATTAATTTGAGACTTTTTATGAATTAAAATAATTTTCATGGTTAATATGATATTTTAGGGGTGGTTAGATGAATTGTTTTTGAAGTAATAATGCAGTTATGAATTTAGAAAAAAACAAATTACCAAATAGTGTCAAACATGTCATAAAAGAGTTTTTAAAACAAATATTATATTATAAATTGATATTCTATTCCTAAAAATATAAGGTTTAGTCAAATGACTTATATAATGATAGGTGTATCATTAATGAACCACTTGGAGTTCTCTTGGATGTATATAGTATTTTTATTTACAATATAATATAAAAAATACAAAGAGATATGGTAAATGTCAAATAATTTAATTAAGAGTTAAATCTAAAAGATAAAGTTACTATAGTGACCCGAACCTGTATAAAACCTATTTTTGAGTGATTTTAGACCCATACCCACCATATAATATTGGGAATTAATTTTTGAGCCATTAGAAACCGAAAATGATTTTATTATAAAATAATATTTCTAGCTATCCCTAAGGTTCCCCTCATCCCTCTTATAAAAGGGCAGTCACCCTTCTCTCTAAATCACACCTTAAAAGCCATTTGGCTCGGCCAAAACCTTCCCAAATTACCTCTAAACTGTCCTCCCTTAATCCTAGAGACCTTACTTTAGTCAGAAATCCAACCTAAGGATCCCTTTTGATCAAATCAAAAGGATGAACCCAAAGAAGAGGTAAATATTTCATCACCTCTTTAAAGTTCCTTTCTTCTTCAACATCCTCTTTCTTTGTTGTTTCCATTATAAAATAACAAATCTAGTATATTATATATATTGTGATGTTATTATAAATATGTTACAACCCAATTCATTATTCTATCCATCTTTTGAATGACATGTCACCATACGTGCGTATGTACGACTTACCGTCTCCACGCCGTGGTGTAATTGTTATTCAATACATTATTATTTGGATGAGTATAATAATGATGTTTAATTAATGTAAATGATAAATATAACATGATAATTATTCTTTATATATGATATACCATCCAATTATATATTATTTTAATATCAAAAGAATGATATTGTCGCTCGTGTGTACGTATGGATTACTGTCTCCACGAACGCGATGAGATTCATTCCCCATCATATCCATTCAAGAATAATTTTCATTTTATGATTAAAAAAAATATTTGAAGACTTGATATCATTCTGTATATGAATAATAAACATCCCATTAATAACAAATACGACTCACATAACAAAGAATGTATAGTAAAACGAATCCCTTAACACCTGAAACAACGATAATACTAAGATATTATTAAAAAATCAATGTTAAAAGATCATATATGATATCATATTAATGTATATGATTCTTTTATAATTTAATAAAAATTATTTCACCATTATACAAGAGGTTAATCTACCCTCGACCAAGGAAAATTACAAGGTAAGGGTTAATTTCACAATCTTCTTATTATTCGAGTTTGTTTTTATATAATTATCTACTGGGACCTCTGTGTCATCCACACCCATGTTTCTTAAAAATATATTTCAAAAAATTCTTACTATTTTATATACTATGGGTTAATGTCATTTATACCTTTGTTTGGCTTTTTATAAGATATTTATAAAGGAATCTTTCCGTCGTTTCCAAACAAGGTCCTTTATAACCTTTTCGACAAAATTAAGGTAAGAATGTATTTTTTTAAACTTATATGGAAGGTGAGGCTATTTTCCATAGTTATAACATCATAAATGCTTCCCTTACAAGCTTATAAGTATATTCCCAAAATAAATGTTTTCTTTAATAATTATTTGAACTTTAATTGATTTCAAAACAGAAAGAGACAGTTCTCTAAAACAAGGTTTTGATTTCTTCTCTGTTAATATCTTTTGATGGATTTTAAGTTTATTTGAAGTTGATTTATTATGATACAAAACATCCATATTGTATTGAAGGTTTTGTGATATGTTTGACTGTGGATGTGTTATTTTGTATACTATTCATGGTTTATGGATAAAGTATTGACATTTCGTTTGGTTATTTTAATACGAATGTTTATGTTATGTTTAAACCTTTTCATATGAGGAATGCATTAGACTTAGTATGGGATAGGTGGAACCCAATATAGCTCCTTAATGCATCAGTAGGTCTCATGAGACAAACTAGTGTGTTGGCACGAGGCCTTGAAAAAAAATCCTATTAGTAGTCTTGGCACAAGGCCTTGACTATGTGGTTATGAAGTCTGGAATTATGAATTCCATCATTATGAAAGTGGCTATTGATATTTCATGTGATTATTTGACTAGTAGAATATCCATGTGAGTATGTAAATGGAATTATCTTGATTTATATTTTCAATATTGAGATGAATTTTATGTTGAAAAGGCTTTTGTTTTAGTTTTATACATTGCCTTAAATTATTATTCTTATTTATGAAAGTTTCTGCTATATTGTTATCCTTACTAAGCATCTGAGCTCACCCCTTTCTATGTTTTATTTTTCCAAGGATGCAATGAAGTATATTATGACTGAACTACAGGGATAGTCTATGGGATCTCATTGTTTTCTATGTAAACAATGTTGTTGTAGTTTTTACTTTTATGATGTAATGTAAACCTTACGAATATATCTAGTACTTCCAAGGCTACTAAACTAATCTGTCTTTGGAGACTTGATCTTTTGTGATCATGCCAATGTTATGTAATAATCCACCAACTCTGGGTAACTTGGGTCGAGGCGTTACACTTATGGTGGTTCTTATAAAATATCTTATAAAACTCATTCCATTCATTATGGAATTATAGACGCCTTCAAGAAAAGAGGAGGGTTTCGAGTGCCCCTCATGTTTTTTCATTGTGTATGAAATTGAATTGGTTTGGTATTTAATGTTCTTGAATTGGAAGAATTATATGTCATTATTAGGTTGTATTGGTCGATTTCTCACAAATAATTAATCAAATATTATCATATGTGGGTGTCTTTTCAGCCCCTGATGGGAACACATATGTGTTTAATGTAGAATGGTACTCGAGTTCAGTTCAGAGGGACCTAATTTTTAGATCACAATATATTCTTGTATTTTTATATGAATAAGGATTGTCAATAAAGTTTTATTAGTGAAATTCATTTGGTATTCAAGGATATTTTTCTCTAGGTGACTTTTTTTTGGTTTTTCTATGGATATAGAAGTTTAGTTCTCGATTGAGTTAGTGCTGGGAACCTAGCTAATATTGAGTCCATATTACTGCATGGCTCTATATAAGTTATGAGATATAACATTCTGGTTGTATTATTTGCAACACATTAGATTTATACATATGCATTTTTCACTATAAGTAACCCATTTTCTCTTTTCCCATCAGGTTGATGGAACTCTCCACTTGTACATATATTTTCAAAATCATAATTGGATAATGATATGTAAGATCTTTGGTCTTTATATGAGGTATATATCATGTTGTTTTCGGTTTAATTTTTTTCACAACATAATGTGAATACCCTTTGAGGTTTTGGGGGTATCAGGGGTGTCTAAGAACTGTTATTATCCTAGAACCTATATTTTTGGGGAAAACAGGTAGACTACATGGTTAGTAGAAAATTTATGGGGTAGTCCGCACGATATGACTAACCGTGCAAGTCCTGTACAAAGAACATGAGTAGTCCACATGGTTTTTCAAACTATACAGATAGAGGTGCAATCTTATGTGGGGTCACCAACAGTTTTTGATAGATGTGGTTTTCATGGTTTGTATAAGGTTAGTCAAACCATTCTTTGTAACAGTGGGAGGTTCCCCTCCTAATAGCAGTTGGCACACAATTTGGACAACCGTGTATCCAAACCAAGCATCCCTGTAATTTGGGTGAAATTAAAAAATGTACCTTAAAATATCATATAACATAAACATATTTTTCATTCTCCTCCTTTTTTGGATAGTATCATCATGGATTTCTCTTTTAAAGGGTAAATTCTAGTTTTTGATCCTTATCCTCCATCAAAACATAGAATCGAGCATCTTCAGTCTCACTGGATTCACGCAAGTGAGTAATCAATTCATTTTGTTCCATTATTAATTTATCTTTAGACCAGAAAAGTTATTTAAGTGAAAGATAATATGCCATATTTTCAGGTTTTTTTATGTTATTTATTTTTCTTCCAATATGAGTCAAATCAAGAGATTCTACTGGATGAGAAATCTACTATGAACCTATGGTATGTGGTATATACTTTTCATGAATGGTTTGGTTCTTTATAGAACTAGTTATCATTGTACTGCCCATTAAAAATTCCAATGTGGTCCTGAAAATGAATTGAATAATTAAATAAAATTAAATGGAACATGTTAGGGACTCGGTTAAGTTAACATGAGTGTTGTTGGAGGTTGTTTCCCCAAACTAGGTTACCCATGGGGTGTGCCTTAGTGAATTACTTTTTAAAACATCCATGGGGTGAGTGTTTGTACATTCCTAGTTAAAGGAATCCTATTAATAAATGAAATAAACATAATTTATTGATTAAGAGACATTCTTCCTCATTTTCCATGTGATACATGATGTTGAATTGTTTAATTGTTATATTGTCAAATGTTATATGAGTGGATAAAATTATTAATTATGATTAAATGTGAATTTTTATATTAGTAAGTATACTCATGGGATTTAATACTTATAAATTGATGAATGTAATGAGATGTTAATTGATATGGTAGTGTATTACTTGGTTGGTAAACCTTGGATCTTAATTCCATTTATATTCTGTTTTCATTTCAAACATGTTTCCTATTTTAAAGTAGAAGATTCATTGGACCAATATGATCCTTAGATACTGATTTTTAATGATTACATGGAAATTTCTACCCCTTGGATATTGATTACTGGACTCTCATTGGACTTTCTATGTTTACATGATCCTTAGACTCCACCAGTGGCATTACAGAGTTTCCATTGAGATGCTCCTAGGACTCAATGAGGATACCTTGTTCTTATATACCTTGGATTCATCCCTAATGGGTCTAAAACTTTGATTGTATTGAATGACCATGGTAAATGATATATTATTAGATTTATGATTCAACCATGGTTTATTTTAAATTTCTAATTATTTGGATATGCCATGGTTGGTATTGTATTACAGGTTTTAGGGAAATGTTGTGTGTTATATGAGATATTGTGTATATGAAATGCCTGTTGTTTTTAATTTCATTTACATTACTAATTACTTTTTATAGAAACTTGGAATTTTTTCAGGGATCCTGGTATATCTATATAGTATCACATGTTTTCTAGTACACATTCCATGGAAAATTTAATTTACCTAATGCTTACATGGGATATATATTTCACTCTTCTTTAGCTTGTTATATTTCACATTCTCGATTTTTTATAGAACTTTTAGTGATATACTACTATGATTTTATGTCACAATAAATTTGGGCCACTTTTGGGTACAGATATAGACTTTTGGGATGCATGTAAGGACCAGGGAAAGAACCCATAGTTCAATGCTTGATTTTTTCCCATGCTTTGGTGAAGGAAGCACATGACCAGTCTGAGGCTCGTTATGCTATCAAGAGAGATTTATTTTGGGTATTTTGATAAATGTAATATATTTTACTATTTTATACCTATTTTTTCAACTTTGTATAAAAATTACCTTTATATTCATGTTTTTTATATGATATTACTTCTGGAATATTTTATATATTCATTTCTGGGTTATTATGTATTGTTTGAATGTTTTACTTATTCCGTTTTTATTTTTATTATTTCTAATGATATGTTATACTTTTATAAAATTAAATAATATCATCAATACAAAACCTAGTCCCTTACTACTAGTTTTTAGCCCCAGGAATTAGGGGAGATACTCTTGAGGCCATGTATCCGACCAGGTTTGCAGCACTGTTGAGTGGAAACTGGGTCTGAGACATTACAAAGTTGTATCTGAGTTGTTTTTATTTTTTGGTTTATTATTTTGAAATAATAAACATGGATATAAAGAAATAATATTTTTTAATGATATTTACTTGGGTGTAGCTAACCTAGATATAGGAAATATCCAAATTTCCTTGAAAGGAAATTGATGCTTTCAGGATTTGACTATTACATTTAATTTGGTTTCACTGTTGGGTGATGCAATTTAATTGTGATGTTATTATTGATATGATTTTAGGTTCTATTATGTTTCAACATGATGATATGAGGGTATTACATATCCTTAATCAATTTAGGAATGTTATATAAATCTAATGTGAGACATTATTCCTATCCATATATGATACATTTGTTGTTTACATGATGTTGTGATAGGATCCCTGATAGATCTACTTTCTTTTTTGATAATTTTTTTTGAAAATAATTTCAAAACATTGTTAGTACCTAGAGTTCCTACCATAAACTAAGTTGTGTTATTATAAATAGGATACAACAGACACCCTATGAAGCCAATTGAGGCAAGTTGAGTCATGGACCACGAGTCGCATGGATAGGAATGTGTTATGTTCTAGATTATATGGATTCCATATTTTAGTTCAAGAAGAGTATGGGACCTTGTGGATTGGAAGTGATGCACCATTTTGTTCAAAATTTTGAAATGAATGTAATGATAATATAAAATTAAAATGGAAAATTGAATTGATAAAAATAGAACTCTACCTAGACTCATATTTTGAGGAGGAAAGAGGTAGTGTCTCTAGTGAATTTTCTGGTTATTCCTTTGTACCATTCCTGTATTTAAGATCTGAATGAGTGGTATGATCTATTTATAGGAATCTTATGTCATTTTATATTATTTTTATCTATTGATCTTGATATTTTTATTTTTTGAGGCATGTGTATGGATATTTAGAGGAATGCTACCACCACGACCTCCAGTCGTATGCCAAGAGGGTAGAGACAATCACGCTTGAGAGGTAGTGGGCCATGGGATACTAGTGGATCCACCTTTAGTAATAGTTGAGGCTCCAAAATATTTACTAGGAATAGGAGCTAAGGCATAGTCTTATGGGGGGTTTTACTGTATTTTGTAGACTTTCCATAGAGCATCACAACCTTCCTTTTCTATGACGGAGCAAATGTGTGTGTTCTAGCAGTACCATACTCCAACATTTTGGTGCGATGGCAGTCCCCAAGCTACTGATATGTGTCTTTTGACAACCTTACTAATCTTTTATCATCGAGAGACACCTAATGATATTAAAGTGATGACCATGGCGTATATGCTACATAGAGAAGAAAAGCACAGGTGCGATGTTTTGAAATAGGCTAATACGCTACTAGTTATAAATTGGAGGGATTTATATTCTAGATTCTAAGACAATTTTTTTCCCAAGTCTCTGATATAAGATATGGATAGTGAGTTCATGCATCTAGAGCAGGGCGTGATGACAGTTATGGACTATTCGATATGATTTATAGAGTTGTAGTGTTTTCACCAATATACGTTGATGATGAGGCATCGAGGGAGGGACACTTCAATGAAGGTCTCCGACATGTTATTCAATCTCATGTCTACATGTTTAGGTTGAGAGAGATTATTGAGATAGTAAATCAGGTGATATTTATAGGACAGAACCTGAGGGATGTTTGAGGAATAGAGAAGTTCATTACAGTCTCTCAACCTAGTGGTTTGTTGTCTTCAGGGATGAAGATACATTATGAGGCATCATGTGATGTGAGTTCTAGTCAAACTATAAGTATTGGTATCTTGATTTTATATCATTAGTGTGGAATAGGGAGACACATGATAAATTAGTGTGATCAAGAACTAGTAAAGTTTGGAGCTTGGGGTAGAATGGACCACATGTAATGTGTTTGCATGACCTTCCCTCCATTAGTGAGTGGTAGGGGGTCAGATCCAAAACCTGGTTCGGGACTAGGTTTCACATCATAACATTAGAAATTGAGTTGGAGTAGTACTAGTAAGTTAGGATGAGGTATTGGCAGTCATGGTTGAGGAATCCAAGAACCATTTTTACTAGGACATCATAGAAAACCTACTTCAGATAGTGAGGTTGTGTCAAAATGCCACAGTTCATGATAGATCTATTCTATACACCATACACACGAGGATCGGGGCCCTAGACAATCTATGGTGAGAGGTACATTCCTAATAGTCTCTACTTTCGTATCTTATTTTATTTAGACTGGTGAATCAAATAATTTTATATATTCACCTATGGTGGAAGTCATTAGGATTTTTATATGGTTTTATGAGTGAGTTCAAATGATTGAATCTATATTAGGAATCATAATAGAGGATGGTAATCAGTATAGGGATCGACCCTTGATATTGGAGGGTGTCAATTAATCTGGAATCATTCTTTCCTCGAGATGATAAGGCTTGGCGTCATAATCTGGATGAGATGGCTAGTAGATTATCAATCCTATGTTGACTACTATCATCAAAGGGTGACATTCACATCACTAGAGTGAGTAGTTTATATTCACAGGGGTGAATGAGATGTCTAGGAGAGCCGATCTATACTAAAGCATCATGGGATGTGTAGGATGACAAACTAGATTTCTAGTTTTTATCAGGATGATCTGGGCGCATTCCACGAAGACATTCCTCTAGTGGTTTATGATTTTGAGGACATTTACCTAGACATTTTTTGGGTTTACCAAATTATAGAGAGAGAGAGAGGTGGAGTTCTCTATCGAGATAGTGCCAAAATATTCACTTGTATCCATTCCTATTTATAGTATGGCTACACTGGAGTTGTAGGAGCGCAAGAGGTAGCTAGAGATTTTGAGTAAAAGGGGTTTATTCAACTGAGTACTTCTCTATGGGGCTCACCAGTTCTTTTAAAAAAAATAAAGATTATACCATTATTTAATGCTTGGATTACAAATAATTAAATTTGTGGACTATTAAGAACCAATATCCCTTGACATTGAAAGATGGTCTTTTTGACCAGCTTCAATGAGATCATGTTTTATTAAAAATTGATTTGAGATCCATATATCATCAGGTTAGTGTTTATCCTATAGACATACCTCATATAAATTTTCATAGTATGTATGGTATATATGTGTATCTGGTTATGCCGTTCGATGTCATAAACCCGCCAACAGTTTTCATAGCAATGATGAACCATGATTTCAATATTAATCTAGATTTGTTTTGGGTAGTTTTTTTGGATGATATCATGGTGTATTATCATAATTGACACAACCATTCCAAACATCTTGAGATCATTTTGGATGCACTGATAGAGATTCAGTTATATGATATGCTCACAAAGTGCCACTTCTAGATGAATCAGATTCACTTCCTGGGTCATGTTATCACAGAGACAAGAGTATCAGTTGACTTAGAGAAGGTGAGAGCTATAGATTACTAGGATAAACCCAATAATGTTTTTGACATATGGAGTTTCTTGGGTATACCTATAAATTACATGCATTTAATATAGGACTTATCATTCTTAACAACACCATTGATGGGATTGAATAAGAAGGGTATGAAGTTTATATATTCAGATACCTTTGAGGTATCCTTTTAGGAGATGAAAGGATGATTGAATTCAGAAATGATCTTGATTCTTCTAGCATAGGGAAGATTCTATAATGTGTATTATGATGCATTGGGTATTGAGATGGGAGTAGTGATGATTCATAGGGATAAAGTCATTTCATACAGGTCTCAACATTTGAGGCCATACTCGAGGAATTACCCGACACATGATATTATGTTATCTGTAGCTATTCTTTCTCTGTGATATTGGAAGCATTATTTACTTGTACATAGTTTTGTGGTGTAAACGGACCACAAAATCCTCAAGTATATATTCAAAAAGGATTATATTAATTTTAGGTAATGAAGGTGAGTTGATAACCTAAAGTCTATAGAATTCATGATTTCCTATATGCCTGTTAATGGAAATATAGTGGTTGATGTATTGAGTAGAAGAAACCTACTTTAATTATTTTAGGAGGCCAATTGTGAGTAGAGTCTTATGGATTTATTCCATGAGATTCACATGGTGGTTTAGGATAGTCAGGGGAATAATTTTCTTTTATCTTTACCTGTGACCCCTACCCTTCAAATAGATTGAGGATGAAGAAGTGATCTGATTTAGAGGGCCACATCCAATGTAAGAGTGTGGTAGGTTATCACCCAACTCCTAGTTGGATCATGAGCGACGATGAAATCCTTCATAACTGTGGCCATTTTTGGGTTCTAGCAGACATACATGGGGGGTTGATATCGTTGTTTTATGCCTTTTTTGGGTTATGCATCCTGATATCACCATTATGTTCCATGAATTGAACCATTAGTTATGGTGGTCAGGTATGAAGAAAGATGTAGATAGTTTGGTTATGATGTGTTCAATCTATCAGTAGGTGAATGAATAACATCAGTTACATCCAAACTTTTACAGTAGTTACCTATTCCCGAGAAGAAATGGAATGATGCCACGATGGATTTTATGAATGGTTTTCTAACATCACCTCAATGTAGTGATTATATTTGGGTTGTTATGAAAAATATCTTGATGTTTTCTCTTTTCCATGTGATTATGGTCCTTGAAGGATGTATATTTGTGAGAGAGTATGACTCATGGGGTCCCCCATTCCATCATTTTAGAAAGGGATTCCGAGTTTACGTCTCATTTATAAAATATTATATAGAGTTCACTAGTTACATAGGTGATTCTGAGCATAATATACCATGCTCAGATTGATGTCCAGTTAGAGGGTATAATATAAGTTCTTGAGGACATGTTTTGAGCATGCGTCCTATATTTTAGGGGCTCTTAGGAGTGAAAAATTCTCTTGGTTGTATTCACCTGCAATAATAGTTATTAAGAGACTATACCGAAAAAACCTTATGAGGTTTTATATGGTAGGATATTCTAATCACCCCTGTGCTGGTTAGAGGCATGTGATGAAGCTTTACTAGGATTTTTTATTATGAATGAGACTTCTGAGTAGGTCCATTTGATCAAAAAGTAAATGGATACCAAACAATCTCAGAAAAAATCTTATACTGATTATAGAATAAGACCTCTAGATTTTAAGTCTGGTTTTTTTTACATTTTACATGTTTCAATAACGCTCAGACATAGATTAATCAAGAGACATGGTAATCTTTCACTATTACATGTTGGGTTGTTTTAGATTTTTGGGAGAGTCATGCCAATAGACTATCATTGTAGTTATCTTAGAGGTACCGAGCCATGCATGAATTCTTCCACATATCTCAACTATTCCATTATAATTTTGAATCGTATAATTTTTTTTATCCAAAGGAGATTGAGTTACAGTAAGATTCATACTTTGAGGATCATCTAATTCATATTATTGATATGACAACTATGGATCTCCGAAGCCGATCAGTTCCTCTAGTTAGAGTTTTATGGAATTATGATCGTTTATAGGACACGAATTTCATGTGGGATGCCAAATTAAATTATCAGTGGAAAAATTTATTTTCATTCTTTTTCATTACCACCCATGAGAGGAAAATTCAGGGAATAATTTCATTAAGGGGTAAAATCATAAAATCCATTATTTTTATATGAGCAATAGAACTTGTTGTTTTCAGTTTAAATAATTTTTATGACCAAATGTGAATACCCTTTGAGGTCATATGGGTGTTGAGGGTATAAAAGGCTTGTTCAAATCTTGGAAAATATCTTTTTGGGAAAAGATGGTAGGCCGCACGGTTATTAGAAACTGCGTGATATAGGAAACACATTCTGACTAGATGTGTGAGTCCTGGATAGTGAGAATTAGGATCCCACAATGTTTTTCAAATAGTAAAGATAGAGGTGTGTTCTCGTGATATTGAAAATAAAATTTTTGATATAGATGTTTGGCATGGTTTTCACATGATTAGTCAAACAATGATTAATGACTGTGTGAGGTGTATCTCCTTACAACTGTGGGCACATAGTTGGTGCATGGTTTTCCAACCGTGCGAACAAACTGTTCAAACTAGTATTTTGGGTCAAATTAAAAAATTGGCCTAAAAATATCTTAGAACATAAAGATATTTTTAATTCTCCTCCTTCATTGGACAACATCACCAAGGGAGCCTCCTCTGAAGTGTAAATTCAATTTATTGATCCCTCTCCTCCGTTTGAACTATGAATTGAGCACTTTTGGTCTCATTGGAATCACACTAGAAAGTTATCAATTAATCTTTTGTACTTATTCCTTAAAAATTGTATTTATGGAGTTATTTTGGTGAAAGATAATATTCCCAATTTTCAAGGATTTCGTCAATTCTTCATTTTTTCTCCCGATATGAGTCAAACAAGGAGATGATACTGGAAGAGAGCTCTGCTATAGACCTATGGTTGGTGGTAAATACTTATACCAAATGGTTTGGTTCATTATAGAGATAGTTTCTATTGTTCCACCATCCATATATTTCATAACTTCCCCAAAAATTAATTTAATAATAGAATTAAATGAAATGGAAATCGATAGGGATTCCCTGCAGTTCCCTTTAGATTTATTGGAGGTTGTTTCACCAACCAATGTCAACCATGGGGTGTGCCTTTGAGATTTAAACTTTTAAACCACCCATGGGGTGATTTTTTGTGCATTAATAGTTAGGGTAATCAAGTTAATAAATTAAATTAAATGGAATGATTGATTAGGAGATGTTCTGCTTATTTTCCATGTGATACATAATGTTGAAATATTGAATTCTTGAATTTTGAATTGTTATATGAGTGGGTAAAATAATTAATTATGATTGAATGTAAATTTTCATATGAGTGGGTATTATCATGCAATTGAATTATTGTAAATTAATGAATGTAATTATATTCTAAGGGATAATTTAGTTAATGAATTGGTTGGTAAACCTTGGCTTTTGATTCCATTTAGATGCCATGGTCATTTCAACCATGTATCTTATTATATTGTAGAAGATTAATTGGACCTATATGATATTTTGATATTGATTCCATATGATTCTAAGTGCATTTTAACTCCTTTGTCGTGTCTTGATGGACTCAAATTTGACATGCTCAATTGACATGATCTTTGGAATGCACCAGTGCTATTAGGGAGTTTCCATTAAGATACTCCTAGGAATCAATGATGATATGTCGGTCTTAAATACCTTGGATCCATCCCTGAGGGGTATGAAACTTTTATTATATGGCAAAAATATGTTAAATATGATATTCTTGGTTGTACAATGTGACAATGGTTGATTTGAAATTTTTTATTATACAGCTTGGCCATGGTTGATATGGTATTACACGATGTACGGAAAGGCCATGGGTTTTATGAGATATAGTGTATATGATATGGACATAGTGATTACATTATTATAATTTATTACTTATTATAGGATCATGACACTTGTTTTTTAATTACTCCAATTATGGATATATATTATCAGATGTTTTTTAGTATACATTCCATGTGAAATTTCTTTTTCTTACTTCTTATCTATGATATATATTTCCCTCTTCTTTAGAATGTTATATTGAACAACATAGATTTGATATAGACCTTTGGGTTGTAGCCTACATGGATTGAAATTCACACCCGATTCAGGTCATTGTTGGGTGCTAATAAAGACAATATGGATACATGTGGGGTCCGGGGAAAGCACCCATAGTTCGATGGTTGAATTTGTGCCATGCTTGGAAGTAGGGGAGAAAATGACCGATTTGAGGCTTGTGATGATATCTATAGATAACACATTTCAGTATTTTTGGTAATTTGATACATGTACTATATTTAACTTCTGTATACCGAATTTGGATGCTTTGTAGAAACATGACATGTATCATCATCTTTTATATATGAGTTTCCCTCTCACATAGTTTATATATTTCTATCTAGGTTATTATCTGATTTCTAAATACTTTACTACTTCTGATTTTGGTTTATTTTATTTCTACCATTGTTTTATACTCGGATAAGAGGGAATAGTATCCCAAAAATCACTTTGTATGCCTTATCTTATAGTCTAAATAATATGGTGTTATGGGAGGTTCACTTGAGGCCATGCAGTCAACTAGTATTGAGGAACAGTTGAGTGGAAATTGGGTATGGGTCATTACATGATATAAATATCACTTTCCCAGATTGGTGATTTTTTTGATCAGTTCAAAGAAAAAAACTAATTCTATAAAATTGATCATTGGTTGATTATCCACCAAATTTGAATCAAGAAGTTAAATATTCTGAAAACCTATTTCAAGAGAAGGTATGACTATTTTGAGAACCTCATGACATAGTTTAGCTATATAAATTATCATGATGACTCCATGTAACTAATTAATGATATTTTCTATCATTATATAAACTTGTTTTTATGGTGTTCATTGATGACATTACTGTATATTCTATGATCAAATTAGAACATTTGTTTCACTTAATACATGTTTTGGGAATCCTAAGGGGTCACAACTTATATTTAAAATTATCCAAATTTCAATTCTGGATTTAAGAAGTAACATTTTTTGGACACATGTATTCATAACATTGTATCTCAGTTGATCCTAAAAATTTTATGTTTTTATGTCATCGTAAGAACCACAAAATTTCTTTGATATATGAAGCTTCTTGGTTTTGAGATGATATTATAAATAGTTTATAAAAATTTATCTAAATATATAAAAAACATTTACTAATCCCTATGAGAAGGGGGAAAATTTATAATTTTATTAGAATGTTATGGCATCCTTAGATGATCTAAATTAGCATTTGAGAATAGCACCAATATTGACCCTACCAAAGGATGAACATGGCAATATAGTTTATTGTGATGCTTTGGGTGTAGGTTTTTGTTGCATCATTATTTAAGGATATTATTATATAGATTATGTCTAAAATTATCATTTAATGAATGTGATAAACTATTCTAAACATGATTTATAATTTTTAACTAATGTGAATTACCTTAAAAGTTTGTGACACTATATTTTCAAGGGAACATTTATTGTTTACTCTAACTATAAAATTCTATCTTATATATTTTCTCATAAATATATGATTCTCTGAAAGGGATGATGGGTGGAACACCTATATTCATTTGAATTTACTATTGACTATCCTCCGATAAATGGTAATTTGGTTTTCAAAATTATTAAAATGTTGTTTCCCTATTAAGTTGTGAAGGATGAAAATGATGAATGGAACATGGTGGGACTATTTTCTTAGATTCACTTAGGATTCCTATAAGAACAGTATAGTAATTATATTTTTTTTTTCTGTTTTATATCTTCTCTCCTTGAGGTGATTCTCTAGGATTTGAAGTAGTACAATGAGTTTTGGAATGTTAGATATTCTTCATATGGTGGGAAAACCATCAGTGAGTGGTCTCTATCCAAGTAAGTAATTCTTTGATTAAAAAAGTATGTTGTTCCATAATCTAAGAGGAAGTCCATATTGAAGGATTATCTTCATTGTTTGTTAGATTCCACATAGGATCCAAAAATATTTTTTATGAAATAAATATTATGTTTTGTTGGACAACAATGAAACATGATATAACTAACTTTGTGTCTCGATGCTAATTATTCTAGCAGATAAATGTTAAGAAACAAAATACTTGTGGTTTTCTTCAGTATCATATCATACCAACATGGAAATTGAATGCGATATCAATAGATGTAATTGATGGATTAACTAATACTCCCTACGGTAATAATTACATTTGGGAAGTGATAGGATAGTAGACCACGGTATCCCATTTCATACTGATTCATGAAACCATGAATTTAGAAGGCATTGGGAAGTTGTATATTTAAGAGATCATAAGGTTTTATGGAACTCTAACGACCATTTTCTCAGATCGGGACTCTAACCTTGCCTCATGGATTTTGAAGGGACTCTAAGATGTAATGAGGACTCAGGTCAAGTTGATAATAACATAACATCCTCAAATATATAGGAATAAATAAATTTTAAATCAAATTTTGAAATATATACTATATAAAAATATCACAGACTTCAGACTTACTTGGGATAAGCACTTAGGGATGGTTGTGTTTTATTAAAATAATAGTTACAAATTTTCCATCCATATGGATCCTTTTAAGTCATTATATGGATAACCCTTCAACTCACCTCACTATTGATCAGAGGTTGTCGTAGAATGACCAATCTTTGTTAGAAAAAAATGATGAAGGTTCATATGAATCATCAGTTCTTGGAAGCAGCTAAAAAATGACTTTTTTTTCAAATCATCAACATATTCCTTTGGAGTGTTTGGTTAGTGACCAAGAATTCTTGAATGTATCACTTAGATTGGGTCACCGATGGTTGAAAGAAAAATGAATCTCCCTCATGGGTATTTGAGACCATTTGAGGTCATTCAGTAGATTAGAAATGTTGTTTATATTTTAAATATTCCACATCATATAACTTTTATCCATAAAAGTTTCCATGTGACCCAACATAAGAAGTATCATATTGACCCAAAATATGTTCTAAATTGGGAATAATTTGACATATTACATGATATACCTATGACCACATATCCATTATAAGTTTTTTATCCCCAATTAAATGTTTAATGTAAAATTTATTAACTATTTTTTGTAATTCTATAGTAGCATCCTTCATACTATAATAAGACATGGGAGTTCATGTTTATGAAGAGGGAGTAATGTCTCCATATATTTAGACCAACCTTCTTTAACTTAGATTTCTAGGGAAAAAAAGAAATATGGTTAGGATAATTGTAACTTGTATATATTTTTTAGGTATGATGAGATACATGATTATTTTTTTATATTTTTATTTTTATATTATTTAAAAAAAATTATTAGTGGGTTTGGGTTTTTATTTTAGAGTAAGTGGGGTGTAGACATGAACCTGCAACTAATATAGCTACAAGGGTCCCATCATCTCACCACTGAGGTGCACTGCCCAACCAATGGGCCTGGTAATAGCTAAAACATTCGGTTATACCCTCAAGACAGTCAATATACCTTCACCGTATAGTGACCCAAGTATTTGATACATGACTATTAAAGATATTTATATTAATATTCATTACATATTAATACAATTCATACAAGAAATGTAAAGGTTTAGTGTATTTGGAAACATTGATAAAAAACAAGTGGTTCGTAAAAGTCTACATCATCTCCCATTATGTTACTCAAATATATATATATATTATTAGTTAGAACATACTTAAAATATTTCTTCATATCTTGTGTAAAATAATACATAATAAAGGGTGACTATAGATTCTCAATAAGGATAAACATGGGAGATATCCGTTAACGATCATTTGTAATTATAACATGAGATTAAGGGTATAAGAACAAGATAATAAAAATAGAATATCCTTCCTAATAATTGATAGATCATAATCCTGAATCATTGATAAAATATTCATAGTTCATAAGACATAAATTACAAGAGAATCAAAATTTATGATCCATGAGAACATATCATAAGCATATGATCTTATCCTAAAAGAGTGGAATAATACAAATCATAGAAATCATAGGTCAATTAGCACTTTTAATTCCATCATTTCTTATTGAACATTTACTCATTATAAACAAGAATACCTGGTCAATATCAAGATTCATTAGGAGTGACTTCCAATTATTTAACTATAACATAATTACCCAAAGAGTTTCAAGTATATATAATTTTGGTCTCAACTATCGCATAATCAGAAGGTAGTCATATGTATTCCAAAAATAATAAAACAATTTTATTGTCATCATATCTTAACCCATGTAAAAGAAAATTGGTTTCATCAATATTTCATCATCATAATCATAAAGGCATTCATAATGGCATAATTGATGTATGGATTGGAAAAAGCTTCATACCAATTCTAACATAATCATAAACCATCTTGAGAAAGAATATAGATTTCATCATAAGAAAATATTCCCATTCAATTATATAATCATCAAAGGATGTTAACATAGATGAAATGTTTCTTTTAAATAACCTTTAAAATATTTCATAAAAAACATAGAAACTACCCATTATTTATATATATTTTTAGATAATGATTACTAGAATATTGAAAATATTATTTTCATTGAAATAAACATGGAAATTTATAATGGAATCATCATTGTAAATAAAATATATGGCAGTGAAAATATATTCTAAGGTCTGGAATGTTAATAAAGAATTGTTTTACACATTAATAAACAATAAAAAGGTGCTTCATTTAGAAAAAATGGAATATTACATATAAAAGTATATTTAATTTTTTTAAAAATTTAAAAAATTATTGAAACAATCGTTGAATTATATAAAATAAAATAATTTAAAATACTTTAGAAAATATAGAAATGGAATAAAAATATTTCCTAACACAGGGAGAAATATTTTTGGTTTTCAATAAAAATATTAATTTGGTTATATTTGAGTACCAAAGAGATTAAAATGAGATGAGGACTTCGGAAATTCATAATTAACCATATTAGACTAATATACATGGGATTTTTATATATTTAAATAATAAAATTTCACGAAAGTAAATTTAAACGTAAACAATCATAATTTAAAGTGATAATAAGGAATTAACCCCTACCACTTTGGAAACTATAGAATCGTAATCCCCATGAATGCATAAACTAAAATTAAACTTTTAAATATCATAACCATAATTATATCCATTATAAGATGAAAAATTGGTGTTTTATACATCTCATAATGGTTTATAATATCAAAAATGTCTCAATAAAACTATATTATGATGAATAACCCTTACATCTGTGGAAATATCAGAATCAAAACCTCATAAAAGGGAGTAACATATATGGATTTTAAGATAACCCTAATTTTCAATAATATAATCATCATATAAATTCATGGGAAATTTATAAACCAAATAAAGGAAAAAAGTGGTGAATGTGGAATATTTATCATAGAAATAAATCTGAGACAAGAAACCCATACCACACATCTTACTTGATTTGTAAGACCTATAATCTCATTTAAAAATTTAAATTTATTATAATTCTATACCAAAAACATATACATACTTATATTATCATATATGATCTAATTATTACATTTATACACCCATTTATTAATAATTCATTATTGAATCCATTGTCTCTAGGTTTTTATTGTTTAACATTTCATATAAGTTTCAATTTGACAGTTTCGGTCCTTATACAATGATCATGGTTCTCTAATTTCATTAATGTTAATAATTTAATGATTATCGTATATAATTATTATAAACAATTTTATAAATATTCAAATAAATCTGTGAGTAAAAATTAATTACATCACTTTGTAGAGATGGTAGGTCCTAAGTATCCATGCGTGATGTTTTATTTTTCAATTGGTGTAATGAAAGAGAGATAAAAAATAATTCACCTTTACAGAACTATAATAATATCATAAATAGCATATATATTTATTAAATCATTCATTATAAATAACCATGTGATGTTTTGATATAAAACAACATGTGTTTCTTTGTGGAGGTGGTAGTCCACATACACGAACAAGCAATGTTTTCTTTTCCCATATGTTGGAAAGGAGGTGGATAAAGGTTTTTACCGAATATAAATAAATGTTTAGTATATTTAATATAATAAATTAATTATTTCATAATGTATACCATAGATTAAGATGATTTAGAACAAAAAATAAAATTAAATGTACTCAATTAAGAGTTATACCTCTTCATTGAGAAATCTATTTTAGATTGCACCTTAATCCTTTAAAGGATGGTATTTTGGAAATAACAGAATCAATATGATGTGTAAAAACAGTCTAGTATGGTATTATGGTTTTTATTGGCTGAGATATATGGTTAAAACACTATACATAAATGATAATATGAGGTTTCATTTTACAGGTGAGGGGTGGGGTACCTTTGGATTTTTTAAGTATTAAATTAATCTAAATTAATTATCAACTTCATCTAGAACTAAATTGATTTATTTAAAATTTTGGATGATTTTTTATAAAAACACTTATCAAATAAAATATAGAAAACTTTAGGTGTTGTTTTAACCCTTATCTCTTTGTTTTAACCCCTGTAAACCCTTTTAATTATTACATCGATATATAAACTAAATTTACTATTTACAGGTGAAGAATGTTACTATAAAAGGAAAAGTTATAGATAAGTGAATAATAGTTTATATTATTGACCACATATCATTAAATTGTATTAATATATTATTTTTATTAATTGTGAATCATTTAATAAAATATTTTCTTACATAAGATTCCATTAAAGCCATTTTATGGAATATTCACATAGTTTGAATTAAAAAGATGAAATTAAATTTGAATAAAATTTTTTAAAATATATTATCTTTATCAATATTTTATTAATACTATAAAATAACCAAAAAAATTTATCTTGTAATTTTTTAAAAACATTTACCTGATTTATGTACTACTTGAAAAAAAAATCTATCACCTATGTGTAATAATTTAAGATGATTATTCAATCATTATGAATTTTTAAAAACTATAATGATAAAAAAATTATTTTTATATAAAATAATTATTTATAACTAAAAATTACTTATTTTTATCCCTATGAAAAAATATTATATATAATAAAACATACTGACATTTTGTATTAATTATTTACTTAAAACAATATTATGGTCATCTTTGAAGAAAAATGGAACAATGTTTCCATACCATAGAATATTATATGTGTGTTTTAAAAATAAAGGAATCCCATGGAAATAAGTCACATTATGTATATATATATATATATATATATATGTGTGTGTGTGTGTGTATTTGAATCTTTATTAAATTAAATTTAACACAAATTACCAGTTTTTCCTTTACCGAAGCGAAAAGTATTGACCACAACTACTATTAATTTTGACCCAAGATAATGCCGACCTATATAAAAATATTGAAATAATGGTTCTAAAAAATGAAATAAATTTTATGAAATTAAATACCTATAAGTGGAAGAAATTAACTTTAAAATAAAACCATAAAACATTATAAAAAATGTTTCTCCAAAAAAAATCATTTTTAGTGTAAAAATGTTTACATTCTAATGATTTTCATAATGTCAATTAAAATGAAATTAATTTGATTATATTTGATATAAATGAATTATTTAAAATATAAAATAAATTAAAAACAAAATGGGACTCTATTAATATATTAAATGAGAATAAAGTTTTTAATACAATGATTATTTTCACCACTCACTAAAAACTAAATCTTTTAGAAAAAACCCAACCCCCCATTAGATTATTTTAATATGATTTTTTGGAAAATAATGACCATTTTATAAAACAAAATCTCTAAAACTAGCATTACTTTATTATAAAATTCACTCCAAATAATTAATAAAACCATTTTTAAAGAAAATATTATTTTAATGAATAAAAATGACTTACCTGAAAAATTGAGTGCTTAATTTATTATTAATTAATCAATATATTTAGTTTGAATAGGACCATTAAAAAAATCATTTTTCATTTAATAATATTTTTTTCACTGAGTTAATGACTAGGTTATAACAGTCAAATTTAAATAATTATATTTTTATTGTATATCACAGTTCTATTGAATATTAGGGCTACATGTTAAGAAATTGACAGATCTTATTATTATATTAAACTAAATTTTTAGGGGTTTGAATCAACCCCTCCCTTCAAATTAAATAACTTTAACCCTAAAAATTATATTCTGGTCATCATAGGTTCAATATTTGAATATATATTTCTTGAAACCTTGCAGTCTTTAAAGGGATAACAAAACTTCCCTTAAAGGGGGAATTGTGAAATGTAAAGGTTACCTAAAATAACACATAATCTGGTTCCCAGATTGTAACATCCCAAGTAAGTAATTAATTATAGATATTTTTATCTATGTCTATTAATGAATTAGATAGTGTTTTAGAGGCTTAAAATAAAAATAAATCCAATCTTAAGCATGGAATACACTAATATTTTTAAAATATTGTTTTACTTCCTTTTAATGGCAAACCATTTTTGAATCTATCTATTGAAAATTTTATAAACAATGTTTGTCAAAATAAACTTATTCTTTATTATTGGGACATCAAAAGTTACTTTGTGTGAATTTTTGGTATTTTTCTGACAATGTTCATTTTTTAAGGAATAGTGAAAAATACTACATTTTACATCAAAAATGCTTTTTAATATAATTTATTTGTATGATTAGATTATATTTTGAATTGGTTTTGAAGTGAAATTAGAATATATTTTTACCATTTAATCCAATGGTGGTCATTGTAATCAATTTCACTTTGAAATTGGACTTAAACTGGTGTCAATCTTTTGATACTTATTGTTTCATAAAAACGCGCTATTTGTCATGACAACGGGAATTAATTATTAAATTAATTAATGTAACTTATATGATTTTAATTTTTTAAAATAGACATCATTTTTGAATTCATAATATCAAATATATCTTTGCGTTAAGTTTTGTTATTTTTCTGAAAAACTTCAATTTTTGATGAATAGTGAAACCACTAAGTGGTACTTATAAAAACTGATTTTCCATTTAAATGAAATTTTTCCACCTCTGTGATTTGATTTTCAAAAATCTGACATACATGGTTTTCATTAAGAAGTAAAATTTGGTTCAATGAGATTAAAATAATTTTTTGGTGAATAGTAACTTTTATGTTTTTAATCGCGATTAGTGGTAATTAGTGTAGTTTAAGGTAAAAATAATGTTTTAATAGTATGAGATAAGCTTGAAACATGTTCTACCTTCATTGGATGTGTCAGGGGCGACCAAGAAAATCCATGGGTCAACTTGGGGACCCCATGGAGCCACTTTGGTTGGGAAATGACATAAATAACTTTTTATTTAATGAAAAAGTAAAAATGACACAAACATAAAATGTTTTACGCAAATTTTTTTTAAATGGGGTTATACAAGTCAGATTTTGGACTATAAATATTCATTGGAAAGATAAATAGATTTCCTACATCATAGTATTTTGTTTTATAATTTTTAGACTTTAAAAAAATTAAATTATTTATGACATCATGATGATGCAGCGATTACCTCATTAATAAAGGATTTAAATAATATGAAAAGATAATGTAAAATCTAAGATCTACACATGTCCAAAACCTATTGGGTGGGTATATTTCAAACCCGTATCACATTATTCTAGAATTATATCAATGTGGGACCTTTTAAATCCGAAAATCATTTTCAAATAAAGTAATATTTCTTTACTTTCCAAGAGTGCCCCTCCTCTCCTCTTATAAAAGGCCCCCACCTCTACCTCCTTACACACACCCCCAAAGCCTTTGGATCGGCCAAACCCTACCCATTTTGTCTCTCCAATTCCCTCTCTTACTCCTTGAAGCCTCACTTTGGGCAGATGTCTTCCCAAGGAAGCCTTTGAGCTCAAACCAAAGGGAGTTACCCGATTTTAAGGTAATGTATTCACTTGAGTCCTTTTGTTTTATTTTGCTTCTCCAACCCCCTAAACTCTTTTTATTCATTTCTTTTCTAACAACTACAGTATCTAAAATATAATAGGATTTTTTTATATGAAGTATTAGAGCTACACTTACACACACCTACATCTAATGGTTAAAGAACATACTGTTTCCGTGGATGGTGAATTTATGCCTCCCGAAACGATGATTGTTCAACATTATTTTAACACCTTTAAAGGTGGCCATTAAGATGAAACTATATTTATATATGATATATAATATGTTTATGTTTTCATTAAGCTTCTGTATTTTTCATTTTGGGCATACATTTATGGTTTCCATTATGGGTAAACACGATATCTTCATTTAAGGAAGTGCGGACTACCACCCCCTCAAAGTGATTTGATTCGTTAAATACCATATGTGGGACGTATAAAGGATGGAACTATGATATTATATATGATATTATACTGGAATTATAATATACCTTTATATCATTATGATTCCATTCTATAAAATATGAAATAGAAATGAATGTAGCGTTCATGCGTACGTACGACTTACCATCTCCATGAACAGTGCATTTCATTTCTTACCTCTAAATGATTATGTAATATTATAAATGCATGAATGTACTGTATATATATGACATATATAATACCCAAATCATGAATACCATTCTGGATATAATTGATACATGAACAACATGTAATTATAAGGGGCTTATTTTTGACTCAAGTACCAAAGATCGTTAAAACGACCGTTATTAACTTAAATAATCACATAGTGTTCATGACATGGAAATAAGTGATATAAAAGGAATAATGAACTTGAAAAAGGTTCTTAAACAAGTAGAAATTAACTCAAGTTTATTATTCAGGAGATTAATGAACGACCGAGTCAAGTCGGACCCGAGGTATGGGACTTCATCTCAATCTCCTTTCACTGAGGCATATTTTTATTTTATACACAACTTTCTTTTATACGGTGTATAAACCCCTTTGAATTTTACGTTTATCCAAAAGGAATCTTTTTTATATGAAGTGTTTTACAAAACGACAAAAGGGAATGTTTTTGTCGTATGTATGCGGAGACAACGACTTCTCCGCCGCCGTGACCATTATTTGAGTTTTGGCTTCCTCTACAAGACATACCATCTTTCTAAAAGAAAAATAAATACCATGTTTTACTTTTCTTTTATTTTGGTATTGAAAATGGTTTTCATAATGTTTTTATATGAATGTGTTGTATTGATATCTTGTGATTGAAAGGTGGAAATGTTATGTTTCCTTTATGCATGTTTTATGTGATACAATTATGTTGAGGTTCTTGGGCATTATTA
This sequence comes from Viscum album, assembly GCA_963277665.1. Lineage (NCBI taxonomy): Eukaryota > Viridiplantae > Streptophyta > Magnoliopsida > Santalales > Viscaceae > Viscum > Viscum album. The sequence continues at coordinate 54,625,963 of OY728132.1, read as the reverse complement.
TGAAGATGGGTGGTTCCGTGATAAACTAAGGGCGGGTGAGCCCGATATAGCTCTCCAATGCATTGGGTAACGCGAAGGAGTGAAACGTTAAGGTTTCTCCGAAGATATTTAGGGAATATACTGTGATGGGTATTCTAAACGTAACCAAGAGGGTTACTCCCTACGTAGGAATGTTATGAATGCCTCAAGTTACCTTTATGTCTTATGATTTCTATGATTTATTCATGATTTGATGAGGTATGTTAAAGTGCTTATTTTTTATGGGTAAAGTATGATTTTATTCTTATGTATATATGTACCCATGTTTCCTTTCCATATTTTTATATCCCTTACTGAGCTTTTTATGCTCATCCCATGTTTTTTGAAATGTTTTTCACAGGTCAAGGGAAAGGTACATGATATGATGATAGGGTCAAGGAAGTGTCAAGAAAGAATCCATGTTTTATTTTAAATATGTTTCCATTGATGGGAAATAAGAATACTAACTTTATATAACCACTTTGATTATATGTGGAATGTAATGGAAGTTCTATGATCTGATTCTCTAAAACTCTAAACCCGAAAAGATCCTCAATGTCTAATCTTGTAATAACTCAAGATTAAGTAAGGTTTAAGGCTGAGGCCTTATACAGATAAGGATAAGATTAATGGGAGGTTAAAATATTGACATATAGGATAAAAATAATGTCCAAGAATTAGTAGAGAGTGATGGAGAACACGGTCATGAGAAATTTAATGACCAAAAACCACAAATCATTCGGGGTGAAAAGACCTTCAATTCATCAGAAATGAAAGTCAAATAATATTTTTTTTGTTTTAGTATCATTTTAATAATATTAAGGGATAATTTTAATATCAATATAATTAATATGATAATATATAGTGAAAAAATTTATTTCCATTTTTTATGAATAATTTCATTCTTTGGTTGGGCTTCGATCAATTTCAAATACATCTATTAATCCAATAAATAATAATCCAAGGTGAATTCTTCATGCATGAAGCACTAAAATTAAATTTTAATGGATATTAATATCCATAAAAAATTATAATACATTATTATTGTAACATCCCAAGTAAGTAATGAATAATAGATATTTTTATCTATGTCTATTAATGAATTAGATAGTGTTTTAGAGGCTTAAAATGAAAATAAATCTAATCTTAAGCATGGAATACACTAATATTTTTAAAAGATTGTTTTACTGCCTTTTGATGGAAATAAATTTTTGAATCTATATTTTGACAATTTTATAAACTATGTTTTTCAAAATAAAATTATTCTTTATGATTGGGACATCAAAATTTACTTTGTGTGAATTTTTGGTATTTTTCTGACAATGTTCATTTTTTTAATGAATAGTGAAAAATATTGCATTTTACATCAAAACTGCTTTTTAATCTAATTTATTTATATGATTACATTATATTTTGAATTGTTTTTGAAGTGAAATTAGAATATATTTTTACCATTTAATCCAATGGTGGTCATTGGAATGAATTTCACATTGAAATTGGACTTAAACTGGTGTCAATCTTTTGATACTTATTGTTTCATAAAAACACGCTATTTGTCATGACAGCGGGAATTAATTATTAAATTAATTAATGTAACTTATATGATTTGAATTTTCTAAAATAGATATCATTTTTGAATTCATAATATCAAATATAGCTTTGGGTGAAGTTTTGGTATTTTTCTAAAAAACTTCAATTTTTGATGAATAGTGAAACCACTAAGTGGTACTTATAAAAACTGATTTTCCATTTAAATGAAAATTTTCCACCTTTGTGTTTTGAATTTAAAAAATCCGACAAACATGGTTGTCATTAAGAAATAAAATGTGGTTCAATGGGATTAAAATAAATTTTTGGTGAATAGTAACTTATTAAGTTTTTAATCACGATTAGTGGTAATTAGAGTAGTTTAAGGTAAAAATAATGTTTTAATAATATGAAATGACCTATAAACATGTCCTAACCTTATTGGATGTGTCAAGGCCGAACAATAAAATCCATGGGTTAACTTGGGGACCCCATGGAGCCACTTTGGTTTGGAAATGACATAAATAACTTTTTATTTAATGTAAAAGTAAAAATGACACAAACATAATATGTTTTACGAAAACAATTTTTAAATGGAGTTATAGAAGTAATATTTTTTACTATATATATTCATTGGAAAGATAAAAATATTTCCTACATCATAGTATTTATTTTATAATTTTTAGACTTTAAATAAATTAAATTATGTATGACATCATGATGATGCAACGATTACCTCATTAATAAAGGATTTAAATAAAATGAGAAGATAATGTAACATCTATGACCTAAACATGTCCAAAACCTATTGGGTGGGTATATTTCGAACCCTTATCACCATATCCTCGAATTATATTAATGTGGGACCTTTTAAATCCGAAACTCATTTTCAAATAAAGTAATATTTCTTTACTTTCCAAGAGTGCCCCTCCTCTCCTCTTATAAAAGGCCCCCACCTCTACCTCCTTAACCACACTTCCAAAGCCTTTGGATCGGCCAAACCCTGCCCATTTTGTCTATCCACATCCCTATATTACTCCTTGAAGCCTCACTTCGGGCAGAAGTCTTCCCAAGGAAGCCTTTGAGCTCAAACCAAAGGGAGTTACCCGATTTTAAGGTAATGTCTTCACTTGAGACCTTTTGTTCTATTTTGCTTCTCCAACCACATATACTCTTTTTATTTATTTGTTTTGTAACAAATAAAGTATCTTCAGTATACTAGGATGTTGTTATAAGAAGTATTCAAGCTACACTTACACACACCTACATCTAATGGTAAAAGAACATACTGTTTCCGTGGATGGTGAATTTATGCCTCCCGAAACGATGATTGTTCAACATTATTTTAACACCTTAAAAGGTGACCATTAAGATGACAATATATTTATATATGATATATAATATGTTTATGTTTTTCTTAAGCTTCTTTATTTTTCATTTTGGGCATACCTTTATGGTTTCCATTATGGGTAAACGCGATATCCTCATTTAAGGATGTGCGGACTACCGCCCCCTCAAAGTGATTTGATTCATTAAATACCATATGTGGGACGTATAAAGGATGGATCTATGATATTATATATGATATTATACTATAATTATAATATACCTTTATATCATTATGATTCCATTCTATAAAATATGAAATAGAAATGAAAGTAGCGTTCATGCGTACGTACGGCTTACCGTCTCCATGAACGGTGCATTTCATTTCTTACCTCTAAATGATTATGTAATATTATAAATGCATGCATGTACTGGATATATATGACATATATAATATCTACATCATGAATACCATTCTGGATATAATGGATACATGAACAACTTGTAATTATAAAAGGCTTATTTTTGACTCAAGTACCAATGATCGTTAAAACGACTGTTATTAACTTAAAAAATTACATAGTGTTCATGACATGGCAATAAGTGATATAAAAGGAATAATGAACTTGAAAAAGGTTCTTAATCAAGTATAAATTAACTCAAGTTTATTATTCAGGACATTGAAGAACGATCGAGTCAAGTCGGACCTGAGGTATGGGACTTCGTCTCAATCTCCTTTCATTGAGGCATATTTTATTTTATACACAACTTTCCTTTATACGGTGTATAAACCCCTTTGACTTTTATGTTTATCCAATAGAAATCTTTTTTATATGAAGTGTTTTACAAAATGACAAAAGGGAATGTTTTTGTCGTACGTATGCAGAGAAAACGACTTCTCCGCCGCCGTGACCATTATTTGAGTTTCGGCTTCCTCTACACGCCATAATGTTTTTAGAAAAATAAATACAATGTTTTACTTTTCTTTTATTTTGGTATTGAAAATGGTTTTCATAATATTTTTATATCAATGTGTGGTATTAATATCTTGTGATTGAAAGGTGGAAATGTTATGTTTCCTTTATGCATGTTTTATGTCATACAATTATGTTGAGGTTCTTGGGCATTATTAGGAAGATGGGTGGTTCCGTGATAGACTAAGGGTGGGTGAGCCCGATGTAGCTCTCCAATGAATTGGGTAATGCGAAGGAGTGAAACGTTAAGGTTTATACGAAGAGATCTAGGGAATATACTGTGATGGGTATTCCAAACGTAACCAAGAGGGTTACTCCTTATGTAAGAATGTTATGAATGCCTCATGTTACCTTTTATGTCTTATGATTTCTATGATTTATTCATGATCTGATGAGGTATATTAAAGTGCTTATGTTTTATGGGTAAATTATGATTTCATTCTTATGTATATATGTACCCATATTTCCTTTCCATATTTTTATATCCCTTACTGAGCTTTTTATGCTCATCCCAAGTTTTTTGAAATGTTTTTCACAGGTCAAGGGAAAGGTATATGATATGATGATAGTGTTAAGGAAGTTTCATGAAAGAATCCATGTTTTATTTTAAATATGTTTCCATTGATGGGAAAGAAGAATACTAACTTTATGTAACCACTTTGTTTATATGTGGAATGTAATGCAAGTTCTATGATCTAATTCTCTAAAACTCTAAACCCGAAAAGATCCTCAATGTGTAATCTTGTAATAACTTAAGATTAAGTGAGGTTTTAGGTTGGGGCCTTATAGTTGGTATCAGGGGTCAGTTTAGATAACTTTAGGAGTTAGAATTATATTAAATGATTATCCAAAAATATTTGATTTTATGGTCAAATTTATGTGATATAGAATTTTAAGTTTGCCATGTTGCTTCATCTAAGACATGTTTGTTCAGAATGGTTTTCCGCAAAGGAAACAGGGAAGCAGTGCTAGGAAGGCATACAGAAGGAAATAACCTTCCGAATCAGCATTTTGAGATGGTCGGAATTGGAACTGAACAGTTTGTTGCAGTAATGGAGCAGTTGACTCAAGCGATAAATGGCGGTGGTATCCTTGCACGAAATCAGCCAGATCAACCGCAGAGGAACATGTCAGTGGTGGAACATTTCATGAGGCAACATCCCCCATCATTCAGAGGATCATCTTACCCTGTTCTAGATGAAGGGTGGATTAAAGCACTGGAGAAGATTTTCGATGTCATGGGGTGTTCAGACAATCAAAAGGTTAGTCTTGCTATTTACCGTTTGGAGGGTGAAGCAGATCTGTGGTGGTCGATGGATAAAAATATCAGGGACGCTGATGAGATTGATTCTCTTGACTGGGATGAATTCAAAGGTATGTTTCATGAGAAGTATTTTCCTAAGGCTGTTCGACTTAGGATGGAAAAGCAATTCTTGGAATTGAGGCAAGAGTAAGACTCAGTGGCTGCCTATAAAGAAAGGTTCACTCGATTTGCAAGGTATGCTCTAAATTTTATCTGAGACCTTGATAGTAAAATCAATCATTTTTACTCAGGATTAAAGCCAAAATATCTAAGGGCATTAGCTTCTCGTGAGTTTAAAAGTTATGAAAAGATTGTTCGATGTGCTGATAAGGTGTAAATGGATTTTGCCGATGATCAAGTGTTCTATAACAACCAACAGAAGAAGAGACCAAGGTGGCAGGAGAAAGGTAAGCATTCTTCAAAAAAGTCTAATGGTAATAAAACTAAGTTTCCAGTTTGTGATAAACGTGGCAAAAGGCATGCTGGGGAATGTCTTCTGAATTATGGAAAGTGCTACCGATGTGGTAAGATGGGACAAAAGGCTCGTGATTGCACTGAAAAAGATCAGGGTGATGGTAAGACCAAATTTTATTTACAGTTAGTGAAATGTTATAAGTGCAATGAGATGGGTCACTATGCAAACGAGTGTCCGACAAAGAGCTTGAGTGATGGGAAGCAGTTAAACTACAAGCAGAAAGGGGTGGTGAAATCCTTTGAAACTACTTCAGCAGATGTCGGGCCATCAAATGAAGTTGTATCAGGTACTTTGATTGTTTTTTCAGATTATGCCAGTGTGTTGTTTGATTCGGGGTCTACACATTCTTTCATCTCGGAAAAATTTTCTAGTAAAATGGGAATACCATCTAAAGAAATGAATTCTGAACTTGTGGTAAAAACACCTGTGGGAAATTTTGAGGCAAAAATATTTTATAAGAATCTTCCTATCCTTATCTGTGGAAAGAACCTACTTGCAAACCTTATTGTTTTACCTCTAGTAGAGTTTGATGTTATCCTGGGTATGGATTGGCTCTCTATTTACCATGCTAAGATTGACTGTAGAGATAAAGAAGTTTCTTTTCAGAAAGACTTTCAGTTTGTGTACAAGAATGAACCCTTACTGTTGATAACTTATCAAGAGGCCAAGAAACTTGTAAAAGATGGAAATGAATGTTACCTTGCACACATCGTTGAAAATAAAAGAACTGTTCATATTAATGATGTGCCAGTGGTAAATGAGTATCCTGATGTTTATTCTGATGAGGTTTCTGGAATAATACAAGATCGGGAAGTTGAGTTTACTGTTTACTTAGTTCCTGATGCTAAGCCAATTTCAAAACCCCCTTATCTAATGGCTCAAATTGAACTTTTAGAGATGAAGGAGCAATTGAAAGATTTATTAGAGAAAGGTTTCATTCGACCTAGCACATCACCATGGGGTGATCCTATTTTATTTGTTAAAAAGAAAGATGGTTCAATGAGACTTTGCATTGAATATAGGTCCTTGAATAATATCACTGTTAAGAACAAATACTCTTTGCCTCATATCGATGATTTGTTTGATCAGCTCCAGGGAGCTCAGTTTTTTTCAAAGATTGACCTGAGATCGGGGTACCATCAGCTGAAGGTAAAGGAGGTAGATATTCCAAAGACCGCGTTCTGTACAAGATATGGCCATTATGATTTTTTAGTAATGCCTTTTGGGCTAACCAATGCACCTACTATATTCATGGACTTAATGAATAGAATTTTCCATGAGTTCTTGGATAAGTTTGTGGTGGTTTTCATTGATGATATTTTGGTGTTTTCTAAAAGTAAAGAAGAGCATGAAATACATTTAAGGGTTATCTTACAAACCCTAAAAGAAAAGAAACTGTATGGAAAATTCAGCAAGTGTGAGTTTGCGTTGCAACAAATTTCTTTCCTTGGTCATATTGTTTCTAAAGATGGAATAACTTTTGATCCTGAAAAAACAAAAGTTGTGGAAGATTGGCCAAGACCCACAAATGTAACTATGATTCGTAGCTTCCTTGGTTTGGTAGGCTATTACCGAAGGTTTGTTAGAAATTTTTCACAGTTATCTAGTCCAATGACTAAGCTAACTCGGAAGGGTGTTTAGTTTATCTGGACAATAGAATGTGATGATTGTTTTCAGGAATTGAAAAGAAGATTGGTGAATGCTCCAGTTTTGGCACTACCTTCCAGGAATGGTGAGTTTGTTATTTACTGTGATGCTTCATTGAAAGGACTTGGTTGCATCCTAATGCAGAATGATCAAGTAATTGCTTATGTTTCATGAAAGTTGAAAACTCATGAGGTAAATTACCCTACACATGATTTGGAATTAGCTGCTGTTGTTTTTGCTTTACAAATTTGGAGGCATCATTTGTATGGAGTAAAGTATGAAATATATACCGATCACAAAAGTTTAAAGTATATATTCACTCATAAATAATTGAACATGAGACAAAGGATATGGCTAGAACTAATCAAGGATTATGATTGTACAATTCATTACCATCCAAGAAAAGAAAATAGAGTGGCTGATGCTTTGAGTCGAAAAAGTAACGCTTCATTAACAATGTTGTGTTTTGGAACGTGATCCTTTGGTTAAGGATTTGATGAACTTTGGAATAGAAGTTGTTGGTGTAGGAAGTTCTTCTGTTTTGTTTCAGGTATCAGTGAGATCATCTCTATCAGATAGAATCAAGCAAGCACAGAAGCAAGACAGTGAGTTGCAGAAAAAGGTAGAGCTGGTTCAGAAAGGTAAGTTTCCTGAATTCAACATTGATAATGATTGCGTTTTGAGATTTGGTAAGAGATTGTGTATGCCTTGTGATTTACAGTTGAAGAGAGAGTTGTTATGTGAAGCTCATAGTTCTCCGTTTTCAGTTCATCCAGGAAGTACTAAGATGTATAGAGATATTCGGGAGTATTACTGGTGGGATGGAATGAAGAGAGATATTGCTGATTTTACTGTGAAGTGTTTGACTTGTCAGCAGGTTAAAGTAGAGTGACAGTTACCGAAAGGGATGCTTCAGCATTTACCAGTTCCAGAGTGGAAATGGGAGAATATATCCATGGACTTTGTTGTGGGATTACCGGAGACACCTCGAGGTAATAATGCAATCTGGGTTATTGTTGATCGCTTGACTAAATCTGCTCATTTCCTTGCTATACGAGATACTTTTTCCCTAGATCAACTTTCCCGTTTGTATCTTAAAGAGATAGTCAGGTTACATGTATCTCCTCTCTCCATTGTATCTGACCGTGATCCCAGGTTCACTTCTAACTTTTGGAAAGGCCTTCAGAAGTCGTTGGGTACTGAATTAAATTTTAGTACAGCTTTTCATCCTCAATCAGATGGGCAGTCGGAACAAACAATTCAGACCTTGGAGGATATGCTACGAGCTTGGTCGATGGATTATCAGGGAAGTTGGGACCAACATCTTTCTTTGGTTGAATTTTCATATAATAGCAGTTTTCATTCCAGTATACATATGGCACCATTTGAGGCGTTATTTGGGAAGTAGTGTCGAACTCCAGCTTTCTAGGATGAAGTGGGTGAAAGGAAGTTGATGGGACCAGAATTGGTAGAAGAGATGGCAGAAAAAGTTCAGCTGATTCAGAAACACATGAGAACAGCTCAGAGTAGGCAGAAGAGTTATGCGGACAATATGAGGAATAATCTCTCCTTTGAGGTAGGTGATCATGTTTTTCTCAAAGTATAACCATGGAAAAGTGTGATGCGGTTTGGTAAGAAAGGAAAGCTGAGTCCAAGGTTCATTGGACCATATGAAATTCTAGAGAGAGTTGGATCAGTTGCTTACCGAGTGGCTTTACCTCCGAGTTTATCTCAGGTACACAATGTTTTTCATGTTTTGATGTTGAGAAAGTACATGCCAGATCCATCTCATGTTTTGAGTCCAGAGGTAGTTCAGCTGGAAGAGAACCTATCTTATGAGGAACAACCGGTCCAGATTCTTGACCACATGGAGAAAGTGTTACGAAATAAGGTGATTAATCAGGTAAAGGTTTTGTGGAAAAACCACATGATGGAAGAGGCAACATGGGAATCTAAAAATGCAATGAGGGATAAGTACCCCCATTTATTTGATAAGTAAATAAATTGTGGGGACGCAATTTTCTAAATGGGGGAAGGATGTAACATCTCATGTAAGTAATGAATAATAGATATTTTTATCTATGTCTATTAATGAATTAGATAGTGTTTTAGAGGCTTAAAATAAAAATAAATCCAATCTTAAGCATGGAATACAGTAATATTTTTAAAAGATTGTTTTACTGCCTTTTGATGGCATACCATTTTTGAATCTATCTTTTGACAATTTTATAAACTATGTTTGTCAAAATAAACTTATTCTTTATGATTGAGACATCAAAATTTACTTTGTGTGAATTTTTGGTATTTTTCTGACAATGTTCATTTTTTAATGAATAGTGAAAAATACTGCATTTTACATCAAAAATGCTTTTTAATCTAATTTATTTATATGATTATATTATCTTTTGAATTGGTTTTGAAGTGAAATTAGAATATATTTTACCATTTAATCCAATGGTGGTCATTGGAATCAGTTTCACTTTGAAATTGGACTTAAACTGGTGTCAATCTTTTGATACTTATTGTTTCATAAAAACACGCTATTTGTCATGACAGCGGGAATTAATTATTAAATTAATTAATGTAACTTATATGATTTGAATTTTGTAAAATAGACATCATTTTTTAATTCATAATATCAAATATAGCTTTGGGTGAAGTTTTGGTATTTTTCTGAAAAACTTCAATTTTTGACGAATAGTGAAACCACTAAGTGGTACTTATAAAAACTGATTTTCCATTTAAATGAAATTTTGCCACCTCTGTGATTTGATTTTCAAAAATCCAATATACATGGTTTTCATTAAGAAGTAATATGTGGTTCAATGAGATTAAAATAATTTTTTGGTGAATAATAACTTTTATGTTTTTAATCGCGATTAGTGGTAATTAGTGTAGTTTAAGGTAAAAATAATGTTTTAATAGTATGAGAAGAGCTTGAAACATGTCCTACCCTCATTGGATGTGTCATGGCCGACCAGGAATATCCATGGGTCAACTTGGGGACCCCATGGAGCCACTTTGGTTGGGAAATGACATAAATAACTTTTTATTTAATGAAAAAGTAAAAATGACACAAACATAATATGTTTTACGAAAACAATTTTTAAATGGGGTTATACAAGTTATATGTAAAGACCCGTAAAATTCAAGGAAAATTTTTTCTTAATTTTCTTTATAATTTTACAAGAGCGCGGTTTCAGACGGCACCTGATTCCGAGGCCCAGAGTGCCCAGAATCATTTTCCGAAGTTTGGCTCGGGTACGTTCAGTGAACGAACGAGCGGGAATTTCTAACTTTTGATCCGGTGCTCGGATTTGAAATCCGAGGGCACCGATGGAACCGTAGCGCCGGTATATGCTTAGGAACTCCTGTTCTGGAGTTGCGTTCATGCGAGTGTTGATAATAAAAATTGTGGATGTTTACTTTGTAATTACACTACAATTTTTATTATTTTACTCTAAGTGATATCTCTTGTTGGATGTTGGGTAACCACCCAACCTCCCATGGGAGGTTATGAGGGTGGTGGGGCCCACACGAACCCCACCCCTTCATATCCTCTAAAACCCCCTCAACTCCCACTTAAATTATGTTAACTTAAGTTATAAACCTATGACTTAAATGTAAAGAGTTAATGAGGTGAGTTGTGTGTAGTTATTGAATTTCAAACCTTTGAAATTCAAAGAGGTTGGGTTGTGTGAATAAAATAAGAAAGAGTCTTATTTTATTTTGTTTGAATTTTATCTCCTTGAGAGAGTAGGGAAGTCTTCTTCATCTTCTTCAAACTCAACGAAGAACGCGAAGAACGCCGTTCTTCAATGAAGAACTTCTCCGCCGAAGAACACGGTCCATCCGCGACGCGACGTACTTCTTCCGGGTCGTCTCTTCCGCGACGGATTTCTGCGACGAACGCCATCGACAACGACTCTTCCTCCGACGTCAAAGGAATTGACACCGATATTCCACGACTACGTCAACGTATGACTATCGAGGTAAGGGTTCTTGAGTTCGTTGTTTTCTTTTTAATTGACTTTCCTCAAGACTTGACGAAGAACGCTCAAGTACCGACGAAGAACGCCGCTCCGCTCTTCTTCGTCTTCCGTGTCAACGAGAGAGAACATCGCTTCTTCCTCGGACAACCTTCGTCGGTGAACAAGGTTTCGCCAACGACGTGCCTCTTCGGACGCACCTCTTCGTCATCGAATTTGACGAACGACGACCACGACGCCCGACCTCCGCGACGTCGTCTTCCGCGGAACGTAGACAAATCTTCGAACCTTATACCAAAGTAGGGGTTGTTGATTTCTTTTTGGTTTAATTATTTTATTCTTGATCGTGAATTTAGCAAGTCTAACGTGTGGCTTCGAATTATTTAAAGTTGCGTTATTATTTTAACGTGAGGGGGCCGGACCGCACGAACACGGCCGAACCCCCTCCAACGATCTTGTTGTTTATTCTTGCGAGTGGAAGCAAAGTGGCGTGGTGCCGTCGCACCACGCGGATAATCGTGCAAATATTTTACGCGGCGCCGTCGCGCCACGCCGAGGAAGAATTTTCAAGAACGCGACGCCGTCGCGCCGCGTTGAAAGGAATCAAGGCACGGCGAAGGGGGCGCGGTGCCGTCGCACCGCGCCGGACGACGAACACCGCGGCCGGTTCCGGGCCGCGGCGGGACGAGGAGACCGCGGCCAGTTCCGGGCCGCGGCGGGATGAGAAAACCGGCGGCCGGGCCGCCGGCGTCGGAAGCCGAAGAGGGGACCGGAATTTCCGGTCCCGTTGGAGAAAACCGGCCGGCCAGCTGGCCGGCCGGATGACGTTAAACCGGGGGAATTAATCCCCCATCCAGCGTTTAAAACCCCCCTCTTAAAGAGGGGGGGTGGTTCCATGAAGGGGGGGGGGGGGCAGCAGCCCCCCGGTTTATTTCTCCAAAACCGGCCCCCACGTGGGGGCCGTTTTGTTGCAAAGGCGCGGAACAAAGGCCGCGCCGCCTTCAATCAGCGGGGGCTTAGCCCCCTGCGTGCGCAGCCTCCTCGCGGCGACAAGCCGTCGCGGCTCCCCGCGCCGCCGCGCCGCCGGACCGCCCCAGGGGGGGTCGGCCCGGACCCGGACCCCCCCGTTTCGAACCAGTTCCGGTCTTTTGGCCATATCTTGAGCCTCGGAGCTCCGAATGATGAACCGTCTGCGGCAACGCGATCCTTGGATCGAGAAGGTCGTTTCAGTATATCGCACTCAAGGTTTCGATTTACTTTGAGTTCGGCCGGGTTGGTTCGTTCACGAAACCAACCGGGCCTTCGGAGCGGAAACACTCATATCTTGAGCTACGGACGTCCGATTGACGTTCCGTCCGTCGCGTTGTGTTCCTCTTAGTGAGACGGATCTTTTGGCATACTCCGCCCGAGGTTTGGACGCAGGTGGAGTACGGTCGGGTTGGTTTTGCCTTAAAAACCAACCGGGCCCCGGGGACGAAAATGCCAATAACTCTCAGACCGGGCGTCCGATCGACGCGCCGTCTGTTGCGTTGAGTTCCGGTTGACGATACGGAACTTTTGGATACATCAACTCTGGTCTTTGTGACAGTTGATGTATCAACCTCTCGGCTCGTGGAGCGGACCCTCCGAACGAGCTTGCTGTGTGCGGGAACCCTAGAGCTGGCTGCGACTGTTACTGCTACTACTACTGCTACTGTGACTGTGACGACGACTACAGCACTCAGCGATCCTACGTGGAACAGTACTTCCGAACCTGTGTGAGCTGAATCTTCTGTTTACCTTGAGCGGTGGAGCGCTTGGTTGTAGCAGCATATCCTTGGCAGTGGAGCGCTCGGTTGTAGCGGCAGACCTGCGATACTGGAGACGAGCGTACAGAGTACGGAGACCGTGAAACCAGCTGAGACCTGAAGACTGCTCGACCGACTCAACTTGGAGTGAGTCGACTAGCCCAGTGGATGGAGCGCCCGGTATTCGGCGGCAGACCCACGGCGGACGGAGCGACTGGTAGTTGGCAGCAGACCCGCGGTACTCGACTGGAGGAGTACCTCTGTAGGCTATCTGGGTGAGCGCCCGGTATTTGGCAGCAGACCCTCAGCGGACGGAGCGCCCGGTAGTTGGCATCAGACCCGCGGTACTCGACAGGAGGAGTACTTCAGCAGTCTTAGGTTAGTGAGTAGTACCTCAGAGTCGTGACAGGACCACTGTACACTTCAGAGATGGGACTCTTCAACAGTTACAGTTTCGTTAATGAAAATCCTGGTTGAGCTGAAACCTGTTGTTTTCCGGTATGGATTGTGTTGTGCTATCCTGTGTGGATTACGTTTTGCTTTCCTGTGTGGAATACGTTTACTTTCCTGTGTGGACTGAGTTGTACTTGGGCTCGGAGGTTGGAGCGTATTTGAAATTGATGACTTAGGTATATGTATGAGCATATACCTAAGCAATGTCGGTTTTTACTTCATGATTGATACTTTTCTTCGTGGTTTATCCTTTGTGGATTTGAGAGACCTTCAGGGGTCTCGGGGTCCCTACTGAGTAGCTTATACTCACCCATGCACGGGATTTTCCCGCACTACGTTGTGTTGGTTGCAGACGACGGACAGCGTTGACCTTAGCTGAGGCTTGCAGAGCGGGACGGTACCCGGAGGTGGACCACTGGGCGGGACGTGCACGGAGCGGACGGCGGGACCCGTGGAGCAGAGGAGCTATCTATACCCACCCTTCAGGTGGGATTTCCAGTGGACAGCTCGGAGTAGCGGCTTTTACTTTTCAGTTGCTGTTTTCCCTTTCGAGTTGTACTTTACTTTCAGTTTGGGTTTGTATTCTGGACCATTTACTTTTCCGCACTTTCAGTTGTACTCTGCTTTTGTTTAGTGTTTACTTTCTGCTTGCTTCCTCTGTGGTGTTTGTTTACTTTTCAAAGGCAATGCCTTCCCTTTTTATTGGGATTTACGCCTTGGTGCTAGTCGCCAACCCCTGACCTATGGAAGGCGGGCTTGGGGTAGTCACGGCACGAACCCCGAGGGCGGGTCGTGACAAATTGGTATCAGAGGAGTTCGGTTCTACCGCGAACTCTGATCTTTTCTATGTGAAGCAATAATGTTTAGCGTATTGAGTGTGGTTATCAGTCCAGGGAGTCCAGTGTTGGTGCGGCGGCCGACGTATCCGTACACCAGGACCCTGACTTCTGATTTCTGACTTAATGCACGAAAACATTGATTGCGTGTGTGTTTCAAAGTTTTCTTTGTGATTACTTATATCAGCTCACCAGGTATACTGTTCTGACCGTGGCGCACCTGTTTCCTTTTCAGGATGGCCCCACGACGGCAGCCAGCTAGGGTTCCGAGAGTCGAGCGAGACGACAGCCCACCGAGCGACGAGGCCTCGGTGCAGGGCCCTTTGTCAGCAGTGGCACCGGCGGTAGCTCTAACCGCCGAGCCCCCGATGCTTCCAGCAGCAGCCGCTGACGATGCACGTCGCCTCAGCGCACTGCATGAGTTTCAGCGCCAGCGACCGCCCAGGTTTCGCGGGGAGACGGATCCCCAGGCAGCAGAGGACTGGCTGGAGGCAGTGGTTCGAGTGTTTAGGCTAGTGAGGACACCAGCAGACCTCATGGTGATCCTCGCTGTGAGCCTACTACACGCAGCAGCAGGACGATGGTGGAGCCTGATGCTCCAGGTGCACGATGAGGCATCTCTACTTTGGACGGACATTGAGAGCCTCTTCTGCTCGGAGTTCGTCCCAGCCACCCTTCGTGCGGTGCGTATCCAGGAGCTTCTTCAGCTGCGGCAAGGCAGCATGACGGTCGCTCAGTACTCGGCGAGATTTACCGATCTCTCGCGCTACTCGACCGACATGGTACGGGACCCATTCTTCCGGGCCCGGACCTTCGAGCAGGGTTTGAGACACGAGATCAGGGCATCACTGATCTCCCTCAGCATACCGACTCAGACAGGAGTACTGGAGCGGGCCCTTCTGATCGAGAGCTTCCTTGATGAGTCTACACCAGCACAGCGACCCACCACAGGGCGGCAGATAGCGGAGTCTTCGGCAACAGGTAGCCGACGGATGACTCAGGGTTCCAGGCAGACCAGACCTACCAGTGGCCGACTGCACGATTCAGGCTCAGTTGTGCGGGGAAGCCGGGGTGGAGTCAGAGCCAGGCGTGCCGAGAGTGGGCAATGTTACTCCTGTGGCGGGATAGGTCACATGGCTCGTGACTGTCCGACCCGCCATGCTGATGATCAGCAGTTAAGTGAAGAACCTCCCAAGCAGAGGCAGAGGTTCGACCGTGGCGGTCCGCAGGGAGGAGGCGGACGAGGCAGAGGAGCTGGACGAGCAGACGGTGGTGGGCGACGCTTTGAGGCTCTGCCACCACCACCACCAGGAGATCCACCCCGACCGCAGGGGAGAGCTCAGCTTCAGGCAGCCGAGGCCTTTGATCATGGAGCTCTGGGAGCCGACGGACAGGAGCATAACTAGTGGATACATCCTTTATACTTCTGGTTCCTTGTTGCTTTTGTGTAGCGTCTTGTATTATGATCTGCAATAATAAAAGATGCATACCTTTATGATTTTTTTCGTTCCTGTCCTCTTTCGTGATGTTACTAAGAGGTCCCAGTTTTGGCTGTTGACTTAACCCTCACTTGTGAGACATCTACTGGAGGAGACCCAGTTACCACACACTGATGCCGACAGTGTGACTCAACCCTTGGAGGCGAGAGTAACGGTTGAATCTCTTAGTAGTAGCGTCGAGGCCTTACGACGTCATCCTTGGTATGGATTAGTATCATCCATGTTAGGATTGACTGTTTTAGGCAAAGAATGTGGTTCATCCTGGGGATGAGACCAGATTTCTCTTATCGGCAAAGAAGAAATCTTGCAGCTCTGATGGGACCGGAGATGGTCCAGGCCACGACAGAGAAGGTCCAGGTCATCCAGGAGCGGATGAGGACAGCTCAGAGCCGACAGAAGTCTTACGCTGACAGGAGGCGGAGGCCACTGGAGTTCGAGGATGGCGACCACGTCTTCTTGCGGGTCTCACCTTGACGTGGTATTCGGAGATTTGGCCGAGGGGGAAAGTTATCTCCGCGCTTCATCGGACCCTTCCAGGTCCTCAGAAGGATTGGTGAGGTGGCTTATCGCCTGGCTCTACCACCTCAGTTGCACCGGGTGCACGACGTCTTCCACGTGTCTCAGCTGAGGAGATACGTGCACGACCCGACACACATCATTGACCATGGGGAGCTTGACGTTGACGATGGGGCGACTTTTACGGAGGTCCCGGTGGAGATAGAGGATCGACAGGAGCGGGTCCTGCGTGGGCGATCGATTCCTCTTGTGCGCATCAGATGGCAGTATGGGAATCTCCAGGAGAGCACATGGGAGCGGGAGGCTCAGATGCGTGCTCAGCTACCCTCTTTTGTTTCCCTAGTTTTTGATGTATATTTACGGGGACGTAAAGCCCTGAGGTGGGAGTAATGTAAAGACCCGTAAAATTCAAGGAAAATTTTTTCTTAATTTTCTTTAGAATTTTACAAGAGCGCGGTTTCAGACGGCACCTGATTCCGAGGCCCAGAGTGCCCGGAATCATTTTCTGAAGTTTGGCTCGGGTACGTTCAGTGAACGAACGAGCGGGAATTTCTAACTTTTGATCCGGTGCTCGGATTTGTAATCCGAGGGCACCGATGGAACCGTAGCGCCGGTATACGCTTAGGAACTCCTGTTCTGGAGTTGTGTTCATGCGAGTGTTGATAATAAAAATTGTGGATGTTTACTTTGTAATTACACTACAATTTTTATTATTTTACTCTAAGTGATATCTTTTGTTGGATGTTGGGTAACCACCCAACCTCCCATGGGAGGTTATGAGGGTGGTGGGGCCCACACGAACCCCACCCCTTCATATCCTCTAAAACCCCCTCAACTCCCACTTAAATTATGTTAACTTAAGTTATAAACCCATGACTTAAATGTAAAGAGTTAATGAGGTGAGTTGTGTGTGGTTATTGAATTTCAAACCTTTGAAATTCAAAGAGGTTGGGTTGTGTGAATAAAATAAGAAAGAGTCTTATTTTATTTTGTTAGAATTTTATCTCCTTGAGAGAGTAGGGAAGTCTTCTTCATCTTCTTCAAACTCAACGAAGAATGCGAAGAATGCCGTTCTTCAACGAAGAACTTCTCCGCCGAAGAACACAGTCCATCCGCGACGCGACGTACTTCTTCCGCGTCGTCTCTTCCGCGACGGATTTCCGCGACGAACGCCATCGACAACGACTCTTCCTCCGACGTCAAAGGAATTGACACCGATATTCCACGACTACGTCAACGTACGACTATCGAGGTAAGGGTTCTTGAGTTCGTTGTTTTCTTTTTAATTGAATTTCCTCAAGACTTGACGAAGAACGCTCAAGTACCGACGAAGAACGCCGCTCCGCTCTTCTTCGTCTTCCGTGTCAACGAGAGAGAACCGCGGGTCTGCTGCCAACTGAGTAGCTTATACTCACCCCTGCACGGGCTTTGCCCGCACTACGTTGTGTTGGTTGCAGACGACGGACAGCGTTGACCTTAGCTGAGGCTTGCAGAGCGGGACGGTACCCGGAGGTGGACCACTGGGCGGGACATGCACGGAGCGGACGGCGGGACCCGTGGAGCAGAGAAGCTATCTGTACCCACCCTTCAGGTGGGATTTCCAGTGGACAGCTCGGAGTAGCGGCTTTTACTTTTCAGTTGCTGTTTTCCCTTTCGAGTTGTACTTTACTTTCAGTTTGGGTTTGTATTCTAGCCCATTTCCTTTTCCTCACTTTTAGTTGTACTCTGCTTTTGTTTAGTGTTTACTTTCCGCTTTCTTCGTCTGTGGTGTTTGTTTACTTTTCAAGGGCAATGCCTTCCCTTTTTATCGGGATTTACGCCTTGGTGCTAGTCGCCAACCCCTGGCCTATGGAAGGCGGGCTTGAGGTAGTCACGGCACGAACCCCGAGGGCGGGTCGTGACATTATATTTTTGACTATAAAAATTCATTGGAAATATAAAATGATTTCCTACATCATAGTATTTTTTTTATAATTTTTAGACTTTAAATAAATTAAATTATTTATGAAATTATGATGATGCAGCGATTACCTCATTAATAAAGGATTTAAATAAAATGAAAAGATAATGTAAATTCTAATACATGCTCATGTCCAAACCTATTGGTTGGGTATATTTCTAACCATTATAACCTTATCCTCGAATTATATCAATGTGGGACCTTTTAAATCCGAAACTCATTTTCAAATATAGTAATATTTCTTTACTTTCCAAGAGTTCCCCTCCTCTCCTCTTATAAAAGGCCCTCAACTTTACCTCCTTACCCACACCCCCAAAGCCTTTGGCTCGGAAAAACCCTGCCCATTTTGTCTCTCCACTTCCCTCTCTTACTCCTTGAAGCCTCACTTTGGGCATAAGTGTAACACCCCAAGCTTCTACGGTACGCTTCTTTTTGAATAATGTGATAGCGTGTGTTGTACGCAACACCGAGTTCTAACACACCATAACTAATCAAACTAGCCGTTATGAATAGTAACACATACTTTTTGAAATTATAAATATTTTATATTTGAAAATGGACTTCATTTTTGGATTCGGAATATCGAATTTAGCCTAAGGTGAAATTTTGGTACATTTCGGATAACTTTCATATTTTGATGAATAGTGAAAATTAATAAATTTTAATTAAAAACAACTTTTTTAATCAAAATAATTAATAGTGATAAATTGTGAATTTGAGTGGTTTTAAAGTATATTTAGAATATATTTTTACCATTTAATATAATGTTGGTCGTTGGACATAACTTTACAATTAAACCGAACATAAACAAGTGTCAATCTTTTGATAGTTATTACCTCTTAAAAACACGTTTTTTGTTTTGACAGCGGGAATTAATTTTAAATTAATTTCTGCCACTTCTGTGTTTTGAATTTAGAAAAATGGATTCCATATTTGGAATCAGGATGTCCAAATTGTGTAAATAGGTAACTTTTATTTTTAGACATTTTGAATAATTACTGTGGTAAATATTTTATTTACCATGGTTAAGGGTAAATCCGGTAAATAAGGGTTAAAAAATAATATTATAATAATACAAAATTAACCTAAAACGTGTCCTAACCTTATTGGTTGACACATACCCGACCATGATCATCCTTGGGTTAATTTGGGGACCCCTTGGAGCCACTTGTATGTGGTAGGGACACTTTATATTAATAAAGTTAAAATAAAAATAAAAATGGCATAAGCTTACATCTTTTAGAAGAACAATTTTTACATAGGGTTATAAATGTTGGATTTTCGATTATAAATATTCATTAGAAAGATAAAGAGATTTCCTACATAATGATATTTTATTTATAATTTTTAGACATCAAATAATTTAAATTATTAATGACACAATAATGATGCAATGTTTACCTCATTAATAAATCATTTAAATAAATAAGATTATAATGATTAAAATATTATCTAAAACCTGTCCAATTCTTATTGGTTGATGTTATTTAGAATATGAGTCATCTTATCTTCGACCTCAATGATTTTTGGACCATTATAAACCGAATATAATTATATTATAAAGTAATACTTTCACTCTTTCCTAAAGAGCCCCTCTTCTCCCTTATAAAAGGAGACCACTTCTACTCATTCCTCACACCTCTCAAGCCACTTGGCTCGTCCAAACTCTGCCCAACTAAGCTCCCCACATCCCTCTCCTCCTCCTTGAAGCTTCCCCTTAGGCAGAAATCATTTCAAGAAGTCCTTTGGTTCCAACCAAAGTGAGTTACCTAAATTAAAGGTAACGATTTCTCTTAAATTATTTTCCTTTATTTTGCTTCTCCAACCCCCAAACTCTTTTTATTTCCTTTCTTTTGTAACAACACCAGTATCCTCAATATACTAGTATGTTGTTATAAGAAGTATTCAAACTACACATACACACAACTCCATCTAATTGATGATGAACATAATGTTTCTGTGGATGGCAAACTAACGCCTCACGAAACGATGATTGTTCAAATACATCTTACCGCCTCTCATGGTGGCCATTATGATGGAACTGTAATTAAATATGATATTAATGATATATATTTTATATATAAGCTTCTATAATTCCATTTTATTTCATACCATTATTCGTTTCATGTTGTATATACATACGATAATTTCATTTGAGGAAGTGCGGACTACCGCCCCCTTAAAATGATATGACTCGTTCATACCACACATGGAACGTATAAAGGATGGTGTTAATGAACTTAAGTAACATATATAAAATATTATATTATACTGGAATAGTAATATACCTATGTATCATTTGGATTCAATTCTTTTAAAATAAAAATTAAATGGAAGTAGCGTTCGTGCGTACGTACGGACTACCGTCTCCACGAACGCGGTGAGATCCATCCTCCATCGTATCCATTCAAGTATTATTCTCATTTTAGGGTTAAAAATAATGTTAATATCATTCTGATTATGAATAATATTTAATCTATCCATTAAAAACATGTCTTACATAACCAAACATTTAAGAAGAACGAATCGATTATCACCTGAAACGACGATAATACTAAGATATTATTAATAAAGCAATGTTAAAAGATCATATATGATATCATATTAATGTATATGATTCTTGTATAATTGAATAACAATTATTTCACCATTATACAGGAGGTTAACCGACCCAACCAAGGAAAAGTACAAGGTAAGGGTTTATTTCACAATCTCTTCATTATCTGAGGTTGTTTATACGTAATAATCTACTGGGATATCTTTATCATCCACATCCATGTTTCTTAAAAATGTATTTCAAACATTTTTACTATTTACAAGAATATGGGTTAAAGTCATTTATACCCTTGTTTGACTTTTTATAAGAGGTTTATAAAGGAATCTTTCTGTCGTTTTCAAAACAAGGTCCTTTTTAACCTTTTCGACAGAATTGAGGTAAGAATGTTTTTTTAACTTATACGGCGGGTGCGGTTATTTTACGCCGTTATAAAATCTTCAAAGTTTTCCTTACAAGCTTATAAGAATATTTTCAAAGAAAATGTTTTATTTTATATGGATCTTAAATGATTTCAAAATAAAAGGAGATATTTCTTTAAAAAGAATTTTGATTTCATCTATGTCAACATCCTTTGATGGATTTTAAGATTATTTGAAGTTGATTTATTATGATACAAAACTTCTATATTGTATTGAAGGTTTTGTGATATGTTTGACTATGGATGTGCTATTTTTATACCATTCATAGTTTATGGTGAAATTATTGACATTTCGTATGCTAGTTTTAATACGAATGTTTATGTTATGTTTAAACCTTTTCATATGGGAATGCATTGGACTTAATAAGTGACGGGTGGAGCCCGCTATAGCTCCTCGATGCATCGGTAGGTCTCATGAGACAAACTAGTGTCTTGGAACAAGGCCTTGACAAAATCTTATTTGTAGTCTTGGCACGAGGCCTTGGCTATGTGGTTATGATAGTCTGGCATTATGCATTCCAACATTATGAAAGTGGTTATTGATTTTTGCATGTGATTATTCGATTAGTAGAATATCCATGTGAATAAGTAAATGGCATTATTTCATTTTACTTTTGCCATACTATGTTGAAGTTAAAGTTTAAAAGGCTTTTGTTTTAGTAATGCATTGCCTTAAATGTTTATTCTTATTTATGAAAGTTTCCGCTATATTGTTATCCTTACTGGGAATTTGAGCTCACCCCTTTTCTATGTTTTATTTTCCCAGGAAGTGAAGATGTAAGTTATGAATGACCTGCAGGGATATTATGAGGGGATTATAGTGTGGACTGTGGAAACATTATGTTGTTGTAGTAGTTTTTCATTTTATGATGTAATGTAAAACTTATGAATATATCTAGTGTTTCCAAGGCTACTAAACCAATCGGTCTTTCGAGATTTGATCTTTCTTGTGATCATGCCAATGTTATGTAATAATGAACCGACTCTGGGTAACTGGGGTCGGGGCGTTACAGTTGGTATCAGAGGAAGTTTAGTACAAACCTTGGAAGCTAGATTTAGATAAACTCTGATTAGAGCACGTAGACCTAAGATGAACTTTGAGGATTAGTATAGAAGAACTTCCTAGAATTTTGGTATTGTAGAGATTTTGTGAGTTTTCCGAGCAATACATCCCTGTCTGGATACTAGCAGGTAGAGGCGGCTCTGGCACAGATGTACCTAGGGGTAAAACCCGAAAACACCGCTTTGAGCTAGACTCGAACGGGAACTGGTGCACGACAACGGGCCTTGCTGCACTCTTGGTTACGACACTCCCGGGGGATATGCTTAGGATAACTCTCATTTTCTTTACAAATCATTATGAAGGGTTTATGAGTATATACTTCCTCAAAGAAAACATTTTTATGATTATGGATTATATCCATAAATAGTTCAATTTATGTTAAGTGTTTTATAAGTATGGGATTATGTATTTTGATTCATAAACTGATCTAGTTTATGCCATTGTTTAGAAATGGCGCCTAGTGGAAGAAATGGAAACCGTATCAATGCACGCACTCCATGTAGGGATTGCCCTCCTGCCCAAAATAATTATAGTGGGGCTGGTGATGCAACTGGTGCTGATCAGCTAATCACCATACTGGGACAACTTACTCAGGTTATGAATAATAACCTTACCCGTATGGAGCACCCTGATCCGCAGCGTGGAGGATCAATGTTAGATCGATTCATTAGGAAAAAACCACCAACGTTCAATGGGAATACAAATCCCTTAGTAGCTGAGCAATGGATATTTTCCCTAGAGAAATTATTTCAGGCTTTGGGGAGCAGTGAAAGGGAAAAAGTTATCATGGTAGTTTACCGCCTCACTGGAGATGCTGATCAATGGTGGTCATTGATTCAGAACATGAAGGAAGATTATGAAGTATCAAATATGGAATGGAGGGAGTTCAAAGATCTGTTTTTAGAAAAATACTTCCCTCGCGACCATCGAGCAGATATGGAAAGGCAATTTCTGAGTCTGAGACAGAAGGAGGATGAGAATGTCACAAAGTATGAGGCTAACTTTACAAGGTTAGCGAGGTACGCTGGAGATTATATTCACAACCCAAGAAGTAAGATTGATCATTTCTTTGATGGGTTAAAACCATTTCTCCGTCGAGCATTAGTCTCACAATCCTTTTCATCGTACGAAGACATTGTCTCATGTGCTATCAAGACCGAAAAGGAATTATCTAAGTCTTATGACTTTAAAGGAAAGCAAGAGAAGAAGAGACCTGCTGATCTATCTGGGAATGGAAATAAGGGGAAGAAGGGAAAGGTTGAATATCCATCTTGTGGTAAATGCGGGAA
This sequence comes from Viscum album, assembly GCA_963277665.1. NCBI lineage: Eukaryota > Viridiplantae > Streptophyta > Magnoliopsida > Santalales > Viscaceae > Viscum > Viscum album. The sequence continues at coordinate 54,602,326 of OY728132.1, read as the reverse complement.
GAAACATCCTGGTACTTTCTTGAAGGGAATGGGAGTCTGTTACAAGTGTGGTGAAAAAGGCCACCAAGCTCATGATTGCAAGGGGAAGAAGGAAGCTACCAACGTTCAGTGCTACAATTACAGGGAGATGGGGCATTATTCAAATGCATGCCCTAAGCGTCAGGAGAACTTACCTCAGAAAAGGCCGAGGGATCAAGGCCAGGCTTATGCTATCACTACTGCTGAGGTAGAAGCTCCGAAAGACGTGGTGGCAGGTAATTTAATGGTTTCCTCAAGTTTAGCAAATGCATTATTTGATTCTGGATCATCGAATTGTTTCATATCTTCCCAGTTTGCTAAGAAAATTAGATATTTCCAATTTGATTTAATAAGGGAGTTGTCAGTTAAAACTCCTAAGGGAAGTATCGTTGCAACAAAGTTTTGTGAATCAGTCCCCATTAGAGCACATAAGTTTTCTTTATCTGCTGATCTCATCGTCATACCTATGATTGAGTTTGATATAATCCTCGGTATGGACTGGCTTTCGGACTATGATGCGAAGATTTATTGTAAGAAGAAAGAGGTTACGATTCTTGATGATAATGATAAGGAACACCTTATTTTTAGAGAAGAATCGTCACCACCTAATTCTTATTTAGATCCACCCTCAATAGCTCAACTAAATTCAATTTTTGGGGAGGAAGAGAATGAAATAACTGCGGGTGAGGAAAGGAATGTTCAAATAGAGGATGTATCTATTGTGAAAGAATTTGTAGATGTATTTCCAGAAGATTTACCTGTACATCCTCCAGAATGAGAAGTTGAGTTTTCCATTGATTTGATTCCTGGATCAAGGCCTATATCGAAGACCCCTTATAGAATGGCCACTGTAGAGTTAGTCGAACTAAAGAAACAACTAGAGGAATTGAGTAATAAGGGATTTATTCGCCCTAGTGTTTCTCCATGGGGAGCCCCTGTTCTTTTTGTTAAAAAGAAAGATGAATCTATGAGGTTATGTATCGACTACAGGGATATCAATGCTATAACGATAAAGAACAAGTACCCCTACCTCGTATTGATGATTTATTTGACCAACTGCATGGAGCTCAATACTTTTCAAAGATTGACCTTCGATCTAGATACCATCAGTTGTGTGTGAAGAAGGAAGACATTCCGAAGACAGCATTTCGAACCAGGTACGGGCATTACGAGTTTACTGTAATGCCGTTTGGATTGACTAATGCACCCTCTGTATTCATGGATCTGATGAATAGAGTTTTCAAGGAGTATCTCGATGAATTTGTGGTGGTATTTATTGATGATATCTTGGTATACTCCAAAACCTACGAAGATCATGAAAATCACTTGCGCATTATCTTGAAGACTCTGAGGAGGCATGAATTATATGGGAAGTTTAGAAAGTGTGAATTCTGGCTTCATGAGATTTCTTTTCTTGGCCATATTGTCTCCAAAGATGGAATCTCCGTTGATCCTTCTAAGACCAAAGCAATCCAAGAATGGCCAGCACCTACGAGTATAACTGAGGTACGCAGTTTTATTGGTTTGGCAGGTTATTATCGACGTTTCGTCCAGAATTTTGCCCGATTGGCTAACCCATTAACGAAGCTCACACGTAAAGGGGTTAAATTTGTTTGGACAAAAGAGTGTGAAGAATGTTTCGAAGAACTGAAGAGAAGATTAGTCAATGCTCCTATATTGACTCTACCATCGGGGAATGATGGGTTCGTTATTTATAGTGATGCATCGAAGAAAGGACTTGGCTGTGTCCTTATGCAGAATGATATAGTTATTGCCTATGCATCACGACAGTTGAAAATTCATGAACAAAACTATCCTACTCATGATCTCGAGTTAGCAGCAGTGATCTTTGCTTTGAATATATGGAGGCACTACCTCTATGGTGAAAAATGTGAGATTTATACTGATCACAAGAGTTTGAAGTATATTTTCTCACAAAAATAACTCAACATGAGGCAAAGGAGATGGCTTGAATTACTCAAGGATTATGATTGTACGATACACTACCACCCGGGGAAAGCAAACAAAGTAGCAGATGCTTTGAGCAGAAAAGACCATGGAGTTCTGAACATGATGAGAATTGAAAGGGATCCAATTTTCATGGATCTAGTGAAGATGGACATGGGAATAACCAGGGAAGGTGAAACATCAATGCTTTTTCAAATGGTTGCCAAACCATCTTTACTAGAAAGGATTAAGAGTTCTCAGACCGATGATGAAGAATTCCAAAAGAAGATTAAAGCTGTGAATGATGGGAGATTGAGAGACTTTGTGTATGAAGATGGAATTTTGAAATTCGGGAAAAGACTTTGTGTTCCCAATATACCTGATCTAAAAAGGGAATTGCTGGATGATGCTCATAGTTCCAATTTCTCTATACACCCTGGGAGAACCAAAATGTATAGAGATTGGAAAGAACATTTTTGGTGGGACAACATGAAGAGGGAGATTGCTGATTTTGTGTCAAGATGTATGGTTTGTCAACAAGTGAAAGCTGGAAGGCAATAGCCTGGAGGAGTCATGCAACCTCTTCCTATACCGGAGTGGAAATGGGACAATATTACGATGGACTTTGTCATGGGGCTACCGAAGACTCCTAGAAGGAACGATGCAATATGGGTTATTGTTGATCGTCTTACCAAGTCAGCACATTTTCTTGCTATAAGAGAAGATCTACCCCTGGAACGTCTAGCAAGACTATACATTAATGAAGTTGTGAGACTTCATGGAGTACCCCTATCGATTGTTTCTGATCGTGATCCCCGTTTTACTTCAAGATTTTGGAAAAGTCTTCAGAAATCCCTGGATACTGAACTTAATTTGAGCACTGCTTACCACCCTCAGACAGATGGACAATCAGAATGGACTATTCAAACCTTAGAAGACATGTTGAGATCTTGCTCACTTGACTTTCAGGGTATGTGGGATCAATATTTACCACTGGTAGAATTTTCCTATAACAATAGCTTCCATTCGAGTATACAGATGGCACCATATGAAGCGTTATACGGAAAGAGTTGTCGTACACCAACCTGTTGGGATGACGTTGGTGAAAGAAAACTTGTAGGCCCAGAACTGGTGGAGGAAACGGTGGAAAAGGTGAAAGTAATCCAAAATCACATCAAAGCAGCTCAAAGTAGGCAGAAGAGCTATGCCGATAATCGAAGGAAGGATTTGGAATTTCAAGTCGGTGATCATGTTTTCCTAAAGGTATCTCCATGGAAGGAAGTCATACGTTTTGGAAAGAAAGGTAAATTGAGTCCCAGGTACATCGGACCTTTCGAAATTCTAGAACGAATTGGGGCTGTAGCTTACCGATTGGCAATGCCGCCAAGTCTCTCCAAAGTTCACGATGTGTTCCACGTATCTCTATTGAGGAAATACATGCCTGATCCGACGCATGTAATCACCTATGAGGAATTAGAACTGGAACCCGATCTGTCTTATTGCGAAGAGCCCGTCAACATTCTTGATACAAGAGAACAAGTACTGAGAAACCGGACGACACGTCTGGTAAAAGTTTTGTGGAGAAACCATAAGATGGAAGAGGCAACGTGGGAACCCGAGGAACTTATGATGAAGAACCACCTGAGTCTTTTTATGCAGTAATACCCTAGAAATTGCGAGGACGCAATTATTTGAAGTAGGGGAGAATGTAACACCCCAAGCTTCTACGGTACGCTTCTCTTTGAATAATGTGATAGCGTGTGTTGTACGCAACACCGAGTTCTAACACACCATAACTAATCAAACTAGCCGTTATGAATAGTAACACCTACTTTTTGAAATTATATATATTTTATATTTGAAAATGGACTTCATTTTTGGATTCGGAATATCGAATTTAGCCTAAGGTGAAATTTTGGTACATTTCGGATAACTTTCATATTTTGATGAATAGTGAAAATTACTAAATTTTAATTAAAAACAACTTTTTTAATCAAAATAATTAATAGTGATAAATTGTGAATTTGAGTGGTTTTAAAGTATATTTAGAATATATTTTTACCATTTAATATAATGTTGGTCGTTGGACATAACTTTACAATTAAACCGAACATAAACAAGTGTCAATCTTTTGATAGTTATTGCCTCTTAAAAACACGTTTTTTGTTTTGACAGCGGGAATTAATTTTAAATTAATTTCTGCCACTTCTGTGTTTTGAATTTAGAAAAATGGATTCCATATTTGGAATCAGGATGTCCAAATTGTGTAAATAGGTAACTTTTATTTTTAGACATTTTGAATAATTACTGTGGTAAATATTTTATTTACCATGGTTAAGGGTAAATCCGGTAAATAAGGGTTAAAAAATAATATTATAATAATACAAAATTAACCTAAAACGTGTCCTAACCTTATTGGTGGACACATACCCGACCATGAGCATCCTTGGGTCAATTTGGGGACCCCTTGGAGCCACTTGTATGTGGTAGGGACACTTTATATTAATAAAGTTAAAATAAAAATAAAAATGGCATAAGCTTACATCTTTTAGAAGAACAATTTTTACATAGGGTTATACATGTTGTATTTTCGATTATAAATATTAATTAGAAATCTAAAGAGATTTCCTACATAATGATATTTTATTTATAATTTTTAGACATCAAATAATTTAAATTATTAATGACACAATAATGATGCAATGTTTACCTCATTAATAAATCATTTAAATAAATAAGATTATAATGATTAAAATATTATCTAAAACCTGTCCAATTCTTATTGGTTGATGTTATTTAGAATATGAGTCATCTTATCTTCGACCTCAATGATTTTTGGACCATTATAAACCGAATATAATTATATTATAAAGTAATACTTTCACTCTTTCCTAAAGAGCCCCTCTTCTCCCTTATAAAAGGAGACCACTTCTACTCATTCCTCACACCTATCAAGCCACTTGGCTCGTCCAAACTCTGCCCAACTAAGCTCCCCACATCCCTCTCCTCCTCCTTGAAGCTTCCCCTTAGGCAGAAATCATTTCAAGAAGTCCTTTGGTTCCAACCAAAGTGAGTTACCTAAATTAAAGGTAACGATTTCTCTTAAATTATTTTCCTTTATTTTGCTTCTCCAACCTCCAAACTCTTTTTATTTCCTTTATTTTGTAACAACACCAGTATCCTCAATATACTAGGATGTTGTTATAAGAAGGATTCAAACTACACATAAACACAACTCCATCTAATGGATGATGAACATAATGTTTCTGTGGATGGCAAACTAACGCCTCACGAAACGATGATTGTTCAAATACATCTTACCGCCTCTCATGGTGGCCATTATGATGGCACTGTAATTAAATATGATATTAATGATATATATTTTATATATAAGCTTCTATAATTCCATTTTATTTCATACCATTATTCGTTTCATGTTGTATATACATACGATAATTTCATTTGAGGAAGTGCGGACTACCGCCCCCTTAAAATGATATGACTCGTTCATACCACACATGGAACGTATAAAGGATGGTGTTAATGAACTTAAGTAACATATATAAAATATTATATTATACTGGAATAGTAATATACCTATGTATCATTTGGATTCAATTCTTTTAAAATAAAAATTAAATGGAAGTTGCGTTCGTGCGTACGTACGGACTACCGTCTCCACGAACGCGGTGAGATCCATCCTCCATCGTATCCATTCAAGTATTATTCTCATTTTAGGGTTAAAAATAATGTTAATATCATTCTGATTATGAATAATATTTAATCTATCCATTACAAACATGTCTTACATAACCAAACATTTAAGAAGAACGAATCGATTATCACCTGAAACGACGATAATACTAAGATATTATTAATAAAGCAATGTTAAAAGATCATATATGATATCATATTAATGTATATGATTCTTGTATAATTTAATAACAATTATTTCACCAATATACAGGAGGTTAACCGACCCCAACCAAGGAAAAGTACAAGGTAAGGGTTTATTTCACAATCTCTTCATTATCTGAGGTTGTTTATACGTAATAATCTACTGGGATATCTTTATCATCCACATCCATGTTTCTTAAAAATGTATTTCAAACATTTTTACTATTTACAAGAATATGGGTTAAAGTCATTTATACCCTTGTTTGACTTTTTATAAGAGGTTTATAAAGGAATCTTTCCATCGTTTTCAAAACAAGGTCCTTTTTAACCTTTTCGACAGAATTGAGGTAAGAATGTTTTTTTTAACTTATACGGCGGGTGCGGTTATTTTACGCCGTTATAAAATCTTCAAAGTTTTACTTACAAGATTATAAGAATATTTTCAAAGAAAATGTTTTATTTTATATGGATCTTAAATGAATTCAAAATAAAAGGAGATATTTCTTTAAAAAGAATTTTGATTTCATCTATGTCAACATCCTTTGATGGATTTTAAGATTATTTGAAGTTGATTTATTATGATACAAAACTTATATAGTGTATTGAAGGTTTTGTGATATGTTTGACTATGGATGTGCTATTTTTATACCATTCATAGTTTATGGTGAAATTATTGACATTTCGTATGCTAGTTTTAATACGAATGTTTATGTTATGTTTAAACCTTTTCATATGGGAATGAATTGGACTTAATAAGTGACGGGTGGAGCCCGCTATAGCTCCTCGATGCATCGGTAGGTCTCATGAGACAAACTAGTGTCTTGGCACAAGGCCTTGACAAAATCTTATTTGTAGTCTTGGCACGAGGCCTTGGCTATGTGGTTATGATAGTCTGGCATTATGCATTCCCACATTATGAAAGTGGTTATTGATTTTTGCATGTGATTATTCGATTAGTAGAATATCCATGTGAATAAGTAAATGGAATTATTTCATTTTACTTTTTCCATACTATGTTGAAGTTAAAGTTTAAAAGGCTTTTGTTTTAGTAATGCATTGCCTTAAATGTTTATTCTTATTTATGAAAGTTTCCGCTATATTGTTATCCTTACTGGGCATTTGAGCTCACCCCTTTTCTATGTTTTATTTTTCCCAGGAAGTGAAGATGTAAGTTATGAATGACCTGTAGGGATATTATGAGGGGATTATAGTGTGGACTTTGGAAACATTATGTTGTTGTAGTAGTTTTTCATTTTATGATGTAATGTAAAACTTATGAATATATCTAGTGTTTCCAAGGCTACTAAACCAATCGGTCTTTCGAGATTTGATCTTTCTTGTGATCATGCCAATGTTATGTAATAATGCACCGACTCTGGGTAACTGGGGTCGGGGCGTTACAATAAGTCTTCCCAAGGAAGCCTTTGAGCTCAAACCCAAGGGAGTTACCCTATTTTAAGGTAATGTATTCACTTGAGTCCTTTTGTTTTATTTTGCTTCTCCAACCCACTAAAATCTTTTTATTCATTTCCTTTCTAACAACTCCAGTATCTTAAATATACTAGGATGTTGTTATAAGAAGGATTCGATCTACACTTACACACACCTACATCTAATGGTTAAAGAACATACTGTTTCCGTGGATGGTGAATTTATGCCTCCCGAAACGATGATTGTTCAACATTATTTTAACACCTTAAAAGGTGGCCATTAAAAGGACACTATATTTATATATGATATATAATATGTTTATGTTTTCCTTAACCTTCTGTATTTTTCATTTTGGGCATACCTTTATGGTTTCCATTATGGGTAAACGCGATATCTTCATTTAAGGAAGTGCGGACTACCGCCCCCACAAAGTGATTTGATTCGTTAAATACCATATGTGGGACGTATAAAGGATGGAACTATGATATTATATATGATATTATACTGGAATTATAATATACCTTTATATCATTATGATTCCATTCTATAAAATACAAAATAGAAATGAAAGTAGCGTTCATGCGTACGTACGGCTTACCGTCTCAATGAACAGTGCATTTCATTTCTTACCTCTAAATGATTATGTAATATTATAAATGCATGAATGTACTGGATATATATGACATATATAATATCTACATCATGAATACCATTATGGATATAATGGATACATGAAAAACTTGTTATTATAAAGGGCTTATTTTTGACTCAAGTACCAATGATCGTTAAAACGACCGTTATTAACTTAAATAATAACATAGTGTTCATGACATGGAAATAAGTAATATAAAAGGAATAATGAACTTGAAAAAGGTTCTTAAACAAGTTGAAATTAACTCAAGTTTATTATTCAGGAGATTAAAGAATTACCGAGTCAATTCGGACCCGAGGTATGGGACTTCGTCTCAATCTCCTTTCATTGAGGCATATTTTATTTTATACACAACTTTCTTTTATAAGGTGTATAAACCCCTTTGACTTTTACGTTTATCCAAAAGGAATATTTTTTATATGAAGCATTTTACAATACGTCAAAATGGAATGTTTTTGTCGTACGTATGCGACGACAACGACTTCTCCACCGCCGTGACCATTATTTGAGTTTTGGCTTCCTCTACAAGCCATACCTTCTTTCTAAAAGAAAAATAAATACCATGTTTTACTTTTCTTTTATTTTGGTATTGAAAATTGTTTTCATAATGTTTTTATATCAATGTTTTGTATTTATATCTTGTGATTGAAAGGTGGAAATGATATGTTTTCCTTTATGCATGTTTTATGTGATACGATTATGTTGAGGTTCTTGGGCATTATTATGAAGACGTGTGGTTCCTGGATAAACTAAGGGCGAGAGAGCCCGATATAGCTCTCCAATGCATTGGGTAACGTGAAGGAGTGAAACGTTATGTTTTCTCTGAAAATATTTAGGGAATATACTATGATGGGTATTCCAAACGTAACCAAGAGGGTTACTCTCTACGTAAGAATGTTATGAATGCATCAAGTTACCTTTATGTCTTATGATTTATATGATTTATTCATGATTTGATGAGGTATGTTAAAGTGATTATGTTTTATGGGTAAAGTATGATTTCATTCTTATGTATATATGTACACATGTTTCCTTTCCATATTTTTATATCCCTTACTGAGCTTTTTATGCTCATCCCATGTTTTTTGAAATGTTTTTCAGAGGTCAAGGGAAAGGTATATGATATGATGATAGTGTTAAGGAAGTGTCAAGAAAGAATCCATGTTTTATTTTACATATGTTTCCATTGATGGGAAAGAAGAATACTAACTTTATGTAACCACTTTGTTTATATGTGGAATGTAATGCAAGTTCTATGATCTAATTCTCTAAAACTCTAAACCCGAAAAGATCTTCAATGTGTAATCTTGTAATAACTCGAGATTAAGTATGGTTTAAGGCTTGGGCCTTATACAGATAAGGATAAAATTAATGGGAGGTTAAAATATTGACATATAGGATAAAAATAATGTACATGAATTAGTAGAGAGCGATGGAGAACATGGTCCTGAGAAATTTAATGACCAAAAACCACAAATCATTTGGGGTTAAAAGGCCTTCAATTCATCAGAAATGAAAGTCAAATATTATTTTTTTTGTTTTAGTATCATTTTAATAATATTAAGGGATTATTTTACTATCAATATAATTAATATAATAATATATAGTGACAAAATTTATTTCCATTTTTTAAGAATAATTTCATTCTTTGGTTGGGATTCGATCAATTTCGAATACATCTATTAATCCAATAAATAATAATCCAAGATGAATTCTTCATGCATGAAGCACTAAAATTAACATTTAATGGATATTAATATCCATAAAAAATTATAATACATTATTCTTGTAAAATCCCAAGTAAGTAATGAATAATAGATATTTTTATCTATGTCTATTAATGAATTAGATATTGTTTTAGAGGCTTAAAATGAAAATAAATCTAATCTTAAGCATGGAATACACTAATATTTTTAAAAGATTGTTTTACTGCCTTTTGATGGAAATCCATTTTTGAATCTATCTTTTGACAATTTTATAAACTATGTTTGTAAAAATAAACTTATTCTTTATGATTGGGACATCAAAATTTACTTTGTGTGAATTTTTGGTATTTTTCTGACAATGTTCATATTTTAATGAATAGTGAAAAATATTGCATTTTACATCAAAACTGCTTTTTAATCTTATTTATTTATATGATTATATTATATTTTGAATTGGTTTTGAAGTGAAATTAGAATATATTTTTACCATTTAATCCAATGGTGGTCATTTGATTCAATTTCACTTTGAAATTGGACTTAAACTGGTGTCAATCTTTCGATACTTATTGTTTCATAAAAACATGCTATTTGTCATGACAGCGGGAATTAATTATTAAATTAATTAATGTAACTTATATGATTTGAATTTTGTAAAATAGACATCATTTTTTAATTCAGAATATCAAATATATCTTTGGGTGATGTTTTGATATTTTTCTAAAAAACTTAAATTTTTGATGAATAGCGAAACCACTAAGCGATACTTATAAAAACTGATTTTCCATTTAAATGAAAATTTTCCACCTTTGTGTTTTGAATTTAAAAAATCCGAAATACATGGTTTTCATTAAGAAGTAAAATGTGGTTCAATGGGATTAAAATAAATTTTTGGTGAATAATAACTTATTAAGTTTTTAATCACGATTATTGGTAATTAGTGTAGTTTAAGGTAAAAATAATGTTTTAATAATATGAAATGACCTAGAAACATGTCCTAACCTTATTGGATGTGTAAAGGCCGACCAAGAAAATCCATGGGTAATCTTGGGGACCCCATGGAGCCACTTTGGTTGGGAAATGACATAAATAACTTTTTATTTAATGTAAAAGTAAAAATGACACAAACATTATATGTTTTACGAAAACAATTTTTAAATGGCGTTATACAAGTCAGATTTTTGACTATAAATATTAATTGGAAAGATAAAAGTATTTCCTACATCATAGTATTTTTTGTATAATTTTTAGTCTTTAAATAAATTAAATTATGTATGACATCATGATGATGCACCGATTACCTCATTAATAAAGGTTTTAAATAAAATGAGAAGATAATGTAACATCTATAACCTAAAAATGTCCAAAACCTATTGGGTGGGTATATTTTGAACCCTTATCACCTTATAGTCTAATTATATCAATGTGGGACCGTTTAAATACGAAAATAATTTTCAAATAAAGTAATATTTCTTTACTTTCCAAGAGTGCCCCTCCTCTCCTCTTTTAAAAGGCCCTCACCTCTACCTCGTTAACCACACTACCAAAGCCTTTGGATCGGCCAAACCCTGCCGATTTTGTCTATCCACATCCCTATATTACTCTTTGAAGCCTCACTTTGGGCAGGAGTCTTCCCAAGGAAGCCTTTGAGCTCAAACCAAAGGGAGTTACCCGATTTTAAGGTAATGTCTTCACTTGAGACCTTTTGTTTTATTTTGCTTCTCCAACCACCTAAAATATTTTTATTTATTTGATTTGTAACAAATAAAGTATCTTCAGTATACTATCATGTTTTTATAAGAAGTATTCAAGCTACACTTACACACACCTACATCTAATCGTTAAAGAACATACTGTTTCCATGGATGGTGAATTTATGCCTCCTGAAACAATGATTGTTAAACATTCTTTTAACACCTTAAAAGGTGGCCATTACGATGAAACTATATTTATATATGATATATAATATGTTTAGGTTTTCCTTAAGCTTATGTATTTTTCATTTTGGGCATACCTTTATTGTTTCCATTATGGGTAACCGCGATATCTTCATTTAAGGAAGTGTGGACTACCGCCCCCTCAAAGTGATTTGATTCATTAAATACCATATGTGGGACGTATAAAGGATGGAACCATTATATTATATATGATATTATACTTTAATTATAATATAACTTTATATCATTATGATTCCTTTCTATAAAATACGAAATAGAAATGAAAGTAGCGTTCATGCGTACGTACGGCTTACCGTCTCCATGAACGGTGCATTTAATTTCTTACCTCTAAATGATTATGTAATATTATAAATGCATGCATGTAATGGATATATATTACATATATAATATCTACATCATAAATACCATTCTGGATATAATAGATACATGAACAACTTGTAATTATAAAGGGCTTATTTTTGACTCAAGTACCAATGATCATTAAAACGACCGTTATTAACTTAAATAATTACATAGTGTTCATGACATGGCAATAAGTGATATAAAAGGAATAATGAACTTTAAAAAGGTTCTTAATCAAGTATAAATTAACTCAAGTTTATTATTCAGGAAATTAAAGAATGATCGAGTCAAGTCGGAACCGAGGTATGGGACTTCGTCTCAATCTCCTTTCATTGAGGCATATTTTATTTATACACAACCTTCTTTTATACGGTGTATAAACCCCTTTGACTTTTATGTTTATCCAAAAGGAATCTTTTTTGTACGAAGTGTTTTACAAAACAACAAAAGGGAATGTTTTTTTCATACGTATGCAGAGAAAATGACTTCTCCACCGTCGTAACCATTATTTGAGTTTCAGCTTCCTCTACAAGCCATAATTTTTTTTAGAAAAATGAATACAATGTTTTACTTTTCTTTTATTTCGGTATTGAAAATGGTTTTCATAATATTTTTATATCAATGTGTGGTATTTATATCTTGTTATTGAAAGGTGGAAATATTATGTTTCCTTTACGCATGTTTTATGTGATACGATTATGTTGAGGTTCTTGGGAATTATTATGAAGACGGGTGGTTCCGTGATAGACTAAGGGCGGGTGAGCCCGATATAGCTCTCCAATGCATTGGGTAATGCGAAGGAGTGAAACGTTAAGGTTTCTCCGAAGAGATTTAGGGAATATACTATGATGGGTATTCCAAACGTAACCAAGAGGGTTACTACCTATGTAAGAATGTTATGAATTCCTCATGTTACCTTTTATGTCTTATGATTTCTATGATTTATTCATGATCTGATGAGGTATGATAAAGTGCTTATGTTTTATGGGTAAAGTATGATTTCATTCTTATGTATATATGTACCCATGTTTCCTTTCCATATTTTTATATCCCTTACTGAGCTTTTTATGCTCATCGCAAGTTTTTTGAAATGTTTTTCACAGGTCAAGGGAAAGGTATATGATATGATGATAGTGTCATGGAAGTGTCAAGAAAGAATCCATGTTTTATTTTAAATATGTTTCCACTGATGGGAAACAAGAATACTAACTTTATGTAACCACTTTGTTTATATGTGGAATGTAATGCATGTTCTATGATCTAATTCTCTAAAACTCTAAACCCGAAAAGATCCTCAATGTGTAATCTTGTAATAACTCAAGATTAAGTAAGGTTTAAGGCTGGGGCCTTATAGTTGGTATCAAAGGTCGGTTTAGACAACTTTAGGAGTTAGAAAATTGTAAAATTATAAGTTAATTTATGGTATAATTGAAATGATATAGCATTTAAAGATTACCATGTTGCTTCGCCTAAGGTATTTCTTTAATAAGAATGGTTTTCCATAGAGGAAATAGAACATATTTTATGGGAAGGCATATAGAGGGAAATGACCTTTCAAATTAGTATCCATTGATGGTCAGAATCAGAACTAAACAGTTTGTTGTAGTGATGGTTGAGTTGACTCAGGTGAAAAATGTTGGTTTTTTTATTGATGATATTTTGGTGTTTTATAAAAGTAAATAGGAGCAGGAAAGTCATTTAAGGGTTATCTTGAAAACCTTAAAAGAAAAGAAACTATATGGAAAATTCAAAAAGTGTGAGTTTTGGTTACAACAAATTTCTTTCCTGGGTTACATTGTTTCAAAAGATGGAATAACTATTGATCCTGCAAAAACAAAAGTTGTTGAAGAATGGCCAAGACCCACAAATGTAACTGAGATCCATAGTTTTCTTGGTTTGGTAGGTTACTACCGAAGGTTTGTTGAAATTTTTTCACGGTTATCTAGTCCAATGACTAAGATAACTCGGAAGGGTGTTAAGTTCATCTGGAAAAAAGAATGTGATGATTGTTTTTAGGAGTTGAAGAGAATATTGGTGAATGCTTCAGTTTTGGCACTTCCTTCCAAGAATGGTGAGTTTGTTATCTACAGCAATGCTTCATTGAAAGGACATGGTTGTGTCCTAATGCAGAATGATCAGGTAATTGCTTATGCTTCACGACAGTTGAAAACTCATGAGGTAAATTACCCTACACATGATTTGGAATTAGCTGTTGTTGTTTTTTCTTTAAAAATTTGGAGGCCTCATTTGTGTGGAGTAAAGTGTGAAATATATACTGATCACAAAATTTTAAAGTATATATTCACTCAGAAAAAGTTAAACATGAGACAGAGGAGATGGCTGGAATTAATCAAGGAGTATGATTATACAATTCATTACCATCAGGGAAAAGAAAATAAAGTGGCTGATGCTTTGAGTCGAAAAAGTAATGCTTCATTAGCAATGTTGCGTTTGGAACGTGATCCTTTGGTTAAGGATTTGATGAACTTTGGCATAGAAGTTGTTGGTGCAGGATGTTCTTGTATTTTGTTTCAGCTATCAGTGAGATCATCTCTATCAGACAGAATCAAGCAAGCACAGAAGCAAGATAGTGAGTTGTAGAAAAAGGTAGAGCTGGTTCAGAAAGGTAAGTTTCCTGCATTCAACACTGAGAATGATTGCATTTTGAGATTTGGGAAGAGATTGTGTGTGCCTTGTGATTAACAGTTGAAGAGAGAGTTGTTATGTGAAGCTCATAGTTCTCCGTTTTCTATTCGTCCAGGCAGTACTAAGATGTATAGAGATCTTCGGGAGTATTACTGGTGGGATGGAATGAAAAGAGATATTGCTGATTTTACTGTGAAGTGTTTGACTTGTCAGCAGGTTAAAGCAGAGCGGCAGTTACCGAAAGGGATGCTTTAGCCTCTACCCGTGCCAGAGTGGAAATGGGAGAATATATCCATGGACTTTGTTGTGAGATTACCGAAGACATCTCGAGGTAATAATGCAATCTGGGTTATTGTTGATCGCTTGACTAAATCTTCTCATTTCCTTCATATTAGAGATACTTTCTCTCTAGATCAACTTTCTCGATTGTACCTTAAAGAGATAGTCAGGTTGCATGGAGTTCCTATATCCATTGTATCCGATCGTGATCTCAGGTTCACTTCTAACTTTAGGAAAGGCCTTCAGAAGTCATTGGGTACTGAATTAAATTTTAGTACAACATTTCATCCTCAATCAGATGGGCAGTCAGAACGAACAATTCAGACTTTGGAGGATATTCTACGTGCTTGTTTTATGGATTATCAGGGAATTGGGACCGACATATTTCTTTGGTTGAATTTTCATATAATAAAAGTTTTCATTCCAGTATACAGATGGCACCATTTGAGGCGTTATATGGGAAGTGGTGTCGAACTCCAGCTTTCTGGGATGAAGTGGGTGAATGGAAGTTTATGGGACCAGAATTGGTAGAAGAGATGGCAGAAAAAGTTCAGTTGATTCAGAAACACATGAGAACAGCTCAGAGCAGGCAGAAGAGTTATGCAGACAACAGGAGGAAGGATCTAACTTTTGAGGTAGGTGATCATGTTTTTCTCAAAGTATCACCATGGAAAAGTGTGATGCGATTTGGTAAGAAAGGAAAGCCAAGTCCAAGGTTCATTGGACCATATGAAATTCTGAAGAGTGTTGGATCAGTTTCATACAGAGTGGATTTACCTCCGAGTTTATCTCAGGTACATAATGTTTTTCATCTTCGATGCTGAGAAAGTACATGCTAGATCCATCTCATGTTTTGAGTCCAGAGGTAGTTCAGCTGGAAGAGAAACTATCTTATGAGGAACAACCGGTCTAGATTCTTGACAACAGGGAGCAAGTGTTACAAAATAAGGTGATTAATTAGGTAAAGGTTTTGTGAAAAAACCACATGATGGAAGAGGCAACATGGGAATCTGAAAATGCAATGAGGGATAAGTACCCCCATTTATTCGATAAGTAAATAAATTATAGGGACAAAATTTTCTAAATGGGGGAAGGATGTAACATACCAAGTAAGTAATGAATAATAGATATTTTTATCTATGTCTATTAATGAATTAGATAGTGTTTTAGAGGCTTAAAATGAAAATAAATCCAATCTTAAGCATGGAATACACTAATATTTTTAAAAGATTGTTTTACTGCCTTTTGATGGAAAACCATTTTTGAATCTATATTTTGACAATTTTATAAACTATGTTGGTCAAAATAAACTTATTATTTATTATTGGGACATAAAAATTTACTTTGTGTGAATTTTTGGTATTTTTCTGACTATATCCATTTTTTAATGAGTAGTGAAAAATACTGCATTTTACATCAAAACTGCTTTTTAATATAATTTATTTATATGATTAGATTATCTTTTGAATTGGTTTTAAAGTGAAATTAGAATATATTTTTACCATTTAATCCAATGGTGGTCATTGGAATCAATTTCACTTTGAAATTGGACTTAAACTGGTGTCAATCTTTCGATACTTATTGTTTCATAAAAACACGCTATTTGTCATGACAACGGGAATTAATTATTAAATTAATTAATGTAAATTATATGATTTGAATTTTTTAAAATAGACATCATTTTTGAATTCAGAATATCAAATATATCTTTGGGTTAGGTTTTGAGATTTTTCTGAAAAACCTCATTTTTTGATGAATAGTGAAACCACTAAGTGGTACTTATAAAAACTGATTTTCCATTTAAATGAAATTTTACCACCTTTGTGTTTTGAATTTCAAAAATCCGACATACATGGTTGTCATTAAGAAGTAAAATGTGGTTCAATGGGATTAAAATAAATTTTTGGTGAATAGTAACTTATTAAGTTTTTAATCGCGATTAGTGGTAATTAGTGTAGTTTAAGGTAAAAATAATGTTTTAATAATATGAAATGACCTATAAACATGTCCTAACCTTATTGGATGTGTCATGGACGACCAAGAAAATCCATGGGTCAACTTGGGGACCCCATGGAGCCACTTTGGTTGGGAAATGACATAAATAACTTTTTATTTAATGTAAAAGTAAAAATAACACAAACATAATATGTTTTACGAAAACAATTTTCAAATGGGGTTATAAAAGTCAGATTTTTGACTATAAATATTAATTGGAAATATAAAAATATTTCCTACATAATAGTATTTTTTTATAATTTTTATACTTTAAAAAAATTAAATTTTGAATGACATCATGATGATGCAGCAATTACCTCATTAATAAAGGATTTAAATAAAATGAGAAGATAATTTAAAATCTATGACCTACACGTGTCCAAAACCTATTGGGTGGGTATATTTCGAACCCTTATCACCTTATCCTCGAATTATATCAATGTGGGACCTTTTAAATTCGAAACTCATTTTCAAATAAAGTAATATTTCTTTACTTTCCAAGAGTGCCCCTCCTCTCCTCTTATAAAAGACCCCCACCTCTACCTCCTTACCCACACTTCTAAAGCCTTTGGCTCATCCAAACCATGCCCATTTTGTATCTCCACATCCCTCTCTTACTCCTCAAAGCCTCACTTTGGGTAGAAGACTTCCCAAGGAAGCCTTTGAGCTCAAACCAAAGGGAGTTACCCGATTTTAAGGTAATGTCTTCACTTGAGACCTTTTGTTTTATTTTTCTTCTCCAACCCCCTAAACTATTTGTATTTATTTCTTTTGTAAAAAATCAAGTATCTTCAATATACTAGGATGTTTTTATAAGAAGTATTCAAGCTACACTTACACACACCTACATCTAATGGTTAAAGAACATAATGTTTCCGTGGATGGTGAATTTATGCCTCCCGAAACGATGATTATTCAACATTCTTTTAACACCTTAAAAGGTGGCCATTAAGATGACACTATATTTATATATGATATATAATATGTTTATGTTTTCCTTAAGCTTGTGTTATTTTCATTTTTGGCATACCTTTATGGTTTCCATTATGGGTAAACGCGATATCTTCATTTAAGGAAGTGCGGACTACCGCCCCCTCAAAGTGATTTGATTCGTTAAATACCATATGTGGGATGTATAAAGGATGGAACTATGATATTATATATGATATTATAATGTAATTATAATATACCTTTATATCATTATGATTTCATTCTATAAAATACGAAATAGAAATGAAAGTAGCGTTCATGCGTACGTACGGCTTACTGTCTCTATGAACGCTGCATTTCATTTCTTACCTCTAAATGATTATGTAATATTATAAATGCATGCATGTACTGGATATATATGACATATATAATATCTACATCATGAATACCATTCTGGATATAATGGATACATGAACAACTTGTAATTATAAAGGGCTTATTTTTGACTCAAGTACCAATGATCGTTAAAACGACCGTTATTAACGTAAATAATTACATAGTGTTCATGACATGGAAATAAGTGATATAAAAGGAATAATAAACTTGAAAAAGGTTCTTAATCAAGCAGAAATTAACTCAAGTTTATTATTCAGGACATTAAAGAACGATCGAGTCAAGTCGGACCCGAGGTATGGGACTTCGTCTCAATCTCCTTTCATTGAGGCATATTTTATTTTATACACAACTTTCTTTTATACGGTGTATAATCCCCTTTGACTTTTATGTTTGTCAAAAAGGAATCTTTTTTATACGAAGCGTTTTACAAAATGACAAAAGGGAATGCTTTTGTCGTACGTATGCGGCGAAAACGACTTCTCCGCCGCCGTGACCATTATTTCAGTTTCAGATTCCTCTACAAGCCATACTTTTTTTAGTAAAATAAATACCATGTTTTACTTTTCTTTTATTTTGGTATTGAAAATGGTTTTCATAATATTTTTATATCAATGTGTGGTATTGATATCTTGTGATTGTAAGGTGGAAATGTTATGTTTCCTTTATGCATGTTTTATGTGATACGATTATGTTGAGGTTCTTTGGGAATTGTTATGAAGATGGGTGGTTCCGTGATAGACTAAGGGCGGGTGAGCCCGATATAGCTCTCCAATGCATTGGGTAACGCGAAGGAGTGAAACGTTAAGGTTTCTCCGAAGAGATCTAGGGAATATACTGTGATGGGTATTCCAAACGTAACCAAGAGGGTTACTCCCTACGTAATAATGTTATGAATGCCTCATGTTACCTTTTATGTCTTATGATTTCTATGATTTATTCATGATCTGATTAGGTATGTTAAAGTGATTATGTTTTATGGGTAAAGTATGATTTCATTCTTATGTATATATGTACCCATGTTTCCTTTCCATATTTTTATATCCCTTACTGAGCTTTTTATGCTCATCCAAAGTTTTTCGAAATGTTTTTCACAGGTCCAGGGAAAGGTACATGATATGATGATAGTGTCAAGGAAGTGTCAAGAAAGAATCCATGTTTTATTTTAAATATGTTTCCATTGATGGGAAAGAAGAATACTAACTTTATGTAACCACTTTGTTTATATGTGGAATGTAATGAATGTTCTATGATCTAATTCTCTAAAACTCTAAACCTGAAAAGATCCTCAATGTGTAATTTTGAAATAACTCAAGATTTAGTAAGGTTTAAGGATGAGGCCTTATAGTTGGTATCGAAGGTCGGTTTAGACAACTTTAGGAGTTAGAAATGTGTAAAATTATAAGTTAATTTATGGTATGTTTGAAATGATATAGCATTTAAAGATTACCATGTTGCTTCGCCTAAGGTATTTCTTTGATAAGAATGGTTTTCCATAGACGAAACAGAACAGATTTTTTGGGAAGGCATATAGAGGGAAATGACCTTTCAAATTAGTATCCTTTGATGGTCAGAATCAGAACTAAACAATTTGTTGTAGTGATGGCTCAGTTGACTCAGGTGAAAAATGTTGGTTGTTTTTATTGATGATATTTTGGTGTTTTATAAAAGTAAAGAGGAGCATGAAAGTCATTTAAGGGTTATCTTGCAAACATTAAAAGAAAAGAAACTATATGGAAAATTTGGAAAGTGTGAGTTTGGTTTCAACAAATTTCTTTCCTAGGTCACATTGTTTCAAAAGATGGAATAACTGCTGATCCTGCAAAAACAAAAGTTGTTGAAGAATGTCCAAGACTCACAAATGTAACTGAGATCCGTAGTTTTCTTGGTTTGGTAGGTTACTACCGAAGGTTTGTTGAAAATTTTTCACGGTTATCTAGTCCAATGACTAAGCTAACTTGGAAGGGTGTTAAGTTCATCTGGACAAAAGAATGTGATGATTGTTTTCAGGAGTTGAAGAGAAGATTGGTGAATGCTCCAGTTTTGGCACTTCCTTCCAAGAATGGTGAGTTTGTTATCTACAGTGATGCTTCATTGAAATGACTTGTTTGTGTCCTAATGCAGAATGATAAGTTAATTGCTTATGCTTCACGACAGTTGAAAACTCATGAGGTAAATTACCCTACACATGATTTGGAATTAGTTGCTTTTGTTTTTTCTTTAAAAATTTGGAGGCATCATTTGTATAGAGTAAAGTGTGAAATATATACTAATCACAAAATTTTAAAGTATATATTCACTCAGAAAGAGTTAAACATGAGACAGAGGAGATGGCTGGAATTAATCAGGGATTATGATTGTACAATTCATTACCATCCGGGAAAAGACAATAAAGTGGCTGATTCTTTGAGTCGAAAAAGTAATGCTTCATTAGCAATGTTGCGTTTGGAACATGATCCTTTTGTTAAGGATTTGATGAAATTTGTCATAGAAGTTGTTGGTGCAGGATGTTCTTCTGTTTTGTTTTAGGTATCAGTGAGATCATCTCTATCAGACAGAATCAAGCAAGCACAGAACCAGGATAATGAGTTGTAGAAAAAGGTAGAGCTGGTTCAGAAAGGTAAGTTGCCTGAATTCAACACTGATAATGATTGCGTTTTGAGATTTGGGAAGAGATTGTGTGTGCCTTGTGATTCATAGTTGAAGAGAGAGTTGTTATGTGAAGTTCATAGTTCTCCATATTCAGTTCATCCAGGTAGTACTAAGATGTATAGAGATCTTCAGGAGTATTATTGGTGGGATGGAATGAAAATAGATTTTGCTGATTTTACTGTGAAGTGTTTGACTTATCAGCAGGTTAAAGCAGAGCGACAGTTACTGAAAGGGATGCTTCAGCCTCTACCCGTGCCAGATTAGAAATGGGAGAATATATCCATGGACTTTGTTGTGGGATTACCGAAGACATCTCGAGGTAATAATGCAATTTGGGTTATTGTTGATCGCTTGACTAAATATGCTCATTTCCTTCCTATTCGAGATACTTTCTCTCTAGATCAACTTTCTCGATTGTACGTTAAATAGTTAGTCAGGTTGCATGGATTTCCTCTATCCATTGTATCCGATCATGATCCCAGGTTCACTTCTAACTTTTGGAAAGGCCTTTAGAATTTGTTGGGTACTGAATTAAATTTTAGTACAGCATTTCATCCTCAATCAGATGGGCAGTCAGAATGAACAATTTAGACTTTGGAGGATATGCTATGTGATTTTTTGATGGATTATAAGGGAAGTTGGGACCAACATCTTTCTTTGGTTGAATTTTTTTATAATAACAGTTTTCATTCCAGTATACAAAAGGCACCATTTGAGGCGTTATATGGGAAGCGGTGTCGAACTCCAGCTTTCTGGGATGAAGTGGGTGAAAGGAAGTTGATGGGACCAGAATTGGTAGAAGAGATGGCAGAAAAAGTTCTGTTGATTCAGAAACACATGAGAACAGCTCAGAGCAGGCAGAAGAGTTATGCGGACAACATGAGGAAGGATATAACTTTTGAGGTAGGTGATCATGTTTTTATCATAGTATCACCAT
Organism: Viscum album; assembly: GCA_963277665.1. NCBI lineage: Eukaryota > Viridiplantae > Streptophyta > Magnoliopsida > Santalales > Viscaceae > Viscum > Viscum album. The sequence goes on along the minus strand of OY728132.1, from coordinate 54,580,546 downwards.
GGAAAAGTGTGATGCGATTTGGGAAGAAAGGAAAGCTGAGTCCAAGGTTCATTGGACCATATGAAATTATGGATAGTGTTGGATCAGTTGCATACAGAGTGGCTTTACCTCCGAGTTTATCTCAGGTACACAATGTTTTTCATTTTCAATGCTGAGAAAGTACATGCCGGATCCATCTCATGTTTTGAGTCCAGAGGTAGTTCAGTTGGAAGAGAACCTATATTATGAGGAACAACTGGTCCAGATTCTTGACAACAGGGAACAAGTGTTACAAAATAAGGTGATTAATCAGGTAAAGGTTTTGTGGAAAAACCACATGATGGAAGAGGCAACATGGGAATCTGAAAATGCAATGAGGGATAAGTACCCCCATTTATTCGATAAGTAAATAAATTGCAGGGATGCAATTTTCTAATGGGGGGAAGGATGTAGCATCCCAAGTAATTAATGAATAATATATATTTTTATCTATGTCTATTAATTAATTAGATAGTGTTTTAGAGGCTTAAAATGAAAATAAATCGAATCTTAAGCATGGAATACACTAATATTTTTAAAAGATTGTTTTACTTCCTTTTGATGGAAAACCATTTTTGAATCTATCTTTTGACAATTTTATAAACTATGTTTGTCAAAATAAACATATTCTTTATTATTGGGACATCAAAATTTACTTTGTGTGAATTTTTGGAATTTTTCTGACAATGTTCATTTTTTTAATGAATAGTGAAAATACTGCATTTTACATCAAAACTGCTTTTTAATCTAATTTATTTATATGATTAGATTATCTTTTGAATTGGTTTTAAAGTGAAATTATAATATATTTTTACCATTTAATCCAATGGTGGTCATTGGAATCAATTTCACTTTGAAATTGGACTTAAACTGGTGTCAATCTTTCGATACTTATTGTTTCATAAAAACATGCTATTTGTCATGACAACGGTAATTAATTATTAAATTAATTAATGTAACTTATACGATTTGAATTTTGTAAAATATAAATCATTTTTGAATTCAGAATATCAACTATAGATTTGGGTGAAGTTTTGGTATTTTTCTGAAAAACATCAATTTTTGATGAATAGTGAAACCACTAAGTGGTACTTATAAAAACTGATTTTCCATTTAAATGAATTTTTACCACCTATGTGTTTTGAATTTCAAAAATCTGACATACATGGTTGTAATTAAGAAGTAAAATGTGGTTCAATGGGATTAAAATAAATTTTTGGTGAATAGTAACTTATTAAGTTTTTAATCGCGATTAGTGGTAATTAGTGTAGTTTAAGGAAAAAATAATGTTTTAATACTATGAAATGACCTAGACACATGTCCTAACCTTATTATATGTGTCATGTCCGACCAAGAAAATCCATGAGTCAACTTGGGAACCCCATGGAGCCACTTTGGTTGGGAAATGTCATAAATAACTTTTTATTTAATGTAAAAGTAAAAATGACACAAACATAATATGTTTTACAAAAACAATTTTTAAATGGGGTTATACAAGTCAGATTTTTGACTATAAATATTAATTGGAAATATAAAAAGATTTACCACATCATAGTATTTTTTTATAATTTTTAGACTTTAGATAAATTAAATTATTTGTGACATCATGATGATGCAGCGATTACCTCATTAATAAAGGATTTAAATAAAATGAGAAGATAACGTAAAATCAATGACCTAAACATGTCCAAAACCTATTGGGTGGGTATATTTCTAACCCTTATCACCTTATCCTCGAATTATATTAATGTGGGACCTTTTAAATCCGAAACTCATTTTCAAATAAAGTAATATTTCTTTACTTTCCAAGAGTGCCCCTCCTCTCCTCTTATAAAAGGCCCCCACCTCTACCTCATTACCCACACTCCCAAAGCCTTTGGCTCGGCCAAACCCTGCCCATTTTGTCTCTCCACATCCCTATCTTACTCCTTGAAGCCTCACTTTGGGCAGAAGTCTTCCCAAGGAAGCCTTTGAGCTCAAACCAAAGGGAGTTACCCGATTTTAAGGTAATGTCTTCACTGGAGTCCTTTTGTTTTATTTTGCTTCCCCAAACCCCTAAAATATTTTTATTTATTTCTTTTGTAAAAACTATAGTATATTAAATATACTAATATGTTGTTATAAGAAGTATTAAAGCTACACTTACACACACCTACATCTAATGGTTAAAGAACATACTGTTTCCGTGGATGGTGAATTTATGCCTCCCGAAACGATGATTGTTCAACATTCTTTTAACAGCTTAAAAGGTGGCCATTAAGATGACACTATATTTATATATGATATATAATTTTTTATGTTTTCCTTAAGATTCTTTATTTTTCATTTTGGGTATACCTTTATGGTTTCCATTATGGGTAAACGCGATATCTTCATTTAAGGAAGTGCGGACTACCGCCCCGTCAAAGTGATTTGATTCGTTAAATACCATATGTGGGACGTATAAAGGATGGAACTATGATATTATATATGATATTATAATTTAATTATAATATAACTTTATATCATTATGATTCCATTCTATAAAATATGAAATAGAAATGAAAGTAGCGTTCATGCGTACGTACGGCTTACCGTCTCCATGAACGGTGCATTTCATTTATTACCTCTAAATGATTATGTAATATTATAAATGCATGCATGTACTGGATATATATGACATATATAATATCTAAATCATGAATACCATTCTGGATATAATGGATACATGAACAACTTGTAATTATAAAGGGCTTATTTTTGACTCAAGTACCAATGATCGTTAAAACGACCGTTATTAACATAAATAATTACATAGTGTTCATGAAATGTCAATAAGTGATATAAAAGGAATTATGAACTGGAAAAAGGTTCTTAATCAAGTCGAAATTAACTCAAGTTTATTATTCAGGACATTAAAGAACGATCAAGTCAAGTCGGACCGGAGGTATGGGACTTCGTCTCAATCTCCTATCATTGAGGAATATTTTATTTTATACAAAACTTTCTTTTATACGGTGTATAAACCCCTTTGAATTTTAGTTTTATCCAAAAGGAATATTTTTTATACGAAGTGTTTTACAAAATGACAAATGGGAATGTTTTTGTCGTACGTATACGGCGACAACGACTTCTCTGCCGCCGTGACCATTATTTGAGTTTCGGCTTCCTCTACAAGCCATACTTTTTTGTAGAAAAATAAATAACATGTTTTACTTTTCTTTTATTTTGGTATTGAAAATGGTTTTCATAATATTTTTATATCAATGTGTGGTATTGATATCTTGTGATTTAAAGGTGGAAATGTTATGTTTCCTTTATGCATGTTTTATGTGATACGATTATGTTGAGGTTCTTGGGCATTATTATGAAGACGGGTGGTTCCGTTATAGACTAAGGGTGGGTGAACCCGATATAGCTCTGCAATGCATTGGGTAACATGAAGGAGTGAAACGTTATGGTTTCTTCGAAGAGATCTAGGGAATATACTGTGATGGGTATTCCAAATGTAACCAAGAGGGTTACTCCCTACGTAAGAATGTCATGAATGCCTCAAGTTACCTTTTATGTCTTATGATTTCTATGATTTATTCATGATCTGATGAGGTATGTTAAAGTGATTATGTTGTATGGGAAAAGTATGATTTCATTCTTATGTATATATGTACCCATGTTTCCTTTCCATATTTTTATATCCCTTACTGAGCTTTTTATGCTCGTTCCAAGTTTTTTAAAATGTTTTTCACAGGTCAAGGGAAAGGTACATGATATGATGATAGTGTAAAGGAAGTGTCAAGAAAGAATCCATGTTTTATTTTAAATATGTTTCCATTTATGGGAAAGAAGAATACTAACTTTATGTAACCACTTTGTTTATATGTGGAATGTAATGCAAGTTATATGATCTAATTCTCTAAAAATCTAAACCTGAAAAGATCCTCAATGTGTAATCTTGTAATAACTCAAGATTAAGTAAGGTTTAAGGTTGGGGCCTTATAATTCTTATCTCAATATATTTACTAAAATGGTTACCACTAGCTACCCAATATAGATAATTTTCATAAGATAAAACAGTATATTGATCTCTAAAACCTAAAAAATAACACCCAAAGTTTAAATTAAAACATTTCATAAGTAGTTAAGATTAATACTCTTCTAATATATGTTTATCCAAAATAAAAACCCAAAAAATTAGAAATAAGGTTACAAAATTTCAAAAAATTAACTCTATATTAATCCTCTAAAAATGTAAAGTAGCTCATAAAGTCACAAAACAAACCAGTGAATACCTTGATAAAAAATTATTTTAAAACATGTTAATAATTTCCCAAAATATATTAAAACACCTTAAAATCAAAATTAAAACCAAATTAATTACAAAATAAACTATATCATTATTCCTTAAGTAAAATCATTGACAATCTAATATATACGGTAATTCGAAACATGTAGTAAACATCATAAAATATGGAATAAACCCTTTATCATCAAAACATTAATCTATTGCAATGTCATCAATACTATCAAATTTAATATATAAATGTAAATCATCTATTTTATACAAACTAAAATTTATAATATCAACAAAAATAATATTTTAAGGCTTATTTTCCCCTTAGTAACGTTGTTTCAAAAATTATCACCTTACTAATGATTAATTTTTCTTTGTTACTGGTACCATTTAATATAAGTTCTAAAATCCTTAAAGTCAAAATATTATAGAACAATACATAGATATTTTATAATTCTTATAACTAGATTATTATTGATTACCAAATACTAAAATATATGCGTTTCACCAAAAAACAAAAGTAATATCCATATTCAATAGCGTGTATGACACACGACAACAAGAACACAATGTAATATAATATCAGTATACATTATAATATATTACCTAATTAAAATATATAATATATATTTCAAAGCATGAAACACCATGTTATATTTCAATGCATGCGACACTAGGTTAGCGTACATCATACATAATAACGACCTTCCTCTATAGCTTGTGTTACATTCAAAAGTGACCATTTTCGATTTCTTGTGTTATACACAATAGCGGGTCTCACCGAGAAATAATCTATAATTAAAACATTATTATTTAATACAATAATATATAAGCTATAAATTATGAATATAATTAACTGAATTATAAAAATATATGGTTTAGACAACTAAATCACAGGTTATAAATATATTAGAAATGAATATAAGAACCATTTGAATATTAAAATCATATTATTGTAGAAAACTATTTTTTTGCTCACATAGATTTTTTACCCTAATAGATTAAATTATTTATAATTATAGAGTTATATTAATTTAATAAATACATTACATATTTAATCAATTATATTTTATATTCATAAAATATATTTGGTAATTATAAGATAGGATGAAACCCAATATTTCCTGTTAAAACCTATATTCAGGAATTTTTATCCACCTTATAATGGAGAGACTAGTTTAAATATTAAATTTGATACTTTTATGAATTAAATTTTAAAAAATAACATCATTGTTAATTCATAATTATAAAATTCTCTTAGGATCAATTTATTCAATTTTTCTAAGAGACATCATTTTTAGTGAATAGTAAAAAACTATGTTTTAGTAAAAAAAAAAATTAATTTAAATTATTATTAATGTTAAATTATTATTGTTTTTAAATTAAAATTTTATAAATTATATATATATTAATAAAATTTAGTTCATTATAATCTGTATAAATTTTAAATTGAATATAAAAACATAACAACCTTTTGATCATTTTTAACTAAAACCAGTTTATCCACCTGTCTGCAAGGTTAACATTAATATTTATTTTCAAAATCCAATATCAACCATTTTTAACAAGATAATATTTATTTTATAATAATATAAACCTAATTTTTGACAAAAATGATTAGTGAAAGTGGTTAAAATTAATTATAGCGATTAAGGGGTAATTAGATTTAAAATGGACTGAAACTCTATATTTAAGGGCTCAAATGACTTATCCACTTTACCAACACCCAATTACTGGAGATATCTCGTACACGAGTCATTATGTAATTATTTTGGGTGGGTTTTTTGATTTTATTAGGTAATAACATGTGCAAACCTAACTTCTTTCCCAAAATACCAAGTGAGGCATTTCCCTTCCCCACAATGGACACCACCTCTACCCATTCCACACACCTATAAAACGTCTTTTGTTTAAAAAATCCATTCTAAAATAGTCTCCCGTAATTCCTATAGTTTATCTAGAAGCATCACTTGGGGAAGAAACGCATCAAATAAAGCCTTTTGGTTCAAACCCAAAGAAGTTACCCGATTAAAAGGTATTGTCTTTTCTCAATCTCTATAGTTTAATTCCCATTATCTAACCCCTAGATTCTAATTATTATATTATTGAATAAAAATGTAGTATCCTAAATATACCAGGTTGTTTTAACATTATATTGTAACCAACACTTACACACACCACAATCCAATGGATAATGAACATAATGTTTCTATGGACGACGAACTACTACCTCACGAAACAATAATTGTTTATTCTTCCATTACCACCTCTCATGGTGGCCATTATGATGTAAAATTTGATTATATATGTCATATATGATATTTATTATTTCTTTATACTTACTTAAAACATTTATAATATATACATTTAGTACTATCCATTTTACATTAATACGATAACATCGTTTGAGGAAGTGTGGACTACAGCCCCCTTAAAGCGATCTGATTCATTAACACAATACATGGAATGTAAAAATGATGATTATAATTAAAAATCTGAGACATAAACTTAATAAATTTTAAATTCATGATATAATAAAATTTATGGATATATATATATATATCATTTTATTTATTACCCCTACAAACACTTTGAAAGAGATAATGTCGTTCGTGGACGTGTGGACTACCGCCTCCTCAACATGATGTGATTCCTTTTACATCACATAATTATATATATAGGTATATATGATTAAATAATATGATACTTATTATATAATGATCATTAAGTAAATATTTTTGTTACTTATCTCATCTCTGTAATGATCATTTAAAAATAGGAATGTTACTCATGCGTACGTATGTCCTACAATCTCCATGATTGTATCATATTCTGATAACCATATTTAATTATCGAGTTGAAAAGTATAATTGATTTCGAAATATTATAATCATGTCATGGTTATCATTATATATATGTTATATAATGAACATTTGACCATAGTTGAGAAACAATAGTTGTTCTGACACAAAATGGATTTGGTGAAAAACACCCGAAGTAAACTTAATTTTTTAAGTAGTTGTACACAAAATGAAAATAATTGAAATAAAAGTAATTATAAAAATGACAAATGTTATGAAGAAAGTATAAAATTAAAAAACATATTAAACATGATGTTAAAGGATGCTCACTTGAAAGGAAACACAAGGTATGAGATTCTTGTCTCATTTTCATTATGTGAGGTATACTTAATTGTTGTACACCTAATTTCTTATATATGATGTAATTAATTATACATTGACATATAATATCTTTAATTATATTATATTCATGGTATTAAAATGTTTTATTTATGTATTATTACATTGGGGGTTTCCAATCCATTTTTCAGTACATTAGTAAGCGATTCTCATCTCACTTTTTTACATCCGTGAGATAAATTTCATATTCACTACGTAATTATTATGTGTGCCATAAATAATAAAAGTTTTGATATATTATATCATGAATCCTATTACTATCATGATATTATAATATTAAGTTAATATAATACCTTTTTTGTGATTATGGTTTAAATGTTTGAAAGTGGTATGGGACATTTTGGAATGTTTAAGGATTATTCTCCTCAAATTTTCTTAATCTCACTTAATTTTGTGATCGTTAAATTACATTGAAAAAATCACATTATTGTAATAATTTTTCATTTGAAATTTAATTGATATATATATTCTCATATAATGGATATTAGTATTTCATAAACCATATATCATTTTTCATACGATGGTTACTTTGACAATTATTTGACTATTTTTTAATGCATATTAGTTGTTTTGATTATTCAATATGAGGAATTATTTGGACTTGTAATGATGGGTGGTGCCCATACTTTATATAGCTCCACACTGCACCGACATGTTCTCAGGAGATGAATAATTACACAGATAGATTTTTACACCTAGTTTTAAACCGTCTTGTGAAAGGTCTTAATAGTAATAGTTTTTCATGTGCCCAAGACATGACACCCATAAAGAAAGAAATATACCTTATAGTAGTTTCAATTATTATTAATCCATGAGTTTTGTGTGTACATGTCTATTGATACATTTCATTTATGTTCATTGATTAATGGTATATGTTTTAGTTTTATACCTTACCATATTGATTTTTCCTTATCTAGTTTTTTGAATGGCATGTGTTTCCAGTTATTACCTTACTTTATTTATTATGTACTTTCATCTGGTTTATTGATTACATGGCATGTGTGTTTAGTCATTTATTGTTCCATAATCATTACTCTAATTGATTCATTATTTATTCCACTATATTTTTCCCATAAAAAGCATTTGAGCTCACCCTTGTTAAGTTTCATTCTCTAGGAATCCATGAAGTGTACTCTGAAACAAATAACAAATTATACTAGATGGATTAGAGTTATCCTCAAGTTATTTATTTTTTAGAAGAAAAAATAATTTTTAATTAGTGTATCCATTTGTAATGAAATACTCATTTGTATATTTGGTTTACCAGGACTACTAAACTGATCGGGACTTCGGGGATTGATTCCCTATAATAATTCCAATGTATCTAGTAGTAGACACCGTCTTTGGGATTTTGCAGTCAGGGCATTATAGTTGGTATTAGAGGAAGTTTAGTATCAACCTTGGGAACTAGATTTAGGAAAAATTAGGTTAGTGAACATAACCCTAAGATAGAAATTTAGGAAAAGTATAGATAAAAAACCTATAATTTTGGTGATATATAGATTTGGTTTATGTTCCTAGAAATACATCCCTATCGGGATACTACAAGTAGATATGGTTATGGAACAGATATACCTAGGTGTTACAACTCTGATAAGGTGTTTTAGGCTTAACATTAGGGAAAATAGTATATGACAACGGGCCTTACTGTGCACATAGTTTGACACTCGTTGGTGTTATTTATAATATAATCTGTGTTTTCTTTACAAATCATTATGAAAAATTTGAAAGGATTTTGAAAATTAATAATGAATGTTAAACCTAAGTTGTTTTAAAAATAAGGTTTCATTATTTAGATATATTATAGATAATTATACAATTTTCTAACTATGAACATTGTGGTTCACACTATTTTTCTGGTTTTAGTCAATGGATGGAACCTAAAGGATTAAAGTTAACATCAAACATAATGGAAAAGATGGTGAAAATGAGAAACCAAATGATATGTTGACATGAGTGAAGGATATCATGTTTATGCCAAATCTGTTTTCATGAAATGTGATTAACAAAATATACCTTTACCAACTCCGAAGAATACTAAAGATGAGAAGTATGTAGGATGATAAGAGCTCTATTGGTGGAGACTATGTAGAAAAGAAGGCTCGACATTCAACATGTGAGAAGTGTAGAAGGCGAAACCCAGAAAAGTGTCTCAATGGAACAAGTAAATGATTTATGTGTGGGAAAGAAGGACATAAATCAAAGGATTTCCAAGGAAAAATGAAGATTATGATGGAAGGAAATGAAGCTCATCCTAAGAAATCCTTTGTAGTTCCTTGTCGTAATTGTGGGGAACCATGACATTAACCTAGTCAATGACCTCTTCTAGAGGATAAAATATTGACCATGGAAGGATTTATGTGGAAATAATTGGATGAATAATTTAGGTATTGAGGTTATATTAAAAACCTTAGTTAAAATTATATTTAGTGATTGACCTAATTAAAAGGATGTCCATCATATATATTTTGTAAATTAGATTAATATGGTTTTTGAAAAGGAAAACCTATAAGATGGGTTACAACCAATCAAATGTAGTATGGCCACAAGACATGATCTCATGACTGAAGGATGATAAGGGTTTCATGCCGACCACTGACCTATGCAATGTCCTTGTTAATTTTCATTGTTTTTAGTTAAAAAATTTAATGAATAAATACTAATGATGAACTAGTAGTAACAATTTGGAGTATTAGAAATTAATATAGTAACCATATTTATTATGAGAGATATTTAAAGACAAATAGTAATAATTTTTACTCTTTTATTGTCCTTATAACCCTTTGATAGATTCATTTAGTGCTTCACATATAAAAAAATTAATTGTTGGTAATTAATTTTTTGGAGTAAAGGGAAGAATTAGAATTTGTTCAGAGATAAACCAAAAGATATTATTGTTCACAGAGATTGAAACCTATAAATTAAGAATATTTGGTCATATTCTCAATTAGTAATAGAATTACCCTACATTAGAAAATGACTTTTAAATAAATATTTTGTCATAATACCTAAATTTATGTTGAACTGATGACCTTATAAATCATAAAATATTTATAGCTTTTATGACCTCATCTTTCCATTGACCATTCACTTGTTTGTGATTGATGACCTCATTCACTATTTATAAATATTTATGTTTTTTACTCCATGTATATATCTCTATATGCCACTAATGTTCTCCTACTTAGAGACCTAGTTAAATGGTATTTTAGGTGACCTTTGTACTTTTAATTCTCTTTTTTATATAAGATTGCTTAGGAACCTTTATCATGATGTGGGATTTCAAACGTAGGAAGTATCAAACAATATATCACCATGATTGATTTTAAATTTTGATGATGAAATTTAAATAAGGTTCAGAGAATGTGGCGCCCTGAAAAAGTAAATTAAGAACCTTGTATTCGATTGAGTGTATGACACTCTACAACAAGTGAATAATGTAATATAATACACATATAATTTATAATATATTTACTATTTAAAATATATTCTAAAATTTTCAACTCATGAAACACTGAGTTAGTTTGAAATGAACATGAAAAGAGGTTAGAATACATCATACGCAACAACCACCTTATTCTATATCTTTCATTACATGCAAAAGAAACCTTCTTCGATGGCATGCCCCATACGCAATACCCAGTGATACCGAGAAACAATATTTAATTAAAACAAAATTATTTAATATAAAAAGATCTAAACTAGATATTATGAATTGTATTAACTAACTTATGAAAATATATGGTTTATACAAAAAAATCACTGGTTTCAAATATATTGTAAATTAATATAAGAACCAACTATATATTAAAAGAATTTTTTATAGATTTATTTTTCTCACAATGCTGTTTTACCCCAATATATTAAATCACTACAAAATAAACAGTGTTTAGCGGTGGTTTTGTGGCGGCGTTTCACAAAACCGCCGCTAAACGTTTTCCGAAATACGTTTCGCGGAGGTTTTTAATAAACCGCCGCTAAACCTTTGTTTTTTTTAAAAACCCCGACCCTTACCTACCCCGACCCCCGTTTCCCCTGACCCCGCGTGCTGCAACCCTCGCTCGCAGCCCCCCGCGACCCCCCGGCGATCCCGCGACCTCCTCCGGCGACCCCGCGACCTCCTCCGGCGACCCCGCGACCTCCTCCGGTGGTGCCTGCGACTGACAACCCGCGACCCCCTTCTCCCGACGACCTTTCTCACTTCGACCTCGGCCCCAAAGTGAGTTTTCTCTATTATCACATCCATCTTGATGATTTGTTTCTAATTGAATCTGAGATTCATTATATGGGTCTCTTGGTTAATGGATTTATTTTAGTTTTTGATCCTATTGGTATTTATTTCATTCATTTTTAAAAAAATTATGTGTTTTAGGTAGTAGGCTTTAAAGATATCTTTTATTTTATAATCCATACTTGCTATATCATTTTTTTGGATTATATAAGTTGATTAATAGATTGATTTATGATTCTTATAATGGTTTGATTTTTTAATTATTTGATTAAATGATTTATTAATTTGGAATTGATTTTGAAAATGGATTTTGAATCATGTTTTATTTGAAATTAAGTAGTTTGATTATTGATGTGTGATATTCCCTCCAAATAGTTTTATTTTTTAATTTAAATCCTACATGTATGGGTCATTTGTGAAATTGAAATCCTTTATGTGTGGGAAAATTAATAAATGAAATCCTTCCAATATGGGCTACGATAGATGGGATCATGTGGTACTTAGTAAGGGATATAATAAGAAAATAATTCTAGGATGAATTGTGGCTACCTATCAATGATTTACACTAAAAATATAACTAAATATTGTTTCCATAGTGGATTCACTTATCAGGGTGATTACCTCATTTAAGGGAACATATTTTAGGGATATGTATGTAAATAGTCATTTGACCATAGATTTAAAAGGATCTTAGATAACTTATACCTAATATACCATAGGAGTATTTTCTATTGTTTTCCTTTTCAAAGAGGTTATTTATGAATACATTATGAAATGGTTTAATCACATTTATTTTAAATGGAATATGATGTATCAACTTGATTATTCTTTTTAATATATTCTAAAAGGGTGAATTACCATTTTTTTAATATATATATATATATATATTTTATTATTTTATTTTCCCTTAATAAAAATAATTGTTTTATTTTTCTAATGTCTCCTTATGAAAAACATGGTGTAATATTTCTAATATTCATTTTCTCACACCATACACTGACCATTGGGTGTTTTCAGGTCCTTTTTTATATAATGTATGTAACGGAAAGGTTCCTCATAGAAGTCATGGGTATCAATGTTAGTAGGGTGTGTGATATTTATGGTTACGTGGTGTAATTGTTTTCATCATATCACATGGATAAGGGTTGGGATCTTAAAACCTCCCCACCTTATAACATATCAGCACATATCCAAACTTCCCAATCATCACAGCACCCCTAAGGCCAATTTTAGTTCCACGGACCCACCTATAAACTTTCATCTTCTAATATACTCCTTGAACTCAACCATGTTATAACAACACTCGGACTAAGGAAAAGGTCCTACCTGAAAACATTTTCCCCAACCATGAACCACAATTAAAACCCAATTATCTTTGAGGACGCATCCACTTCAACTATTTATTATCAACATCAAATGAAAATTAAAGGTTTAGGTAATGTTACTATACCACCGCACAAGAGGATATCGATAAGGCACTACACTACCCTATGGAGATCCAATCGGAACACCTTTGTTCCAATCCTCTCCAAAACTCATGGCCCAAAATTCGTAGCACCACCTCACCTAGTTACCAAAATTATAATGGTGACACAAACTCATTGTCGCTGAAGGGATACATAGATTCCAACCACATTCTCTGACCTACATCAATCCAGAACTCAAGGCCCAACAGCCTCACTCCATTTCAAACATCCAAAGCACAACCCAAGCATAACCTTCATCTCAAGGTATTCAACCATCCAAAACATGATCCAACACCCATCACCAAAACTAATACACTAATATGGTTCCTACCTGAGACCATCCAACTTGAAACTCTAGCCACACCATTAATCGATTACTTTCCATCCATGGTTCTCAACACCATATTACTTACTTCGTCACCACAATTTTTTAGTTTTGAGAACTTCACTCATCATAAAAGAGGTCAACAGAACCTCAACTCAACCTTCAAAACATCCCTAACATGTTTTCCAACTCACAACATCCATGAAAACTCCACCCAATTCTAGCATTCATTATTTCTGCCAAAACTACCCAGATTTGTCACACTTTCACCATCCATATCTCAACCAAGGAATACTTGGTTCTTCTTCAAAACTCATTCACATTACTAGGATAAACTTATCATTTCAACATTAACTTGAGGTGCCTCGCAGCCCACCACATCCATTCCCTTTCTATCCAACTATGTCTTTCCATTCCTACTAACTCACTCCGTTGGTTCCCAACTTCCCCTATTGGCATGTCGCCCCTCTACCCAAACACGAAGCCTTCTCACTTAAGGTATACCTCCATCACCTACACACACCATATCCAAGTTCCACCTGGCCTTCCCTAAGAACCCCCAAACATGTCCCTTATAGGTTTCTATTTGGAACCTTGATTCCTCCACATCCACTCTATAGTTTTCTCCACATTTCCATGACTAACATAATTCTCTCCACCTTAGGAGGGTCATTATCACTAATTTATTCAAGAAATTCAAACACCATGTCTCATGCTTCCATCATAAGATGAACCCCAAAACATAAATGTGGCCATTTAGATTTCCCTAGAACAATAAAACAAACATTACCCATTGTGAAAATGGTTTCAGTGAATGTAGTTAACTTGATTTAAAATGCATTATGATCAGTTTCGATCACACATCAATGCGGTTTTGTTTGAGGCAACATAAATGTGTGATCGATGGTGTTATGATAAGTGTGTATCCCGATATTCTTATTGCTCCTCAATGAGGTGTTGACGCTGTCTCCTATGGACCAGACTTGTTCATTTGGTCTGAAATGGTAAATGTGGTCAATGAATCATCTTTATTATATTATGCATACTTTATGGTCAATGGTTCATCTTTATTATATTATGTTTCTGTAATCTTACACTATCGTATATTTTGTGTAGGCACATTGTGATATACATGGATAAAAGCTGGATCACATTACCGAGGAACACACCTCAATATGTTAAGGGTTTGAATGGGTTTTTAGATTTTGCAATTTCTAATCGATCCGTTGAAGGGAGAATAAGATGTCCATGTCCTAAATGTAAATTTAGAACATGGTTGAAGAGAGATGATGTTTATGAACATTTAATACTGAAGCAATTCCCTGAGCAATATTTGTGTTGGATTTGGCATGGAGAATCAAACAATATAGAAAGATTGAGGACTGATGTTAATCCACAGAATGAGGTCCCAAGTTCTTCAACAATGGAAAATGAAATGCAAAACCTCATAAATGATGCATTCGGCACTGCAAGACACCACTATGAGCATCAAAACATATCAGAACAACCAGAAGAGGGTGCTACAAATTGCAACGTGACAAGTGATGTTTCTGAGACTGTAACACAAGCAGATCAAGATTGTAACATATCATTGGATCCTCTTGATTCTGTGGAGCCAAATGTAAGGGAAAACTTCAGTGAGGAAAATGCATTTCATGATTTAGTTGACGATGGAAATCAAGAGTTGTAAAGTGGGTGTTTGAAATATTCAAAGATTTCATTTCTACTGAAGTTGTACCATATCAAATGTCTATGTGGAATTACAAATAAGGCAATGTCCATGTTATTGGAATTTATTTGTGATGCATTTCCTGAAGCAAAAATCCCAGAATCGTTTTATGATATGAAAAAAATTGTTAACAAGCTTGGTCTGAATTATACAAAAATACATGCGTGTCCCAATGATTGTATGCTTTATTGGGGAGAGGATTCAAGTAGACATAATTGTAAGAAATGTTCTTCTTCTAGATGGCAGTCAAAGGGTGATGTTGGAAGTATGACTGAACATAATTTCACGGAGAAGAAGAAAAGGAACACACCTGCAAAAGTTTTGCGTTACTTTCCTTTGAAGCCTCGATTGCAAAGATTATTCATGTCATCAAAAACCGTCGAACACATGAAGTGGCATGCTGTAGATAGTAACAATGATGGGTTAATGAGACATCCATGAGATTCCCAATCGCGGAAGACATTTGATTCATTACATCCAGATTTCTCAGCTGATCCTAGGAATGTTCGATTGGGATTGGCTGCCGATGGATTCAACCCATTTGGGACTTTGAGTACGAGTTATAGCATTTGGCCAGTTGTTTTGATCCCTTATAATCTGCCTCCGTGGATGTGTATGCAAAAAACATCTTTTATCATTTAGATGATTATTCCTGGAAAACAAATGCCTGGAAATGATATTGATGTATACCTGCAGCCTTTGATTGAAGAATTGCAGGAGTTATGGAGCAATGGTGTTGAGACCTTTGATGTTTCTTCTAAAACAATGTTTAAAATGCATGATGCTTTAATGTGGACCATTAGTGACTTCCCTGGGCTTGGGAATTTATCTGGTTGGAACACTTATACGGGTTTGGCTTGTCCCGTTTGTAACTTTGATTTCGAGCCCAAATGGCTACCTCACAGTAGAAAATGGTGCTTCTTGTGCCATCGAAGATTTCTTGATTCATCTCATAGATTTCGGCTGAACAAATCAAAATTTAATGGTTGCATTGATCGTAGACCACCTCCAAAGTTGTTAACCGGTTCTGAAATATTGACACAGCTTGAAAATGTAAAAACAGAATTTGGGAAGGTTCATTATTTGAATGATAGCGGAAAACGAGTGCGAAGTGCATCGTCAAGTGAAATCAGAACGCAACAATGGAT
Source organism: Viscum album (assembly GCA_963277665.1). Classification (NCBI taxonomy): domain Eukaryota; kingdom Viridiplantae; phylum Streptophyta; class Magnoliopsida; order Santalales; family Viscaceae; genus Viscum; species Viscum album. The sequence goes on along the minus strand of OY728132.1, from coordinate 54,564,159 downwards.
GAAAAAAAGTATATTCTTCAAACTTCCGTATTGGGAATTTAATTCTTTGCGCCACAATCTTGATGTGATGCATATTGAGAATAATGTATGTGATAATTTGATTTTCACATTACTTAATGAGCATGGAAAGTCGAAGGATCATCTCAATGCTCGCAAAGACTTACAAGTAATGAACATAAAACGCGATCTCTGGCCAGATGAGAATGAAAAGTATGCTCCGGCCATTTTTTCATTGAAAAATAGGGATAAAGATACGTTCCTTCAAATTTTAAAGAATGTGAAGGTATCTGATGGGTATTCGAGTAACATCTCGAGGTGTGTTGACTTGAAGAATCGTAAGTTATATGGATTGAAAAGTCACGATTCACATGTTTTGTTACAACAGTTACTACCATTGGCATTGCGTACATTATTACCTGAAAAAGTTACTGCTGTTGTACTCCATTTCTGCACATTTTTCAGACAGTTATGTGAGAAAGCTCTACATCCATTTCTGCTTGACAACCTACAAGAGAGGTTTGTATTGACCCTCTGTGCAATGGAGATGATCTTCCCTCCATCGTTTTTACTGTCATGATGAATTTAACTGTGCATTTGGTTGACAAAGCTAAATTAGGAGGCCCCGTTCAATATCGATGGATGTATCCAATTGAGATGTATTTTATTTATATGTTTCCAGTTAAGTAACCATTTTTTGGCATTTAAATAAATGCATAATATTATTATTATTTTTCACAGATATCTTGGGAATTTGAAAGCATACGTGAGAAATAAAGCTCAACCAGAAGGCTCTATTTCTGAAGGCTATTTGGCCGAGGAGTGTCTCACCTTTTGTTCCAGATATTTGGATGATATTGAGACAAGATTTACTCGAGTTGGACGTGTTGACGACACATCAACTCAATCTCAAATGCATCAGAAATCAAAAATATTTCCTGCTATTGGCCGATCAGTTGGGAGGACCTCATACGCGACACTAACAGAATTGGAATTATTACAGGCACATAGATATGTGCTGCTGAATAGTGAAATTGCAGATCCATTTATTGAAGAGTTGAGGATACAAACAAAGAGACGAATGAGAAGCCGAACACGAAATGAAAAAGATATAACGAAATCTGTGAATAAAGATCTGGTAGAATGGTTTGCACGACGTGTAAGTTTATAAATATTGCAATAAATACGAATATTACTTTGACACATACAATTTGCAAATATATTAAATTATATTTTTTTTTTCAGATCATGAATACTAATACTCGAGCTGACTTTTCAGAAGATTTGAAGTTTCTTGCTAGAGGTCCTATAAAACAAGTTAGAAAGTTCAACGCTTATAATGTGAATGGTTTTAGATTTCGTACAGTCGATCGAGAAGTGGGTTTGAAAACACAGAATAGTGGTATTTTTACATTTGCTGAAGTGGAATACTATGGAAAGCTGCATGATATTATTGAATTAAACTACCACGGGCATTTTTCTGTTGTTTTATTCAAATGAAAATCGGTCGATTTTATCAGAGGTGTTAAAAGAGATTCCTTGCAATTTACTTCTGTAAACTTCTCTCGCTTGATGGATGTTGGTGATCGTGAACTGCATGATCCATATACCTTAGCATCGCAGGCAAAAATGGTATATTATGTGAATGATGTTGTGGATGAAGGGTGGAGTGTAGTTACTCACGTAATAAAAAGAGATTTGTATGATATGGGTGATGAAGTGGAAGATTTGACCTCTGCAATTGAATTTCATCAACAACAGGAAGCAGAATTATTTATCCATCATGATATTGAAAATATTGGTCTAGTAAGGATGAATGAAGTGGATGAAGCAATGGAGAAGGAAACTGACATGATTGAAGGGGAAAATGATTGTATGTACAATTATTTATTCATTCAGCAACTACTTGTTTCATTTCTGTAGTCATTCATTGTCATTGTTATATATATTTTGTTTGTTAATACTGGGCATCTATTATCATTTTTAATTTTTTTTCTGCATAAATTTTCTGAAATATATATTCTGAACTTAATTTTATTTGATTAAATGACAGGAATGCCAAGGAAGAAGCGGTACACTATTCCTTCTTCTTCTGCGACAGATGATGATCCGTCTGCCCCCACGGCATCATCTCCCCCTGCACCATCTCTGACACCATTAGTGGATGCCTCATTAGAGGATGAGTCATCGCCTCCCCCTACATGAGCTTCAGCAGTGGGGCAGCGACACGCCCCCTCCAGTTCATCACGGACATTCTGGAGGGTCGCAGTCATAGGTACAAATTTTAATTAAATAAATTTATTGCATTTTGTTTATAGTAATTGTTTGCTCATTGCAGATGAAGACAATGAAACCATGGAAAAAGACATAAAATGTTCTGATGTTTGGAACATGCATGGCAAGAAGATAGTGGTGCCATTTGATTCTTATAGGGTCCCGACGGATGACGTCGCAGGTTTACTTGGTCAGATTATAGGTCAGCTGGCAGCGGAGCCCGTTTCCCTGCCTATTTTGTATGATGATAGGAGGAATATGCCTCCAAACTGGAAAAATGAAGTTTATGATTCTCAGATAAAGGTAATTTTATTACTTTATGGTTTAATTGAATGTCATTTTACTAATATATTCAAAATGAATTTCTGTATACAGATGTTCTTCCACTTTACCGTTGCTGATGTGATAGCACGGAAGTGGACATTGAAAAATCTTGGAAAAAAATGGAAATATTTCAAATGGAGGTTGTGGTGTGATGTCAACGATTCTTCGTTGATTGTGCAGCAGATGTATGAGAAGATACCCAGTGGGGTACCGAAAGAACAGTGGAAGGTTTTTGTCGATAGACATCGTGATGAGAAGCAGATGGTATTGAAATATATATTATTATATTATCCTCATTTTACATTTATACATGTACATGAAGAGGAGATAGACATTGAATACAATACTGTTAAATTGAATTTTATTTATTTCAGGATCTCTCAAGAAAGAATGCTTCAAACCGGGCGAAGCAGGTAATCCCGCACACTGCGGGTTCAAAAAGCTTTTCAAGAAGCCGAATGTCATTGGTAATATTTTAATTAGTTTAAATATTTATAAGATAATATTATCTATTTAACATATTTGATTGATGATTTATCTTTGTTTAATGCAGTCACAGAGTTTAGGGCATGAAGCATCCCGAACAGAACTGTGGCTGGATGTTCATAAAAAAACAGATGGAAGTTTTGTTAATGAACCTGCCAGAGAAGTTGGGGTATGAAGTCAATTATTTATTATAATAACTTAATATCAGTTTTTACTATGTTAATATATATTTATATTTGATTTATAGGTAAAAATTAAAGAAATATGGGATGCCAATCCTGGGCAATCCTACTCAGTCTCCCAGGATGACCCGGTTGGTCAAGTCCTTTGGAAGGAGCATCCTGGTAGAGTGAGTGGGATGGGTTTGGGACCCGTACCATCTGAGGTCTTTCGCATGCCATCAGGGATTTCGGCCTCATCTACTCCTGGTTATAGTCATTTCATACCTGAAGATGCTCAGAGAGAGATGTCTGCTATACAAAACACAGTTCACCAGCAGGGGGATCAGATATCTGCTTTGCAGAAAGAGTTTCTTGAAATACGTCAGCATATGAGCAGATATGCCCCCGGTGGTAGTGCATCGGGCAGTGGTGAGCAGGTAAATCACAAAAAAATCAAAATCATTTAGTTTTCAAACTTTTATTGGTTTTAATTTTTATTATAAATATGCAACAATATTTAATTTTCAATATAATGTTCTTACAGGTGGAAGCAGTTGGTGGAGATGAAGGTGGATAGGGTGACGATGCAGCATCAGATGATGGGTAGTAGTATTGTTGATGTGTTGAACAAGTATGATAACAGTTGGTTTGTATATGTAACATTTATGGCACATAGTTTCCACCAAACATTTCCATGTCCTAACATTTTCTTGATTTCTCATGTTTCCTTCTATGCATTTTATTTATTGTGTTCTGGATTCCTCATGTGTTGACAAAAATATTCTTAATGCAATATGCATGTGATGATACCACATCCAATGAGAATACCATATATGTAACCCATATTCATACCCCTATTGGATCCATATCCAATATGTACCACACTAAAAGACCAATCCCATGACCATAAATGGCTAAGGCATGAAAGGTTAATGATAAAAGGCTCTATCATGGCCTTAAAATTTTTACACCACTCCAATGGGTCCAGGAATACCAATTTGTTTTTAGTTTAGGCATGGTGGATGTCATTGGATTCAGTGGATGTTGGTTGGAAATTGGTGGTAATACCTTCCTTCTTCTTGGTTAGTTTCCTCTTATTATTCTCTTGGGGATTCAATACAATGATTCCTTTTTGGTCTAGGGTCTGAGTTGGTTTACATTTTGATGATCTTTTGGCACAGTGTAGGTTTATTTGTGGGTTTTTCATGCATTTGTGGTTTATGGTCATTTCTTCTTCACCCTATGGTGTGTTGCGAGTCTAAAAATATTCTTTAAGGTAGGGAATCAGTTATTTCTCTTTATTGTGTATCATGCATGGGGGGTTACTCTTGTTCATCTATGGGTTCTAGTTGTGCTGGCTTAATCAAAGATAAATAATTGGCTAATTGAAACTGAAGGGGGAAAATAGGAATGATTCACATGTTTTTACAGCTTTGATATTATTATGATATGATGGATTGTATGGTATTGATACCTTGGTTAAAATTATGGTCATTGGGGGATTTTCTTTCACTGGATGATATGTGTTGTGACTGTTGTGTCTATTGTTATTGTTGTGATATCACCCTAAAAGGGAAATTAACCAACCACTTATATTTTTCTAATGAAATGGATACTCTATGATTATGGATTGTGTTACAACACTCCTAAAATAAAGTATCATGTGATAAAATACCCGTTGATAAATCTATAAAATGATCCTTGATGTGTTGTGATGCATGTACATGATTATGGGATGATGATGTGTGGATGTGATATTATGTGGGGCTAATGGGTGAGATGTGGCTGTGGTTTTGGAAAATTTAGGGCAGTGGTGGAGCAGATCCAACATATTTTTTTTTTTCAGTTCAACATTTAGCGGCGGTTTTAACCGCCGCTAAATAAATTATGTTGATATTTAGCGGCGGTTTTCACCGCCGCAGAATAGGCGCATCAAACGCCTGAATTTAGCGGCGGTTAAAACCGCCGCGAATAAAAAAATGTCAGATACCCATATAACAGCTGCTAAATGAAGAGAAACCTCCACTAAATGACGGATCTACGACACATTTCTAAAACCGCCGCGGAATCGAAAAAACCGCCGCTAATAGAATGCTGACGCCAAACTTAGCGGCGGTTTTTGTAAACCGCCGCCACACAATATAGCGGCGGTTTAAACCGCCGCTTAACAGGAAAAAAAACCGCCGCTAGGACCGGCTTTTGTTGTAGTTAATTATTTATAATTAGTTGGTGAAATTAATATAATAAATATGCTATGTATTAAATCATTCATTTTCTATATTCATCCAATAGATTTGGTAAGCATATAATTGGATCATGCCCAATATTTCACATAAAAACCTATATTAAGGCATTTTTTACAGCCTTATAATGGAGAAACAATTTTAAATAGCAATTTTGACACATTTATGAATATAATTTGATAAAATAAACATTATATTTGAATTCCTAATGTCAAAATTATCTTAGGATTATTTTTTGGGATTATTCTAAGAAACATTATTTTTTAGTCAATAGTGAAAAATACGACGTTTTAGTTAAAACTGCCTTTTCGTTTAAATAATTATTAATGTTAAATTATATTATAAAGATTGTTTAAGGTCACATTTAATCAATTATACATATATTAATATAATTTAGTTCATTATAATCAATATATCTTTTAAATTTAATATAAAAACATATCAATAATTTAGTTCATTATAATCAATATATCTTTTATGGTATAATAATATCATCTTAATTTTTGATGAAAATTATTAGTGAATGTGAATAAAATTAATTACAGTGATTAAAATGTAATTGGGATTAAAAAATGGACTAAAACACTAAATTTTAGGGCCCAATTGACCTATACACTAGACCAAAACCCATGGTCTGGACATATCTATGAAATGAACCTTAAATTAATTATTTTTTTGTGGTTTGGTATGAATTTTATTGGGTAATAAAATGTGAACATCTAAATTCTTTTCAAAAATATCAACTAAGTCATTCTATTTCCCTACAAAAGGCCTCTACATGTAACTATTCCCCACACCTCTCAAAACTATTAATTTCGGCCAAACACTGCCAAAACATTATACCATATTTCCTATCATCTACCTCGAATAATCCCTTTGGGAATAAAGCCTTCTAAAAAAGACTTTAGGTTCAATCCAAAATTAGTCACCTAATTAAAAGGTAATGCCTTTTCTTAATATCTCTAGATTAATTTCCATTCTCCAACCCTCAAAATAACCCGTTTATGTTATTGTATAAAAAAACAGTACCGTAAATATACTGGGTTGTTTTTATACTGATATTTTAACCTAGAATTATAGTAACTACTATATAATGGGTAAAAAACATAATGTTTCTCTAGATGACGAACCACTGTATCACAAAATAAAGATTGTTCATTCTTCCATTACCACCTATCATGGTGACCATTATGATGTACACATTATTTATAAATTTTATATATGATATTTATTGTATCTTTATGATTCTTTAAATTTTTTTTAATAAATAAATTTAGTACTTTCCATTTTATGTTAATACGATAACATTGTTTGAGGAAGTGTGGACTACCACCCCCTCAAAGCGATGTGATTCGTTCACACGATACATGGAATGTATACATGAAGGTATTAATTAAAAATATGATATATAAAAAACACCTATATGATATTCATAATATAATGACATTTCTGGATATATATATATATATATATATATATATATATATCATTTTCTTTATTACCCCTTCACTCAATTTAAAAGTGAAAACATCGTTTGTGGACGTGTGGACTACCACCTCCTCGACATGATGTGATTCATTTTACATCACATAATTCTATATATAATTTTATATTATTAAATAATATTATATCTATTATATAATGATCATTCTAGAAATATTTTATTTACATACCTTCTTTCCGCAGTGATCATTTAAAATGTGAATGTTGCTCATGCGTACGTACGATCTACCCTCTCTATGACAGAAACATAATACCATAAAAATATTTAGTGATTGATTTTAAAATTATAATTGATGTAAAATATGATAATTATTTCATGGTTATTATTCTAGATATGTTATATAATGAGCCCTTCGACCAGATTTGACAAACAATATTTGTTTTGACACATAAACCAAATTTGGTCAAAACACCAGATATAAAATTATTTGTTTAATTCATTATACAAAACATGGTAATAAGTGAAATAAAAGTAATTATAAACATGAAATAAATTATTAAAAATATATAAAATTAACATAAATTTATTATATAAGAAGTTAAAGGACGTTCACCTGAAAGGAAATACAAGGTAAGAGATTCTTGTCTCATTTTCATTACGTGAGGCATACTTAATTATTGTACACCTAATTTATTATATATGGTGTACTTACTTCCACATTGAAATATAATATCACGAATTATATTAAATTCTTAGTATTTTAATATTTTAATTAATTATTATTACCTTTGGTCTTTCCAATCCATTTGTCACTACATTTGTAAGGGATTCCCATCTCAATTTTTACATCTGTGAGATAAAGGTTATATTCACAACATACTTCTTTTATATGCCATACCTATGGACCATTTTGATATATTTTATCATTAATCCTATTATCTTAATGATATTTTAATATTCATTTAATTTTGTATCTTTCTGATGATTATGATCTAAATGTTTCAATGTGGTATAGGACATTCTCAAAAGTTTAAAGATTATTCTCCTTAAATATTCTTAATCTCACTTAATTTTGTGATTGTAACATCCCTTGAAACAATTAATTTATTGTAATATTTTTTAATGTAATTTTTATGTAATATATATATTATCATGCAATTGATATTTTTATGTCCTAAATTGTATACCATTTTTCATACGGTGGTTACTGTGACAATTATTTGATTATTTGGGGAATTATTAATTAATTTTTATTTCTCATTCAATATAGTTATTTGATAAGGAATATTAGTTATGTTTATTATTCAATATGATTAATTCTTTGGACTCATAATAATAGGTGGATCTTGGACTTTATATGGATCCTCAATGCATTAACATGTTCTCATGAGAGGAATAATTGGGAAAATGGGTTTCTAACCTTAGTTTTAAACCATATTGTGAAAGGTCTTGATGGTACACAGTTTTCATGTGCTTGAGACATAAAGTCTATCAAGAATTAAATTTCCCTCATAATAGTTTAATTTATTATTAATCCATGAGATTTTGCGTCGATATATCTATGGATAAATTTCATTTTAGTACATTGATTAATGGCATGTATTTTAGTTTCATACCTTTCCATATTTATTTGTACTTATTTAGTTATTTGAATTTAATGTGTTTCCATTTATTATCTTTCCATATTTTTAATATACATTCATCCAGTATACTGAATACATGGAATGTGCGTTCAGTTATTTACCATTCCATAGTCGTTACTCTAAATGATTCATTATTACTTTTGTGATATTTTTTTCTTAATAAGCATTTGAGCTCACCCTTATTATGTTTCTTTTCCTAGGAATCCATGAAGCGTACTATGAAAGAAATTAATGAATATAATAGTTGGATTAGATTTATCCTCAAGCAATTTATTTTTTTAGAAGACAATTTTTTTTATTTTTTTTTATCTTTTTTTAATGAAATACTCAATTATGTATCTGGTTTACTAAGACTACTAAACAGATAACTCATTCATGCCCTTTTCCCCTGTAATCATTCCACTGTATCATGTAGTAGACACTGACTTTGGGCTATCTGGGTATGGTTTTCTACAATATAAGTATCGAATACCAATGCATAAACACGTCAATCCTTCTAGTTTAATTATTAGTGTACAATAGGTCCTTCCTTCATTTAGGAGTGAGACCTTGAATTATGTTATTGACTCGGATAATTCCCAAGTTCCCCATAATTATGAAATTGAACTATAAATGGTACCTTGGGATGCAATTTCGTTCCGTCTTTCAAACTGTTCATTTTCATTGATAGTTACTTCCTTTAATAGCTTATTTTACAAACAAATAATCTACACATTCCTTTGATTCATTCCATTGAGTGATTATTTCCAAATTTATAATATAAATAAAATTGTATCATTTTTAGTCTGTGGAATTTATCCTATGAAATTTTATAAAATTCAATTTTTCTATTATTATATGTTTTAGGAAACTGACCCAAGTTGAGTTTGTAAATTATATATCATTATAGTTGGTTATGAATAATCACAAGATTTCAAATTATGTGTCCCATTTCATCTAGTTTCTCAAGATTAATATTGTTATATTTCCCATAACATTCATTATTTACATATTTCCTTCTATTTCCATCCAATTACTAAAATAAAAAAACATTATTCGAAAAATAATAATTATAGTGAGTAATAATATTACCTGGAAATATTATTCATAAGATTTATAAATAATGAAAACATATTTTAATCTATTAAACCTTTATTTTGACCTAGTTTATACATGGTAATTATCTATCAAAATGCTTCATAATAGTTCTCAAATAAGTGAGGTTTAACCCAATATTTATTATCAAGAGTGTCTAGATAGGTGTGTAGTCATGTACTGGTAAAAATCAAGTTAAAAAATAGTCAACCAATTTAAAAGTTGTTACCCATATGTCCAGTTGTTCCATAACTACAACCACTTACTAGTATCTATTATAGGAATGTATTTTATATGAAAACACACAATTTTTAATTTACCAAAACATTATTATAAAACCCATAAAAAAGTGAGACTTAAAATACTAAATGTTACTACCCATATTAACAAGGTGAACCTTTATTTTAAGAATTCTACCTGATTTGAAATCCATAGTTAAGTGAGTTTTTCCTATAGTAGTGTAAGGGTGGGTGTCCTCACTGTATGTTTCTCAGGGTGTGTGTGATCTAAGAAGAATATAACAAAAATAACATATTTTGGACTATATAGATATTCATTATCCTAATAAGTAGAAATGCCTGTTAATAGCTTATGGTGTCCTGATAAGTTAACCAAGGTATTACAGGATACCCATGGTGTCAGATGAGCAGGTTCATGTCCCAAGTATAGTTAGGTTGTGAGAAATGGAATCAAATGGCTTGGATCTTCACTAAGGGATATTAGGTCATGAAAAATGTTATCCGAGCAAATAACAAGCCTGAAGTGCAATGGAACTACCAATTTTTGAGGTGTGGGGTCTATAATGAGGATGTTATGATTTAATGGGATGGAGAGTGATATAACCCTAAAAAGTGAGACTTAAAAGAATAGATAATAATACCCATTTCATCAAGGTGAACCTTTCTTTTTAAGAGCCTATATGATTAGAACTCTATAGTTATGTGATATTTATCTAGAGTAGTATTAGGATTGGTGACCTTTTGAAAAGTATCTCAGGGTGTATTTGAGTGAGAAAAAATCAAAATAAAATAACATGTGATAAAATTTGTGGGAAATAATAATATTGATAAGTGACCCTGGTTGGAAATTGCCTATAACACGCTGGGAATGCAACCAAGGTATTCCAAGATACCCATGGTGTCAAATAACTTGGATCAGGACATAGATATACCATTATATGACATTTAGGATGTTATCGAATACTTAGACTTTTCTAAAGGGTTTTCACCAATATGTTACCATCTTAATGTAAATAAATAACTAAACCCTCATATGATACCAAATACAGGGACACAATATTTCCAAACATAAATATTACATCATTTTAGATAATTTTTTATTACATATCTATGTGATCAATTCTGGAACTATTGAGGTTTATTTTATTTGTAAAATTATAAACTTAAAAAATTTGTTCATAAAAATATAAATCATCTCATGATATGTTCTTCACATATAGAACCCTTATTATGAATAACGTACATAAAAAATTTCTTCATATCCTTGGGAATAAAAGCATATAAAAGGGTTATCTTAGATACTCAGTGAGGATAAACATAAGATATATCATTCACTAGTCGGGTTAAGTATTACATGAGATAAATTGAATGAGAACATGATAATAACAATAGAAAATAAAACCCAAAAATTAATAGGTCATAATCATGAGTCAGATCATAAATCATTGTAGTTTATAAGACATAAATCATAAGAGTATCAAAATTCATGAGTCTTGTGAACATATCATAAGAATATGATAATGTCCTAACATAGTTGAGTAATGTGTATAATAATCATAATCATAAAAATCACATATCAAGGATCATTTCCATGACTATATTTACTTAGTGGCCATAACTCATTATGAAAAATCCAACCTGGTCAATTCTAACTATCTCTTAATTTTAACATCCATTAGATTAACTCCTTCATCATTACCCAATGCATTGAAAGGATATATAATTCTATTCCCACCTATCACATTATATTAATCTATTCATATGTATTCCAAAAAATCATAAAAATTTATCATATCATCATAACATAACCCATAAAAAATAAAATATGATTCATTATTATTTCATCATCATAATCAAAAAAGTATTCATCATGGATTAATTAACCCATAGAAAGAATAATTGGGTCATGATTATTCCCAAATAATCATAAAATATACATAGAAATAATATAGACGATATCATAAAAACATATCCCTATTAGACAATAAGAATAATCAATGGATATTGGCATAGTTAAACAAATCCTTCAAAAGAACATTTAAAAATTTTAATTGAAAACATGAAAAATATCATTTTATATCTATCTATTTATAAATAAAAATTACTTTTTTTTATAAAATGGTTTTAGCTAAAAATAAACATGTAAACTTATAAATTAAGCTTAAAAAAATTTAATGTTTATGATATTAGAAAAAATTTCTCATTCTGTGTACATTAAAAATCATTTTTCTCACATTGGAAAAAATTCAAAAGGTGCCTAATTCAAAAATTTAAAAGAAGTTTGATTTTATAAAATTATTTTAAAATTAAAACATAGATAATTTTTTTTGAAACAATCAGTGTAATATATAAATGAACTTCCCTTAAAAAGTTTTAGAAAATATTGATATGGAAGAAAAATATTTCGAATCACAAGGAGAAATGATGCCAGTTTTCTTTAAAAATATTAATTTGCTTTTCATTCAGTAAAAAAGGGATTAAATTAAGAATAATACATGAAAATTTATAGTTAACCATGGGATAAAAAAAAATTTATTTTAAAATATTTAAAGCATAAAGTTCCCCCAATGTAAATTAAATATAAATGATCACAATTGAAAGTGAGATTGAAGAATTAATCCTTACCACTTTGGTAACTCTTGAATTCCATTCATCTTGAAAAAATAACATAAAATAAAAAATTAAATATCATAAACATAAGGATAATCAAGATATAACAACTCAAAGGCATAGTTTATAAGCCTTATAAAAAGAAATTGTTTCAAAACATCAAACTTGTATCAATGAAAACAATAATAAGATGAAGAACCATTACAAGTTTGGTAATATCAAAAAATAAAATCATGAAAGGGAGAAAAATATATGGATTTTCAAATCAATATAATTTTCATGAACAAAATAATAAAATACATTCATGGTTAGTATATACCCCATAGAAATGAAACAATTGGTGAATATGACATATGTGTCATGGAAATAAAAGTGAGACGAGAAAATTTTACCTCATGTATGAATTTGTTCATAAGCAATATAACCTCCTATATATATTTAAATTTATTATAATTATATAATCGAACTATATAAATACTTATATTATCTTATATATTCTAATTGTAAAATATATTTATTGATATAATCATTTTCATGTGTTAATTATTAAATATTTCATATAAGTCTTTATTCGTAAGTTATGGTTATTATACTTTTATCATGGTTCCATCATCCCTATACATTTTATATTTTCATTATTATCTTATGTATTCATTATAAAAACTTTTATAATTATTAAAAAAAGAGGTCAATATGGTTGGGAGCCCTCCACTTGGTACCCAACTACATCAGGCTTGCAGCATCAGGCAGGTGTTAGACTCTATACATAGGTCGACCTCAACTGGGTAATGTGCATTTTAGTGAACCTTGGTTCTACCAGCCGACATTGGTTCATGTGTAACATAATAGTACATGGCCATTAGGTTGATTTCATGCCTTGATCTCCAGCCATTGAGGGTTTAAGTCCTACTCATCTAGTGCCAGTTACAGTTCTAAAGGAAGGAATCGAGCGAGTGTAAGTGCTTCGCTTGATACGTTACAACCAATAAAGAAGAAATACATTAAGAGGTTTTCAAGTACATCAAATAAATTCTAGGGGACAAAAAATGAATTACATCAAATTTTTGAGATGGTAGTTCATATGTATACACAAATGATGTTTTTATTTTTTAATGGATGGAACAAAAGAATGTTAAATAATAATTAATCTTCATAGAAAAAAATCATATATATAATACACAAACATATATATCTATATTGAATCAATAATTACAAACAGACATTTTAGGGGGTTTTGGAAAATTAAATGCATCACTTCATGGAAGTGGTAGTCCATATGTACGCTTGTGCGATGTTTTTTTACCATATTATGGAAATGAGGTAGATAATGGTTATCAAATCTTCATAATAACAATTAATTATGTTGAATATATACAATAAATTAATTCATAATCGATACTATAGTTTTATAGGAGGTATATGATGAAATAAAATTGAATGCACGTGGTTAAGATTTAAACCTCTTTATTGATAAACCTCATTTGGTTTACACATTAACCTTGAAAAGATGTTATTTCATAAATACCAAAATATATTAGTTGTTTGGAAGAAATATATTATGTTATTATGGAATTTATTTTCTATAGTAGAAGGATCATTATTTTGGACTAAATAAGAAGACGAAGTTCTCATTTATAATTGTGAGGAGGGAAAACCCTAGAATTAAAAATATTATTAAATTAATATGTATTAATTTGAGTTATCAAGTTGAAAAAATTGATATATTTCAAATAAAAATTTGAATGTATCAAAATAATTTCATTAAATAAAATTTATACTTGTTTAGGTGATTTTTTAATCTATATATTTTAGTTTTAACCCCCCATTATCCCTTTTTATGATTACAACAATATCAAAATTATTAACATTTTTGGGTTCAAGAAATTAACTATAAAAGGAAAAGTGAACTAGAAGTTAAAAATTATTGATATTCTAGACCATATCCCATTCAAATTTCCAAATATAATATTTTAATTAATATTAAATAATTTAATAAAATATTATGTAACATATTATTCCATGAAATTCATGTTTGAGACTATTCCCATAGTTTGACTTTTAAATAATAAGATAAAAATTTAATTTGAATATTTTTTTTAAACATCACTATTTTTTTATATTTATCTATAAAATTCCCTGAATTCCATAACTCACTAAAATAATATTAATTATCGTGTTTCTTAAATATGTTACATGATTTTTATACTACTTGCACAAACATTGTGACGACGTTGTATAAAAATTTAAGGTAATTATACAACAATTAAAAATTAAAAATAAATTAAAATGATAAAAAATCCTTCATATTTGAATAAACTATTTATATCCAAAAATAAAATCTTCTTTATCCCTATAAAAATATTCGATATATTAAAATAATGAGAGTGATATTCTGTATTTATTCTTAACTTAAACGAACATTGAGAACCTTTTTTAAAGAAAAATAGAAAAGGCTTCCATTTAATTCTATATTGGATGTCTATGGTTGAAGTAAACCCATACAATGGAAATAATGTTGGTGTTAGATATATATTTAAATACTTAACATATTATTATTATCTTTAATTTTCTGCTTTACATTTACTACGGTGATAAATATTTTCCACGGTTACATTTCATTATGAACAAAAATAAAGTAGTGATTTTACCAAATTTGGGTATTATGATTCAAAATATGAAATCAAAATTATCAAATATAATCCCTATAATGTTCATGAAAAATATTGAAATAAACCCACAAAAGAAATGAAAAATACTTTTCCCGAAAAAAATCATTTTAATATTTAAAAATGTTTTTATACCAAATTTAAGAATAATGTCGATGAAACTGAAATTTCTTGAACTATTTTTAATAAAATTTAACTATTGAAATTTTATAACCCATTTTAAAAAATGGTAAAATTTAAATACATGAAAATAAATTATATTTTTCAATAAAATCATTATTTTTCACTATTTACTGAAAAATAAAACTTTTCAAGATAATATAAAAATTCCACCCTAGAATAATTTTATATGGTTATTAATTTTTTTCACTTTTATAAAATAATTTTTTTAAATTTGGAAGAAATTAATTAAAAAATTCATTCACAAAATGAAATAAAACCCAATTTTGAAGCATAAAATGACTTCACAAAAAAATCATGTTCTTATTTCTAAAGAACTAATCTATACATTTCTATTGAGTCAGAACATTGTAAATATATTTCAAAATGTGGATAATCTTATTCATACCCACTAATTCAATGGTTAGGTTATAACTATAAAATTCAAATAGTAATATTTTTATTGTATATAAAAATTTTCTTAAAAATAAATATTTCACGTGAAGGAATATACCGAACCTATTACTTGTTTAAAATAAATTTATAATGTTTTATTCATTATTCCATTGGTAGGTCAGAATGTTTCCACTAAATTTTTGCAGTAGCCACCAACTAGTCAGTGGAACCGATCTAGGTCTTTTTATTAATGGTATTATCATCATTAATTACTATCGAAACCATTTTTTATTTATTCAAACTTCACCCCAACCTATAATCAACCCATTCATACCTGGGGGCCCCAACTTGGACATATTTGGATCTCCCAACATTAGTACTTGTGTAATTGATGTGTATATTGAAGTTGTGAACTCACTTGGTATGTTTATATCTGTTTTCTTCTTGGATATCCTTCTTATTTGTATCCCTCATATTTAATGATACAAATCATCTATTATGATTTTGATAATTTTTTATATATAGGTTTCTAATCATATTACTTTTATATATGTAATGATATTGTGTATTCCTCTCCAGATATCTAATCCCCTTACTGTGTTATTCTAGAATTATAGTGGTAAGTGATTCATTTTTATTTCCTATATTCTAGAAAGTGACAATTTAGAGAATTTTGTTTGGGAAAAATTTGTCTTAAATTCTTATATGACGACGAAGATCATAAAAAGGCATAAATAATCTCCACACAATTATCATTCTATAATGAATCATCAGGATTTTTATTGTCACCTCCATAACCAAACTAGGTCCTATAAGGGAAGCTTCACTAATTCCCAACTAAAAAATAGATATTTGAAAGGATATCCAAAAATGTCCTTAATGGGTTCCATATTAATGGATGAAAAGTAAATAAATTTGTAAGAAAACTCAACCAGTCCCAAATGATAATCCCATGATTTTCTAAATTCAAGGAAAAAAACAAAATCATGTCTTCCAGAATCTGTATAGCCCATTAGCCATCTATCTGAAGATGATAAATTTTCCTTAAATTCACCTAGGATATCATCACCTCCCGGAAGCCTTTCCAAAAAAGAAATGTGAAATGGGGATCCATAATGGAAACAATAAAAGTTTAAACACCATGAAATCAGATAATATCTTGCATATACAGATTTAAAAAGTCTTAAAATTTGGTTATATCATAAATGGTAATTAAGTGAGAAGATATTGTTTAACTGATATATCACTACCCAAGTAAAATTATTTCCTTAAAGATTACATGAAAACATAACAATAAAGTCCATAGATACTACATCCCACATCTAAGTTAGCATAAGAAGTGTTAGAATCATGCTAGAAGGCTTATGATGCTAGACCTTAATCTGTTGGAAAATATTATAATGAGAAACAAAAGTAGAAACATCTCATTTCATTCCTATACACTATAAGTGATGCCTCATTTTAGAAAAAATATTAATTATGACTGGTTGTGTATCCCTGTGGGAGTGATGGTAATCCCCCATTACATTACTTCTCATAAGTGAAAGAATTCCAAAACAGTTCTTGATGCAAGGGATACCATCAGAATATAGAGAATGGTCACTAATGTTCTTACTAAAATATAATGGTTACCTAATGAATAAGAACTCATCATAAATATGTTATTCATGGAGAATTATCTCAAGAAAAGAGGATTTCATCTTAACACTCAACAATATAATGTAGAACCCTTCCTCTCAGAATCCAAAATGCATGTGAGTAGAGAGAGTGATGAGATTATATTTCTCAAATTATTCTTTTTGGACCTTCTATGGATGTTTCCTAATCATATCATCAAAAAAATGCTCCCCTTTATAGAGGTTTAGGAAATTTTAGAGTCAAAATATTATAGGTTTTCCACCCATTACCTTTGAGGTAGATTCAAATATTTTTGCATGAATATATAAATCAATATCTTAGGATTATAATTAACCATAAATATATCTCTAAAATGTAATTCCATAAACCCATAATAGCATTCATAATAGCTATGAGTATGGGATTGTTCTTCTCATGGGGTTGAAACTGATGTGAACTATAATCCACCACCTGATCACTCTACATGAGAACATAGATCTTACCTGAACCTAATGAATCAACAAATACTATATTTCTCTATCCAGCCTCTAGAAGAGTCAACACAGTGGTTGAAGTCAAACAAAACATCAAATAATCAAAGTAAGCCTATAATTCTGAATCCCAAATAAACATTACTCCACTCCAAGAGAGAGTAGTCAATAAGAAATACTATATAGAGAAATATTTCACAAACTAGAGGTAATAATCTATGAAGTAAAAGAAGTTCCAACACTCAAGGACATTCCATAGTTTTTTTGTTGACTTGAAATCATTCACGTTCTCATTATCAACTAAGATACCCTATTCAGAAACTTAAATCCCTAAGAAATTTTCCTAAAAAATCTATAATTATATTTTTGAGAGATTAACATAAATACAGTGGTTCCTAAGGATTTATATAAATTCTCCCAAATAAATTGCAAGATATTATTTGGTTTTATAATAAACCAATATCTCATTCATGAATATCATAATATAGGTATTGATATTCTGGTGAAAAATCCTCCTTATTAATTCCATAAACATGGATGGGGCATTGGTTAGACAAAATTATAAAAAAAATATACTAATAGTGTCTATAACTACTCCTAATGTTTTATCTAGATATCAAAATACCCAATCCAAAGATAATGACAACAAGACTGAAGATAAATAATAGAAAACAACTTCTCCCATTTCATCTAATCAACCAAATCATCAATACAAGGAACCAAATACTTTTTCATAACTCTTAACTAACTGAAGTTTTTGTAATAAGAAGATAAGAAAATGGTTATATATTCATTATATGAAAAAAGCACTAGTGCATTCATATGTGACTCACTAGGGTGAATGAATCCTATGAACATCAAGTCATCCAACCAAATCTTTTGTTCTTATAGTTCAACTAGTGACATATGGTAAGATGGAATAGATATCATCTAATTACAAGTTACTATATCTTTAGGGAACTCGACCACCCTCTCTAGTTAAAAACTAGAAAATTACGATGGGAAAAAACAATGAAACACTACAACTACTAGAATAATATCCCCTAAAAAAGTATCCTTATATAATTTTGAAGCAAACATGGATATCATCTAACCTAGCTCCAGAAGAGGGGGTCAGGATATGCCTGACCTCAGGTCCCATTCTCGTTAAAAAACACAGAACTACCCATCATTGGAAATAAAAGAGGCTCATCAAAGAAAACAATCATTATGAGATTTATGATCTAATAAAAATCCATGAAAATAATGATATCCACTAGTTTTATATCTAGAATAAAATATTCCTATACAAGATCTTTTTTTATAAAGAGAATGCCCAAGAGGGGCATCAATGTACCTTATCTCAGTTCATCATGAGAAGAATATTAATTTCAATCACATATATAATGAGATGTAACAAACTGATATATTTTGAAATGTTTTTTTCAAAATAATTTAATCATTTCGGTATTTTTTGCTAAACGTGACACTGAGTTTAGCTTACATTACAAGCAACATTGACTTTAAACGAAACATGACATATTATTAAGGAATTTTTTGTATGATAGATATCACCATTCTATTAGAATGTATGGTATGAATATGATTAAATAAGTCATGAAAATATATGGTTTAAATATTTATATAAAATTAATTCTTTTGTTATATTTTAATTAAAAATGAAAATAATGGAAATCATTTTTTATGAAAAACTATTTTTGGAAAACAAACAAATTTTACAAAAAAAATTAAACAAAACACTTACTATGAATCATTATAAAGATATTATTATTGTATAAATTCATGAAACTCTTTAAAATTATTCTTATGAGTTTTCTCGATAAGATATTATATTAAATCCAATTCGATTCACAAAACTATATTTTTCTAAAAAATAGTTTTATCTCTGTATTTTCACTTACATTAAAACTATTAGTTTTACATATTATAAAATTTAATTTAAGAAATAAATATAATTTTAAAAATAATCATTTCAAAATTATCTTAGAGGTGTATATTTGATAATTTTCTGAAAAGATTATTGTTTTTTATGAATAAATAAAAATACTGATTTTTAATTGAGAACTTCATTTTTGGTTAAAATATTTATAATAGAAAATTATATTTTAAATTGGTTTTAAATTACAATTATATCAATTATATATCTATTAATCTAATTTAGGTCATTTTAATCATTTTAATAATGAATTTTGATATAAAAACTTTGTATATATTTGAACTTTTTCTCTGTGAAAACCAACTTTCTTGTCTAGTCTCCGAGATTAATTTTAAATTAAAATTTTCCACTTAGATGAACAGAATTTGAAAAAAATGGAATTAATATTTAGAATAATAATAATATATATTATATAATAGTGTAAAATTAATTTTTTACTAAGCTTAAAAGTGGAAAGTGTAAAAATTAATTATCATGGTTAAAATAAAAAATGGTTTAGTAGAGAGTTAAATTAAAAAGATTGGGGTTAAAATGACCTAAAAACAAGCATAAAATAGATTTTATGGAACTATATAGACCCTATAATTTCTAATTATTGATAATAATAATTTTTTACCAATTTTTTAATGTGAATAATTTGAGTACGCCAATTTAATTTAAACAAATAAAAGTTTTCCACTCACCACACTTATAAAAAACCACCCTCTCTCATCTCTTCACCACATCCTAAAACACTTTTGTTTCATCCAATACCTAACAAAATAACTTCCATAATTCCATCCTATCATCTTATAAGCCTTATCTTTTTTCATAAATACAACTTAAGAAGTTTTTGGGTGAAGTCCTAAGGTTGTTTCCCGAAGGAGAGGAAGCATTCTTCAATGAGTGTTTTTATTTTATTTCTACCTCCACCAACTTAAATTCTTAGTAAAACATTATGATATAATAAACTAATTATATTAAAAATAATGATATGTTTTTATATTACTATTATGAACTTTTACTATCTCCAATTCTATCAAATGGTTACAAAGTTATCATTCATATGTATGGAGAACTATGACCTCACAAAACGATGTCATTCGTTTTTCCATTACCTCCTCTCACAGTTGGGTATGATGATGGATTTGAAGTATATATTTAATATATATAAAATAATTATACATATTAAATAATTATATAATATATAAATATTTACCTTCCATTTTGTGGGGGATATGATAACATCTTCCAAGTGTACGACAGACTACTGCCTTACAAAGCGATGCGATTTGTTTTCAGTAATGCTTTACATGGATAATAATATGGACAATGATAATAAATATATATGATTTAAATTAAATAATTATGATATTAATGACATATTTATCATTCTTAAATGGTTATATTTAATTTTTTTCATAGCTTTTCACTACCTAAAATTTCATAATGTCATTTGTGCCCATGTGGACTACCATCTTCACAAAGCGATGAGACTCTCTTTTTCATCACCACACAACATGGATTATATGTATACATATATTGAAAGAAATAATATATTATTTATGATATTATTATTATTCATTAAATATAAAATATTACTTAAATAATTTCAATAATGATCCTTAAAATATGATAATGTTACTCATGGATATATGTGGCCAACCATCTCGATGAGCATAACATAATTTATTTCTCAAAACCATATTTTTGTATTAGCATTAAAATAATAAATAAAGTATAAATATGATGATTATTTCATTATAATTATTCTATATATGGTTGAACAATTATCAATGTATTAATACTTAAATTAATAAATCAAAACATATACAAAAAATAAATCGATAATTACCCAAAGCATGATTTTAACAAGGAATGTTTAATAAAAATGTAATAAATGGTCCTAGGATTAAAAATATTTCTGAAGTGGTAAGAGATTTTTGGATCATTGTTTAATTTTGTGAGACACATGTCATATTCACAAAAAATTTATTTTATATGGTGTATATAATTCCCATTAAATTATTTTATAGTTATTATACTAAAAAGATTGTATTTCATATCCATTTTATGTATCTCATTAAAGGGGATTTGGATTCAAATTTTACCAATGTGGTAATGATTTTATGTAACATTCTCATTGTTTTTTGGGATTATTTATGATTAAGTCTCTAATATTGAGTTACTATAATCTAAATCTAAATAATTCTCATTACTTTTGTTATAATATCTTTATTTATGATATTTTAATGTAATATTAATATTTTACACTATTTTTTTACTTATAATAATTTATAATTGTTGTAATAAAAATAATATATTTTTCTCTCATAGGTTGAAAACACTTTTTCTTCTGAAACAATGTTTTCCAAATTTTTTTAAAAAAATGATTTTAAAATTATTAAAATTATTTATTAGATAAAATTTTTACCCATGTGTGACTTTTTACAATTTTTTCAAAAGGAATTTTCTTGTCTTTTTCTAAAAAATTTATGTTTAGCTTTTACTGAAAATGTGAAATGAATATTTATTTCGAACATGTAAGACATAAATTTTATTTCCCTTTAACATTAGCAATTGAAAATTTTATAACTATTTACAATATTCATATGTTATTTTCAAATAATATTTTTTCCTTAATATTTTTGAAATTATTATATTTTAAATAAATGACTTCCAAGTAAAATAATTAAATTTAATATTTTTTTTAAAAAGATGATTACAAAGAGGAAAGGATAATTTCATTAAGAAATAATTTAAGTTATTTTTAATGATTACTTTATGAGTTTTCAAGTTAATTTCAAATAATAATATCCAAAACATTTTATAATGTTAGTTTTACAATGTTATTTTCAATGAAAGGTTAATTTCATCATGAAATGTTCCAAATTATTTTTCTTTCAAAATCATTCTCCATTTAGGATGAAATCTTTTAAGGATACCTATTCTTTACTAGGTATATTATCCAAGTATACCATTATTATTATTTCCTTGAATGATTTATTTATATAATGAAGTTATTTTTATGGAACACATTTCTATTCCATGTGTTATGCCATGATATAATGCTTAAGAAGCATGCTTCTTTTCAAGTGTTGTTTTATGATTAAATGATGAAAAGATCATAAAATCCGTCTGTTTTCCATGTGTTAGATATGATATAATTTTTATGAATCCCAATTCATTTCATGTGTTATGATATGATGAATGTTTTATTATTTTATATCACACACATATATTATTTAAATTATGTAAAGGGTGGGACCTATATCACCCTCTAATGAAATGGGTAATGATTTATATATCATGATATAGATATAACTAGAATAAGGATTTAACTCAGTTCATTAAGGGAATTTTTCTACTATGATGGTCTTGAGAGTGAACCTTGAATACTATGATGGTTTGGGGAGTTAACCCACTCTACAATGATGGCCTTGGAAGTGATTTTTGAATACTCTAAAAATAATTTTATGGACTTATGTGTATGAATCAAATTTCAGGGCTTATGAAAATGTTATAATCTCATGTATCATGTTCTTAGATTTCAATAAAATTCAAGTCTAATGAATTTATGATCATTATTCCATGACACAAGATTTTGATATTTTGTATGTAGGTTATAGATTTAATATGTTATTCTGAAGTTATCATACTAATATGATCATGTTATGCTTATGTATCTTCATTTTTTATCCTTATTGATCATCTGAACACATCATTTATTATGTTTAATTTCCCAATGATATGAATAAAGGTTTTAATTTGGGAATTTTTGTGAAGATTACTAAATGTGAAGATATTTATGGGACATGTTGAAGTCCTTTCACCAAATTTTTAGATTATGTACCTAGTCCCAAAACACACTAAAATATTATGGTTCTTAAATATGTGTTTGTGAAATGTATTGAATATTCATATAAAAAGATGTAATATCCCTGTATGAAAATCATGGGTCGCTGTAGTGGGAATATGAAGAAAGGATTAGTTAACATTTAGAATCTATGATGAAAAAAATTAGTGAGATACCTCGAGATATTTCTAAGGATTTTTAGGGATGGGTCTAAATATAAGAATATAGATATTTCATATTGTAGGAACATGTCCTCGAACATTGGTAAAGGATATAGGAAGTGGTTTTCAAGAAATTATATTCATACTTGGATACTACAGGTGGATGTGTCTCTAGAATATAGGTACATGGGGGTAATAAGTCTGAAAAGGAGAATTTAGATTGACTCAATCATCATATTTTTCTTGATAACAAGCCTTTATTCACATATATTTTGACACTATAGGGGGATATTCTTTGGAAATTCAGAAACTATTTATGAACCATCATGAATGATTTAAATAGATTCTAACTATGAATGACATAGGATAAACTGAAGGTACCAGAGATTAAAAATAATGTGTCATGATTTAGGTATCCTATAAGTGATTTTTATGATTATTTGGTTTCCCATTATGATTAGTGTTACTAACACTATTCTATTTGGTTTTAGTCAATGGTAGGAACAAAAAGAAACCGAGTTAAAATTGAATGTGATGGAAAATTTTCTGATGAGCATCCAAATGGAATAATGATTGGGGGGATGGATATTATGATCATGCCTAATCATTTCTCATAGAACATGATTAAAAAATGCGCATCATAAATAAATTTAAAACTCACCAAATAATAGAGGTATAGATTTTTCTTAGAGTTTATGTAGTGGAGACCATACTGGAAAGATGATTTAGAATCCTATATGTTGAAAATGTGTGAAAAAGTACTCAATAGAATGTATTAGAAGGGTTAAAAGATGTTTTGGGTGTGGAAAAAGACATCGAGAAAGTAATTGTAGAGGAAAAATGAGAAGTTTGTTTAATGTAATGGATGTGAATAATGATCACCCCAAGGAATCAACAACTGTTGAATGGTTTTAATATGGAATGTATGGGAATTATGTAAACATATATCCTAGTGGGAAAGATATTCAAGATAATAGTCATGGTGCTACAAATAATGGTTATACTGCTGATGATGAAGAGACTATTAATTAAATATAAAAGGAATAAGATATCAATGAATAATTTTATGAATCATAGTTAATGGTTTTAGATGGAAGTGGTATTATTTAAGTGTTTATTTCTAAGAATTCATGAATTATAAAATATATAAGGATTTTTTTGTATAATTTTTTCATTAATAATTTGAAAGAATATATTGAATTATGTTGATATCCTAGAAATATAATTTAATTTAATGGTAATATTGTATGGAATCCACACGATTAATGGAATATAACCATTAATATGTTACTGAGTTTGAGAAAACGGTGTTTAGTTTGGAAGAAGAGATGATTGATATAGAAAAAGTAGATTTCTTAGTGTTGATGATCTCAAAAAATAATAATTTATTTTTTTGAAAAAAATATGTTTAAGCTATTATTAATAGAGTTTAAAAAATATTATATCTATTTAATGTGTTCAATAATCAATTTTTTTATTCATGGAATGTGGAAGCATGAATGTTTCCATTATGGTTTTATAGTTATTCTCATTATTATAAAGATTCAGAAGAATATATGACCACAATATTCACATATTTGAAATGTGAACATTAAGATATTCTTATTCATATTTGGAGTATTGACGTAGAGTTTGATAAATTTAGTGACCAAATTTATATTTTTTTATTCTTAGAGGGTTAGAAGATTAACCATTTAGGTAATGGTTTTACTTGATCACTAGATGCAGTTTTAGAGATTAATGTATTAATTCACTATATGAAGATTTATCCACATTAGATACCATGTATTAACCTTTTAGTAACTATATATAGAAGGAATAACATTTCATTTTTTCATTTATATTATTTTGTGCCTCACACATGAAATAATTCAGCTCTTAAAGTAAGAGATGATGTGGAAATCAATCAAGGCATAATGAATACATGAGAATGCACCTACGAAATAAAAAGATATCAAGTAAGTAAATTATAATTTTTTATCATTATAGATATATTATCAATTCACCAAAATTAGGAAAGGGATAATGAAATAAAATTTTGTCCTCCAATAATCATTTTTGATAATATCAATGACCTTTTTATGCATCTTTGGTTTATGCCTTTTTCGTCGTTATGTTTATCATAACCATGTTCCTTATTAATCTCAATTTGTATTAATGTATTATTTTTCTCCTATATGTCCATGTTTTCACTTCTCACCAATGTTATCCTATTTGGAAACCTAGTATGTGTTATTCCAGATGACATTCATACACACCTTTTTATTTTTCAAGAAGTTATTTTATTAATCATTTTTATGATGTGGGTTTCTATGAAGCAATATTCAAATGGTAATATTTAGATGAATGAGATGAATTTATTGGAGGAAATTAATTTTAATGGGGGTTATAATATAACATCATAATATTTTTTTAAAATATTTTTGGTAAATTAATTTAATCTCTTCGACAATATTTATTAAACGTATCATTGCGATTAGCTTGTGTCACACGCTACAATGAGTCAAAACTAAACATGAAATATTATCAAAATATTATTATATGATATATATCACATAGCCATTTTAATGGTGGGTATGAATAGTATTAAATAAATTATGAAAATATATGGTATAAAAATTTATATAAAATTAATTCTTTACTGACCATTTAATTAAAAATAAAAAAAATGAATTTTTTTTCTAGAAATAAATCTATTTTAATGCAAACAAACATGTTTTACCTCAATAAATTAAAAAAACAAATTTCAATAAAAATTTAAATAAAATGAAGATAGAATATATTCAACCATCAATTTAGAATTAATCAGATATGTTTTATAAAAAATAGATAAGAAAGAATATAATTTTATGACTAAAAACTGTATTTTTATAAGAAAATACTTTTCCCACCTTTTTTTGAACTTAAATTATTTTTTTTGAAAGTAGTTGAAAATTTAATTTAAGAAATAAATTTAATTTTATAAAGAAAGATGTCAAAATTCTCTTAGCTTTATTATCTTTCTAATTTTCGAAAATGGTTAATTGTTTAATGAATAGTGAAAAAATACAGTTTTTAATCAAAAACTACCACATTAATTTAAATTATTTATAAAGAGAAATTATATTTCAATCAGGTTTCAAATTATCATTAGATAAATTATATGTCTATTTAATCGATATATTTATTTTCATCATTTTCATTTGGAATTTTGATATAATAACCTTATAAACTTTGGAACATTTTATCTTTAAAAATTTGTTTTCTCATCGAGTATATATAAATAATTCTAAATTAAAATTTTACCATTTAGTAAATTGAAAATTGGAAAAATGGATTCTATATTTTTAATCAGAATAATTTCTTTTATCTAATAAGCTAAACTAATTTTTTGACCAAAATGAATAGTGAAAATAGTAAGAATTAATTAATATGGTTATGGTAAAAATGTGTTTACTAGGGGTTAAAATAAAAATATAAAGGTTAATATGGACTAAATTTTTTCTAAAATATATTTCATGTCCATATTTAGACAATATAATTTCTAAGGATTGATAATAATTTTTTTTTTCATATGCTTGTGGCATATTAAAAACATGGGTATAACTTTTTATTCGAAAACATTTCAAGTCTGCCACTCACCTCACTTATAAAAGTACACCATGTATCTTATCTTCCTCACACCTTAAAACCATTTTGGTTTTCCCAATACGTATCCAAATCACTTCTCAACTTCCCCAATATCATCATAGAAGCCTAATTTTAGGTTTAAATCCGATCATGGAATGATTATGGTGGAAACCTAAGGATCTTTCCCAAAAAAAGAGGTAACATTCTTTAATGAAATTTTTTATTTTATTTTATCCCTCCACATCCTTAATTTTTTTAAATAATTATGATTTAACAAAATCTATATCTTAAACATACTAAGATGATTTTATGTTAATGTAATGACCGACAACCATATCCACTTCCATCAAATGGGTCACTAAATCATCGTTCGTGTGTTAGGAGGAGTACCACCTCATGAACAGATGTCATTAATTTTTCCATTACAACCTCCCATAGGTATTATTTTTCAAATTTTACAAATGTGTTAATGGTTTTATGTTACAATCTCATAATTTATATGATTGTTTATGACTAAGTATCGAATGTTGATATATTAGGATATAAATATAAACAATTCTCATAAATTTTCTTCTCCTATGGACATTCAGGATATTTTAATGTAAATGTACCATTTCCCACCCTTTTGTAATAAAAATAATTGAGAAAATATTTTTAATAAAAATTGTCTTTATTTCTATCTACTGTCAAAACAATTTTTATTCTAATTGTGTTTCTAATTTTTTTAGAAATATTTTTAATTATTTTTAAAATTATTTATTAAATTCATTTTCAGATATGTTTGACTTTTAAATTTTTTTGGAAATTAATCTTCATGTCACATTCCAAACAATACATGTTTATATTTTATAGAAAATATTATTAGAATATTTGTTTTTACCACAAAAAAGTTAAATAATATTTCCTCATATCATGAAAACTCAAATATTTCAAGCTTCCCTTATCTGTTTTAAATTTTATTTTCAAATAAAATTTTTTTCCTTAATATTTGGGAAATTTTTATATTGCAAATAAAATATCTCAAATGATAAAAAGGATTTTTAAATTTTTTTAATTTTTTTACAAAGTGGAAAGGATATTTTCCTCAATAAATGTCATAAATTATTTTTCAAGCTACATTTTTATGTATTAATGTTTATCTTAAATTAAAATAATTTCGAATATATTTTATAAAGGTTATTTTTGAAATGTGATTTTCAAAGAAATGTTATTTTCCTCATGGAATGTTTCAAATGTTTTTATTTCAAAATAATTATTAATATAAGATAAAATATTTTGAGGATACTTATGATTAATTGGTTATATGATCCAAGGATACCATTATTATTCTTTCTTTGAATGGTTTATGTTTATATTGATGTGATATTTATGAATCTTATTTCTCTTCCATGGGTTATACCATGATATAAATCTTATGAAACCCACTTCTTTTCACAGGTTATATTATGATGAAATGATGAAATGATTATGAAACCTATCTCTTTTCCATAGGGTTTGATATGATAATGTGTTTATGAAATCCATTTCATTTCATGGGATATGATATAATGAATTTATTATGGTCTTTTTCAATAGATATTTATTATTTAAATCATGTGATAAGTGGGACTTATATCTCCCTATAATGAATTGGGTAATGATATATATCTCATGAGATATAAAATACTAGAATGAGGAGTGAAAATAGGTTAGTAAGGGACTTTTCCCAATATTATGGTCTTTGAAGTGAAACTTGACTACAATAATAGTTTGTGTAGTGAACCCATTCCAATATGATAGGATTGACAGTGATCCATGACTATTATGGACATTATTTACTATGATTATGTGTATTCCAAAATTACTTATCTAATTCCATTTTTATTTTAACATGCCGACCTGAGTGCCACACACTAGTGGCATAAGTTGGTTGGCCACATGACCTCGAGTGTGCCTCCCCATAAAACAGAGGCTACCGACTAGTATCGAGGTTATAATATAGATCATGGAGAGACTATAACATCTTTACCAATGTTTCACATAAGAGAAAATAAATAAAAAATATCCAACTGATATAACATAATGAAAATAGTATCATTGTCCCCTAATGAGAAAAACAGGGAATACAATATTCAAATCTAAGATGTAGATATGTAATGCCAATATGTTTCAACTTTCAATAAGAAAAATTCCAAAATAAATACACTAAAACTCTCAAGTTGGTCTAGAACCAAGTTTGGTTCCATCAACCATTCTCCATCCCAAATCAGTCATCAAACATAGGGTATTTACCCTTATTCTATCTTGAAATCATGAAATCTATTCAGTTATTGATCATGAATCCCATGTAGGGTGTGATTACAACACAGAATGCCACAACCAACGTCATCTAAAACACAATATACAGTCCATAACAAGGTATTCAACTACATAAAGAAAAATATACAAGTAATAATGAAAAAAATCACATTTATTCAATTACTCTTTATATAACCACATAACACCCAGGTTCCCGAGAACACCTGAAATTAATTCATATTTAAATTCCATTGTTACCATTCACCATTTTAATTCAAATATGAATTCCATTATTACTATCCATCATTTCAAGTCACTTTTGAATTACATTTTTACCATCATCATTTAATGTTAGATATCAATTCCATTGTTTCCGTTAATCATTTCAAGACACTTATGGATGACATTATTAACATTCTTCATTTCAATTCACATATGAATTATATTGTTACCATTCATTATTTCATTTCACTTGTAAATTTAATTATTACCATTCATAATTTTTTTTAACATATGGATTCCATTATTAGCAATCATAATTTAAATTCACTTATGAATTCCATTGTTACCATTTATCATTTCAAGCCACATTTATCAGAAAATCCCATTAATTAATTAACTACTTAATTAATCAAACTCAATAAAAGAAAAATCACATCACTCCCTTAATTAATTCAATAATTAATTTTCGAAATCAATTTACTTACTAACTCACCAATTAGTTTATCACATTAAACCCATAAATTAATTCACTAATTAACTAACCATATCAATCCCATTAACTATTTATCCAATTAATTTCTCACATTACTTAAATTAATTAATTTAAAAATTATTTGATCAAATCCACAATAAAAAAATCACCATAATTAATTCATCAATTAGTTATTCCAATTCAACAATCCAAATATCCCTATAATTAATTCATCAATTTATTATTTCCATTCATCCAATTCAGTATCCCCGATTTCAAGATCCCTAAATTAATTAATTTTCTATGAATTATATCAATGTAAGAAAAATAAGGTGTCAATCATCTAATAGAAATTCTATAATTGCATCCACATAAATGAATTAAAGATGATGGGATTGAGTTATAAACCATCTACCTCAATTCATTGATGAACAATCGCTTAATAGAAATCCCTAATTTAATACAGATCAATCAAGAACGTGATAATGAAGGTGAACTAGATCCAAAACCTAGAACCACAAGAGAACGAATGAAGATCTAGAAAACATTGATCTAGATCTAGAACCAATAGAGGATAAACATCCTTTTAAGTATGAGAGAGGAATGTTAAAGAGATGAAAAACCAATTGGTATGAGATTAATATACCCATGGAGGTGCAGATCTTCGATTCAGACTTTGAATTGTCAAGAACGGAGGTCAGGTGCCTTATAAAATCATTTGTGAGCTTCCAAAATCGAGAAGAATCATTAGGGGTCATGTGGGGGTATATTTTTCATTAATGTGAGGGTCTGGGTATTTTAAAATATAATTTTATGGTAAAATTAAATCCTAATAATATTTTTCTAGATAGCGGTGCATGGTTTTCCAAACCATGCACCTTAACTATGTGGGTCTTGGGGGGGGGTTATAGTTTCTCCTAAGAGGACGCATGGTTTAAAAATGGTGTGCTATCCATGAAAACCATCTCTGTCTAAGGTTTCATGGTTGGCTATGCCTAGGAATAGAGTTTGAGAAAACTTTGTGCCAACTTCGCACTGCTGGGTCTCCTTCCAAAATTCAAAAAATTTCACCCAAACACACCTAGATACAACAAAAAAGCAACTAAAAATGAAGGAAAAGTGTACCCAAAAAAAGAATGTGTCGTCTCTAGAAGTGGTTAGGTTCTTACAATCTCTCTACCTTATAACAGCTCATCCTTGAGTTATAATCTCATGTATCTCTAGTATTATAAGTCAAAAATATTGGGCCACTAGTCCTTCATATATACGTCACATTCCAATGTTTCCTCTTGAACCTATCAATGATGCTTCAATAAATGAACTATCCATATCACTACTGAAAAAATAACCTATAACAATGGTTTGGAACCATTGGTATGAGCCTCCAAACCGTTGGTATAACATATACTAACAGTTAGGAGAACTATTGGATAGTAAGCCATAGGGATAAGTCTATAGCAATGGTTTTGGGAAAACCATTGATGTAGACCTATACCAATGGTTTTAAAAATCATTGGTATAAGTAATATGAAAATATATACCAACAGTTCCATAAAACCGTTGGTATATGTAATTCAAAAAAGAATCATTCTGTTGGTTTTGATCCCAACATCTCTGGTTTGTGATTGAATGACCAAACCACTAACCTAACTTACTTTTGTGAACAAAATTTCATAAATATATATATTTATTATCATATGTATTTTAAATTTTGATTTATTTAATTTCCTTTTTAGGAAGATTCCATTAAAAATACATGTACCTATACCAACGGTTCTCAAAATTGTTGGTATAGACCTATACCATCGGTTTTGAGAACTGCTGGTAAAGATTCATTGATTTTGGGACCTATACCAACAGTTTTGGACAAACTGTTGGTATAGGGGGACCTATACCATTGGTTTTCCCAAAACCATTGGTATAGGTCCAAATTAGTGAACAATACCAACGGTCTTCACAAAACTGTTGGTATAGCTCTAAATTAGTGACATATACCAACGGTTTTGGGAAAACCATTGTTATAGGTCCATATAAGTGACCTATACCAACATTTTTGGATAAACCGTTGGTATAGGTCTAAATTAGTGAACTATACCAACGGTTTTCCCAAAACTGTTCATATAGATCATATTTCTAGTAGTCTATGGTCTTTCCCCTCAACACTTTCTGACTACAATATAATAATATATCATATTATCCTCAAATAACTCATTAATCTCAAGATCAATATCATCCACATCAATCAAAAGAGAAGGTATGGGGTGAAACTCCCAAAGTTTCGACACATGACAAACTTCATTCATATCATAATACCTCTGTGGAAGAGCTAATTCATACACCACCAGCCTGATTCTCTCTACAACCTCAAATTTCCCAAAAAAACCTAGGTACTATCTTACACTACATCCCTATCCTGTGGTGACCCAATCTAAGTTCCACCGAATGTAATACATGATCATCCTCTTCAAACTATAGGGGTATTCATCATTTATTAGTATAAGACTTATGTCTACTCTAACCTGTATCCATACACTTCCGAATCAAATAATCATATTCTAACATCTCCTACATGAGACCCAGTCCTAATAACTCTTACTTACCTACCTCTATCTAGTATAGCGGTGATCTACGTGGCCTACCATAATATTCCTTGTATGGTTTCATCTATATAGTTTCCACATAACTATTGTTATAGGGGAACTCCACATGTTCAAGGTACTTCTTCCAATACCCAAAAAAGTTTAGAAAACACACTCATAGTATATCCTCAAACACCTGTATTATACGATCAAACTTTTCATATAACCATGGGTTGAAATCCAAACTGAAAAATATTGTGTACCAAGAACCTTATACATGCCCCACTAGAAGAATGAAGTAAATCATGAATCAATTTTAGAAACTATAGTATATGGAACCCCGTGCAGATAGTCTATCTCTCAGACATACAAGTCCCCCAACTGTTCTATTCGGAATGTATCACGTATAGTTAAGAAATGTGATATTTTTTTTTCAAAATTTATACAATTAATAAACTAGAATAATTCTCTTGAATAATCTTTAGGAGAAACCCCAAAAAATCAATTTTTATGTCATCCGACTTCCACTATGGAATGGAATATAGTTTTAGTAAACCTTCTAGTCATTAATGCTTGTCCTTCACCTACTAAAATGTGTGACATCATGTCACTAAATCTTCTATATGAATTTTCATTCCCATCCACTAGAATTGTCGATGTAGGCCATATTTCATTTTTGTTACACTAGGATATACCACCCATTTTGAGGTATGAAATTCATGAATCAGCTCCTCAAAAATGATTGTAGGTAAAATGACCTTCTTTATATCATATATGATCTTATTCTCATTTATTGACCAATTTGATGGTGACTCCATATAATCAAGTCTTAAACTCAAGGACAAACATTTCAGATATTCATGTGGTCTTTCCCTGATCCCTATCAAAAGTGTAGACTCCAATGAAACTAATATGAGAGTCAGCTGATTATGATCCTCTTTAACCATAAAATGCATCTCATTCAGAAAAGTCATCATTTTCCACTCATCACTAGAATCCTAAATTTCCTGAATATATGACTTCCTTCTCAAATAATCAGCTACACTATTTCCCTCTTGGGAGTTATATTCTAGATCAAAGTCAAAAAATTTCATATACTCAACCCACCTCAACTTCTAGAGATTCAATTATCATTTAGAAAATATATAATTCAAGATATTGTGATCTATATGCACGATAATCTTTTCTACTAAAAAATAATGTCTTCAAATCAACAAATCCTAAACCATTGTAGTAACTCAAGGTAATCCATAGAGTAGATCTATTCATGGGGACTCAGCTGCTAAGACCATTATGCCACAACTTGATCTCCCTTCATCAACACTGCTCCATGTATAATCCCAAATGAATTACAAAACAACATATACTCCTCACCCGACTCTGATAGGATCAATATTGGTGTTGATGTCAAATAGTTCTTTAGATACATGAAGGGATTATTACATGATTTCGACCCTTCAAACATTATCCTCTTCTTGGTTAGGCTCAAAATTGGTGATTTCAAATGGGAATAGTCATGGATAAACCTATGATAATATCCTGCTAACCCCAAAAAGCTAAGGATATCCAAAATACACATGGGCTAATCCAAATATACAACTACCTAAACCTTATATGGGTGCATCGATAAACCTTCCTCAATAATGATGTGATATAATAATTGTACCTAATCAATCCAAAACTGGCAGTTAGATTGATTAACATTTAGATCATGCTATCTCTCTACACTCAGGAAAATGTTAAGATGTTGGGAATGATCTTCCGGATTCTTGGAGTACACCAAGATGTCATCCAAAAACACTACCAAAAATTGATCCAGGTACGAACAAACAGATTTTGTTCATCGTGACCATAAACACTGTTGGTGAATTCATTAACACAAATGACATTATGAAAAACTCTTATAGGACATACCTTATTCAGAAAGAAGTTCTCAGTATATCCATAGTTCGAACTCTTAACTAATTATACCCTGATCTCAATCCAAACATGTTAAAAAATAAGCTCCCCTAAACTAGTCAAATAGATCATTGATTTGTGGAAGTGGATAGTGGTTCTCCATAGTCATGTGGTTCAGTTTCCAATAAGGAACACACAAGAAAAGAACCCTAACAACTTTATTTTTAAACAAGAATCGAGAACCCCAATGATATATACATAGAAGGTTTAATCACTTATCCTCCAACTCTTTCAGCACAGTCATGATATCTGGAATCTCTATCAGTTCCATTCTATATGATGGAATATAGACTAGCTCTTCCCTAGGTATGAGATCAATCATAAATTTGACATCTCTCTAAGGTAGAATCCCTGAGAAGTCTTCAGAAAACACATCCTAAAACTAATACAATACTAGTGGAAAAACACCATGCATTATTCCTCATACATCCAATAATTGACTAGAAACCTGGGTGGTGAGATCCCCCAGTTTCTGATGAGTTGGCCTAATGTGGCCCTCCTTGAAATCTCATTTTCTACAGTGAACATAATTATTACCCTCAGGAGAGATAAATGTCACTATCATGTGTTAAAAATCAATGTTGTCATGGTATAATACTAACTAGTCCATACCCAAAAATAGGTTAAATACTCTCATTTCAAAGATGTAAAGATCCCACAGAAAATGAAAATCTCCAACCTTGAGAGAACACCCATTCCATAAATAGTTGCCTCTCAATTGTACTCCCAACATTGTATCTATCATCAAAATTACAGTCATGAAATATAATGCTAGGATGAAATGATTCAAAAATTTTCATGAATAAAAGAATTATAAGAAGTATTATGAATTAAAAAACTAATTAAGATAGAAGATACATGAATAGTACCTCTCATCATCGATTTTCCAGCCTAGCTATCCACAATTTTTGGCTAAATTCCCCATAACATTCCTACCCACTTCCTTGTTTTCCAGTCTAAGTCTCCTATGCTACACCACTCTACTGATACAAGATCCCTTACCCAGAAGCAACATGTCACTTACCTCTATCACCTCGGCCAATAGAACGCTATCTGTCAGAATGATATGGTGTAAAAGATACCCTTCCCGCACTCTACTTCAATCTAGATCCTCTATCACTACATGTCTTCCATGGGTTCCTATAGATCCACTATAGATATCCCATCCTGTTACACCTTGAAACTCTATTGTTTTTTGGGAATAATTTCTATGATAGTGACATGACCTACTGAACTGGTTATAGATAACTCTAGAATGGTCCTATTTAACTGACCCCTCTACCTGGCCACTCTACTTTCCAGTTCCCTAACCAAAATTCTCGTAATGATGCTTCTTCCTCTTAGAGGACATACCTATAATGACCCATCAATATCCATTAGTCCTTCAATAGAAGACTCCTTCATGTTTCCCTCATTTATGAGAGCCTGATCAACCACTTCATTAAACTTATTTAATCTAAAGAGGTTAAATTGAGAGTTAATATCACATTTAATATCATTATTGAAATTCCTTTCTTTAGATATCTCATCTTAATATAGTGCTAGAGAAAATCACTGAATGTATGAAAAGTGACCAGCATTGTCCATCTCGTACATTCTCCCATGAGTCAACCACACGAACTCATCCTCTTTCTCCAACCTAGGTGTCTGTTGATAAAAGTGTTCCTAGAACTTCAAAAAATATCCTTTTATACCATCATATCTTCCCATCCCGTATGGCCCTGGATATCCCACTATCCCTTAGCTGATCCTCACAGTAGGTAAGTAACTAACTTGACCCTCCTCAGTATGATTATACAAGTGGTCAAGTATAGGCTGTATAGAACCAATCCAAAAATAATATTTCTCAGGTCTACCCTCTCTAGTATAGGTTGTAGGGTGATACAACTAAAACTCCCTCATCAGATCAGACATGATTTTCGCAACCCTCCCTGTGTCTCCTTCCATAAACTGCATGATGGTTGTGAAGTTATCGTGAAAATTCTCACCTAATTACTCACCTGACACTATTTATGCCTCATTAACCACTACTAGAGTAACATATCCATTCATGTCATTTTTAATCATCTAAACAAGCATCATCCTGGAGGAATATCTCTAAAATTACAAAAAAAAATCTCAAGACACATAAAAAAACATTAACACATTAACAAGAGGGTTCTTACATTAATCCATGAAAATTCATTCCCCATTTTCATCGAACGGTCAAAGCCAAGGCACTATCACAACCCCTAACCATCCCATGCTTAGGTCCTAGTTAATAAAGGGTAAAATCATCCAAATTATTGATGTTCCTCTTTGGAAACCCATTTATTCCCATATTTCATCACATTACAATTGTCAATTTCATATTATGTTCATTCTCATTTTAATTTCACATTAAAGGAAAAACTATTAAATTTCAAAAACTTACCCAACATATTATTCATGAATTTCTAAAATAATGCATGTCACAATATATCCTGAGTTCCTAGAATGATGGATGCTTACTTAACTCTTGTACCATTATGGTATATGATTCAAATATCATAAACTAAAAAATAATTATCACATCACACAATAGGTGATTCAATCGATGTGAAATAACAGAAACAGAAACAATACATATTAATTACAATAATCCCACCATGAGAACATGGATTATACCCCCACACATGGGATATACACTCCCATCCAAGATCTCTTAGTCAAGGTTCAACTCATCTTATTCTCTGGTTAGAATTTCCCATATAGTAAGTCAAAAGAGAAAGAAAATAATCCTTTAATTCCTATTTGTAACATCCCAACCCGGGTGCCACACACCAGTACCCCAAATTGATCAATCACAAGACCTCTAGAATGCTTCCCCATATGCCAGAGGCTACTGACTAGCAGCGAGGGTCTAATATCAATCATTGGGAGACTCTACCCTCTTTTCCAGAGTGCCGTAAAAGAAACAATAAATAAACCATATTCAATTGATTTAACCTAACTATAATAGCACCAATATCACATAATGACTAAAACATGAAACACAATATCCAACTATAAATATTATATATTTCATGCCAATACATGTCATGCTTCAATATGAAAAATATCAAAATAATGAAACTAAAATATCCCAAGAAACCCCTGAACCATATCTGGTTCCCTCATCCATGCTCTATCCCAAATCAGTCATCTAACATAGGAACTTTGCCTATATCTTGTTCTGTAATCATGAAATATTTTTGGGTAACGATCAGGAATCTTGGGTAGGGTGTGAGTACAACTTAATAGGCCACCACCGATAGCATCTATATCATAATATCATGTTAGTAACATTTTATGTATTCGTATAAAGAATTAAATACGAGAAATAATGTAAATAGTTTACATTTATTCAATTACTATTTATTTAACCATATAATACCCAGTTTCTTGAGGACAGCCAAGACAAATTTATATTTTAATTACATCATTACCATTTATCATGTTAATTCACATATGAATTCTATTGTTAACATTCCAAATTTCTAGTCACTTATGAATTCTATTGATATCGTTCATCATTTCAATTCACATATGAAATCCATTTGGGCCAAACATTATTTTCAATCACTTATGAATTCTATTATTACCATTCATCATTTCAATTTACATATGAATTCCATTATTACCATTCATCATTTCAAGTCACTTATAGATTCCATTGTAAGCATTCATCATTTCAATTCACATATTAATATAATTATTAACATTCATCATTTCAAGTCACTAATGATGTCCTTTGTTACCATTAATAATTTCAAGTCATGTGCATCAAAAAATCACATTAATTAATTCACAAATTAATTAATAAAACTCAAGAATTGTACAATCAAATCATTACCATAATTAATTAAACAATTAATTAACATCACAAATTTCATTACTAATTCAACAATTATTTTATCACATTAATCCCATTAATTATTTCACCAATTAATTAATAATATCAATCTCATTTATCAAATCACTAATTAATTACTCACATTACTTTGATTAATTAATTCAAGAGTTAATTATTCAAATCCACAATAAAAAAAATCCCCATAATTAATTCATTAATTAATTATTTTAATTCCATCAATTCAATACGTAAAATTTCTAAATCCCTAAATTAATTAATTTACCAATTAATTAATTCAATTTAGGAAAAATAAAATGCTAATAATATAATTGAAATTACACAATTACATATATATTAATGAATTTAGGACTATGATATTGAGTTATAGACCACCTACCTCAATTCATTGATGAATGATCTCGTAACAAAAATCACCAATTTGAAGTAGATCAACCAATAATGTGATGATGAACACTATCTAGATTAGAAAAATAGATTTGTGATAAAAAGAATCAATATCAAACAAACAAAGATTTAGATATAGAACCAAAAATTGATAAATTCATTTGAATTATAGGATAAGAAAGGGAAATAGATAGAAAACCAATCGGGGTGAGGTCCACTTACCTAGGGAGGTTCATATCATTTATATGGACTTTGAATCACCAATAATAGAGGTCGAGAGCCATTTTAAATAATCTAGGAGCCTCCAAAATTGAGAGAAATCATAAAGGGTCTAGTGGGGGTCAATTTTGGGTTAAAATAGGGGTTCAGGTATTTAAAAATCTAAATTTAAGCTTAAATTAAATCTGTCACATGGTTTTCTAGATAAGGGTGCACCATTTCCCAAACTATGCACCTTAGTTGTGAACCTCTTCCAAAGGGTGCCCAATTTCTCATAATTGGGAACACTATTTGAAAAACAGTGCACCCGCCATGCAAACCCTCTATGTTTAGGGTTGTATAGTTTGCTAGTCTAGGGTACATATCTTGAGTAAACTATGAGCCAACCATTAACTTCCCAATATCCTTACAACATTCTCAATTTACACCCAAACACACCCAATATACAATCCAAATAAAAACTACACAAAATTGGGAAAATGTGTACCTTAAAACAAGGCTGAGTCATCTCCAGAAAATGTCAGGTTATTTTAGTTATCATCTCATGGATCATATTATTTTATTTCCTTATAATTCATGTCTTATGAAAAACCAATATTTCTTCCATTATGTAGGATTATGATAATTGATAATAAGGTTATTATTTTAAAAATATATGATCAAATTATCAAACCCTTATGTTCCTCTAATGATTACAAATCTCCCTTGTTTACCCTAACTGATCATCTGAGCTCACCGTTTCTTATGTTTCCTTTCCATAGGTTATGAATAAAGGTTTCAAGTTTCGTATGCTTGTAAAGTGTCAAAAGGGAGAATATATTTATGAGAGTTGTTTAATAGTATTCAAAAAATTATAATATTGGCTACCTAGTCTTCAAAAATACTAAACTATTATGTTCCTTATATCTGTGTTTTTTTAATGTATTGAATATTCATCTAAAAAGTTATAATATCCATGTATGAAAATTGTTAATAGTCATATAATATTGATTGGAATATTTCAATGAACTAAAATGTGGTTTGATAAAAAATAATTTAAGGCACTAATAATAAATAAAATAGTCACCAAAGAAGATGAAGTAGAAATGCTACCTCTAACTATTGTAGAACCTGTTTTAGTTCCCTCTGTAAACTCATCCAATGGGAAAAGAATAATTAATCCAGATTCATATGTATATAATCTATTTTTTCTTGATGTAAATGATAGTGTAGTATATCCTATTAGAACTGTCAAGCACATACAACTATGGAATGCTAAAAACATGGAAAAACCTCTTCATGTGACCAGAGTGTCCATAAGAGCTACATATCATTAGTGCCTTTATTCCAGAATTATTTGAGTTCCCAACTTTTACACATTGAAAACAAGTTGGTGGGCCTTGTATAGATAATACAGAATATTTAGAGAATGTTTTCTTTTTTGATAACTAGAACTACTACTGCTTCCACCCTGAGACTCATTATGCTCCTCTCCCCTTTAAAGTAACCACTATATCTACCACTAGAAGTAGGTGAAACGCCCATTAACCCGAGAATACCATCCAAGTTATTTTTTATCATAAAATTTATATTCATATCAAATTATTAATTATTATTAATAATAATAATTACTTATTATAAAATATCTGATCGAAGACCTAACACAAAACATTGATCCCTCTGCTTCTCATTTGAAACAACCACAGGTGAGTACTGAGTTTGTTCGGAACAATGGTATGAATACTGATTAATTTTAATATCACCTTAATGAATGTTGACAAAATCCATTAAATTATCCAAAAACATTGAAACTATAATTTATTTCTCCATAAAAATATCATTGAATAATTTATACTCCAATCCTTCATTCTTATTTTCTATAGATAAAGTATCCCACCACCTCCTACCGGGCCCTTAATGTTTAAAGATAAAACATTTCACCATAATGGAATCTAGATTCTCCGAGAACTAAAATAGTTTCTCAAAACATTCTCTACAAATACTCTTTAAAATACCTACGTTTTAATAAAATACCTTTTTTGAAAAAATTTATGATCTTTGATAGGTTGTGTTTCACATAACACCATGTTTTAACGAAGAAAAATATAATATTAATATTATTATTGAAGAATGACCATTATAACCAAGTTTTTTAAACAATGATGTATGAATATGAATAACCATATTTCAAATTTTAACTATATTTGTTGTATATAATGAAAAGATATTGATAAAAATCACTTAAGTTTGATAATTCCTTTATATGTTTTGAAATGTTATTTTCTCAAAAAAAAATTTCGTCACATATTGTGAACAAATAATAAAATTAATTTTTTCCACATTTAAATTGTTTATATAGAAAAATAACATTAATTTATTGAATCTACATGTCAAATTTATCTATGAGTGATTTTTTTTATAATATTTGGGAAATATTAATTTTTCGATGAATAGTAATAAATACCGAATTTAATTAAAACTGCCTTTTAACAAAATGTATTTACAAGATACACTTTTTTTTAACATTTTTTGAAAAGTAAATTTAGAAAAATTATATATTTGTTAATCTAATTT
Organism: Viscum album; assembly: GCA_963277665.1. NCBI lineage: Eukaryota > Viridiplantae > Streptophyta > Magnoliopsida > Santalales > Viscaceae > Viscum > Viscum album. The sequence goes on along the minus strand of OY728132.1, from coordinate 54,522,255 downwards.
ATCTCATCAGAATAAATTTCATTTCGAAATTTTATATTAAAAATTTCTCTACTTATGGAAAGTTTCACTTTAGAAACCCGCTTTTAATCTCTTATGCGGGTTTAATTTTAAATTAAATTTCTCCAAATTTGTGAATATAATTTTAAAAAATTGATTCAAAATTTTTAACAATAATAATTAATATTATATAATAACTTCTAATTATTTTTTTTAAAACTAACTATGAAAAATGTAAAAATTAATTGCCACTATTAATGTTAAAATGGGCACATCGGGGGGAATAAAAATATAAGGGGTAAAGTGACCTATAAACTTTTCAAAATCCCATTGGATGTATATATTATGTCCTTATCACCTATAATGTTTTATAAATACCCTTTTTAGGTCCAATTTTCATGTAAAAAGGTAGGCACACTTTATTCTTTTCAAAAATTCTACGTGTGTCCTCTCCCCCACTTATATAAGGGAACACCCTCTCGCCACCTGTTCAGACATACAAAACACTATAGTTATATAAATAACTAAAAAATCCATTAATTATATCCCTATACACTTCATAGAATAAATTCTTTATAAAACCCTCTTATAAATTCTTTTGGTGTAACCATACAGGGGTTATCAGAAAAAGAGGTATAGTTTTTAACCGTGAAATTTCATTTCATTTATTCTTATAAATCATTATAATAATATTAAATCATTATGATAAAATAATATTTTTATTTACCATATACATTTATTTTATCATGTTAATGTAATGACCAATATCTACCCCAACATATATCAAATGGGAAATGAAATCGTCGATCGTGTGTAAGATATACTACCACCTTGCGAACTGATGTAAATCATTTTCCATCACAAACTATAACAGATTGATATAATTATGTATTAAACATATTTAGATGATATTTATGAAATACTTATACTTATAATGTTATAATATCACATATAATTCTTACTTTTCATTCTGTGAGAATATGATAATGTCGCTCTTGGGTATGACAGACTACAACCTTGTGAAGCAATTTGATTCATTCATTATTTAATCTTTGAATAGATTATAATAAGGAAAGGTATAACGAAAATGTGTGAAATATATGAAATAAAATTATTATATAAAGTTAATATATTATTTACCTTTCATTCATTTTATTCATAAATAAAAAGGAATCAATGTTTACGCCTGCGTATGACTTACCATATCCATGAACAGTGTCAATCATTTTCTATCTCTAAATATATTGGATTGTTATAAATAAAAAGGTAATGAATATATATAAAATTAATATCATGTTTAAAATTATTTATATTTTTTTTAACCATGATCAAATTAAATGAACCAAAAGTAACCAACCAAAACATAAATTAAATACAAAGCAGTTATTAACTGAAATGTGATTTTAACAAGGAATTGTTAATAAATGATTAAAAAAAGGTCATAATTATATAATATATAGAATGATAAATATGATTATGGTTATTTAATATAATTATAATAAACATATATTTATTATATATTATATTATAATGTGTATTAAGGATGTTGAGACATAATGTAAGGGATTTTCATATACTTTTATTTCAGTAGAACTCGTGCTCAATACACCGCTTCTTTCTTTGGGGTGGTGTATGTAATACACATTAATGTATTTTTTTTTGATAATTATCATTATTATTATGACATATAAATATAAATATAATGTTTTTTTTTCATTTTACTTAAGATCCAAATGATAAAATTTGTTTAATGGTATGTTGTTACTATCTCATTGTTTATCAAGATATTTTATGATATGCTTCCTATGACGAGGTCTTATGACATATATTTCATGAAAATAATGAATGTTATTACCCTGTAGTAATTTAATGAAAATACATGTTTTCATTTCTTTTTTTCCTTTCTTTAAGTACTCCAAATTCCAAATGATTAATTTTCCTGAAAATCATCTTTATTTTTCTCTTTGGTCAAAACCCATTTCTCTTCCAAATCCATATTTAAAAAAACAATTTAAATAATTTTTTAATATTTTAAAATGGTTCCTAAAATAAATTAGTGCCAATTTTATAATTTTTAGAAAACGTTATTAAGGGAATATTATTTTCAAATTCTAAACAAGGACCTTTTTCTTTTTATCGATACCGTGAAAGGAATTTTTTGTTTTAACATGTATGACATGAAAAATATTTCATGTCCTCATGAACTCTCAGTGGTTTAAATGTTTCATTCCAAATTTTCAATTTTATTTTAAAAGAAAATGTTGTATTTATTAGTTTGTAATTTTTTAGATTTTAAATATTTTATTCAAAATGTAAATGGTATTTTCTAAAATAATGTTTTAATTATCATTTATGTAATATGTATTCATCAATGACAATAACCATTGGTGTCACTTGTTATTTACTTGGGATATGATCTAATTTCACCATCCTCATTCTTTCTCAAGATGGATTATTATTAGGATGAGGACATTTTTACAACCCTCATTCAGTTTCTATGGGTTATACAATAGTGAATTGATGGTATTGTTAGTTATCATGGAAAATGAAATTGTTTCTATACCAATGTTGGTTCCAAAATTTGATGACCTGAGATTATGGTTCCCAAATTAGGAATTATTTCACACTATTATGAAAAATGACTTTTAGAATGATAATTCATTATCCTTCGATTGTAGTTTATGATCTATGAAAGGTTGGGTATGGACATTGTAAGTTATATTCATGATTTCATACATTTATAATTATATTATTTTTTCATATAATTATAGGATGATATCTCACATGCTTATACTGACTAAGTATCTAAACTCACTATTTCTTATGTTTCCTTTCCCCGTGCTATGAAATATGGTTTTAAGTAGGGTATTATTATAATGATTAATAAAGAGGAATATATTTATGGGGTATTTTGATGATATTTCATTAAATAATTATATTGTGTATCTAGTATCCAATGAAAATAAACCATTATAGTCCTCATGTTTGTGTTTGTGAATTATATTGAATATTCATCTAAAAATATGTTATATTTATATATGAAAATACTAGATCATTACATTTGGAATCATAGAAAAGGTTTAGTATACCTAAATATCCTTTTTGATGTTTTTTTGTAATATTTTTTTTGTATTTATTGGGAGCTCATCTCTTGTAAAATAATGTCTTTAAAAAACATGTGAATGTTTCAGAATGTTTGAACCCAAACAAAAAGGGGTGAAAAGTTTTTTTTGAAGAAGTTTTTTTCCAAATGTAGAGGATCAGAATGAGTAGCACCATACACAGAGTATAGAACTAAGAAACACTAATAACAGAAGTCATATGGAATTTAATGTTTTTTATCAAACACATAATCGGTCAAAGATCCATCATTGTGAAATTCAAGAGCTATCGAGAATAATAATTGTTAGAAATTAGTTGTTGTGTTAGAAAGATAAAATGTTACAAAAGTGGTTGAATGAAGAATGTGATGTCAAGGTTAAGAAGATCATAAACATTATAAACCTAATTTTTATGATTCTTTTATAATTTTGAAGTTCTTGTAAATCATGAAAACTCTCATGAGAATATATTTTGAAGAAATAGAAAAATGATATAAAATTTATTGGTTTTCGGAACGAAGAAAAAGTTTGTATCATATCTAGAAGTACCGAACATAGAGGTTTTAAGAATCTTGGATGTGTTTTAAGTGATAATGTATGTATAATTTCAAATATACATAGTGTAGTTTCCATCAAATTGAGAATTATTTTGTTATTATAATTTTATTAGATTGACGTTGAAAAGGAAATTTAATTAGTCTGACTACGAGGAAGAAGTCATTTAGACTAACTCAAAGGCAGAAATCCAATTAGACTCACTTTGAGGAGTAAAGTCAATTATAGAATGCGTTGAGAATGTTTCATCATAATAATATAAGTAATTTTCAATGAAATTAGCTGAGTAATTTCAATCCTAATAAGATGATAATCCTACACTGTATTGAAGAAAATTGAGAAAGTTCGAGATTCTTGATTATAAAGAAGACTCAAGGATGTTCTAGAATAATTTTTGAAGAGTTTAAATGGTAAAAAATGAAATTAAATTATACATAAATCTCATGTTTTTTTTAATTTGACTAAGTGGGAAAATTTTATATATTTACCAACCTATAATTCTATGATTAATATAAATAGTTTCACAGTACATTCGTACTTTACAAATTTTATATGAGAAAAAATATGCAGTGATACAATATTCATGTTAATGTCTTATTTCCAGACTGATTCAACATTAGAAGTTTAGACACATCAATGTTTTATTAATTGAAAAATATAAGATCATACTGAACACTTGAATAGAGTTTGAGTTATATAGATTGTGAACGGGTTCATCCTATTAATTCCATCAGACTAAATTCATTATACTGAGTAATTGCATAAACATTTTAGAGTAGTTTCTAAGAAGAATATATTTTTATCTAGACATAATAAGATGTTTCTTTAGGAATAGAATGAGAATGTGAGAATCATATTGACTCATTCAGACTGATTCAATCGGATTGAGTTCATCAGACAGAATGCCATTATACTCAGGGTTATAGGATAAATGAAATTTTGTGAAGTAGATTGAGAAAATTCATTATAATTTATTTGGATCAATTATTTGTAAGAAAACATTTTAAACTGATGAGAGTCATTATAACCGTTCTTATTGGGAGATATATGGTTTCCAACATGATTTGGTGCAATTTTTAATCACTTATTCAAATTAGTGAATTTATATTCCACAATGAGAGTGGATATGGTAAGGATGTAGGTTCTCACACTGATTTCGGACCTTGAAAATATCATATTCATTAATTTATTTCCATCCTTTTTCATGCATGATTATTTACTAAAATATGATACATTTATAAAATTTTACTAGTTTCGAGGGTTATTTGAAACACATTGGAAGTGAAAACTCATTAAACCCCCTATCAATTGTTGTTAAATCTGTTGGAACATAAATTTGTATTAGATCTAGGTTCCCTTATTTAATCATTATCATGGATAATATCAATTATATCAACAGTAATTTAATTCCTACATTTTATGGAATAAATTATTATAGATGAAAAAATAGGACGATTCCTTATCTCATATCTCTTTGCCTGGAATTTTTTAATGTTGCTACCATTGGGTTCTAACTACTGAGAAGGATGCCCTAATAACTTATTCTGATAAGAGAAATATCAAAGTTTATGGAATAGATTGAAATTTTATCCTTATGATGTTACCATAAAATGTTAATATTAAGGTGATATGTCATAAAAAATCAATGATTATATGGGACAAGATGAAAAGTATTTTCTAAGGGAATAAAAAAGTGAATGAAGGAAAGATACAAATATGGCATAGTATGTCTGAGTACATAAGAATTATATATGAAAAAAACAATTGATGAATAAATCACTTGATTAAATGAAATTTGATTAGGAAATCAGAGTATTTGATGATGTCCTATAATATTCAACAATTGTGAAGAAGCTCATGGAAAACATTCTAGAAAGGTTTGATTATAAAATTCCTCTATATAAGATATGTGAGATTTATATCTTCATAAATTTCCTAACATTCTTGTTTCTTATTAAATTATAAAATCTCTAATGTTTAAAAAGAACGTAAAAGAATAAATGACTTATGAATCTATGAGAAAAATGAAAATTCAGGATGTTAAATATTTAAATTCATGTGAATCTGATGACAAAGAGGATGACGAATTCAATTAAAAAACCCATGTCTCTTATACCTGATAATTATCAAAATAGAAGAGGAAAGTGCGAATATAATCTTCTTATCTAATGTTTCTATTGTGGTGGTATTAGACACATTACTATAAATTTAGCCAAGAAAAATTTTGGAGAATATCAAGACAATTCTCATGAAAAACCTCGATGGATGAAGTGGAACAAAATTTCTAACGAATAAATGTCATCCAATAAATATAAGAAAAAGTTCACCAAAGACAAAAGGAGTATTCTGAGTATGAATGATTTATTAGACTCAATAAGAAAAAAATTCATCTAAAGATAAATGTTTTTAAAAATTTAGAACATTGAATGAAAAATCTAAGAAAATATATTTCTCTTAAAATAGAAAAGAAGAAGAAATTGAAGAACATTATAGAGATATTGAAAAAAATTGTCACGTAAGAAAGAAATCATAATGATTAAGAAAGATAGTGGAAAAGTTTTGGAAGGTTAAGAATATGGTGCCAATAAATAATAAGAATATATATAAGGTATCTCAAGTTATATACTAAGAATTTATGAATAGGGATATTTGGTTGAAGATCTCAGAAAGAATATTGAATATAAAGAATTAGAAGTTAATTAGTTTCAATAAAAACATCTTTATTCCGAATGCAACTTGAATAAGATGAATGAAAACACCAAATAAGACTTGAAATTAGAAGACCAGACTTCTAAAGTTGATGAGAGAGCTCAAATCAATAATTAGATGAAATCATCACCCCCAAAAAATAATGTTTCATCTATTATTTATAACATTTTAGGTGATAAGAAAGGTTCTAGGAAATTGTGGATTGACAAGGGATCTAATAATCCTATCACTTCTACAAAAGTTGAAAACTCCCTTTGTGGAAATGTTTTTCTACTCCAAGATTATGTTCAACCAAGAAGAATTTATCAACCTCAATAATGTTTCTATAGAGAATGATCTTACATCAATAGAAAATAAAGATTTATTGGATATTAATGGTGATATGGAATCTATGGGAACATGTTTTATAATTATTAGAATAACTTTTCACTTCATGAAAGAATTTTTGAACAAAGTGAATGAAATGTTTGAAGATGAGGACTAACTTTCCTAACCCACATGAAGTGAGAAAAGAACAACATCAAGATATTAGGAAATTTTCAATAAAAAACAATTTGAATGTGTGGAATAATTTTATGAAATATGTTGTTATTGGGATGAATGTTGTAAGAAACTCCTCCCAAAACATGTTTATTATGTTAGAAATGAAATGGAAGGTGGAAAGAAGAGAGGTGGCGAAATAGTTTTTTTTATTAAGAGAACATTAAATTTATGTAAAAGGAACAAACCAATGATAAATTATAGTAATTATTTTTTCAAATATGATTGGTCATTTTAAAAACATGAACCATTTGGAAAGGAATAATGGTGTAGTAGTTAAATTTGGTAATTATAGTTCCTTATAAACTATAGGAATCAAAATGAGTGAAATTGAAGTATAAAAGTTGAATCTTAAGAAGTTTTACTTTTTTAGGTGATAAAACATAACGTACATAGTGTATGTCAACTTTGTGATGATGGAAAATAAGTGATTCTCAGAAAATATTATTGTATCATCAGAAGTTAGAAAGAGAGAAAATTTATCACAAAAGGATAAAAAACCGATGGTGATAGCTTTCAAATTGTAGTGTTTAATAACTCATGTTACATGGTTGCTGAAGATGAAAAAATGTGGTAATGAATACTTTGTAACAATGTCTAGAAAAACATGAAAAACATTATAAAGTTGATCCTGTTTGTTATTTTATAGAATTTAAAAAAAGTGATTAATATGTTTGTGTCACATTTTATATAGGGTAGATGATTTTCAAAAGTCACACGAGAGTTGAGATTTAGTCTGCAATAACTCTTGAACTTATTCAATCTGATTTCAGTGTGATGATGAGACATTCATAGACAAGAGGAGATATATATTATATCACTTTATTGAAAATTTACCTCAAATAACAAACATCATGTTAATGAAATATAAATCAAAGGCTGTGTAAATGTCTAGGTTTTCTAGAAAATAAGTTGATGAAGAAATGGTGGTCCATATAAAGATGTTAGGAATAGATAATGGTATAGATTTTACAAGCAATACTTTTTAGACTTATCTGCAAAATCATGGTATCAAACATCAGTATAGTGATCCCTACAGTCCAAAATATAATGGTGTATTAGAATGAAAGAATAAAATCTTGGTTGAAATGGGAATAAGAATATTAGTAGAATACAAGATTTTAGAAATCTATTTGAGGGAGACTTTTAGTACAACTACACATGTTCAAAATATATTATTTTTGTGAATCATAAGCTGCATAAAGTATTATTATTTTTTATATAAAAATAATCCTTCATTGATGTAATATAATGATTTGGGATGTCCAGGATTTATAAACAAAAATCTAGATCTTGGAAAAGTTTGATGAGAAATATGAGGAAGAAATTTATCATGGGATACTCACCAAATAGAAGTAGTTTTATGTGTTGGAACAATTTTTTACAAAATTTTGTGGACTAAAATGATGTGGAAGTTATTGAAAATTCAACTTCCTTAAAAAAAGTTACTAGGAATGTTGAGGAAGAAAAACTAAAAGTTTTTAGTGAAAATGAAATTGAGAAATGTAATGTGCATAATTATTTTGATGAATCATGTAATGATGAAAGTGAAGAAGGAATAGAAACTATGAATTTTCCCACCTAACAAAATTATTTTGAGACCAAAAATATTATTGGGAATCAGAAGGCTACAATTAATACCATAAGAAATTGAAATTAGAATATCAAGATTCACTCATCTAAAAAATTGAACCGGATTCAGTTTTAGAAGCTATTAAACATAAATAATGGGTGAATTATATGAATAAAGAGTTAGTTAAAATTGAGAAAAATGAAAAATGGGAACTTTTACCTCCTCCTAAAGGTAAAAATATTTTTAAAAAAATGGTTTTACCGAAAAAATTTGAAAGAACATGAAGATGTGCCAAGAAAAATCCTAGCTGGTTTGTAAAGGTTATGCATAGGTGGAAGGAGTGGATTTTGATGAAACATTTACCCCCATTTAAAGGTTAGAAACTATTATAATGTTTCTTATAGTGTTTTCTCACTTTAATTACAATTTATATCATATGTATGTAATGTTTTCATTTCTCAATGGATAAATTGAAGAAGAAGCATATATTGAACAACGTTGTGGGTTTCTGCACGAAGAGGATGAAAAAAAGTATGTAATCTAATGAAAGCTTTTTATGGTATAACACGAGCTCCATATTCATGGTATGATAAACTTAAAAATTGTTTTAAAATGTTGAATTTTTCTAAATTAAAATCTCATAGAAACATATATATGAATGATGATCACTCCAAAAATCAAATTTTAATTGATTATGTGGATGGAATTATATCTTCTGGGGATAGAGAAGAATTTTGTAAAATATTTTCTCAAGAAATTAAAATGTACATTGTGATATCTATATTAAGAGAATTAACTTTATTCCTTGGATAACATGTACAATAAAACCAAAAATACATTTTTTATATCAATAAAAATATTCGAGGGAATTTTTACAAAAGTTTGGCATGGATGATTCGAAAGAAGATTATAATTCTATCTTAGTGGGAATTAAGTTGAGTAAAAATGTGTTAGGGAAAACTGTGAATCAGAAAATATTTTGGTAGAATATAGAAAGTATTCATTATCTCACAACATCAAGGCCTGATATTGTTTATGTTATGACTTTGAGTGCTATATATCTAAGTAATAAAAAATAATAAAATATGTTAGAAAAAAAGATAATTAAGAGATATTTCAAGGGAATAAATCCACATGGGATTTTATACAAAAGAAATCATGAGATGAAGTTTCATGTTGAAAATGATTCTGATTAGACTAGAGGTTGTAATAATATAAAATCAACCTCAAGAGGAACATTTTTCCTCGGTGAATGTTGTTTATGTTTTTATAGTAATAAAATAAGGTCATAAACATTGAGAACATTGGAATTCGAATATGTTTTGGATAATTAGTCTTCTACGCAGTTGTTATGGATGAAAGCTTAGTTGGAGGATTATAATGTAATAGTTTATAAACTATTGAGGATACTTTGTGATAATCAGAGTGAAATTAATCTCTCTAAATACCATGTCTAACATTAATGATCAAGACACAATGATATAAAAATTCACTTTATAAATGATAAAGTGTCTTCTAGAGATTATTTTACGAAATATATCTCAAAAAACTGTCAAATTAGTTATATCCTCACAAAGTAAATTCCAAAAGAAAGGTTTGTTGAGTTGGGGATTCATATTCATGTTCACTCTACTACAAAGACATCCAAAATATAATAATAAATTCCACCACCATGCTATGGATTATATTGAAAAAGTGAGAGATAAAGTTACAACTTTTTAAATTTTGATAAGTTTTTACTTTACCTATCTTTCTTTTATGAATATAAAGATTTCGTTATCCTAAAATTGCAGATAAAAAGAAAAGGGAGATAAATAAAGTAGAATATGTGAGGAAAGTTTATCTTAACATGACTATATAATTTTATTTCCCCTAGAGGTTGTAATTCCATTAATAACATTACTTTATCTAGTATTGATGTGCCATGAAGCTCTCTTTTAAGAAAGGTTTTGTTTTGGTAAAATTGAAAAAACGTGAGTTTCTTCTAGAATTTGAGTTGCGAATTTTTTTTGATAGTTGAAAAATTTCATAATTAGTGTTTTCAATAAATCCAAAGTTGGATATTGAAGAGCCTTTATAATGTTTTTTCATAAAAACGTTTTTGTATTTGTTAAAAATTAACCTCTTGTAAAGGAATGTTTTTGAAAAATAGGGGAAATATATAAAAATTTTCAAATTCCAACATAATGGTGGAGAATAGATTTCATTTTGAGAATTTTGTTTTCCAGTTGTAGAGGATCATACTGAGCTGAACCCGACATGAAGTATCATTCTGAGTATCACAATTCATAAAAGTTATTAGAAATTCAATATTGTTGATAAAACACGTAATCAGTCTCGAATCCATCATCTTAAAGTTCATGATCTATCATACAAGATGTTTTTTATAATGAAGTTTATGAGTTATAAAGTCAAAATGTAGCTCAAGAGGTTGAATAAATTATGTGATGTTTGGGGATGAAAATGTCTTTAACCTTATAAAATTAAGCTAAAAGATGATTTTACAATATTTAAGTTCTCATATATAATGAAAAGTATAAGGGAAATATATTTTGATGAAATATAGGAATCATAAATTTTGTATTGATTCCAGAAACCAAAACAAAGATTGAATTAGATAAAGATGTACGAGAAACAAGAGTTTTTAGAAGTCTGAATGGGTCATGACTAATGCGGTTTATAGAATTTCTATGTTATAGAGTGTATTTTCCATCGTAATGGGAAATTCCATCTTAATGAGAATTACGTTATTATAATAATTCCATCAGACTGACACTTATAAGGAATGTTAATCGGAAATACTTTGATGAAGAAAGTCAATTAGACTATCTCTAAGGAATAAATCCAATCGAACTAACTATGAGAAGGAAAGTCAATAATGGAATGATATGAAGAAGTTTCATCATAATGAGATGATAATGTTTCATCATAATGGGTTGAGGATGTTTCATATTAATGATATGAGGAATTCTCCCCACACTATATAAAACATAAGAAGTCTGGAAGGCCTGATTTCGGAGAAGGATCAAAAAGATTCTGGAAGATCTGTAAAGTGTTGAAATGGATAAAATTGAAATTCAGATATATGTAGATCTTGATGTTTTTTAATTTGAGTAAGTGGGAAATGTTTTTCAGTTTCTTCACTTATAATTCTGAGATTATTATAAATAGAATCACAGTACATTCACACTTTGAAAATTTTTCGTGAGTGGAGAAGATAGAACACTACAAAACTTGTGTCAAAATTATCTTTTCAAAATGATACATCATTATAAGGCTAGACATTCGAATGTTTTGTTTACCAGAATAAGAAATATCAAAAAGATCATTTGGATAGAGTTTGAATTATGAATATTGAGAATGGTCTTACTATACAGACTCCATCATACTAAATTCATCAAACCAAGGAAATTCAGATTTAGTTTTGAGTATTTTTTGAGAATAAAATGTTTTATTTTCCAGATTGAAAAGAAAGGTTCTTTGGGAATATAATAATAAAGGGAGTACCATATTATGTTGATCTAATGGAGTCAATCAGATTGAGTACATCAGATTCAAGGACATCATTCTCAGGGTCATCATACCAAATAAATTTTGTGGAGAAAATTGAAGATTCTTTATAATATTTTTGGAATAATTGATTGTAATAATTTATTAAACTAAAAAGAGTCGGTATAATCATTCCTATTGGGCGAGAGAAGTTTTCTAATAGACTTTTTCATAAGTTGTATTCACTTCTTCAAGTTAGTGAATTTTCATAGACCCATAGCAGTGGCTATGGTTAGGATGTAGGTTCTCACACTGAGGTCGACCCTTTTAAATCTCATGTACTTTATTAATTTTTCATGCATGAGTATTTACTAAAATATGATAAGTTATTATAATTTAATAGGTTATAAGGGTTGTGTTTTAAAATTATTAAAACTTATAAAAAGTGAAAAACAGATTCACCTCCCCCTCTCAGTTGTTATTCCATACTTTTGAATTTCAAAAGATATGGGAACTTGTAAGGGAAAAAAAATTAGTGAGAACCCTATGTATAGGTATTAAAATAATTACATGTGTTGTAAAATTTCCATGAATTTTTATGAAGGATATAGAGAGTGTCTTCCAAAAAATTATATCCCTAAATGGATACTATAAGTGGTTATGTCTTTAGAATAGTTGTACCTCGGTGTGATAACATTGAAATGTGAGCATTGAGATGTACATAGTCATCACATGGTGCATAACAATAGGACTTGTTGTACACATGGATTGATACTCTTGAAGGATTTTATTTTGGAAATTCTCAAACTCTTTATGAACCTTCATGAATGTCCTTGGTGAAACCTAGGGTGTATTATATTGAAAATATTGTGTAATTATCTAGACTTCATATAAATGATTTTTCATGATTATGTGGCTTTTAACTATGATTTTTGTTTCTCACACTATAATTTTTGGTTTTAGTAAATGGAGGTAACCATAAGGATTTAGGTTAATGATAAATATAATAGAAAATGTGTTGATGATAAATTAAATGAGGTGATGTCTTGACTGAAGGATATTGAGACTATTCCTAATCACTATTCATCATATATGACTAAACATTTCACCTTAAACAACTATTAGAATCACCAAATAAGAGAAGGATAGAGTCTACCAAGAGATTGGGTGGTAGAGATGATGGTGAAAATATTGTAAAGTTTCTTATATGTTGAGAATGTGGGAAGAATCACTCAAGGTAATGTCTCAAAGGGAGGATAATATGTTTTATGTATGGAGAATAAGGGCATGTGGTAAGTAATTTACAAGGAAAATTAAAAATTCAAGTTAATATAATGGATGAGAATAATGGTTTCTCTAATGCATCATCTACAATTTAATGGTTTAAATGTAGGATGTATGATCATTATAAAAATTGATGTTCTATAGGGAATTAAAAAGATCAAAATCATCAAGGTTTCATGAGTAAGGGTTTTTTTGTTGATGATAAGGAGAATAAAAATTACATATAAAATAAAAGAGGTATTAAAGAATAAGAGGATGAAGCCTAGTAAATGGGTTGAGAATAAATTTGGGAGGCCCAAATGTTTTTGTATTGGAATTTAAGAATTATGTTATATGGATCATTAAAAATATTTATGAACTCTTATGTAGATGTTTTCTATTAAGGATTTTCAATAATATATTAAATGGTAGTACTGAACCAGAAAATTTTATTTAATGGAAATGTGATATTTCTTGGAAAATACATAATTAAGGGAATTATGACCCTTAATATGTTCTTGATGTTGGGATAAAGGTGTTTAGTTAAGATAAGGAAATTACTGATACATATAATGTAAATTGGATAGTGTTGATAACCATTGAAATTATTAATGATTTGATGAAAAAGTGGTATATATTATCATTTATGGATGTTACAAAAAAATTTATTTAAAGAAAATATTCAATAATCCTTGTTTTTATTTAAGGAATAAGGAAGCATATATTTATTTATGGTTATTTTTGAGTAATTCTTATTATGATCATGTTTCAGAAGAATATATGACAAATGTATTTACATATTGGGTCTATGAAAATTAATAGTTACTTTATGATAGTTAGGGGAATAATGTTAAGCTGATTTTGGTAAATTAAGATACATTCTTTATAAATTTTTTAATTTAGGAAGGGTCTTAATGTTTGAAATTTATGGAATGATGTAAGTTGATATTTGGATGTGGTTTTAGAGATTAATGAACTAGTTCAACGTATAATGGTTTAAAAATTTTCAAGAATCTATTCTAAGAATTCTGGTTTTTATGATAACTAGAGATTGAAGGAATCACATTTCATTATTTTATAGATCTTATGATTTGTTATCGATTTAGGCATGAAAAGAATTGTCATATCATGGAATATTATATGAATTGTAAATTGATTGAATCACAACCAAAAGAGGATATTATGCTTATGAAATGGAAATAAATTAAGAAAGTATATTATCATGTGTTCTCCATCTTGATGGAAAAAAATTACCTAAATATTAGGAAAAACGAAATTGAGAAAAAATACCTATTAGTTTCATTTATATTGTATGAAGGGTTTTTTAACTCATTGTAGATTTATGGATTTTCAATAGTTATCTTTTTCATGAAATTGTTTTCTATCACTCTCTATTAATATATAGGAATTGGTATTATCTTCCATGTCCAAATTTTCATTTACTATAAATGTTCTCATATTTTAAAACCTATCTATGTTCTATTCCGTATGACATTAATATTTTTATTTTCTCTCTTTTTAAGTTGATATTAGATCAACCCTTTAACAATGTGGTTTTTCTAAAAAGTAATTTTAAAAATTCAGTCCATTGATATAGAGTGGATTTTCAACAATACATATCATCCTTAGATAATTTTTCATTGTGAAATAAAAATTTAAAGCCTAGAGGAAGCCCGGAGAACTTTCTATATAGATTTCAATGGTGGTATGGATCGATGCCATCCTCTAGTTGAGTTTTCCCACCACAATATCTTTCACTTGAGAATTCATATGTATCCTTATAAAGAACTATAGGGAAATTATTTAATAGGTATAATGTTTGGGAACAATGTTAGTGAAAAAACTATTAGTACTTGATCTAGTTGAGGAAATGGTGACAAAAGATGGCTCTATTTAGAAACACATAAGTGTATCATAATGTCATAAACAATTATTTTGATAATCATTACCATGATCTAGAATCTGGATTTGGTGATAAGGTGTTTCTATGAATTTCATCATGGAAGAAGGTCCTGAGATATAGAATGAAGGATAAAAATTCATAGGTATATCGGTCCCTTTAATTTTTTGATCATATCAAGAAGGAAATTACATGATCTATTCTATGGATCTATCTAGAGGAAGTACATAACTGAAACATCACATGAACTGAACTTATAGGTATTACCATTGGAAAATTATATTTCTTATGAGTAATAACTGGTGGATATTTTGGATCTTATGATTAAATTGTTATAAAACAAAGCCACTTGCATACTAAATGTTTTACGAAAAAAATACAAACTCAAGGAAGCTACATGGGACCCTGAGGATATAATGATGTAGAAATATCCTTCGTTTTTTTTGTAAAAATTTGATTAAATTATAAGGTAGAAATAAATTTTAAGTGGTTTAGAATGTAAAACCAAGAGTTTTTATAAAACATTATTCTTTTGAATAAATTTAACATCATTGATTACTTGCATTACATGCATCCCTTAATTTTAATATACCATAGTATACTATTAATATTTTTATTTAAAAATGATCATTATAACCTATCTATTAAAATTTGAGTTATAAATAAGAATAATTTTTTTTTAAATATTATGTATAATAATTTTATACAAAGAAATATATTGATAAAAAAATTACATAAGTTTTAATAAATTCCTTCTATGTTTTAAAAATAATATTTTCTCAAAAAAGTATTTATTTATTTTTATAAAAAAATAAAAATGTAGTTTTTCGTGATTTTATAAAATGAAAATGAAAAAATAATTTTAATTTTTGAATTCTAAGTTTTATAATTATGTTTGAGTTAATTTTTGAAAATTTTCTTCAATGATTAATTGTTTGAAAAATTGAAAACAATACTGAATTTTTTTAAAAACTGTATTTTCTATTAAATAATTTACAAGTTCTATATTATTTTAATATGGTTTTAAAATTAAAATTAGTTCAATTATATATTTATTAATCCAATTTTTTTTCATTTCAATCAATTTCATGTTGAATTTTGATAAAACAATTCTCTAACTGTTACAATTTTCTCTTTGGAAAACAACATTTTCATCACATCTAAAAGATTAATTTTAAATTAAAATTCCCCACTTCTATGAATAGAATTGCTTAAAAGGGATAACTTTTTTTAATATTAATAAATAAAATTATATAATAATTTAAACTAGTAAAAATTGATGGTAAAAAATGTAAAAATTATTTGTCATGATCATGGTTAAATAGGGTTTACCGAAGGCATTTAACTAAAAAGATAAGTGGTAAAATGTCATAGGAACTTGTTTAAATTACATTTTTCATACCATATTTCAACCATATATCCTATAAGGTTCATGAATGGACTATTTCGAATAGTTAAATTAAGGGAAAACATGGGTATATGTGATGTCCCATTATCTTTCTATCAGGTATTTGGTAATCTTTTCCTTTTGTTTCCTTTCTCATTGAGCATGTATTTCTAAGCATGAATTCCAAGGATACTATTAATAGTTAATCCATAGATTTTTATTTTTAATTTTCATCATAAACATGTATTTTTTACTACATGATGGATAATTACATTACATGAAATGGGATTATATGATTGTATTGGCTTTTGAACAGATCTCCTGAGATGAATAAATTTTGTGAGAATGTTACACTTCATATATCAGTTACACATCAAGTAATGTAAATCATCGGGTTTTAATTAAAAAAGTAATGTATTTTTTTATTATAAGATAAAAAAATAGGTTTCACGATATGTAGAATTTTACACGCCATATAATACATTGATTTATTTTTCTTTAGGGTGTCATTCCAATGTTAGTGGATTCGTTGTCTTTAAAATCCTTCCCCTCTCATCCATAACTGTAACCCTAGGCATTTAAAGTGCTTCCTTCCCCTCTGGATAACTCCGTTATGCAATTGATCAGTAGGGCTATGTGCTTTATTTCTTAGGGTAATCATCCCTCTTGTTTTCTCTCCCATTTGTGGTTGTAAAACATTTTGTGTAAGGGATTGATAATGGTATCATGTTTTCTATCAATCATTTTTGGTTTATTGTCATTCTTTATCTTACTATAGGAGATCGTTTGTTTTAAAATCTCTTATATCAAATGGTGGTTAGGTTTTCCACATCCATGAGGTAGGTGGTTCTTTTAAAGTGTCATAATTTATTCAATTTCTTGTTGTTATTATTGATTCCTTGACATTTGAGATGGAATTTCATGTGTTGAAATTGAAAATAGAATGGATTAGTGTTTGAAAATGGTTTTTATTTGAAAATTTAATTTACATGACTTGAAATGGAAAAATGTATTTTCAAAACCTGAAGTAATTTTTTTGGATTTTAAATGGTATTATAAAAATATGATCAGTGTTTTTAAAATGTATAATTAAAAACATTACACATCGCGAACATTGGGGGCATTGAGAAAGAGACATGGGTAGTCTTTGTCTGTCTTACACACTATGAGGTAAAATCATGTATATCAATGGTCTATGGTATCCATCAATGTTAGGTAGATCCAAAATTATACCTTATTAGGCTTCTAAGTGCCTAGTATGTATTGTCCCATAGGGTAGAGCCTGACAGGATGATTCATTATTATTTCTGGTCATCTATTTCATGATAGTTTATTTCAGGGATTTTGTATCACATGTATATTTATATTTTAGTATCATTAAATGATTCATTTTTTATATTATGAAAATATGAATTTCAATTAGTTAAAAGTCAAGGACTTTTTGAGAAATTCTATTTAATTTGTTTATTTATAAAATGATTTTAAAACTATTTTATTTTAATGAAAAAACATGTTCATTCCTGTTATTAGAACATGTCAATAGTTATTGGTGGTATCATACTAAGATCTATTTCTCATTCCCTACTTATTCAATTTGGATGGATTTAGACCTTTTTTGTAAGATATAGGTAAAGGGAAGGAAATTTTGTAGCATTCTGGATTTTATTTACCTAATTTTTTTAGATTGGGGATGGTTTTGAGGTGACAATTGGTCACTTGGATACTTATAGTCTATACTTTTCATAATTTCTTGTATAGCCAGTTTTGAAAAGTTATATCTCCATTTAATTCTGTTTCATTCTCGGAATGTATGTATTTTTTCCTTGTATATGAGGCTTGTTTTGTTATCTTTGTTTTACCTCACTCTTTATTTAGCTAACTTGGGTGACTTGTCCGCTTGTCCCAGGTTGGTCTAGTAAATTTTTTTATCAAACGGGTTATTAAGCCTAAAGTGTGTCAACACTACATGATTTGGTTCTGTGTCTTGGCTGGACACAAGTAGGATCATTGAAATTCAAAAAGTAGGTACCGAAATGTTTATTGGAAAGCTCACTCTTGTGACTGAATGTGATTTTGAATGGGTGGACTGAAATTTTTTTCTAAGTCCAAGACATAGTATTTTGGTTAATTTGAATAAATTGTATGGGATTTTTTTTTCAAATTTACATTTAAACAATGTTTTAAGACTTTTTGTGTGTAAGTTTATTTGAATAAAATAAATGGGGAGTTTATTTAGATAGAAATATTCCATTATAAAGGTGGTACCCTTTTTGGTATAATTCATAACTTCTTTAAATTTTATTCATTAAAGAATTGTTTTGGATTTTGGTTTTTGGTTTTTTGGTTTCTGGGTTACTCCTATCTGATTGGTTATTTTATTATGTTTAATAGACAATTATTCCTAGAAGGGATATTCCAATTATTTAATGGGTAGCTGGGAGGCAGGTTTCACAAATAGATCCTCTAGTGGACCCTTATTTAGTTTAAATAGTGATCTATATCATTTAGACTCTGGGTTTAGTGGGTATAGTAAACCTGAGATGAGTAGTGGATCATGGCTCGGAATTTACCAAGAGAATCCACATGTCCTCCTCAGTGAAAAAGGACCATGTGAGTCTGAGGATTTTCATGACCAAATTGAGACTATCATCAACTTTGTGAAGACTCATGAATATTATCAAGTGGGTTATCCACTTATATGATCACGGTACTAGGAAGAATATGGTTGGCACTGATAGTGCATGCTAAGTTACATGAAGGTGTTACATAGGTTTCTTTAATAAATATATTCAATCACTAATTTTTTTTTGATATGTTACATATGGAAAAGACCCAAGAGGTTTTAACCTTATAGAACATGGAGCATACCATTTTAGAGTACTCCAACCATTTTTCTGGGATGGTACATCTGGCACCAGAGCTTCTCACTAATGATTACCAAATAGATAAGCGATTTTATATGGTAATAAGGGATTATATTCAATCAATGATAGTTATTTTTTTTATTTTCACCTTTACATGAGTAGTGGATGAAGAAGATTTGGTTGAGGTTGAAATAACTGGAAGGACAGGTTTGGGTAGAGCCTCAAATAAGGTAGCAGTTATCTAGTGCACTTATTATGGTCATAAATGGAAGTGCAAGTGTGGTCCATTTTCTATAGGACTAGTTTCATGGGCTTCTATAGGACAGAAATAGGTTATTTTCCACCAGTGTGGGTGGTGTGGCCATACGAGACCTTATTTTACAGAGGATCCAAGTAATTTTAATCTTTGTGGGAGATCATTCAATATGAAACATTTCTATTATAAGATTCCCCATGGAAGTATGGTGGGTTCGACATTCACTAAGAGGTCACAGGTATAGGTTGATTCTTATAAGGGAGGTGGGTCTCATTCTCATGCTAAGGGGGATTTTCCAATGGCTATTTATAGACGGATTTATGAGGATAAATGTTTGCTATAGGAATCCGTATCAAGGATAGCTAATGTTAGGGGTATGGTGTTTAGTTAACCTTCTCTCCTTCTAGATTTGTTTGATATAAGTTCTACTCATTATTATATATCATCAATATTAGATGACGTGTGGGGTTTTTCTTCAGAGCTTATTTCATTCGTATTGGATATTTCCATGCTTTATGTGAAGAGGTCCAAACATCCTTTCAAGTGTATCACATTCCAGGTGGTGATAACTGACTTTGAGGTTCTTTGGTATTTCGTATTGATTGATATTTAAAATATTTGAATTCATTATCTGGTTGGATTGGATTATCAACATGATGTATTAGATAGAATATTATTTCCATTGGGTATAGTTATTAACTGCCAATGGGGTCACTCATGTTTTCTAGTTGGAGTGGGACTCAAGAATAGGATCGGTTAGGCCCATTGTTCCTTATTCTATTATAATCTCAATCCATTTGTCAATAAACTTTCTTTATATAGTTGAACCTATCTTGGATGGTTAGCTAAATTGTGTTGTGTGTACGTAGCCTAAGGTCTTGTGATATTGTTTTTTTGTTTACAACCATAGATAGGGGTAAAATTTACTATTGACATACTCTAGGGAATGATTCCTATTTTTATGCCATCCTATCAAATGTCACCTTCCATGATTGTGGAGATTAAAGTCCATCTTGAGGACGTAGAGGTGAAATGATTTTTTCATACTACAATGTCACTATAGTATTCACCTGTACTCTTTTCAAAGAAGGTATACAAGATATTTTAACATTAATTGACTTTTGAATGAATAATTTGGTGATAGTTAAGAAAAATTATCCTTTACCCAAAATTGATTATCTCTTTGATCAGTTTGGAGGGCCTCATTGTGTTTTTAATATTGACCTTCGGTTGTGGTATAATCTGCTGAGATTCTGAGAGGTGGATATACCAAGGATAGCATTTCATAATTGATAAGGGAATTACATTTTTTGTTTATGCCATTAGATATCACTAACGCTGTTGTGGAATTTATGGATTTGATTAACTGAATATTTCATTAGTTCTGGGAATGTTTTCTGTGTGTTCATTGATGAAATGTTGGTATAATCCAAGATATAGTAGGGGCAAAAAGACAAATTGGATATCATTATTCGAACCTTGATGAAACATCTTTTGTATGGTAAGATTTCTATTTGTGAGTTTTGGATTCAAGAAGTGAGGTTTATAGGTAATGTAATATCTGAGTGGGGTGTCTCAGTTGATCCTAAAAAGATACAAGAATTTATGTATTAGCAGCATCCCAAGAAATGTGTTTGAGATCTGGACCATCTTGGGTTTGTTTTGTTATTATAGATTGTTTTATCAGGACTTCTCCAAGACCGCATCATCGATGAGAGATTTAAACCATAAGGGTGTTATTTTTGAATCGAATGAAAAGTGTTAGAGATATTTTGAGGATATGAAGATGAGTTTCGATTCAGTAGATGTTTTGATTTGACTAAAACTAGGGTTGGGTTGTGATATTTTCTACAATTCTTTTGGTATAGTTTTGGGTGGTGTATTGATGTAGAGGAAATAGGTTGTGGCTTATATTTCTCACCAGTTACTCCATTATGAGAATAACTACCCTATACTTGATCTTGAGTTGTAAGATCTTATACATGAAGTAAAAATGTGTCATCACTTTCTCTTTGGAAAATGGTTAACAATATACTATGATAAAAAAGCTTAGAGTATACTTTTACTCCGATGGAATTGAACTTGAAACATAGATGTTGGGTTGAATATCTTAAGACCTTTTATTTTTATATCATATATACTCTAATGAAGGGAAATGTGGTATCCAATGCGTTGAGTAGATAATTACCAACACAAGCTATGAATGAATCAGGTAAGTAGTGGTATTTAATGAGTTTGTTTTCTAAAATGAGCTTGGGAGTGAAGGGGTTTGGTGGATAGGTATTATTGAATTCTATGAAGTTTGAATTACCTTCTGATGATTTATTTGTACTTGAGATGTAGATATATACTAAGATCCGATGCTTAAGAGAAATCTTAAATGGGAGAGAGACCCTAAGTGAGTTGCCTCCGTCTCACAATGGAGCGTTGTGCATCCATAGTAGGTTGGTTGTTCCGTATTCCTTGATAAAAGAGTTTATAGATTGTGGAAATCAAACATGTTGGTCTCTCCACCCAATGGATACAAAGATGTACCATGATTTGAGTCATCAGTATTGGTGGATGGGGATGAGGTGGTCATAAGTGGATTTTTTTATTGTGGTGTCTCACTTTTTAAATAGATAAGGTTGAGTAGAAGAGACCTTTAGGTTTGTTTCACCCTTTAACTATTATGGTATAGAAGTGTGGTGAGATTTTATGGATTTAATCATTGGTTTACCATATAATCCTAGTGGGAAGGGTGCAATTCAGGTGATTATTTACAGACATAGTATATCAGTGAATTTTTTTTTCTAATAATGGAAACTATGAAAGTGGAAATGTTTGGGGACATATATGTCTGATAGATTTTGAGACTTCATGGGGTTTACACTATAGTTATTTCTGATAGGTACTCAAGGTTCACATCCAGATTCTGGAATGTTTACAATGGACAATGTGTTCCTTGTTGGAATTGATCATGCATTATCATCCGTATATGGATGGAAAGACAAAGGGGGATATTCAGGTTCTCGAGGACATGGTTCAGGTAGGTGTAATTTATTTTAGTGGATCATGGGATATATATTTTCATTTGGATTAGTTTTCCTATAAAAATAGTTATCAATATCTGGTCAGGTTTTTTCCCTTTAAGGATTTATATGGGAGGTCGTGTCGATCTCCCTTGTGCTGGGAAGACTTGGAAGAGTGTTCCATGTTGGGGTCGTGTTTTATTCAGGAGATCATAGAGGTGGTGCAATTGATCCAGAATATTATGATCATGTAACAGAGTCATCATAAATCTTATGTGGACTATCTTCAGTAGCTTATAGAGTTTGAGGTTGTTCATCAGGTCTTTCTCAGAGTTTCACCTCGCCTAGGACATTGTCAATTGGGTAAGCGGGGTAAGTTTGAATTGAGGATTGTTAGACCCTTTGAGATTATTGAGAGACCAGGGAGGGGGTCCTATTAGTTTCTTTTGCCATATTTCATTAGTTATATACATGACATGAGTTGTTCCCAAAAAGGATCAAAACCCCTGATAAATGTGGGGTGAATAATTAGTTCTTTTCTTTTTGATAAAAAGGTTTATTAAATTATTTAGTAAACATTATTAACTTATAAAACATTTTTGAGTTATGATCCACTAAAATTTATCTCATAACCACACATTTTATATGTAACCAATATAAATATAGAAAAAAACACAATATTTACAAGGTTTGGTACATAGACCTACTCCTTTCCATGATGGAAAGTCCCACCAACAGGGATTCATTCACTATATTATTTCTAGAACACAAAGGCAGAAGTAGTGACAAATTCTATAATCCCAGTGGAAAATTTCATGATATAGTTTGCTATATCCCCAAGCAATCCTTTTTATATCCAACTCCCCATAGTTGTTTATACACCACAAAAAACAAATCCTTTTCAATAGCTTCTAGGTATCCACATCACTTCCATTATTCTTTTCTTATCTAATTCGGAATATTCTTCACCCCCCTCAAGTAATCTAAATCAATATCTACCTAGGTAAAATATTCATGTACTTAAAAATTTATCTAAGGAATTTGTGGGTCATGAAACACCATCCAAAACCATTTCCAAAAAACCATCCTCAGCAACATTTGGTCTAGTCTACCTCAGTCTGGTAACCTCTATCTAATTGGAATCAGTATGGTTCAACTTCTTATACTCTTTAATTAATTGATTAGAAACTCAATTGGAAACTCAAAATTTCTCCATTCCATATAACTTGATCTGATGTGGATCGATCAGATGGATTTGGTTCTAATGGAACTTACTCTGATCGAATTTATTTGATGAATCTGGTTCAAATGGATCTTCATTCGATTCACCCTAAAACAAAATT
This sequence comes from Viscum album, assembly GCA_963277665.1. NCBI lineage: Eukaryota > Viridiplantae > Streptophyta > Magnoliopsida > Santalales > Viscaceae > Viscum > Viscum album. The sequence goes on along the minus strand of OY728132.1, from coordinate 54,498,267 downwards.
TTTGATAAAATCTAAATAAATGAAAAAATTATTAGGATGTCATCGATCAACACTTATAATAAATTAAATTATTCAAATACAGATGCTCTATACCAACTGAAAATATGTTCTGAAAACATTGAAATCATTCCACCAAATTATTGTGAATCTTATTTTGTTATAATCATAGTTTACAATTCTAAATACACCCTTATCACATTTGAAAAAAATCTTCAAACAAATATCTTTTCCTTTCATCCTCCAACCGATGATCCAACGTCCGATGAAGTTTAGTGTTTGATGAATTTATCAGTGTCAGAAGGCATCTAATGGACTAGTGTCTACTTAAATCTGGTGGATCAGTGCCAATAATTTTTCTGTGACTCTTGAACCATATGGAAAACAGGCAAAACACTTTTATTTACCCAATTTTAATAAAATTAAACTTGATTAAATTTTTTGACCTCATTGTTGAACATCATTCAGTTGAACAATCTACGAATCCTTCTGATGGATTATCATTTCCAACAATTAAAACATTATTAAACATGATTCATCAAATAAAAATCTACATCAAATACACAAAGGATACAAAAAAATATAAAAATGAATTTAATTTAGAATACCCTCTTATGGATCAGTGGAGTATTATGTATGATGAATAGGTATATTCAGTGGATTCCTTCTTTTAGATCCATTGTACATATGAGTTACAATCATATCTTCTCACTTTTCCTTTTATTATCATATATATCATTGTAAGAGCAATTGAAGAAGATATATAATCTTGTGCATCCCCTTCAAATCATATATTCTCCTTTTTCTTTATCACATGTTGGATCACATGTATATCATATTACATATGATATTGATAACTGATTGAACAACAAAGCATAATTATATTTACATTGGAATGTTCTATGACTTCCCATCCATATAGAACCTTCTATATTTCAATAGAAGCCTAATTCTTAGGGCCTATATCATTTGAATCATGAAGATGGGTTGAGTACAATTCCTCATATTTATTTCCTGGGTCTGAATATCTATGTTTCCTTTTGTTTTGAACATCCAATATATAGTTTTTGTGTATCTTATGGGTCCTTCCGTTGGGGTGTATCTAAAAACTAAAACTATACCTTTTCTCAAATTTAACCATATATAATATATTGAAAATAAATACAAAAAAACTCAACTTGGGACTAAAAATCTCTCCCTTTGTGTTTTTATAAACACCCACTTCAAAAAAATACAACTTAATGTTTTATTTTATCATTTTAATTCTCCTCTACATACACATCATTCGCAGGTCTAAAAATGTAATCCTCCGTCATCTCTTAACCCCGTTATTTTCTTTTTCCCATGTTACTTACTATCCCATATTCCTTTTTTCCTCCTTATTGAAATCCAAATTCAATGGGTTCATCATGATAGGTTTCCACCCTTATTGAAAAATTATTTCATTTATAAAGGATGGAACTCTTCATATCAAAATCTTAAAGTTCTTCTTTAAGATAACATAAATATCACATGATTTTCGTAAAAAATATCTTTTACCTCAAAAACTATATGTCTATATGGGAGAATATAGTGTAGAAAAAAAATAGCGAATAATCAAGGTTACTGAGGTCTTCCATAACAAAACATTTATTTTGAACAATTTCATGTTTCATTCAACATTTTCATTTCTTGGAAAATTTTGAGAGGGTTAGTTTGAGATAAAAATATCTCACATCTGTATCAATAAGCATATAGGAATGTTAAGGTTTATAAAAAAACATTCCAAAAACTAATATTTTGTAACCACATTACTTTCTTTTAAGAATAGTAAGAGAATCACATATCATCTTTCTTATTTCAACTCGTTCAATTCCCTGAAAATTAGTACACATACAAATATTTTGGGAATAAGGATTAAACTTAGTAGTTTCATAAAATAATAATTCATAATGATATTCCTCTCTCAGTCTTGCCTTTTTTTTCTTCTTCTTGGATTTTTCATTTGATGTATTTTCTTCCTTATGTTCATAGTTATCTGATATTTCAATAAGTTTCATTTCAACTGTACACTCTTCTAATAAGAATGTAAATTTATTTTCCCATCAGTAAATTTATTGTTACAGTTAGTTTGTAACAACTTATTAATTCCTTCCTCTTGTTCTAACAGGATAGTCAAACATCTTTAAGTAACATTCCCTTCTTTCTTACATATATTATATCATTTATAAGTTTAAAAAAACATATTGAAATATTTTTATTTAATTTTATCTCATATTTAGAAACCTTTCCCTTCCCATTTTATTCTTATAATTTTTGCGCTTCTTCTAACATCCTATCCATGTCAACTTTTTCTAGCCAAAAAACTAAGTACTCTTTATTTTCAGACTCAACATGTTTTTTTTCTCTACTTTCTTAATATACTCATCTTTTATCGTCTTATTGTTTTTCATTTGTCAAGGCCTCAACATTCATCACCTTATGAGTTATATTTTCTATTTCTATATATCTTTTAAAAAAGTTTGATCTTTTTTTACATCATAACTCTACTCGACTCATGCATTTATATGGTAGAGACATATTATACCAACATGAGTAAGCTTTGTGTCCAAAAATTCCACAACACCAATAGTGACCTATGAATCTTGATTTTTCAGACAGATAGTGTAATTTTTCATTACTTTGTTATTTTTGTTTCATTATAAATAATGGACCAATATTCCAACAGATATTCTTTACTGAATAATTATTTTATTTCTTGTTGAAAATTGTGTTATAACAATTCTAATTTTGCAATACCTTCTTTCGACACCCTTTAGAAGCATCACCTTTAACATAAACTATGTTGGTCATGTTTTCTCTCATCTCTCTTATATCACACTGTGTTATAAGTATAATGGATGGTGTTTTTAATGGTTACTCTTCTTTTAAACCTAGAAAAGCTTTTAGAATATCTATCATCTTTTAGTATTCATATATGTTCGACATGTTCTTCATATTTTCTTTCACAATTATTTATTCTATCATGTTGAGGTTCTTATTTCCAAATGAAATTTCTTCATATATTTTTAGTTTTCTTTCAAGATAAAAAATCTTCATATTCCGAGATCTAATGAAACTAATATTTGTCTCTTATTTGTTAATCTGATCATCAATCTAAAAAGAAATATTTTTAACATATTTTTATAACGTTTTCAATATTTCTTGAGTTGATAATTCTTCTCAAATGTTTTTTCAAATTTTATTATTAGAATACACTCCATTTCTGCAATCTCATTACCATTAGCATCCCAATACAAATAATTAATTATTTTAATTACTTGAGAAATAATGCTTATTTGATTATTAGATCCATTATTGGATGATAAATATTTATTCATTGTTATAACTAGATATATTTTCTTTTTTTTTTCATAAGGAACTATATCCTTTTATTTCTATCGATTTTTTTATATTTCTTATCATCCTATTTAGACTCATACTTGCCGGCTTTTTAAATTGGATAATTATATGGAAAATACAAATTCCCTTCATAATTACCACATAAATGAGTTTTACATTTCTATTTTCCTTTATTGTATTGATTAGAAATGATGTAAATAATTGTATTGTAATATTTAACATTTTCATCTTCTTATGAATCACTCGATTCTTCTTTAAATTATTTATTTTTGTATTTTATTTTAAAAAAGATTTGAAATCCATTTATCTATATGTATTTTTCTTGAAAGAGGGAGATTTTCTCATTTAATATGACACAAGGATATTATCAAGTTCATCCAATGATAAATCCACATGATCTTCTAATGCTGAAACATTGGAACCAAATATATTTGGATTGTTTCCCAGAAATTTATTAACAACTATATTATATTACAACTTCTCACCAAGATATATAATGTTACTCACAAATTAAATTAATATTGTAATGTAATTATCGATACTTTCAGAATCATATCGTTTTATATCCTCAAATTTACTTATCTAGATTTTTATCTTCGATTCCTTAGATTTCTCATTCCCATCATAGCTACTTCTCAACTTATCCCAAACATTCTTATCTATTGGTAAACCCTTAGTTATTGTGTAAACAATATCACTAAGATCCATCAATAAATAATTCTATGATTTTCCATATGCTTCTATATATCTATTATTAGTAGCTATCATAGATGATTCATTGATGGGAAGAAATCCCACTATTGCTGCATCTCTAACTACAAGGAAAAGTAGACTAAGATCGTGTAACATCCTATTATTCCAACTATGATAGTTCTTTCCATTAAAAATTAGAACACCCATTCTGTTCACTGAATTGTAATTCTCTATTCTCAAAGATGTATCTTTCATTGGATACCTAAAATCTGATACAAATTTTTGTTCACAGATAGGATCAAGACCACTGGGGGGCATAATCTGTGATTTCGTTTTCTTTTATAATAAATTTTCATAGTGTATTTTTTAAACATTATTAACAAATGAATATTCTTAGAGTTAAGATTCACTCAAATATAAATCAAAAACTAACCTTTCCTATGAAAAAATATAAATATAGAGAAGAACACAATATTGAAAATGTTTGGTACAATGACCTACTCCTTACAATATTGGAAATTGCTACCAACCTTTATTATTTCACTATCATCTTTCTAGAATACAATGTCACAAGCTGTGGAAAATTATAAAATCCTAGTAGAATCATTTATGCTATAGTTGGTTATACCCCCCCAACAATACTTTTCATATCCACTTCCCTACAGTTGGTTATACACCCTAGAGAAACAAATATTCATTTTTAGCAACCTGTATGTTTCCACAGTTACAAGATTCAATTTCTCTCATCTTTTATAAATAACATTAGAATATTCTTCACTTAATCCAAAACTGAGTTGAATCAAAATTTTCCTAAGTACAATATTCATGAACTTCAATAGTTCAATGAAGAACTTTTTGGTATTGAATCTTCTTCTAGAAACACTTTTTGGGAAACTTCCTCAGAAAAAGTTAGTCTGATATGCATCACCCACTAACCACTATCTAATTCCTTCTTTTAGTTGGTCTCTATTTGATTCAACATCCACTATTTCTTCTTAAATTTATTAAAAACTCAATTAGAAACTCACAATTCCTCCCTCCAATGGAACTTTGTCAAGTAGATAATGCTCTGATAGATGTGCTACTGATTGAATCACTCTAATGAATATGGTTCTGATGGATCTTCCTTCACTCCAACCATAAAGAAAATTCTGGTCGGAATCTCAATACCAGATAAAAGTATCCACATATTAGCTCTTAATGCATGTAAATAGTTCATTTTATCCTCTTATATGACTACAGCTTTCTCTATTTTTATAGTCATCCCATAATGAAAAAGGTGGGAAAACTAATATCACATCCTGCTCAATGAAATTTTTAAATCCTATATTTCAGGTTCATTTAAGTCCTCATGTTTGACTTATTCAAATATTCTCAATACTTACGTGGATTATTGAATTTTCTCTAATATTCTAAAAACATTAGACTTATTCAAGTCTACAGTCAGTTCTTATGTCATATTCTTCTTTCTAATTATTTATTATTATGACCACTTGTAAAAACTGAAAGTCATCTCATATATATGATCTGTACCAACTAATAAGAACCTGTTAAAATGTTTAAAACATTCAACCAGAACATTGTGGATTTTTTTGGTCATAAATATAGTTTATAATTCTAAATATAATCTTATTTTATTTAAAAAATACCCTTTAAAAAATATCCTTTCATTTACTTCCTCAGACTGATGATCCAATGTATAAAGAAGTTCAATGTCTTGTGACTTTATCGATGTCAGTATATGTCTGATGGACCAACCTCTTGTTCACTTTGATGGATCATTTTAAATTATAATGCGATAAATCATGAACCACTTGGAAAACAAACAACATTTTTCTCTGGACCCAATCATAGTACAATTTAACCCGATGAAAATAGTTGACTACATTGTTGGTCACCATCTAGTTGATTAGTCTCCAAATCCTTATAGTGGATTATCATTTCCAGCAATTCAAATATTATTAAACATTATTCCTCCAATAAAAATCTTCATCCAATACAAAAAGGATACCAACAATATAAAATGAACCCGTGTAATATTTCTCTCTTAGGGATTGGTGGCATAATTTTTCTAATAGACCAGTATCTCTAGTAGATTACTTCTTCTAGATTCACTACACAAATTAGTTGTTATAATAAAATCTCATTTTTTTCTTATTAGATCATATCTTCCATTCTAATAGAAACTGAATTAGATATATCATCTTTTGTATCTCCTTCCAAACATATATCCTCCTCCATTATTTCACAGATCTTGAATCACAAGTATATCATATTACTTATGATATTAAGTACTAATCAAATAGAAAATCATCATTATATTTAAGTTAGAAAGTAATATAAATTCACATCATTCTAGAACCTTATGTCTTTCCAACAAAGACTCATTCGAATACCCTTAATCCATTGAATTATCCTAATGGATGGGTATGATTTTTCATGTCGATGGCTTGGTTTTGATGTTTTCGGTGTCCTTTTGTTTTTTACATCTAATTTACCAAGTCTGGAGCATCTTTCTGGTTAGTATGATGGGGTGTATCTAGAAACCAAAACCCCACATTTTGTCAACATTAATCATATATCATTTATTGAGAAAATATATAACCAAAACTGAACTTGTTCCTAACAACGTGTTTCATTTTTCTAGTTGAGAAGGTATGTACCATATCTTTCCCAGGTGATTAGATGGGAGGATATTGATCTTGATACTAATACTACATTGGTTTAGTATCCATTTTATATTATGGATCTCTAGGGTTAGGTACTGCATGGTAAAGTGTTCCCCTCGGTCTAATTACTACAGAGGTGTGGACAAGATCACCACGAGACTTGGGAGAGGGGGTCATAGATGAGGTACTTGTGGCCTTCTATTTTTTTAGATCCAAGATCATGTTCTCCTTACGAGTAACGATAAATTTTATTTCTAGGTGAATGTAACTAATCATTATCTTTCTATCAGGTATATTCTAATATTTCCATTTTATTTCATTTTCATCTAGCATTTATTTTCAACCATGAATTTTGAGGAAACATGTAATAGTGACATCACATATTCGATAGAATTTTCATCATGAACCTATAGTTTTTAACTCTTTCTATGTGGTTTCATGAGGTCTGATGGGATTAAACAACATTTACTAGATTCAATACTGATCTTCTGTGTTGAATATACATTGTGATAATGTTAGATGTCTTGTAATGGGATATATCATGTTTTAATTAAAAATGTGATGTCCTTTTCTTCACAACATAAAATTAAAGGGTTTAATATAGCCTAAAATATCACACGATGTGTGAAACCCTAAGTTATAGTTTTTAAAATACCATTTTGGTGTTAGAGTATTCATTCTATTTTATATCCTTCTCCTCTCATCCAGATCTCTTACCATATGTGTTTTTGGGTATGTCCTTTCTATCTAGATCTCTCCATTCAACTATTGATCACCAGAAAAAGTAATTCCATCTATTTGGGTAAGCCTTTCTATCTTTTTCTCTCTCTTTTGTGATTGCAACACCATATAAGACTCGTATTGATAATCTGATCATGTTTTCTACCAATCATTTTCAGTTTCTTATCATTCCTTATCATCCAACGTAAGATCTTGTGGTTTTCATTCCCAATTGTCAGAATAAGTTAGGTTTTCTACATCCTCAATGTTGTTGGATCTATTTTAGTGTTCTAATTTATTGAATTTTTTGTTTTTCATATTGATTCCTTGAAATTTAAAATGGAGTTTCATTTCATATATTAAAAATTTTAGGGATTTTCATTTGAAAAGTGTTTTTTTTGAAAATAGAATTGCCTTAATATGAAATAGAAAATAGATTTTAAAACCCTGAAGAATATTATCTTGGAATTGAAATGGTTTTATAAAAATGTGAGCATGGTTTTTCAAATGAAAATTTATAAACATTTCATAGTGGAAAACTTAGATTTTTTCATGAAATAGACGAATTTAGCCTTAGTGGTAGTTAAACCACTATGAGGTATCCACCTGTATGTTGATGGTCTATGGTAGGCCTAAATGTTAGTAAGATACAAACTTATTCTTTATTAGTATTATAAGTGTCATGTATGAATTTCCCCATAGGCTAGAGGATGTCTGGATGGTTCATTTTTATTTATAGTTGTTTATTTTCTGATAGTTTATTTCATGAATGTTTTCCCACATGTATATTTTTAATTCTATATGTTTACCATATTATTTCTTGATTTAGAATATATAACATGCAATTTGTGAAAATTCAATGAATGTTTGAGGAATGTTTTTAAATTGATGCATTTTAAAACTATTGTAAAACTATTTTCTTTTAAATCTATAACTTATGAATTCTTGTTATTATTACTAGTATTAATTTCATGGGGGTATCCTAAGAGGCTCTATTCCTCACACCCTGATTCTGCCATTTGGGAATATGTAGACCTTTTTTTGAAAGATGAAGTTAAAGGTGATGGAATTATATAATATGATATATTTTCATTACTTCAATGTTTTAGTTTGGGGATGGTTTGGAGGTGATGGTTGGTCACATAGAGACTTGTAGTCTAGATAAGTTACACTTTCTGGTTTAGCCTATTAGGCTTAGTCTTACTTCCTTTTATTTTCCATTTATAATCTGATTGTATGTATTTTATTCCTTATAGAATGTAATTTTATTAATCACTTATTTACCTAATCATGTAATGGGATGACTTGGGTGAGTTTTCTGGTTTCCTGGGTTGTTTGGTTATAGTACATTATTCTTTTCAAAACTTTTTGGTGTGTTCTCTATCCCACTTATAAAATATAACCCCCTATCCTCTCCACTTCACACATTCATAAAAATTTAGTTCATACTATACCTTCCCAAATAAATTCTATAATTTACAATACACTTCCTAGATCCTATGGTTTAATTTGAAAACCCTCATATTAAATATTTGGGTGTAAATATAAATGGGTTCTCCAAAGAAGTGGTATAGTCCTTAACCATGTGATTTCTTTTTATTTTTTCATCTAACCCTTAAAATATTCTTCAACCATGATGATACAATAACCTAATTATATCCCAAATACTTATAATTTATTATATTAATTTTATTATCTGCATATATCTCCTCTTCAATCAAGTGGGAAGCAAAACTGTCAATCGTGTGTACGACGGACTACCACCTCATGAACCGATGTAATTAATTCTCCATAAATAAATCTCCCAAATGGATATAATGATGGATATAAATTATTTATTTGATATTTATGGAGTTATAATATCACATATACCTTTTTTACTTTATTTTTTGTGGGAATACGATAATGTCACTCATGTGTATGGACAACTACTACCTCACGAAGTGATGTGATGAATTTTTCATTTTCACTTTACACAGAAGGTATTAAAGAAAGTTTTATTGAACATATGTGACATATATGAATTTTTAAGTATTTTTTAAGGGTAATATATTATTTACCCTTAATTCATTTCATCCATTGAAAAAAATGATACAACATTCATGAAAACATGTGACCTACTATGTAACACCCCAGGTAAATAAAGAATATGACATTTTCATATTTATCCATATTTTTGAATAAAATATTAATATTACTTTAAAGGGAATGCTATGCTCGAGGACATACCCAATACGCAACAACGAGTTTCTTTGAAATCTTACGTTGCACTCTAATAATAAAATAATATTATTTTAAAAGTTAATTAACGCCTAGCCGTTGTAATGGAGGGAATGAATGGAACTAACTAGAAAATGATTATATATGTTTGTAAAATATTTTTACTTTTCTCTAATAAATGTTGGAGGCTTAAAATGCAAATGAATCCAATTTTGATGCATAAATATTTTAATATTCTTTAAAAGGTCGATTAACTGCCTTTTGATGGAGAACCCTTTTTAAATATACTTTTGACAATTTTATATGTTGTATTTGACAAAATAAAATCGTTCTTTAGAATCTAGACAGCAAAATTTACTTTGTGTAAATTTTTTTTATTTTTCCGATAAAGATCATTTTTAGTGAATATGTTGCATTTTAATTCAAACCCCCATTTTAATCTGATTTATTTATATGGATAGATTATATTTTTAATTTAGATTAAAGTTTATCTAGAATATATTTTTACAATTTAATCGAATGGTGGTCATGAGAATTAATTTCACTTTGAAATTGGACTTAAACTAGTGTCAATCTTTTATTAGATATTGTTTCTTAAAAACAATCTATTTGTTTTGACCTTGAGAATTAATTATTAAATTAATTAATGCAAAATATATGTTTTTAATTTTGTAAAATAGACATCATTTTTGAATTTGGAACTTCAAATATAGCTTAGGGTGAATTTTTGGTATTTTTCTGAAAAACTTCAATTTTTGATGAATAGTGAAACCACTAAGTGGTAGTTTAAAAACTGATTTTTCATTTAAATGAAACTTTACCACTTATGTGATTTTAATTTCAAAAATCCGACATACATGGTTTTCATTAGGATGTAAAATGTGGTTCAATGGGATTAAAATAATTTTTTGGTGAATAGTAACTTTTAAGTTTTTAATCACGATTAGAGGTAATTAGTGTAATTTAAGGTAAAAATAATGTTTTAATAATATCAAATGACCTAGAAACATGTCATACACACATTGGATGTGTCATTTCTGACCACGACAATCCATGGGTCAACTTGGGGACCCCATGGAGCCACTTTGGTTGGAAAATGACATAAATAACTTTTTATTTTAAGTTAAAATAAAAATGTCACATGCATGAGTTGTTTTACTAAAACAATTTTTAAATGGGGTTATAAAAGTCCTATTTTTTACTATAAATATTCATTAGAAATATAAAAATATTTCCTACATCATGATTTTTTTAATTTTTAGACGTTAAATAAATTAAATTATTTATGAGATCATGATGATGCAGCGATTATCTCATTAATAAAGGATTTAAATAAAATGAAAAGATAATGTTAAAACTATAAAATACACTTGTTAAAGACCTATTGTATGAGTATATTTAGAACCCTTACCACCTTATCCTAGAAATACATCAATGTGGGACCTTTAAAATCCGAATCTCATTTGAAAATAAAGTAACATTTTGTAACTTTCCAAGAGTGCCCCTCCTCTCCTCTTATAAAAGGCCCCCACCTCTACCACCTTACCCACACCTCTCAAGCCTTTGGCTCGGCCACACCATGCTCCGTTTGTCTCTCCACATCCCTCTATTACTCCTAGAAGCCTCAATTTGGGCAGAAGACTTCCCAAGGAAGCCTTTGAGCACAAAAAAAAGAGAGATACCCGATTTTAAGGTAATGTCTTCACTAGTGTTCTTTTGTTTTATTTTTCTTCTCCAACCCCCTAAACACTTTTTATTCATTTATTTTGTAACAAATCCAGTATCTTCAATATTCTAGGATTTTTTTATAATAATTATTCGAGCTACACTTACACACACCTACATCTAATGGTTAATGAACACACTGTTTCTGTGGATGGTGAATTTTTGCCTCACAAAATGATGATTGTTCAATATTCTTTTAACACCCTAAAAGGTGGACATTAAGATGTCAATATATTTATATATGATATATAATATTTTTATGTTTTACTTAATCTTCCATATTTTTCATTTATGGCATACCTTTATGGTTTCCATTATTGTTAAATGTGATATCTTCATTTTAGGAAGTGCGGACTACCGCCCCCTCAAAGTTATTTGATTTGTTAATACCATATGTGGTACGTATAAAGGATAGATTTAATGATATTATATATGATACCATACTGTAATTATAATACTATTATGTATCATTATGTTTTAATTCCATTAAATATGAAATAGAAATGGAAGTAGCGTTCATGTGTACATACGGCTTACCGTCTCCATGAACGGTGCATTTCATTTCTTACCTCTAAATGTTATTTAATATTATAAATGCATGTATATAATGGATATATATGATATATATGATATCTAAATAATGAATATAATTATGGATATAAAATATATTTTACCACATGAACAACTTGTAATTATAAAGAGTTTATTTTTGACTCAAGTAGCAATGATCTACAAAATGACCATTATTAACTTAAATAATTACATAGTGTTCATAGCATGGTAGTAAGTGATATAAAATTAATAATGAAATTGAAAGAGGTTCTTAATTAAGTAGAAATAAACTCATGTTTATTATTCAGGAGGATAAAGAACGATCGAGTCAAGTCGGACCCGAGGTAAGGGATCCTACCCCTCTCTTTCTTTTTAAGTACACTATTTTATGTCATTCCTTTTAAGCTCATATTTCTTATGATTTGGATGTTATTTTATATTAATATTACTTTACTTTATATTTTCATATGATTACAGACCCTATTTTCTCCCATTAATCCATTTTGGAAGTTTTAATTGGTGCCATTAGGCTGCCGAAATTTTGTAAGGGGCTTTTTATCTCACTTTGTGTTTTCATGATATTCATGCTACATTTGCCAATATTTCCTTCTGAGTGGTGTATGTACTGTCCATTATTCTACTCTTTGTGTAACATACTTTCGTTTATGAGTATTTTCATCAATGTTTTATAGTCCTTCTTTCATGGGGTGTATGTTTCGAAAGTTACCCAAATCGGTAAGGGAACCTTTCACCCTCCTCTTTTTAAAAGACTTCTTTTGTTATGTCTTTTAATTTACATATTTTTATGTTGGGATATGTTATTATATATCCTTATTGATGTAAATTTTATGTCCAAGTGATGATATACCATTTTCTCTCTCATCAACTAATTTTATGAATTTTAAAGTGACGCTGTTAGGCTGTCGAATTTTCCTAATAGAACTTCTTAACCCAATTTTGATTTCTTTGGGTTCAACATATAGTTAATGAATATGTCATCCTTTGAATATGTGTGAATGTCCTTTTATTGTTTTACACTTAATATCCACTTATATTGGGTGTATGTTTATTTGTCACACATAATTATGAGATTGTTTTATCTTTAATTTAAGGATACATTCTTTATAAGGGATTTCATCTAATTTTACATTTCTATTGAGAATTCATTGTTGTTATGCACAAATTAACTCTTATATGGTGTATATACTGTCCCCTGGGATATTATATCATGAATCCATTTATTCTCATGATATTTTGATTAAATTTTATTCCTCAATTATGGTATTCAAGTGTCTCTCATTTTGTTAAAAACCCTTTAACTAAAATATCGTTTTAAATGTTTTAATGATTTATTCTTACAAATATTTCTCATTAATATCCATGTTTTCAAAATGGTTTTAAGGATTTATTTATATGGATATTAATGGTTTTTTATGTTAAAAGCTTCAATGTGGTATGGGACACTTTGATTTCAAAATCTCTTTATCAAATGTTTTAAATGATTTTGAAAATTGTTTTTAGAATGGATTCATTATATTAAAATGTTATATTGTTATTGAAATGTGGGGATGTTATATTTCCTTTATTCTTAAGTTATGTGCTATGATTATGTTATGGTTCTTGGGAATTGTTTATGAAGACGGGTGGTTCCATGATAAACTAAGGGCGGGTGAGCCCGATATAGCTCTCCAATGCATTGGGTAACACGAAGGGGTTAAACGTTAAGGTTTTTCCGAAGAGATCTAGGGAATATACTTTGATGGGTATTCCAAACGTAACCAAGATGGTTAATCCCTATGTAAGAATGTTATTAATGCCTCAAGTTACCTTTATGTCTTATGATTTCTATTATTTATTCATGATTTTATGAGGTATGTTAGAGTGCTTATGTTTTATGGGTAAAGTATGATTTCATTCTTATGTATATATGTACTCATGTTTCCTTTCCATACTTTTATAATCCTTACTGAGCTTTTTATGATCATCCCAAATTTTTGAAATGTTTTTCACAGGTCAAGGGAATGGAACATGATATGATGATAGTGTCAAGGAAGTGTCAAGAAAGAATCCATGTTTTATTTTAAATATGTTTCTGTTGATGGGAAAAAATTAATACTATATTTTATGTAACCACTTTGTTTAAATGTGAAATGTAATGAAAGTTTTATGATGTAATTATCTAAAACTCTAAACCTGAAAATATCCTCAATGTGTAATCTTGTAATAACTCAAGATTAAGTAATGTATAAGGCTGGGGCCTTATAGTTGGTATCAGAGGTCAGTTTAGATTACTTTAGAGGTTAGAGTGTTGTTTAAGAAAAAGTGACAAGTTTTGTATAGCCACAATGGTTAGTATATTATATGGAGTCATCCTTTTTTTGAAAGATAGAATGAGTTGGAGATAACTTGTATAAGTATATATTGGTGTTTATCTTCCTCTTTTTTATTTGATGATTTTACTAATATACTCACACTGACCTTTTTGGTTTTAGTAAATGGGTGGATCTAGCATGCACCAAAGTAAAAGTGGATCTAAAGAAAATTGTGACGGTTTTATAAAAGAAAAATTGAATGATATGGGAGCAATAATGAAAACTCTTGTGGTTATCCTCAACCAACTATCTGGAGTCATGATTGACCACCTGAACCTTAATAATTTTTATAAGGCATCATATATGTGAGAAACAAATCCCTATGGAAGATCTGGTAATAATCATAAAAGTAAGTATGTTCAAAAACCTATGTGTCAAATATGTGGAAAGAAACACATAGGAAAATGTTTCAAAGGGACAGAAAGATGCTATAGATGTGGAAATGAAGGTCATAAAGCAAGAACTTGCCATGGAAAAAGGAAGCATCTAGTTGACTCTAGGAAAGGGAAAGAAGGTCTTTCTGAAGGATCAATTGAATGTTTTAAATGTGGTGTGCATGGTCATTATGCAAACACATGTCCTACGAAGAAGTTTCAGGAATGGGGTCACCAAGATCGTAAAATATTCATTTACCAATACCTAATTCCATTCCGATTGAGGATGAAGAAACTGACAATGAAGAATGAAAGGTATGGAATATTTCTTAACTTATGTTTTCCTATTATTGGAATCTTAGGATATGATTCATGATTTTATTTGTAGGAAAGAAGTATTTCAGAATAAGTTGAAAAGGAATGGATAATGGATCATAAAGAATGTTGAATGAGTAAGAAGTCATCATATAAGGGATTCAAGAGTTATGGTAGATTTTAAGATGGTGAAATTTTTAGATGTATTAAGTCTTTTTTGATGATGGGGTTACATTAAAAGACTTTTTATAGTAACCCTGATGTTTGATATATGAAAATTTTATTCAAGGAATAATTGCCCTTTCTTTTGTGTATATAGTTATAAAGAACCATTTGGGTTTATATGATCCTTGAATTTGAGGCAATTACTGGTTAATAAATTTGGGTTGCAAAAGGGAAGTTATCAGATAACCTTTGTGGTTTAAATATGTTATGGTTATTTTTGATGAATTTATCTCTTTTTGGGTAATGTTATAAAATTATATAGTTTTTGAAAACGGACAACACGCAGACCGTGTGCCAACCCATCGCATCGGACGAAGCTGCGGGAATCGAACCCACAACCAAATTGCAACTGGTATTTATTGCCTACAACTAGTTTATGTGAAGTCCCTGGTTAGTTTGAATGATTATTTTTAGTTAGATGATTTTATGAATTAAGAGTAAGTTTTTTTTGGGTTATCAATGGAAATGATTGGCCTATCATGGAGGATATGTGATTAGGTTAATTACTTTTCATTATGAGACTGTAAGAGCAACTGATGTTATTTTGGAGAAAAATTTTAAATTTTATCTTAGGAGACTATGGGATTAAATACTTCAGAGAATTGTGTTTCAATATTAGTGTGGTTTACATTGTAGAATTTTATGGATATATGTTTATTGAATGGTCTTTGTTGAACATTGGGTTTTTTTTGACAAATTTTGGAGATTAAGAATAGAATTGTTTTATAAAGGATTATCGTTTTTGGGTATTACCTGATCTCATACTAACCTTTTTGGTTTTAGTTTTGGTTAAGGTATAAAGACCTGGGAATTATATAGTTCTCTTTTTTGGATTATGTAATTCTCTAGAAATTTAATATAGCTCTCTTAATGTGAACAAGTCATCCTAAATACTCATCTTTTGGAGAAAACATGAGTTCATGTAAGAAATCTAGTAAAATTTGAAAGTCAACATGAAAATTAAGTATGCTTCCTTATGTTTTAGTTAATCTCATAAATAAATTCCTCAATGAAAAGTAACTTAAAACAAAAATGTTGTCGGTATATTTTTCCTACTGGGGAATGAAATACCGTTTAACCCATCACAAGTTTGTGATTTTCTTGTTGTTAACTTTCTCTTAGACATATTTACTATCACTCTCCATCAGAACATGACCCTTTTTTCCCTCCATATCCATATTTTCATACTTGGAATCCTAGTTTGGGTTAACTTGGGTGGCATTTGTACTTCTCTCCCATTCTTTTAAAGTGATAGTTTTACTGACTCTTGTTCTAATGTGGGACTTTCAATGAAGCTTCCAAGCCAAATTTTAAAATTCCGAGGACACAATCCCCAAAAGGGGGGAAGGATGTAACACCCCAGGTAAATAATGAATATGACATTTTCATATTTATCCATATTTTTGAATAAAATATTAATATTACTTTAAAGGTAATTCTATGCTCGAGGGCATACCCAATATGCAACAACGTGTTTCTTTGAAATCTTACGTTGCACTCTAATAATAAAATATTATTATTTTAAAAGTTAATTAATGCTTATCCATTGTAATGGAGGGAGTGAATGGAACTAACTACAAAATTATTATATATGTTTGTCAAATATTTTTACTTTTATCCAATAAATGTTGGAGGCTTAAAATGAAAATGAATCCAAATTTTAAGCATAAATCTTCTAATATTCTTTAAAAGTTCGATTAACCGCATTTTGATGGAGAACCCATTTTAAATATACTTTTGACAATTTTATATGTTTTATTTGACAAAATAAAATCCTTCTTTAAAATCTGGACATCAAAATTTAATTTGTGTAATTTTTTTTATATTTCTGATAAAGATCATTTTTATTGAAAAGGTGGCATTTTAATTCGAAACCGCCTTTTAATCTGATTTATTTATATGGATAGATTATATTATTAATTTATATTAAAGTGTATTTAGAATATATTTTTACCATTTAATCTAATGGTGGTCATTGTAATTAATTTCACTTTGAAATTGGACTTAAACTAGTGTTAATCTTTTAATTGATATTGTTTCTTAAAAACACGCTATTTGTTTTGACAGCAGGAATTAATTATTAAATTAATTAATGCAACATATATGTTTTGAATTTTGTAAAATAGAAATAATTTTTGAATCTGTAATATCAAATATATCTTAGGGTGAATTTTTGGTATTTTTCTGAAAAACATCAATTTTTGATGAATAGTGAAACCACTAAGTGGTAGTTTAAAAACTGATTTTTCGTTTAAATGAAAATTTACCACTTCTTTGATTTGAATTTAAAAAATCCGACATACATGTTTGTCATTAGGATGTAAAATTTGGTTCAATGGGATTAAAATAATTTTTTGGTGAATAGTAAATTTACGTTTTTAATCGCGATTAGAGGTAATTAGTGTAATTTAAGGTAAAAATAATGTTGTAATAATATTAAATGACCTAGAAACATGTCTTACCCTCATTGGATGTGTCATGTCCGACCAATAAAATCCATGGGTCAAATTGGGGACCCCATGGAGCCACTTTGTTTGGAAAATGACATAAATAACTTTTTATTTTAAGTCAAAATAAAAACGTCACATGCATGAGTTGTTTTACTAAAACAACTTTTAAATGGGGTTATACAAGTCGTATTTTTGACTATAAATATTAATTATAAATATAAAAAGATTTCCAACATCATGATATTTTTTTATAATTTTTAGACATTAAATAAATTAAATTATCTATGACATCATGATGATGTAGTGATTACCTCATTAATAAAGGATTTAAATATAATGAAAAGATAATGCTGAAACTATAGAATAAACTTGTCAAAGACCTATTGTATGAGTATATTTAGAACCCTTACCACCTTATCCTATAAATAAATCATTTTGGGACCTTTAAAATCCGAAACTCATTTGAAAATTATGTAACATTTTGTAACTTTCCAAGAGTGCCCCTCCTCTCCTCTTATAAAAGGCCCCACCTCTACAACCTTACCCACACCTCTCAAGCCTTTGGCTCGGCCAACCCTTTCTCATTTCGTCTCTCCACATCCCTCTCTTACACCTAGAATCCTGACTTTGGGCAGAAGTCTTCCCAAGGAAGACTTCGAGCTCAAATAAAAGAGAGATACCCGATTTTAAGGTAATGTCTTCACTTGTGTTCTTTTGTTTTATTTTGCTTCTCCAACCCCATAACACTTTTTATTAATTTCTTTTGTAACAAACCCAGTATCTTCAATATACTAGGATGTTTTTATAAGAAATATTCGAGATATACTTACACACACTTACATCTAATGGTTAATGAACATAATGTTTCTCTGGATGGTGAATTTCTGCCTCACGAAATGATGATTGTTCAATATTAGTTTAACACCCTAAAAGATGTCCATTAAGATGTCACTATATTTATATATGATATATAATATGTTTATGTTTTACTTAAGCTTCTTTATTTTTCATTTATGGCATACCTTTATGGTTTCCATTATAGTTAAACGCGATATCTTCATTTTAGGAAGTGCGGACTACAGCCTCCTCAAAGTGATTTGATTCGTTAATACCATATGTGGTACCTATAAAGGATAGATTTAATGATATTATATATGATACCATACTGTAATTAAAATACTATTTTGTATCATTATGTTTTAATTCCATTAAATAAGAAATAGAAATGGAAGTAGCGTTCACGCGTACGTACGGCTTACCATCTCCATGAATGACGCATTTCATTTCTTTCCTCTAAATGTTAAGTAATATTATAAATGCATGTATATAATGGATATATGTGATATATATGATATATACATAATGAGTAAAATTCTGGATATAAAATATATTTTTCCACATGAACAACTTGTAATTATAAAGAGTTTATTTTTGACTCAAGTAGCAATGATCTACAAACCAACCATTATTAACTTAAATAATTACATAGTGTTCATAGCATGGTAGTAAGTGATATAAAAGGAATAATTTACTAGAACGATGATCTTAATAAAGTAGAAATTAACTCAAGTTTATTATTCAGGAGGTTGAAGAACGATCGAGTCATGTTGGACCCGAGGTAATGGATCATACCCCTCTCTTTCTTTTTAAGTACACTCTTTTATGTCATTCCTTTTAAGCTCATCTTTCTTATGATTGGGATGTTCTTTTATATTACTATTACTGAACTTTATATGGTCATATGATGAGAGAACCTATTTTCTCTCTTCAATCCATTTTGGATGTTTTAATTTGCGCCGTTAAGCTGCCAAAATTTCGTAAGGGGATTTTTATCTCACTTTGTGTTTTCGTGAGATTCATGCTACATTTGCCAATATTTCCTTTTGAGTGGTGTATGTACTGTCCATTATTATACTCTTAGTGTAACATAATTTTTTTATGAGTATTTACATCAATGTTTTATAGTCCTTCATTCATGGGGTGTATGTTTCGAAAGTTACCCAAATCGGTAAGGGAACCTTTCACCATCCTATTTTTAAAATACTAATTTGGTTATGTATTTTAATTTACATATTTTTATGTTGGGATATGTTATTATATATCCTTATAGATGTAAATTTTATGTCCAAGTGATGAGATACCATTTTCTCTCTCATCAACTAATTTTATGAATTTTAATGTGACGCCGTTAGGCTGTCAAATTTTACCAAGGGAACTTCTTAACCCAATTTCGATTTCTTTGGGTTCAAAATGTAGTTATTGAATATTTCATCCTTTGAATATGTGCGAATTACCTTTGATTGTTTTACACTTAATGTCCACTTATATTGGGTGTATTTATATTTTTCCCACAAAATTATGAGATTGTTTTATCTTTAATTTATGGATACATTCTTTATACGGGATTTCATCTCATTTTTCATTTCTATTGAGAATTCATTATTGTTATGCACCAATTAACTCTTATATGGTGTATATACTATCCCTTGGAATATTATATCATGAATTCATTTATTCTCATGATATTTTGATTAAATGTTATTCCTCAATTATGGTATTCAAGTTTCTCTCATTTTGTTAAAAACTCTTTAACTAAAATATCATTTTAAATGTTTTAATGATTTATTCTTATAAATATTTCTCATTAATATCCATGTTTTCAAAACGGTTTTAAGGATTTATTTATATGGATATTAATGGTTTATTAAGTTAAAAGCATCAATGTGGTATGAGACACTTTTATTTCAAAATCTCTTTATTAAATGTTTTAAATGATTTTGAAAATGGTTTTTAGAATGGATTCGTTATCTTAAAATGATATATTGTTATTGCAATGTGGGAATGTTATCTTTACTTTATGATTAAGTTATATTCTATGATTATGTTATGGTTCTTGGGCATTTTTTATGAAGACAGGTGGTTCCATGATAAACTAAGGGCGGGTGAGCCCGATATAGATCTCCATTGCATTGGGTAACGCGAAGGGGTTAAACGTTAAGGTTTCTCCGAAGAGATTTAGGAAATATACTATGATGGGTATTCCAAACGTAACCAAGAGGGTTACTCCCTATGTAATAATGTTATGAATGCCTCAAGTTACCTTTATGTCTTATGATTTCTATGATTTATTAATGATTTTATGAGGTATGTTAAAATGCTTATGTTTTAAGGGTAAAGTATGATTTCATTCTTAAGTATATATGTACTCATGTTTCCTTTCCATACATTTTATAACCCTTACTGAGCTTTTTATGCTCATCCCAAATTTTTGAAATGTTTTTCACAGGTCAAGGGAATGGTACATGATATGATGATAGTGTCAAGGAAGTGTCAATAAAGAATCCATGTTTTATTTTAAATATGTTTTCGTTGATGGGAAAAAATGAATACTATCTTTTATGTAACCACTTTGTTTAAATGTGGAATGTAATGCAAGTTTTATGATCTAATTCTCTAAAACTCTAAACATGAAAAGATTTTAAATGTGTAATCTTTTATTAACTCATGATTAAGTAAGGATTAAGGCTGGGGCCTAATAGTTGGTATCAAATGTCGGTTTAGATAACTTTAGAGGCTAGAGTGTTGTTTAAGAAAAAGTGACAAGTTGTGTATAACCACAATGGTTACTATATTATATGGAGTCATCATTTTTTTAAAGTTAGAATTAGTTTGAGATAACATGGACAAGTATATCTTGGTGTTTATCTTCCTCTTTTTTATTTGATGGTTTTACTGATATACACACACTGACCTTTTTGGTTTTAGTAAATGGCTGGATCTTACAGGCACCAAAGTAACAGTGGATTTGAAGAAAACTATGATGGCTTTATGAAAGAACAACTGAATGATATGGGAGCTGCAATGAAAACTCTTGTGGTAAACCTCAACCAACTATCTGGAGTCATGATTTTCCACCTAAACCTTAGTGATTTTTATAAGGCATCGTATATGCAAGAAACAAATCCCTACGGAAGATCTGGTAATAATCATAAAGGTAAGTATGTTCAAAAACCTATGTGTCAAATATGTGGAAAGAAACACATAGGAAAATGTTTCAAAGGGACAGAAAGGTGCTATAGATGTGGAAATGAAGGTCATAAAGCAAGAACCTTCCATGGAAAAAGGAAGCATCTAGTTGACTCTAGGAAAGGAAAAGAAGTTCTTTCTGGAGGATCAATTGAATGTTTTAAATGTGGTGTGCATGGTCATTATGAAAACCCATGTCCTACAAAGAAGTTTCAGGTTTGGGGTCACCAAGATCGTACAAATATTAATTTACCAATACCTAATTCCATTCAGATTGAGGATGAAGAAACTGACAATGAATAATGAAAGGTATGGAATATTTCATAAATTATGTTTTCCTATTATTGGAATCTTAGGATATGATTCATGATTTTGTTTGGAGGAAATAAGTGTTTCAGAATAAGTTTAAAAGGAATGGATAATGGATCATGAAGAATGTTGAATGAGTAAGAAGTCATCATATAAGGGATTCAAGAGTTATGGTAGATTTTAGGATGGTGAAATTCTTAGATGTATTAAGTCTCTTTTGATGATGGGGTTATATTAGAAGACTTTTTATAGTTGCCCTGATGTTTGATATACGGAACTTTTATTCAAGAATAATTGTCCTTTCTTTTGTGGATATAGTTATAAAGAACCATTTGGGTTTATATGATCCTTGCATTTGAGGCAATTACTGGTTAATACATTTTGAGTTGCAAAATGGAAGTGATCAGATAACCTTTGTGGTTAAAATATGTTATGGTTATTTTTGATGAATTTATATATTTTTGAGTAGTGTTATGAAATTATATAGTTTTTGAAAAGGGACAACACGCAGACCGTGTGACAACCCATCGTGTCGGACAAAGCTGCGGGAATCGAACCCACAACCTAATTGCAACTGGTATTTATTGCCTACCACTGGACTATGTGAAGTCCCAGGTTAGTTTGAATGATTCTTTTTAGTTAGATGATTTTATGAATTAAGAGTAAATTGTTTTTTTGGTTATCAATGGAAATGATTAGCCTATCATGGAGGATATGTGATTAGGTTAATTACTTTTCATTATGAGACTGTAAGAGTAACTGATGTTATTTTGGAGAAAAATGTTAAAATTTATCTTAGGAGACTATGGGATTAAATCCTTCAGAGAATTGGGTTTCAATATTAGTTTGGTTTACTTTGTAGAATTTTATAGATATATGTTTATTGAATGGTCTATGTGAAACTTTGGGTTTTGTTTGACAAATTTTGGAGATTAAGAATATAATTGTTTTATAAAGGATTATCCTTTTAGGTTATTACCTGATCTCATACTAACCTTTTTGGTTTTAGTTTTGGTTAAGGTCTAAATACATGGGACGTATATAGTTCTCTATTGTGGATTAGGTGATTCTCTATAAATTTATTATATCTCTCTTAATGTGAACAATTTATCCTAAATACTCGTCTTTTGGAGAAAACATGAGTTCGAGTAAGAAATATAGTAAAAGTTGAAAGTCAACATGAAAATTAAGTATGCTTCCTTATGTTTTAGTTAATCTCATAAATAAATTCCTCAATGAAAAGTAACTTAAAACAAAAATGTTGTCTGTTAATTTTTCCTACTGGGGAATGAAATACCGTTTAACCAATCACAAGTTTGTGATTTTCTTGTTGTTAACTTTCTCCTAGACATGTTTACTATCACTCTCCATAAGAACATGACCCTTTGTTTTTTCCTCTATATCCATATTTTCATACTTGGAATCCTAGTATGGGTTAACTTGGGTGACATTTGTACTTCTCTCCCATTCTATTAAAGTGATAGTTTTACTGACTCTTGTTCCGATGTGGGATTTTCAATGAAGCTTCCAAGCCAAATTTTAAAATTGCGAGGACGCAATTCCCAAAAGGTGGGAAGGATGTAACACCCCAGGTAAATAAATAATATGACATTTTCATATTTATCCATATTTTTGAATAAAATATTAATATTAATTTAAAGGGAATGCTATGCTCGAGGGCATACCCAATACGCAACAACGAGTTTCTTTGAAATCTTACGTTGCACTCTAATAATAAAATAATATTATTTTAAAAGTTTATTAACGCCTAGACGTTGTAATGGAGGGAATGAATGGAACTAACTACAAAATGATTATATATGTTTGTCAAATATTTTTACTTTTATCCAATAAATTTTGGAGGCATAAAATGCAAATGAATCCAATTTTTAAGCATAAATCTTCTAATATTCTTTAAAATTTCGATTAACTGCCTTTTGATGGAGAACCCTTTTTAAATATACTTTTGACAATTTTATATATTTTATTTGACAAAATAAAATCCTTCTTTAGAATATGGACATCAAAATTTACTTTGTGTAAAATTTGTTATTTTTCCGATAAAGATCATTTTTATTGAAAATGTTGCATTTTAATTCAAAACCTCTTTTTAATCTGATTTATTTCAATGGATAGATTATATTTTTAATTTAGATAAAATTTTATTTAGAATATATTTTTACCATTTAATCTAATGGTGGTCATTGGAATTAATTTCACATTGAAATTGGACTTAAACTAGTGCCAATCTTTTAATAGATATTGTTTCTTAAAAACACGCTATTTGTTCTGACAGCGGGACTTAATTATTAAATTATTTAATGAAACATATATGTTCTGAATTTTTTAAAATAGAAATAATTTTTGAATTTGGAATATCAAATATATCTTAGGGTGAATTTTTGTTATTTTTCTGAAAAACTTCAATTTTTGATGAATAGTGAAACCACTAAGTGGTAGTTTAAAAACTGATTTTTCATTTAAATGAAACTTTACCACTTCTGTGATTTGAATTTCAAAAATCCAACAAAAATGGTTGTCATTAGGATGTAAAATGTGGTTCAATGGGATTAAAATAATTTTTTTTTGAATAGTAACTTTTAAGTTTTTAATCGCGATTAGAGGTACTTAGTGTAATTTAAGGTAAAAATAATGTTTTAATAATTTTAAATGACCTAGAAACATGTTCTACCCTCATTGGATTTGTCATGGCCGACCAATAAAATCCATGGGTCAACATGGGGACCCCATGAAGCCACTTTGGTTAGAAAATGACATAAATAACTTTTTATTTTATGTTAAAATAAAAATGCCACATGCATGAGTTGTTTTACTAAAACAAATTTTAAATGGGGTTATACAAGTCATATTTTTTACAATAAATATTAATTAAAAAGATAAAAATATTTCCTATATCATGGTAGTTTTTTTATAATTTTTAGACATTAAATAAATTAAATTATTTATGACATCATGATGATGCAGCGATTACCTCATTAATAAAGGATTTAAATAAAATGAAAAGATAATGTAAAAACTATAACATAAACTTTTCAAAGACCTATTGTATGAGTATATTTAGAACCCTTACCACATTATCCTAGAAATAAATCAATGTGGGACCTTTAAAATCTGAAACTCATTTGAAAATAAAGTAACATTTTTTAACTTTCCAAGAGTGCCCCTCCTCTCCTCTTATAAAAGGCCCCCACCTCTACCACCTTACCCACACATCTCAAGCCTTTGGCGCGGCCAACCCCTGATCATTTTGTCTCTCCACATACCTCTATTACTCATAGAAGCCTCACTTTGGGATTGAGTCTTCCCAAGGAAGCCTTTGAGCTCAAATAAAAGAGAGATACCCGATTTTAAGGTAATGTCTTCACTTGTGTTCTTTTGTTTTATTTTGCTTCTACAACCCCCTAAACTATTCTTTTTCATTTCTTTTGTAACAAATCCAGTATCTTAAATATACTAGGATGTTTTTATAATAAGTATTCTAGCTACACTTACACACACCTACATTTAATGGTTAATGAACATACTGTTTCTGTGGATGGTGAATTTCCGCCTCACGAAACGATGATTGTTCAATATTCTTTTAACACCCTAAAAGGTGGCCATTAAGATGTCACTATATTTATATATGATATATAATATTTTAATGTTTTACTTAAGCTTATGAATTTTTCATTTATGGCATACCTTTACGGTTTCCATTATGGTTAAACGCGACATCTTCATTTTAAGAAGTGCGAACTACTACCCCCTCAAAGTGATTAGATTCGTTAATACCATATCTGGTACGTATAAAGGATAGATTTAATGATATTATATGTGATACGACAATATAATTATAATACTATTATGTATCATTATGTTTTAATTCCATGAGATAAGAAATAGAAATCGAAGTAGCGTTCATGCGTACGTACGGCTTACCGTCTCCATGAACGGTGCAATTCATTTCTTACCTCTAAATGTTATGTAATATTATAAACGCATGTATATAAAGGATATATATTATATATATGATCTATAAATAATTAATATAATTCTGTATATAAAATATATTTTACCACATGAACAACTTGTAATTATAAAGAGTTTATTTTTGACTCAAGTAGAAATGATCTACAAAACGACCATTATTAACTTAAATAATTACACAGTGTTCATAGCATGGTAGTAAGTGATATAAAAGGAATAATGAAATTGAAAGAGGTTCTTAAGCAAGTATAAATTATCTCAAGTTTATTTTTCAGGAGGTTAAAGAACGATAGTGTCAAGTCGGACCCGAGGTAAGGGATCCCACCCCTCTCTTTCTTTTTAAGTACACCCTTTTATGTCATTCCTTTTAAGCTCATCTTTATTATGATTGGGATGTTCTTTTGTATTAATATTACTTTAATTTATATGTTCATATGATGAGAGACCCTATTTTCTCTCATCAATCCATTTTGGAAGTTTTAATTGGAGCTGTTAGGCTGCCGAAATTTCGTAAGGGGCTTTTTATCTCACTTTGTGTTTTCGTGAGATTCATGCTACATTTCCCAATATTTCCATTTTAGTGGTGTATGTACTGTCCATTATTCTACTATTTGTGTAACATAATTTTGTTTATGAGTATTTACATCAATGTTTTATAGTCCTTATTTCATGGGGTGTATGTTTCCAAAGTTACCCAAATCGGTAAGGGAACCTTTCACCCTCCTCTTTTTAAAAGACTTCTTTTGTTATGTCTTTTAATTTACATGTTTTTATGTTGGGATATATTATTCTATATCCTTATAGATGTAAATTTTATGTCCAAGTGATGAGATAACATTTTCTCTCTCATCAACTACTTTTATGAATTTTAAAGTGACGCCGTTAGGCTGTCGAATTTTTCTAAGGGAACTTCTTAACCCAATTTCGATTTCTTTGGGTTCAACATGTAGTTATTGAATATGTCATCCTTTGAATATGTGTGAATTAACATTGATTGTTTTACACTTAATATCCACTTATATTGGGTGTATTTATATTTGTCACACATAATTATGAGATTGTTTTATCTTTAATTTAAGGATACATTCTTTATAAGGGATTTCATCTCATTTTACATTTCTATTGAGAATTCATTGTTGTTATGCACCAATTCACTATTTTATGGTGTATATACTGTCCCTTGGAATATTATATCATGAATCCATTTATTCTAATGATATTTTGATTAAATGTTATTCCTCAATTATGGTATTCAAGTGTCTCTCATTTTATTAAAACCCTTTAACTAAAATATCGTTTTAAATGTTTTAATGATTTATTCTTATAAATATTTCTCATTAATATCCATGATTTCAAAATGGTTTTAAGGATTTATTTATATGGATATTAATGGATTATTAAGTTAAAATCTTCAATGTGGTATGGGACACTTTGATTTCAAAATCTCTTTATTAAATGTTTTAAATGATATTGAAAATGGTTTTTAGAATGGATTGATTATCTAAAAATGTTATATTGTTATTTCAATGTGGGAATGTTATCTTTACTTTATGCTTAAGTTATGTGCTATGATTATGTTATGGTTCTTGGGAATTGTTTATGAAGACGGTTGGTTCTGTGATAAACTAAGTGCGGGTGATCCCGATATAGCTCTTCAATGCATTGGGTAACGCGAAGGGGTTAAACGTTAAGGTTTCTCTGAAGAGATTTAGGGAATATACTGTGATGGGTATTCCAAATGTAACCAAGAGGGTTACTCCCTATGTAAAAATGTTATGAATTCCTCAAGTTACTTTTATGTCTTATTATTTCTATGATTTATTCATGATTTTATGAGGTATGTTAAAGTGCTTATGTTTTATGGGTAAAGTATGATTTCATTCTTATGTATATATGTACTCATGTTTCCTTTACATAATTTTTATAACCCTTACTGAGCTTTTTATGCTCATCCCAAATTTTTGAAATGTTTTTCACAGGTCAAGGGAATGGTAGATGATATGATGATAGTGTCAAGGAAGTGTCAAGAAAGAATCCATGTTTTATTTTAAATATGTTTCCGTTGATGGGAAAAAATGAATACTATATTTTATGTAAACACTTTGTTTAAATATGGAATGTAATGCATGTTTTATGATCTAATTCTCTAAAACTCTAAACCTGAAAAGATCCTCAATGTGTAATCTTGTAATAACTCAAGATTATGTAAGGTTTAAGGATGGGGCCTCATATACTATCTCCATGAATGTTGTAATTCACTTTCAATCTATAAATTTATTAGAATAATCTAAATAAAAACATAATGAATATATATGATATATATATCATGGTAAAATTTTGGATATTATGAAACAATGATTAATGTAAAAAGAGAAAAAATACTAGATCAAAACATACATAAACAACAAATATATTATTACCTAAAACAAAATTTCAACAAATATTTTTTAATATAAATGTAATAAAAGGATATAAGTAAATAAAAGACGGAATTATAAATATGAGTATGGTTTTGTAATATATTTATAATAAACATATATTTTTTATATATGGGATTTAGACATGTATGAAGGAAGTTGATACATAAGGCAAGAGATTTTCATCTCACTTTCATTTTTGTGGGACACATGCCCTATACACCACATGTTTCTTTTGTGTGGTGTATGTATTTCAAATGAATGTATTTAACATTTCTTATAAATATAATTATGTGATATACATATAAATATAATTTCATTTATTTCATGGAACTTATGATTAAAATCATACCAATGTGATAAAGGTTTAATTTTAAAATATCATTGTTTATCAAGATTAATTATGATATGCTTCCAATGATTAGACTTTACAATATACCTTTGAAGAAACTAATTAATTTTGTTATAAACTTTTTATTTTATTAGAATATTTGTTTAAATTTAATTTTCAACTATTTATTTACTCAATAGACTAAAAGAACGTTTTCAAGAAAATCATCTTTATTTCTCTCTTCAATTGAAATCCTTTTTTATTCCATATTCATGTTTTGTAAAAATGTTTTAATGAATGCTATTAATATTCTAAAATTATAGTTTAAATAAATTTTCTTCCATTTTTCATGTTTTTCAATTTTTTAAATGGAATCTCCTTATCATTTTCTAAACAAGACCCTTTTGAATTTTACCGATAATGTGAAAAGAATATTTGTTTTATCATGTACAACATGAACAATATTTATCTTTTTCACAACAAATCAATGATTTATATATTAATTTAAATGTATTTGAGATAATTTTAGAATAAAAAATTTTCACTATTATTTCGGAAATTTTTAAATTTTAAAGAAGTGTTTTCATAATGGAAAGGGTGTTTTCCTTAAGAATGTTTTAAAGATCATATATGGATTATCAATTCCACAACGAAAAAAACCATTAATGTTTATTAGGTTTTTATTGTGATATGATATAGTTTTACCATCTTTATCTTTAATATATATGATTTATAATCATGATGAAGTGATTTTTATGACCTGTTCCTTATCTATAGTTCATACTATGAAGAATTATTGAGATGTTTGTGAAAACCATTTTCTTTATAAAGGTTATGCTATGATGAAATGTTTATGAAGCCCATTTCCTTTCCATGGGCTATGAAATGATGAATTTTTTAAGAAATAAATTTAATTTCAATGGGTTATGATATGGTTAAAGATTCATGATATTCTGGAACATAGGTGATGGTGGGACCAATATCTCCTTCCATTTCCTGGGGTAAAGATTAATATATCACGAGATAAAAATGGGAAACAAGGTGATGAGATTGATCCGAAATAGAAACGAGGATGACGGGTTTGTCCAAAATGGGAAACAAGTGGGGAGGAATGATCCAATATTATTATTGTCTTAGTAGTTAATCTTAAAAAATGAAATGGGTTCTATACCCATTTTGGTGCCACACTTTTATGACACGAGATTATGGTTTATGAAAATGGAATTATTTCACACTATTTTGAATAATCTATTTTGGAATGATAATTATTTATACATTTACTCATGTTTATGATATTTGAAAAGTTTTTTATGAAATTTCTTTGTTAATTTCAAGATATCACACCCTTATGATTATTGTATGCCTTCATATGATCATAGAATGATATCTACCTCTTTACCATTACTAAGAATCTAATCTCACCCATTTTTATGTTCCCTTTACATAGGTCATGAAGAAGGGGTTTAAGTGGGTTTTGTTTATGAAGAGTAAAAAATTGGAAGATATTTATTCTATATGTATAAGATCTTTTATTAAATAAGATTATTTTGTACCTAGTCTCTAAAGACACTAAACCATTATAGTCCCTGGGATTGTGTTTGTGAAATTTATTAAATATTCAACTATAATGACGCGATATTTATTTATGAAAATGATGATTCATTATACCTTTAAACCTTCAGGGTTATTGGTATCCTGAATAGATGGTGGTTTATGATGAAGAATCTGTTGGGCATGATCAGTTCAATCATCTATCCAAGGTACAACCTCTGTAACTGGAATGGGAACATGTGTGGATACTTTTCCCAAAGGATAGAAAGCATAAATAACCTCAATAAGGTTTTGATCAACTATGGGGTTCTATTATTTTGGTTATTTATCATCTCCATCCTGAATTCTATCAAAAAAACTTCTTGAGGGAATGGTACTGCATGATATCAACAAATAATAAGACAAAATCAGTCAAGAGACATGAGATTATCAACTATATCAATAATATTTCGTGTTAGTAACACAAATATCATTTAAATTCTTATAAAAATATATAATTATGAAAAAAACGTCTCAAAGATAGATTTTCTCATATTCTCATGGTATCTTAAGGCTTTCTATAATGATAGTTGGCCAGTAACTCTATCATAAAATACCCCTTATGTTCAAAAAATCCTATCACATTTCTACCATGACATCCCAAAATGTATACCAACATCCAATAATGGGAACAAATTCCTTTGATAACAATTTTTCGGGAATCAACTAGGATATCCAACCTAAATTATGCCTAAATCGATCTTAAAATGGACAAAAGGGTGATTTTAATCCCCCATAGCATGTTGAACAACACCTAGGAATCAAAATAAATTATGTGGGAATGATTTTTACCATCGAATAACCTAAAAAGATAGATAAGTTGTTTAGAATTAAAAAGAATCGCTATTCCAAACACTCAATAAAAGAAAAGTACTAGAAGAAGACACATACGATTCCCAAAAAAGCTATGTCCACCAAATTAGTCACATAAAAAAATCAAGACATCATCACAATATCTGCTCATAATAAGTGGATCACATGATCCACCATGTTTTCTACCTCCCTTGGTCCCATTATTAGGAACAAACACTACATCTAATTATTGCCTCCCCCTTTTCCATACATATAATAATAATGTCTGTAGGCAACCAAAAGAGAAATTATAGCTTGAGAAAAAAATCTCAACTAGATATCAACATATATTTTGAAAGAAACCCACATCAAATAAACCAAATATGCTCAATTTTAAATAAAAAATCCCATGAAAATATTTTCCCATTCATATCAAAAGATGATTTTTTAAAAATTTCCAATGGCTAATTTATAATTTGTAGAAAATTTTATTTCAATAAAAATATGTATGAGAAAATATTTTCATCAAAACATGCATGAATAACTCATTTCATAAAAATTGGAATATATTATTCATTTTCAATCATAGAACCATGGTTATATGCCTTTAGATATAGTTAGATCGAGTAACGTGGTTCCACATAATCACAAGGAAACATGGATCTTCGGGTGAAAACACTTTCATAGATCCACAATCTTGTGGGGAATATGAATCCATCCAAAACAATAAACATCGTACGATCGTGGTATTTTAGTATCATTATCATCTTCAATCAATTTACAAGTAATTATTTTTACCTAGTTTTCATATATTCCAATAAAATAAACAATCACTCATTAGCCTCATGGTAATCAATCATACTATGAGGTATCATTCATTTCAATCAATCTAAAATAATTCAATCAATCATTTAAAATCTCCCCCACTTCAAGTTTCAAAACATGATATATTCTTTTAAAAACAAACATAAAATAGATTTTATCTAAAATGATACCATTCAAATAAATTTATTTAATTTCAAGTCATAAAATATTTATTCCCTTAATTTATGAAGAATCCTAATAAAAATACTTCATAAAATCTTTCATTCATTTCAATTCATTTTTCTAAAAATAATCACTTTATTTGAAAATACAAAATCAAATAGGTTCAAAACACACCATGATTTTTTAAAAAATGACTAATAATATCAAATAATTTCTTATAAATCTATATGATATTCATTTAAAACAATTTAAGGAAAAATATTCAATTGATAAGAACTTCCTTACGGAATCATCAACCTCAATTCATGATAACATCGTCCCCAATCAAGGGATACATGAATAGAGGGAAGTGAAAGGAAAGAATAAATCATGGAAGGATCCTAGAAACACAATCATAAAATTAATACTTACACTTAACAACATAAAATATATATGAATTCATCGATAAGGAGAAACATTAGGGAAAGAAAAATCCTAAAAAACTCTTGGATACACTTTCTATGTGAGATTATACACATTAAATGATGATTAGATCAATGAAGTTTCAAGGTTAGAAGGCCCAAATTCTTTTCATGAGGGTATCTATGATTAATATGGTCAAAATATATTTGATGGATATTTGATTAGAGTTTAATTAAAGATTAAAATAAAAAAAAATTATGATACATTACATCTGAAACAAACCCACATTGGCATCATCGACTAACCATTAGCTTCCACCAGATAGTCGGTGGTTCTAGGAAGAATGACTATTTCTTTGGAAACCCCAATATCAAGCTTGTACAGTTATTAAATGAAATTATTTCTTCTAGATGTCCACTAATGTTCAAGTATACCTCACTATAGGAATCCCCTATAATAAGCCTCTCATTAACTGGCATGTGGCCATCATTGGTGAGCCAACAAACCACCTATAGTTATTACAACTACATGACTACGTCCACTCCAAGGATAAAATCCACATCAATATCCCAACCTCACATATAAGAAACCAAACTCACTATAGACCCTTTCTATGGCTCAACAATGGTGAAAAACCAATGATCAATGGTCATAACAATATAAATCATGAAAACAATGATATCCAAGACAAACCAATGATTTTACATGAATTATGGTGTTGGGATGTTGAATATTCCATGTGGTGAATCCGGAGGATGCTAGGAGGTGAATCCATGGGCCATCACATGTCCCACTTTCACCTATGTGGGATGGTTTTCATGTAATTTATATATGTGTTGGTTTTATGAAAATTAATAGTGTATCCTATGTCTTTTCTATATAGATCATGATATAATATTTTTCCTCATCATATAAGACTATTTACATGGAGCAATAGAAAATTTTAGTATTTAACTTTTTTGGGTTGATGAATGGGTTTATACAGGCTGATAAGAGAATAAGCACAATATGTATCCCCTTGGATGTGATTTTTTGTGAGGGAGTGTGTCAACCTCTTAATAGATAAAGTCAGTTATTCTCTCATATAATCCGAGTGAGGGTCCTCTATATATAGAGTTAGTTTCCCCTATTCTATGAGCTATGGTGAGTATATGGTCTTATATTAGGGTGTGTTGCCATCTATATAGATACTTATCCTAAAGTGATATATATACCCCCACAATAGATTTTAGGAGCTATCATGGGTTTTTATAGGGATACGTATTTATGATTTTAGGGGTTATTTTTTTGTTGGACTACATCTATCATTTGTTATAGTGTGGGTTCCAATATGGGTATTTATAGTAGTGAAATGGTAATGGTGGATAGTAAGGTGAGTTACTCAATCAAATGATTTGTAAAAAAATGTAGGGATAATATTTATCTTAATGGATTCTAGTGGTAGTGTTGAAGAAATATATTTCATTTTAGACATTTTATGACTTTTTACTCCTCAAGAACCCATTAGTTTCCATCTGGATATAAATTATAACTTGTTTCTCAACATCACATGTTGAAGGATTTTTCGTACTCTATATATCCATAGTTTCTAATGTGTTATGAATTTTTGTGGGGTATAACTGAAACTGCTATGAATTCTTTGTATCTCTATGAATTGTAGTGGTTGAGAATATCTAGATACTTTTTTATATTACACAAAGCCACATTATTATTTTAGTGTTTTATCTAAATTTTTCATGTATTTTATTTGTGGGTTTGGGGTGTCTTTCTATTATTTTTTATACACATCCATAAAAGGTATTTGTCCCCACACATGTTTTGTTTATAGAGACAACACAATTTTTAGAGATAGAATATGTGGATATGAGGTTTGTTTTTCATGTTTGAAGTTGATTCCAAGCAATTTTTGGTGATTAATGGTGGATTATAGAAGTTTCTTATGTAGGTGGTAACCATCATGACTAGAATTAATCTAGTAGAACACAAAGTGAGGATAATATTTCTAGTGTCTTCTTTTTTAGGACATATAGAATTATCTAGATGTGATTTTCCATTGGTATATTCTTATGTGGATAGATGCATGTATTTGATATATGACACATGTGTTTAGATAGTATTGTTTTTTGTGTGTGTATATATATACACACTTCTATTTTTCCTAGTTATTTTAGTAATTGGAGTTATGTTTCTCTTGTAAGTTTATATAGTATAAGGCCTCCAATATTATATGATATTACTAGTCTATCATGATCCCCTCCCTCTAATGATACCCCTCGAGGACTGGAAATGAATAAAGGGAGATGATGACCCCTGAGTCCCACCTCGAGTAGGCCCTAGGGTGTGGACCAACACCAAGGGTATACAAATATCAAAAAATGGGATTCATTACATTTTTTATGTTAAACAGGATAAAGAGATTAGATGTTTCACCACAAGACAAATATAGTATATACATATATATAATAAATCCAAAATCCTTCCCACATGCATGTTTAAAAATAAAAATTCTACAAATGCAGTAAAACTCCAAGTTATGTACAAAAATTAAAGCTAGGAAGTGACACAACAATTTTCCAAAAGTCTGTGATAGTATAACCAAGCACAGTCCCCGTGCTCCTTTTGGAAGCCTAAAATTAGTTTTATATATGTAAGGGGAGTATAGAATGATAATAATTAGACAAAACCTAAGTCTCTCATGCACATGTGAAATAAGAAAACAAATTATATTGTGAGAAAAATTGTAGTTCCAAAACAACACCTAACTGGGTATAGTAACCAAAAAAACCTCACCATGGAACACTGACAAAATAGAAAAAGTCAAGTAGTATAACATAAATCACATCAATGATAGGGTACCCCACACCACCTTCCTATTTATTATCTGCTCTCACACCCTAATGATAAACATCTTGGAGCTCACACCACTTCTAAACAATACAAACCACATACCTCATACACACACCTGGGCCTCATAACCACAACAAATCCCAGCTGCAAAAACTTAGGCCACTACCACAACACATCCTACCTACAGACACCTGGGCCACTAACAAAACAAATCCCACCTGCAGAATCTTGAAAAAAACACGCCTTATCATGAAGACACCTGAGAAACACAACTCGTCCACACACACCTGGGACTCACGAACCACAAACATCCCAAATAATCTTGAGATATTCCACTAGGAAGAGGGAACATGGATGATCAGGTGGAAATCCATCCATCCTCCCACAAGGATGTTTGGGAAGGAAACACCCCCCATGACAATATGGGTGTTCAACACATAGTTCTCAACTAGGGTAGGGTTCGTATAGAAATAAAAAAGGAAATACATACATATATATAAAACCAAACACTCAAGATTAACATATGGGTTTACAATGGCCAACCAACTTACAATACTACCACCCCAACTGCTACCCCAAAATTCACCACAACTTGACAAGACACAATTTAAAATCATACCCCCATCCAATTCATTTAACCAATTCTCATTCATTATTAACAACTCATTTATTCATTCCATCACTCTGAGAAACTACTAGTCACAGGGCACAACAAAAATCACAAAAAAAGTCACAAAGAGAAAATAAACTCTGTGGAATTAATCCACTTCACATTCCTCTCCATTTAACACACATTAATAACATAACATTCCAATCTTGAAATAATGGAGTGATTTCTATAGGTTATTAATAGCGAACCACTACCATCGTCATTCTTCAAATTCATTCTTCCCAATCCATATTATCAATAGAGAAAACCCCCAACTCACATCCACACCGAGTAACACATCTCATCACAAATACATCATACATATACCAACCATTTTGAAATCCCTAGTATATAACCACACTACACCATCACATCTAGTAACACAACATAGCACAACCCGATCGTAGAACCACTTCACAACCCTACCCATCCATTCTACAATCAATCAATCTCTCACCTTAAGATTCAATTACACCTTCTGAACCACCCCCACAACACATAATGGTGAAAACAACTATTCAATCACCCAAACCAAACAAAAAAATTTCATATTTGAAAACTCATCATTTAATTAATTCCACATGTTAACATCTAGGGTTACTATATAAATAGTTTTTCCTGGGGCATCCATTTATTAGATTAGGGTATGTGGTTAACCGATTTCATAACAATTATTCTACAGAAAACCAAACATCATGCATTATAGAATCATTAAATGGTGTGAACACAAATTCCCCCAACAACCATGATTTTCATTGGATTTTTATCACATATAATGCAAAACAAAATACACAAAGATCATACATCACTTTTCCTAGGCCCCACATATTGATCCCGGACCAATTAAACTATCTTCATTCAGTCGGTATTCTTCTATATTCCTAAGGGATACATTCATACCCCACCCCGAATGGTACATGAATGAGGGATAAAAAGGAAAAACTAATTAGAATAATATAAATCAACAATTTCTTATTGCGCCAAAACATGGGGTGAATATGCAGCAGGAAATGCCTCTAGGGAATACATGATCCAATGGATACACCATAAATCCATGAATCCTTAGGGAAGTAAGGTTATGTGGATGTCTGGTATCATGAGAAAGGAGAAGGTATAAGGTAATGTAATTCCCCTATCTTAGAAGGACTAGATTCGAGACTCATGGGATATGAAACAATTTTCAATTTCCATTAAATCTGGATGTCAACCAAACCACACGATTTGACCATTTTTAAGGATCACAAACATTTAAGAGAATTAAATATATGATTAAAAATGGATCAAAAAACCAATAGATATGGTATTTAACTCATTTTATGTCCAATAATACTTTAAATGGGAGAAATTGAAAAAACTAGAAGAATTATATAATTTCGACAAAGTGTTGAAGATGACTCTTCATTAGGCGAGTAACCGTTGTGAGTCACCGGTGCGAGCCACTAGTGTGAGATACCAGTGCAAGTCAAAATTATATGAGCTACTGGTGTGATTCACCGGTGTGAGTCACTATTGAGAGCTACCATTGCAACCCACCATTATGACTCACTATTCCGACCTATCAGTGTGAGTCACCGTTCGACAAGCTATCGATGTGAGTCTCGAGTGAGTGTCACCATCAAGAGCTACCATTATGTATGAAAAGTGTGACTCAACATTTTTACCTACTACTGTGATTCCACATTGTGACTCACTCTAACTAACTACTATCAACAATCTACTAGTGCGAGTCACCGTTGCAACTCACCCACATGACCTACCCTCAGAAAATTGGACTTTTGGTAAACTCTTGAAATGAGTCACCATGAACTCCCAGAACACTTCAACCACTGGATTTTCACAATTTAATGTACTAGAGAGGTCAAATCCATTACATCAGATACAACTTAAAATATTCTCACCCTCTAGAATCCAAAACTAAGCCCATAACAAATAGGGGTTCGAACAACCACCCCATGAGAAACTTGTAAAGGGTCTCGCTATACTTGAAATACCTCTATCAAACCAACACAGAAATATTCAATGATAAACCACCCCATGTTGTTTGAATCCTAGGGTGGAAACCCCCACATCCAGGAACACCACCTCCAATATCTAATATTCCAAAAGACAACAAAATAAACAACACGAATAAAAAGACCACACATTATGAAACACGTGAATTAGATAATATTTTCCACCATATCATGATATATCTGCTCTATGTGGCACTAAGTCACCCATATGGGTTTAATTTCATTGTTGTTAAAGAGTAATGATTAAGAATACTATATTACCCTTTTCAGATATCATGAATTTATTACACATTGAACCACACACATTTATGACCAAGGGAGAATACATCATTTCATAAATCAAGATCCACACATTACATTTACAACAAAAATAAAACAAGGAAAAACACACAAAAAACTCTGGGTATAGGGAACACATATACATTTCTCCCTCCCAAGTACTTTCCTCTAGGCCTCCATGACTCCACAAAATGCAGACCAAAGGAATGATCGGTCAATTCATCACCTTATTCTAATGATCCTGGATCATCAGCCGTTCCATGTATGTCATCTCATCTTCGATATCTAACTCTCCCCAATAAATAACATGGGATTCATCGTGAAGATACTGACAGAGTTGAGGGATTTGAAATATGTCATGGATCCTTTCCAACTTGGTGGCAATGAAAAATGATATTCCACCTCGCCAACTTATCCCAACAAATTAAAGGGTCTAATAAACCTGGGAGAAAGCTTACCCCCTTCCAAACCTTAAATGACGACATTGAGGGTAAACCTTCAAGAAAATGTGGTCCCCAACCTTGAACTCCAAGGGTATCATCCTCTGATCAATATAGGACTTCTTTCGGTCCTGCACTTCTTTCATCCTCTCATGAACAAACTGAACCTTCTATATTATTCTCTGCACTACCTCAGAACCATGATCATTTTTCTCCCCAACCTATATCCTCCACTAAGGTGAATGAAATGACCTTCAATACAAATATTCTATTATATCCATCCCAATAGAAGAGTGATATATAATATTTTAAGAATAATCTACCAAGGGGTGGTGTCATACCAAAGATTTTCCGAAGTCCAAGATGCATTCTTGCAATATATCCTCCATCCTCTGGATAATATGCTTTATCTTCACATCTGTTTGTGGGTGGAAAGTAGTGTTTCAGAATAACTGGGAGCCAAAGAATTTTTTAATACCCTCCAAAATTGTGTGGTTAACCAAGCATACCATCTTGAGAAAATGGATCTCAGATCTCCATGTATCCACACCACTTCATCCTTATACCTCTTTTCCAAGGCATCCACTACACCCAAATCCTTTATTACTAAGAAGTGAGATGATTCCATCAGTCGATCCACTACTAACCATATTGAATTGCAACCTTCTAGAGCTTTGGGTAACCCTATGATAAAATACATTGACATATCACACCATTTCCACTCAGGAACACCCAGGGGATTCAAAAAACCACCAGGAACATGGTGATCAAGCTTCACCTACTATCACACTAATCATTTTTCCAAAAACATCAATACTTTCCATTTCATCCCGGGCCACCAAGATTGCATCCTAAAACCATGGTACATATTATGAATTATTATGTGTGCCACTAATGGTGACTTATGGAAATCACGATGGAATCTATTATGCATCACCACTAGAACCAATAGATTTCCATAGAACAAAATCTTATTATGACCATCCTCTGACCATCCATTCAGAGCACCACCATGGTCAACGTGATTTCACATCACCATTGCCTATAATTATCCCCCCTGAGACTTCTCCACCAACTTTACTAGTGAATACTACACTATCATATAAAACAAACAGCCTCTACCACTATTTACCCTTGAATACAAGTGCAAGGTTTCCAATTCATCCATTACCTTCCATGTGTCTGTAGTTTTATGAACAACCTCTTTCTATGACTTTTTCTCAAAGTATCGTCCATAACATTCCCCTTTCATGATCTGTAGGAGACCTCAAAATTATTGTTCTAAATAAAACACATCCACCCCTATTTTTTGAAGTTCATATATCACTATGAAAAGATATACCTCAAAAATTTAGATATGCGAAGACCAAAAATTACTCCCTAATTAGGTAATGCCACCAAGACTTCAGTGCAAAAAAACAGTTACTACTTACTCCTGATCAAGGGTAGCGTAGTTATTCTCCTAGGGACGTGACTTCCTGAAACTATAGAAGATCACTCCAATTAAAATAATTAGAACATATCCCAAAACTAGATAGGAAGTGCCATAAAACACCTCAAACATCACCCCTTCCTTGAGAAAATGGATAACTGGAGAACTGACAAACTTTCCCTTCAGATAAAAAAACAGTACCTTTCACTGTTCAATCCACACAAAATCTTGGTCTTTTTTGGTTAGAGTTGTCAACGGAGATGTAAATCGAGAGAAATTGGGTACAACCCTCCGATAATAGCCCACAAGTCCAATAAAACTGAGAATCTTTTCAATATTCTTTGGTGTTTCCTAGGATACATCTTTTTCAACCTTGAATAGGTCTATATCCACACCCTACTATGCAAACACATGTCTAAGGAAATAAACCTCTCATGTCTAGAACATACTCTTAGACAACTTTCCATAATGATTGTGGCATCAAAGAACCTAAAGAATGGTTCTAAGATGTTCGACATGCTCCTCCTCTGACTTTGAGTAAATTAATATATCATTGATGAATATGATGATGAACCGATCTAGGAACTCAGGGAAGATAGATTTCATGATTCCCATGAAATTGTATGGTGCATTCATAACACCAAAAGGAAATACAATGAACTCGAAATGCCCATATATTCATATGAAAATAGTATTCAAGATATATCCCTCATTCACACTCAACTAGTGATATCCAAACTGCAGATTGTTCTTAGAATACAAAAATGCCCCAATAAGTTGGTCAAAACGGTCATCTATCCTTAGAAGAGAGTAACAGTTCTTGACATGTACCTGATTCAACATCCAATAGTCTATGAAAAACCTCTGACTACCGTCCACCTTCTTTTGAAAACAACTATTGAGCGCCCCATGGTGACACACTAGGCTGGATAATGCCCTTCCTCATTAGATCATCTATCTGAATCCTCAAATTTTGTAACTCAGATGGTTCCATCTGATAAGGATCCATCAAAATCAGGGAAGCACTAGTCTATAGGTCTATCCTGAACTCAACATCATGTTGAGGGGGTAGCATCACAACATCCTCAGTGAGAAAATATAGGAACTCCCTAACGATCCCTAGAACATCCACCATCTCAACATCTGCTAATTCTGCTGATAACTCATCAAAAAATGAAAGAAGAGTATCTACGCACCAAATTCCCACTAGACACGCCTTCTCTCCAATGAAAGCCACATATTGGACATCCACATCTAAAAAAATAACCCTTATTTGGAAGTAGTCAATAATAGAACACATGGAACACAAACTGTCGATACAGAGAATGGTATCGTATGGTCTCATTCGTATAAAGAATAGTTCCCCATGAGACTAATGCGACCCCGTCATCAGTCTACACCCCCAAAACATATCAAACAAGTTGATCTGGACTCCGAATGGAATACTCTACACCGGGGGAATGAGAATCCTCTCTATGTATTGTCCTAGAGAATTGGTTATACTGTGTGCAACGGAGTGTGAAGATCATGAATCAAAAAAAGCACAAGAAACGTTACAAAACTAGTCGATCATACCCATATAGATATTTGGTCCTACTGGAACTATGGATTCTATGGAATGAAACTTACCACACCCAAATCCTCTACCAATCTTTTAATTGTTGCCTCCATGACCACACCTGGTTAGTGGTCTCTGAGTAACACCCTGAGATCAGCCTCTACCTGCTCTATATCCTCTCAGTGGAGCATGATCCTGCTTTCTATGATGCTAAAATGACCTAACTAGAAACTACTGTTGAGGATCACATTGAATCTATCTACCTCAACCATACTCAGCATCAATTAATATTGGTCATTAGTTCTAAATATGGATGGAAACCCCAAAAAATAAATACATCGAGCCTGAACACATAGAAAGGGCACGAGAACCACTGGCACCAGAAATCTGGAAGGGAAACTACTGAGGTCGACTCCTTGCTGGTCCAAACCTCAAAGTCCCTATTTCCTGAGTCCTTCAAGTAGTAAAAATTCCCTTTTAAGAACCTTGATTAATCCCCTCTAACGGTAGAACTCCTTGTGAGTGCATTCAATCAATCGACTCCACCTTATTCTGAACCTACAAGTACATCGAAAATGTAAATGGAGTAACTGCATACTAGAAAGATGAATAAACTAACTCGTTTATGAGTCTCTAATAAGACACCTCATTAGGAAATAGATTTGCAAAAAAACAAACGCAATCCATGAACTTAAACCCAAGATCTCATAACGTCATACTCCCTTGCTAGAGGGATAGTAACTCATGCCTATTATCAGCCTTCATGGTCAATAAAGGAAATCTACATGTAATTCATTCTCAAAATCAATCCACATAACATTATCCTCCTTAATATCTGCTAGGTACTACATCCACCACTGACGTGTAGTTCCCTACATATGGATCATTGCGAAAGGAACCCAGTACTCTATCGGAGCCCGAATCAAATTGAAGGTGATATGAAGCTAATCAAGCCTATTATTTTTCTCAATGTTCAAAATAATTCCATCCTAATTTACCAGGGATTCCACTAGAAATCACATAGTGTTCTCTTCCACTGGTCATCCTCCTCCACTAGATCAACCCTGTATTAGTCAACCAGATCCACTGGTTGAGCCTTAACCTCCTTTTCCACACGTAGATGACAACCGGGTTCCATAACTGAATGGTAAATAAGGAATTCCGAAGATCAAAAATTCTGGAATTTTATTTAAGATTAAATTTAACCCATTATTCATTTCAATTTCTCAAATAACACATTTCAAAGAGGAATAAAAGACATTATGAATCATGTACCTTTCTTAGGCCTCTACCCTACAAATGATGTTGCCTCACCTATTCGTTCAGTATGCTCAGAGTTCTTGCGACAGATCACGAGGGGGGGGGGGGATAAAATCCCATTTCCCATCCAGTATTCCTTGGACTATGTCACACACCAAGAACTTATAACACTATTTCCAAACCAAACCATGAAATCCTCTCTATGGCTAACCTCATTCTTTATCTTATCTCTCACCCATCACCTCTAATACCATTATTTCATGACCCCTCTTTCCAAAGATACCCCTCTTTGGATGGAAATGAAGAATGTGATATGATGACCCCCTGAGTCCTTCCACCCGTAGTCCCAAGGCTATAAAAATCTCACAAAATTGGAGACATTAACCTTTAATTGTAAAAACACATAGATATAAGATGTCTCACCCCAAAACAACTCCAGGATATAAATATATAATATAAATCCAAAATCCATCCCACATGCATGTTTAAAAATAAAACTATTACAAAAGCAATAAAACTAAAAGGTAATTACCAAAAGTAAATCTATGTAGTGTCACAGAAACTATCCCAAAGCCCGAGCTAGTGTCCCCAACATAGTCCCTATGATCTTCCTGGAAACATGAATGACGTTTTATATATGTAAGTTGAGCGTACATGTATACTCAGTTGAAAAAACTATGTCTCACATGAACATGTGAAGGAACCATGCTAATTCTTCTCTAAGAAAAATAGCAGGTCCAAAAAAGCACATATGAAGGTATACAAACCACCCCAACCTCACCAAGGAACACTCACCAAATAACAAAAGTCAA
Source organism: Viscum album (assembly GCA_963277665.1). Taxonomy (NCBI): domain Eukaryota; kingdom Viridiplantae; phylum Streptophyta; class Magnoliopsida; order Santalales; family Viscaceae; genus Viscum; species Viscum album. The sequence goes on along the minus strand of OY728132.1, from coordinate 54,454,441 downwards.
GTTGTATAACATAAATCCCATCAATTATAGGGTAACCCACACCACATTCAAATTGATTAGCCTCTCTCACACCTTAATAGAAAACATCATGGAACTCCCTCCTCTTCCGATCAAAACAAACCACATCCCGCCTGCACACACATGGGTCTCACAACCACAAAAAAATTCTTCCACAGACACCTGGTCCACAACAACAACAAATCACACCCACAGAATCCTTGCCCACTACCACAACCCGTACCTCCCACAAACACCTGGGCAACAACCCCACCACATCCCAAATACTCCTAGAAAAACACCACTCCCCCCAAACATAGAGTAAAGGAACCTTGTTGAATAAAACCACTTCACATTCCTCTCCGTTTAACCCCCATTCATGACATATCATTCTGATCTTGAGATACATGTAATATTTCTACATGTTATTATTTGAAAACAACTTCCATCATAATTCTTTAAAGTTATTATGGGAAATCCATCTTCTAAACATAGGAAACCCCCAACTCACATGCACACCCAATAACACATCTCATCATAAATATAGAATGCCTTTCACAACCATTCTTTATAGCCATATTGCATAACCACACCACACCCATGTCATCCAACAACAAAACATAGAATAAACTGATTGTAGACCTACTAGATGACATTTCCCATCAAATTGACAATCAATAAATGTGTTAACGTAATATTACATCACGCCTTCTAAACCCCACCACAATAGATAATGATGCTCACAACTATACCATTACACAAACCAATCAAAAAATATTCAGATTAAAAAATTTATATATTCTTTAATTACATTTGTAAACTTATGGGGTTATCATAGAAATAGTTTGATCATGGGGAATCCATTTATTAGCTGAGTGTATATGGATAGCTGGTTTTATAAGATTTTTTTGATATAAAACCAATCATCATGAAATAAAAAATCAATACTTTGTGTGAACACAAAGCATCCAAAAGACCTGATTTTTATGTGGTGTTTATCCTTTATAATTCCCAACAACAACGAAAAAAATAACAAGTAGATCAAACATCACTTTTCCTCGACCCCTCATATAGATCTCGAACCAATTGAATTATCTTTGTTAATTTGGTATTATAATATATTCACAATGGAGGCATTCATATTCCCACCCCACAAGATACAAAAAATAGGGAGGTAATGGAAAAACTACGTGGAATAACAATGATAATCAATTCATTATTGTGATAAAATAGGAGGTGTGCATACAACAGGAAAAGCCTCTAGGGAAAATATGATCAAATGGCTACCCCACAAATGCATGAATACTTGGTGAAGAATGGTTCTGGGGATATACAATATCAAGATAAAGGAGATGGAATAAAGGGAGAGAAGGCTTCCAAATTAGAAGGATTAGATCTAAGACTCACATGATATGAAATGGTTTTTAATTTCAATTAAAAATAGATTTAAAAAAACCACATGGTATATCAATTTGAAAGGCTCACTGACTTTTAGGAGAATTAATGATATGATTAAAACTGGATCCAATAACCATTAATTGTGGTATTTAACACATTTTACATCAATAAAGGGGTGGAACTAAAAACATTGGAAGTATTATGGAATTTTGACAAAGTGATGGAGATGGCATATCGTTATGTGAGTCACTAGTGAGAGTCACCTGTAAGAGCTACTTGTGCGAGTCACCATTCAGTGGGCTACCAATGTGAGTCCCTGGTGTGAGTCACCATCATGATCTACCATGCGAGTCACTAGTGTGACTCACTATTTTGACCTACCAGAGTGAGTCACCATTCATTGATCTATCGGTGCGACTCACCATCACGAGATACTATTTCCACTCACTAGTGTGAATCACCGTTCCGACCTACTAGTGTGAGTCACCATTGTGACTCAATGTCATGACCAACCCTCAAAAACCTACTAGTGTGAGTCACTATTGTGACTCACCATCCCGACCAACTATTGGATAACTAAAATATTGGTAATCTAAAAAAATTAGTCACCATGGTCTCCAAAAATACATCATCCACTAGATTTTCAACAAGTAATAGACAAGATAGGTTTAGTCCATTACATGATCAGTGCTAGTCCCTTTCCCATGAACTATGTTAAAAGTTCTTGGGGTGGAACACTCAGTATAGTACATTCTTTTGTGGGGGCCCAGTTAGGTTGGGTAATGCTAAAGAGGTATCAGAGTGGTCGAGTCCTTGAGATATTGTTTAGAGTTTCTAGTTATGCCTTGATTGGTTTCTGAAAAATAGGGCAATGATATTGAGGGGGTATTGAGTTCAGTTATTAGATGAAGGAGACAATAATAGGATTGGTGGAAGATATATCCTTTCTCCAAGAATATGATAACCACCTATTCAACTCGAAACTCTAAAATTTTTATTGAGGGTATACTCAAGTTGTTACATGCATCATATAGTGGTCAATTACAATATTTCATTTCCTTCATGGGTCAACTCATCAAAAAATTTCAAATCCTTAGAGGTTCAATCCAAAAACTTATGGGTGATACCCCATAATATCTAGACTATGTGTAATGGTAAGGTCTAGATAACCGTATTACTATTGTTTTGTCTCTTTCCTCTGATTATTGAATGGTGTGGAATTTTTTTCCATGAAATGGATAAGAGATATTGTTAACATATTATTTGAGGTATTTTCACTAACCATAAAACATAGTAAAATCTATTTGATTGAGAAAGTCACAATTTTTGAAGACTAAGGAGAGAGAATTTGTTGGATCCATTTGTTTTTTTGTTCTTATGCTAGGGGCCACATGGTTTTGTATGTAAAGTTGGATTCTCTAATAGTAGTGGTTTTTTTGGAATATCATACTCTCATTTCTGTTAATTATGGACATTTTTAACCATATCACAACTCTTATGTTGAGATCCATATATTCCATTGTGAGATATTAGTAGAAAATGTTTTGATCACACTCATGATGGGACTATAATACTATCATTGGAGTTTTAGACCAATTTGATTTTTTGTTTTATATAACAATTTCATTCCATTCGAAGTGTTTCATGAACATGTTTGATTACATATTGAGGCCAATGATCCTTGCCAGGTGTTCCCTAAACATGTATTGAGTGGAATTTCTCTATCCTAGCAGTTTAAAAGGATTACTAGTAGAAATATATTTTCATCTACCATTTCACCTTTATGAAAAACCACATATTCTAGAGATTCTTGAGATAGTGGTGGATTCTGAGAAATCATAGTTGGGATTCCACTAACTTTAGGTAAATGATAGAATTTATCATGAAGAAAATTAGAGTATTTATTTGAATGAACCTCCATGTGGGAAATGATATTGAGATTAAGGAAATCCCTATTGTATTCCTAGATTCTTCTTGGTAACCAGTTGAGTGTGTGAGCTAGTCATGTGACAGAAATTAAAGATGGAAGATTATTTAATAATCTATAATCATCACCACCATTTAAATGTTTTTCGTTATGTGTGTGGTTATATCATAAAGATCGGTGGGAAGGGTCATGTGATGGATGACTATGGCTAGGAATTGATGGGATAAATTCAGATTAATTTTTATGTCCTATGTCCAATAATCCATATAAAATATAGAACATGATCAAGTTATTATTCATGAATTACATACTCAATAGTTATATATTGCAGTGGATCTTCTACCCATACCCTTATCATCTATAGAGTTTCCATTGATTTTGATCGTCTTTCCCAAACCAATCTTGTAAATAAATTTTATCTATTGTGTAGAAATAGGTCTTTTAGGGGATCCTTCCTGTAAGAGATGAGATTCATTTGTATCTACAATAGTATTGATTATTTACCAATGATATTATTTTGTATTTATACATAGTTTAGTATATGAGTGGAGGTCTACCCCATTAGTTTGTATGATCCCCTTATGTGTGTCTAGTAGAGCCCACATGTAGTATTTAAGACCCATTGAACTGGAATCGATGATAAAAACATAATATTTACATACTAGTTTTGATACCAACTCAAATCATCCAATTTTTTACTTCTATAGTTACAAAATTAAGGAAATCGTTGAGTAAAATATATACCAATGACCATTTTAGGTTTAGGGATTTAGAGAATTAGGGAAATCAATACTTAATAAACCCATATCATTCTTATCAAATTGACATTTTTTCACTACATAACGATTATATTAATCCATAATAAATATTAAAAATTTACCTGAAAAATATTCAATAATAATTAAATCTATAAGTATCACTAATATTAATACATTCATAACCATGGTAAAGGAAACCTAATAAAAATAGTGATCACAAATTCCCAGTAAGAAAATGTGTCCTTTGGAAGATATTATGGAATAAATGTATCATGAATAATGGAAGATATGAACAAAAATGAAATATGAGATATAAAAAATATCAAGACACGGGAATATGTCCATTAATGACATAAAAAAATAATTAATCACATGGATATAAATATATGATTTTCTTGTAATTCAATTCATATTTTCAGACATCATAATCATATTATCAAGGCCTTGTTCATAGACATCAAAAAACATACTATCAAGTCCTCATGCCGTGAAATCATAAATAAATAGGCAAGGCATACGAAAAATAAAAAAATAAATTTTGTATAGTGATACCTATTGATACATCAATGGGATATATAATATTAGTCCCCACACATCATATATTATGTCTAATTAATTATTCATATGAATAAAATGAATAAATATTCAACACATAATCAACATGCCTTAAAAAATTGTATTGTAAAGGAAGCATAAAATTGTAAATATTTCCCTAATACATATTCAACATACCATAATAGTCTATAGTCATATATAAATATATAAGTAAAAAGTATATGTATTATAAATATTTCCCCAATTAATAAATGAGGTTCATTGCTTAGAAAACACCCCAATCTAATTTATATAAAATGGGTTGCATACATCATATACGATAATAAATATATTATGATGTAATTAATATATATTATATTTAAATAATATATGATAATAAATAAAATTTACATGAATATGACTATAATTCATCCAAAATTATGGCATGTTAGTAAAGAATGTTTTTTGAAAATAGAGGGAAAAATAGAAGTGGAGCTTTTAAAAAACATCATAAAGATTTCGTAACATTGTTTCAAAAATGATGATATAAACCACTACCAAAACACTTTTCAAGGGATCTTTATAATAAAATTAATACATAAATTTTAAAATAATTTACAATAATATAATATTGATAATAAAATACACTTGTGTGAGAAAATTTATAGTGGAAGATAAAATATAAATTAGTGGATTGAAATAATCTTTCAAATTTTTTTAAAATAATACCCTTTTACATAAAATAATTATACAATAATGGGAGTAAGTATTATTTGAAAACCATAATAATGGATAAAAAAATAAATCAAAAGAAATGTTCATTAGAGTGTGAAAATTTATTTCTTGTGGAAATTGTTTCAAAGAGTTCTGTTTCATAGTTTTTTAGGAAAGTCCATATTGAATTTTGTATAAAACATTAATTTTTTTTAAGAGATTAGAATATAGATTTGATGTTAATATAAATTGACCTTAATATATAATTGATAATTAAAATACAACTTCCTTATTATATAATAAATAATTTTGATATAGAAGAGAGTGTTTCCCATCCAATAATGAGAAATAAGGTTATATTATTTTCTAAGACATTGTTCAGTGGATTTTAGTAAAAATGAGTTTTAAAATAGAAGGAAAACTATCAGACCAATAAATAAGTATATTATAAGAAAAAAATGATTTTTAATATATAATTATAATATAATTACCTTAAATAATATCCATACATAATCAATCCTTATTAAAAGTGAGACTCCAACATAATCCCTTTTAACATTGGTAAATTTAAAATCATAAGAAATACAAATTCAAAAAAAATATTATTCTATAAACACCATGAATTACATCAAATATTATGTAAAATTATTTTCATATGTCTATAATTAAAAAATATAAAATATAATATGGTGCGTAATATGAAACAAGTCTTAATGATGGAAATTGGACATTAGAAACCCTAACAGAGTTCAACCAAATGAAATGAGAATTAATCAATGATGTAATTTGGTGTAAAAAAATTAAATCCACATTAAATAAGTGGATATAAAATATAAAGTAATTATATATTATCATTAAAAAAATCTTTTAATAACATCATCAATAAAGAGGTAATCTAACTAAATAAAAATAGAATGAGTTAAGAAACACCTTACCTTGAGTCATGACTTGCCTAATACATACAAAAACTTCCAAAATAATAAAATATTATAAATTAAATGAATTATTTATAATATATTTCATGTTAATTTCCTTATTTTTATCCTATATTATCATGTTTTAGTCATTTACACGTTCAGTATAGTTCGTATTGTTTTTTTTGGATCATTCGTTCATAATTTCCAAACATGTATGTTATATTTATAATGGTAAATGGAGGTTATAAAATGGTTTCATTGATTATATAATCTTAAAGAAATATTTTCTATAAACATACAAAAGTATAGGAATTTGATAGGTCATCAAATTGGTACAATCCCAAAAACCTTCCTCTATAAGCCCATTTTTGTTGGTTATAAACCACCATGTCTGTTTATTTTTACATTATATATTATAGTGGATAGAATAAAATTATATGATCATAATCATTAAATTTATTTAATACTAATATTTTATCCAATCAAAAAGTCTATTTTTATGAATACCTAAGAGAGACTTAAATTCCTTAAATCAATGCTATTTATTTAGGTTACGTAAAACCACAATGGTGAGTGATGTTTTTTGAAAGTGTTAAAAAAAGTTTAAGTTAGTAAATATGTGGTTTTCATAAAAAACGTTAGATAATTAATAAATATGAATTCCAGAAATTATTTTATATATGAAATTCATTATTGAAAAATTGGTCGGATAATTTAAATAAAAATACCATCTTTGGAAAACCCCACATTTGGGCATTATATAGGCTTTTGTAGGGCAGTTCTTTGAGAGGTAACAAGTGATCCCAAAGTGTAAATATATAATATATATTCTAAAAAAATAAAAATAGAATCCTTTAAGTAGATAATTTAAGGTTTAATATGGTTTCAAGATAAAGAAACATAATTAAAAGGTGCATGCTTCTTGGATACCCTTCTATCATTTTTTGAAACACAACATTTCAATTAAGATTAAGGAAAATGTAGAACTGAAATTTGATTACTCTTGAGGCATTGGGATTTGGTATTGGATGCATCAAGAGTTATTTCAGTAGATTTTTTAGAGAAAACTGAACTCATATGTATCTATCACTATTTTAGATTATGTTTCTTTTATATGAAAAAACTAATATCATTTTCTTAAATACTAATTCATTAATGGTTATAGAAAATTAATTATAAATTTATAATAGGTTAAAAATTAAGGGGGGGGGGGTGGTTCATGGAAATTATACTATACACTTGTAACAATATATGATTTTTATGATTTTTTATTCATTTTATAGATATAATTTAATGTTAAATATCATGTGTTTATTTTTTAGAAATATTCACATAATTTGACTTTAAATACACCAATATAACAACAATGTTTGAATTTAATTTTTTAAAACATTTATTTCCATTAATTTGGAATAATAAAATAATTTACAACTCTAATATATCAAAAACACATCCATTTTAATATTTTCAGAACTGTTTTATTTTATTTGTAACCCTCTTACAGAAGTGTTTCATTAGTGATGCATACAAGTTTTAGTTAATTATATCATCACCAAAAAAGAAAATAAATGAAAATAATATTAATATTTTATTTATATTCAATTTTATCATTTTAATTAATCCATATAGTACTTATATCTATATCCTTCTCATTGTAATATAGTATTTTTGAGAATGTGTATATTTTTGAAATATAATTTTAGTAATATGAAATTGAAGTAATATTCCTAGAATATGGCTCTAAATTAGACCATTCGTGATGATGATAATAGGTTAGGTTGATCATAATATCATAAATTCGTATGAATATGTGGTTTTGAGTTATTTTAAGGATTTAACCATAAATTCAACACTTTTTCCATATTTTAGTCTTCAGTATGTTGATAAATTTATACAATGATTACTATTCACTATGAATAAAAATGAAAATTTCCTTATAACATAGTTTAAATATTATAATTATAAATATGTAATCCATTTTCTAATATTTAATTTCCATAAGTGGTAAATATCAAAATTATTAATAGTGTGTGAAACACACTGAAAACTAATTTTTATAAAAGAACATTTTTAAAAGTTTAAAAATTATTCTATACCAAAATCATGTATAATTTTTATTAATATTGAATTAATTATTATTTTTTAATCTAATTTTACAAATTTTACTTAAAAAATTGAAAATAAAATTTATCATTAAAAACAGTTTAAAATAAATTTTATTTTTTATAAGAAATCAGAAATTTCCATTATTCACACAAAAAAAACCATCTTAGATGAATACTATAAATTCACCCTAATATATTTTTAATATGATAATATGAAAAATTATTTCAATTTTATCAAATAAACATAGAAAAATTAAACAATTTAGCTTCTAAATGAAATTCAAAAATATAAAGAAAACCTTCATTTATAGAGAAATGAATTTTCTATACATTTAATGGTTTTAAACCTTATTTAATTGAATTCTTCTTATTCAATATCTAGTATATATTTCTTAATCACTAATAAATAAATTTTAATATCACAAACTTATTTACATATATTTCATAATTCAGTGAATCATATTCAAACATGCCAATCCAAAGGTTAGGTTTTAACAATCATATTAAAGTAATAATACTCCTATAGTATATCTTGACTCCTTTAAGCATTGATTTTTATGTGGTACATTCTATTAAAAATATTTTTTATTTAATGGACAATTATATATTGAAATATGCTAGTGTTTCATTTTCCCCCTCTAAAAAAATTGTATCCTCGTAATTTGAATTTGGTCTTACCAAAATGAATGTATTTTAACATAAGTACAATATTATATGTATATTTATATATGGTAATGTTTTTATAAGTTACTAATATAAAACATAGTATCTCATAATTATTATTGTACTTCACATGTACCATTATAATAATCATAGTTGTGAATAGGTTTCTAAAAGCATATCTTAATATCTGAGCATAATTTTTTACATAAGTCTCCAGAGATATATATTTCTCTAGTTTGAGTTACAGAATTTTTTAACATTTAAAATGAGAAAACATGGATAATTTATTTATATTCCATTCATAAGAATAATTCTTTTAATTTGATTGTGTTTTGAGTATTTTTAAACCTATACCTAATCTCATATTATAAAGGATAAATATCATGATAAAATTCTCATAATTGAATAAATAAAGTTATCTTTTTATGGATCATAAGATCCACAAAAGAAATAAAATTTTTTCCCTCAAAACACTATAAATTTAATTAAACCAAAAAAATTAAGAACATTTTAAGATAATAATCAATATTAATAAATATTCTTCTATATAAGTAATACATTTCTGTCCAATAAAATCCAAATTTTCATAGGAATCAATAAAAAATTAAGTAAACCCTAAATCATTTAAAATAATTATTAATAAAATTAGAACCCAATAATAATAATAATTTAATCAAATATTATTCCAAAACCAATATAACATTTATCTTTAAACAACATCAATCCATCATAATATCGGATACAAAAAATGTATATTCCTTAGACATATATTCTATAAAAATTACTAGTCTTTTTATAAAATAAACTGAATCAACTTGACATGAGACCATAAAAAATAATATAAACTTATTGATGTTTACTCAAACCTTATTCCTTAGATAATACCAACCACATTGACATAAAATATTATCCTAGTCCTATTTAGATCTAAATATAGTGAACGTATTCAAAAAACATTTAATGAATATGTCACCTGATAAAATCTCATTCCCTTGGTTTTCTATAAGATAACATATAAGATCCAAAAAATTGTATTGACCCTTTATATGAAAAAATATCATACTAAATCACATAGAAAAAAAGGTTCCATCATGCATATATATAAATATATACTAAAATAACCATAATATCTTTAATATGTAATTAGATAAAACTTCAAAAGAGTAAATATGACTTTGAACATAAGATCAACCAAAATTTTATTAACCCATGAAGGGAAATGAGATCTCACAATTTATCCTAATTTGAGGACTTCCCAACCTATAATGTTTTTTAAATCCAACTCTAATAGAAATTGTAGTATCATAGACATGTATAATCAGGTTTACTTCTAAATATATTATCATAAAATACTAGTTTTCATACCAACCAAAGTGACACAAATTTGAACTTCCATAGATAAAAAATCAATGAAATAGCTGAGTTAAATACAAATATAGTACAATTTTATGTAACATACTCAATTTTATAATAAGTAAATACCCATTTGGTTTTTTATAATATTTTTTTGAAAAAAATTAATATTTTTTTTATTTTAAACCATACACATACATAGAACATAATCTTTTCATAAGGCTAACGTCTGTTTCTTATAGGCTTGCAAGGGCAGAGAGTAGTTTCCATCAATTGTGTGAAGGTATGACTATCATTTTATGTTCTATGTAAGGGTAAATCATATTTTTAAGGGGCATGTAAAGGGAAAAAATCCACTACATAAGGGTATATATATTTTTATATTACTTGCATAAGGGTATATATATATTTATTTACACTTTATAAGGGTAACCATATGTTTTTAATGTATGTGTAGGGGTACTATAGGAGCTACATAATGGTATGTTTTGGTCCATGCACTATGTTTGGGTGAAGATTCTTACTAATACATCACACCGATGAGCTACATAATGGTAAATCCATGTTACCATTAAACAATTCCATTTTTAAGAAGATTTTTTGGAAACCCTTTTTTAATTTTTTCCCCAGTATGCCTCTATAACACCGTTGATGATTTTAATAGTTTTAAATATTGGTAATTTAATTATATTAATTTTTAAATGTTTTCAATCTTTTCTTAAATTGTTTTAAACCATCTAAATTTACTATTTCATTAAAATGGAAGATTAATTTTTTGGTTTAATTTGAGGTTTTTTTCTACAAACCAGAATGGCATTGTAATTTTTTTAAATAATAAAAACTATTTCCCATCATTTTTGTACCATTTTAAAGAGATTTTCTGAAAACTTACTACTCTAAAACGACTTATTTTTTCCTTTAGATAATTTCTATTATTCAACATGTTATCCCTCTCTCTTTAGATTGCATTTTCCTTATTTTTTTTGGGTTTCCAATTAATTTTGAGGTATGGGTCTCTATGATTTTCGTTCATATTTTAATTCAATATTTATTAATATGTCATAGATATTTGTTTATTATTTTATAATAAATATTCTACGAATTCTGATAATGAAATGAGTTGTGAATTCATCCTTGAACCTATTCTCCATAATTCAAATGAATCGGGGATAAAATTGTTATGATCTTGATTCCTCTCACTATTTACTATTTTTTGAATTCCATGTTGGTTTTGATTTATCTTCAAAGATATTTTTAAGGGTGTTTCTATTAATTTAAGGGATTTGGATGGGTTTTGATTTTTAAAGTGAAATACCTTGATTAAAATAAAAGGTGTTGATTTATGAAATGTTTTCCATATTTTTTTGGATGCAATAATTTATTAAATTGAAAAGATATCTATTAAAATAATTATTCACCATGTATATGAATGAGAGTACTCAGTTTACTTGAAATAAATAATTTTTACATGTAAAAAAGGATTTTGGGCTATGTTTTGAAATTAATTCATGAATTTTAAATTGTAAAACTTATTTTTGAATTATTTATGGATGTTTAGAAACAATTTTTTATATTTAAATATTTTTATGGAATTTCAATGATAATTTTTAAGATATATTGTGTGAATAACCTTTGTAATATTGATTATATGTAAATGAATTGACTTGAAATTGATGATGCTTGACGACCCAATTTTAACTTTGTAATGATCCTCTATACTAATAATCCCTTGATGTGAATTAATTGATTGTTATGTTTTTCATTTATGGGTGTTGAATACATGATTATTCACTTTAACGGAGTTTGGGGTAGAGTGAGATGTGAACTAAAATTGAGATGATATTTTGAGGGTATGATCACATGTGGATAATTATTGGGATACTATTAGTGGATCTCATAACATGAATTTCTCACACACCTTATTTTACTGGTCATGGGATTCTGGGAAGTTAAATTATAGAACCTTTATTTATGCATTTATATATAAATCACACCCTAACTAGTGGATCCTAGATAACATGATAGGTTCTAGACCCAAGGATATAACCATGGAAACTCATGTCTGTAGAAACCATTCTAGATACAAGGAGTGTATCCAAGGAATATTGTAATATAAAAGTAATGATCATAAGGTTTCATAGTAGGAATCCATTGACAGATATGTATTAGGTTCCAAGGTGGGTCTCAACCAACTAAACCGACAACCTTGAATCAGAATAGAATCCATGAGTGCTCAAGGAATTCCCCTAGGAATCCAATATATAACATGAGTATGACCATCCAAAATTTATTTCATGGTCCATATTTATAATTAGTCACATTACATTTAAATCATTTAATTAAATAGTACATTTAATTCCAAATACATTTAATATATCATACGGTTCAAGCCATTGTCGTTCATTAGTGTAGCCATGCCAGTTGATCATGCAACCATTTAATTAATACATTTAAATCGTATTTAATTCATTAGGTTCATTACACTACCTTCCATATTAAGCCAAAAGGAGTTATATGAGCATGAGATCAAAAATTCATCAGATTCTTCTATGTCATAAAAATGTCATATACTTTCCAATTCAATTTAGATTGATTAATTACATTGTTGCACTTACCATATCTGGGTCAAGTGACATAACAAATGTAAGGATAGACATTATCATTTAAAAATTAATTTAATTATTGAAGTTTACCCCTAACGGGGTCTAACCTCAAACTTAAACTGTTGAGCCAAAATCTCATCACAAATCACCAAGGAAAATTTGGCTACTAAAATCATAATTATTGAATCAATCTATATAGGGTGGTCTGTGTTGTGGAAATAACCACAAATGATGAACATATTATATTTTTGGGTCTTAAGACATGATTCTAATGAATAAAATCAGTTCATATTAACTAAACTTTTGATTCCCAATGAAATTGGTGTGACCTTATTCTATTTATAAAATGATGAAACTTGATGGATGAGTTATTGACCCCTACCCATGGCTTGTAAGACTCTCCTCATCTAGTATCATTAACAAATTCATCATTGATTGGAATATATCTAAATAATAGATCAACACCCGGAAAATAACAAATCTGATTCAGTAATAAAATAGCACAGCTGACATGAATAATAAGGATAAACACTATTAATTACATCAAATATTATGTCAAATTATTTTCACATGTCTATAATTAAAAAATAAAAAATATAATATGGTGCGTAATATGAAACAAATCTTAATGATGGAAATTGGACATTAGAAACCCTAACAGAGTTCAACCAAATGAAATGAGAATTAATCAATGATGTAATTTGGTGTAAAAAAATTAAATCCACATTAAATAAGTGGATATAAAATATAATGTAATTATATATTATCATTAAAAAAATATTTTTATAATATCATCAATAAAGAGGTAATCTAACCAAATAAAAATAAAATGAATTAAGAAACATCTTACCGTGAGTCCTGACTTGCGTAATACATACAAAACCTTCCAAAATAATAAAATAATATAAATTAACTTAATTATTTATAATATATTTCATGTTCATTTCTTTATTTTTATCCTATATTATCATGTTTTAGTCATTTACTCGTTCAGTATAGTTCATATTGTTTTTTTGGATCATTCGTTCATAATTTCCAAACATGTATGATATATTTATAATGGTAAATGGAGTTTATAAAATGGTTTCATTGATTATATAATCTTAAAGAAATATTTTCTATAAACATACAAAAGTATAGGAATTTGATAGGTCATCAAATTGGTACAATCCCAAAAACCTTCCTCTATAAGCCCATTTTTGTTGGTTATAAACCACCATGTCTGTTTATTTTTACATTATATATTATAGTGGATAGAATAAAATTATATGATCATAATCATTAAATTTATTTAATACTACTATTTTATCCAATAAAAAAATCTATATTTATGAATACCTAAGAGAGACTTAAATTCCTTAAATCAATAATATTTATTTAGGTTACGTAAAACCACAATGGGGAGTGATGTTTTTTGAAATGTTAAAAAAAGTTTAACTTAGTAAATATGTGGTTTTCATAAAAAACTTTAGATAAATAATAAATAGGAATTCCAGAAAATATTTTATATATGAAATTAATTATTGAAAAATTAGTCGGATAATTTAAATAAAAATACCATCTTTGGGAAACCCCACATTTTGACATTATATAGGCTTTTGTAGGACTGTTCGTTGAGAGGTAACAAGTGATACCAAAGTGTAAATATATAATATATATTATAATAAAATAAAAATAGAATCCTTTAAGTAGATAATTGAAGGTTTAATATGGTTTCAAGACAAAGAAACATAATTAAAAGGTGCAAGCTTCTTGGATACCCTTCTATCATTATTTGAAACACAACATTTCAATTAAGATTAAGGAAAATGTAGAACTTAAATTTTATTACTCTTAAGGCTTTGGGATTTGGTATTGGATGCATCAAGAGTTATTTCAGTAGATTTTTTTAGATAAAACTGAACTCATATGTATCTATCACTATTTTAGATTATGTTTCATTTATATGAAAAAACTAATAGCATTTTCATAAATACTAATTCATTAATGGTTATAAAAAATTAATTATAAATTTATAATAGGTTAAAAATGAATGGGGGGGGGGGTTCATGGAAATTATACTATACACTTGTAACAATATAAGATTTTTATGATTTTTTATTCATTTTATAGATATAATTTAATGTTAAATATCATTTGTTTATTTTTTAGAAATATTCACAAAATTTGACTTTAAATACACCAATATAACAACAGTGTTTGAATTTAATTGTTTAAAACATTTATTTACATTAATTTTGAATAATAATAAAATTTACAACTCTAATATATTAAAAACACATCAATTTTAATATTTTCAGAACTATTTTATTTTATTTGTAACCCGCTTGCAGAAGTGTTGCATTAGTGATGCATACAAGTTTTAGTTAATTATATCATCACCAAAAAACGAAAATAAATGAAAATAATATTAATATTTTATTTATATTCAATTTTATCATATAAATTCATCCATATAGTACTTATATCTATATCCTTCTCATGGTAATATAATAAGTTTGAGAATGTGGATATTTTTGAAATATAATTTTAGTTATATGAAAGTGAAGTAATATTCATAGAATATGACTCTAAATTAGACCATTCATGATAATGATAATAGGTTAGGTTGATCATAATATCATAAATTCATTTGAATATGTGGTTTTGAGATATTTTAAGTATTTAACCATAAATTCAACACTTTTTCCATATTTTAGTCTTCAGTATGATGATAAATTTATACAATGATTACTATTCACTATGAATAAAAATGAAAATTTCCTTATAACATAGTTTAAATATTATAATTATAAATATGGAATCCATTTTCTAATATTTAATTTCCATAAGTGGTAAATATCAAAATTATTAGTAGAGTGTGAAACACACTGAAAACTAATTTCTATAAAAGAACATTTTTAAAAGTTTAATAATTATTCTATACCAAAATCATGTATAATTTTTATTAATATTGAATAAATTATTATTTTTTAATATAATTGGACTAATTTTACTTAAAAAATTAAAAATAAAATTTATCATTAAAAACAGTTTAAAATAAATTTTATTTTTTATAAGAAATCAGTAATTTCCATTATTCACACAAAAATAAACCATCTTAGATGAATACTATAAATTCACCCTAAGATAATTTTAATATGATAATATGAAAAATTATTTCAATTTTATCAAATAAACATTGAAAAATTAAAAAATTTAGCTTCTAAATGAAATTAAAAAATATAAAGAAAACCTTCATTTATAGAGAAATGAATTTTCTATACATTTAATGGTTTTAAATCTTATTTAATTTAATTATTATTATTCAATATCATGTATATATTTCTTAGTCACTAATAAATAAATTTGAATATCACAAACTTATTGATATATATTTCATAATTCAATAAATCATCTTCAAACATGCCAATCCAAAGGTAAGGTTTTAACAATCATATTAAAGTAATAATACTCCTATAGTGTATCTTGACTCATTTAAGCATTTATTTTTATGTGGTACATACTATTAAAAATAAATTTCATTTAATGGACAATTATATATTGAAATATCCTGGTGTTTCATTTTCCCCCTCTAAAAAAATTGCATCCTCATAATTTGAATTTGGTCTTACCAAAATGAATGTATTTTAACATAAGTACAATATTATATGTATATTTATATATGGTAATGTTTTTATAAGTTACTAATAGAAAAAAAAGTATCTCATAAATATTTATGTACATCACATGTACCATTATAATAATCATAGTTGTGAATAGGTTTCTAAAAGCATATCTTAATATCTGAGCATAATTTTTTACATAAGTCTCCAGAGATATATCTTTCTCAAGTTTTAGTTACGAAATTTTTTAAGATTTAAAATGAGAAAACATGGATACTTTATTTATATTCCATTCATAATAATAATTCTTTTCATTTTATAGTGTTTTGAGTATTTTTAAACCACTACCTAATCTCATATTATAAAGGATAAATATCATGATAAAATTCTGATAATTGAATAAATAAAGTTATCTTTTTATGGATCATAAGATCCACAAAAGGAATAAATTTTTTTCACTCAAAACTCTAGAAATTTAATTAAACCAAAATTTTTTTGAACATTTCAAGAGAATAATCAATATAAATAAATATTCTTTTGTATAAGTAATACATTTCTGTCCAATAAAATCTAAAGTTTCATAGGAATCAATAAAAAATTAAGTAAACCCTAAAACATTTAAAATATTTATTAATAAAATTTAGAACCCAATAATAATAATAATTTAATCAAATATTATTCCAAAAACAATATAACACTTATCTTTAAACAACATCAATCCATCATAATATCCCATAAAAAAATGTATATTCCCTAGACATATATTCTATAAAATTTACTAGTCTTTTAATAAACTAAACTGAATCAACTTGACATGAGACCATAAAAAATAATATAAACTTATAAATGTTTACTCAAACCGTATTCGTCAGATAATATCAACCACATTGACATTAAATATTATCCTAGTCCTATTAATATCCAAATATAGTGAACATCTTCAAAAAAATTAATGAATATGTCACCTGATAACATGTCATTCCCTTGGTTATCTATAACATAACATATAAGATCCAAAAAATTGTATTGACCCTTTATATGAAAAAATATCATACTAACTAACATAGAAAAAAAGGTTACATCATGTATATATATAAATATATACTAAAATAACCATAATATCTTTAATATGTAATTAGATAAAACTTCAAAAGAGTAAATATGACTTTGAACATAAGATCAACCAAAAATTTATTAACCCATGAAGGGAAATGAGAACTCACAATTTATCCTAATTTGATGACTTCCCAACCTATAATGTTTTTTAAATACAACTATAATATAAATTGTAGTATCATAAACATGTACAATCAGGTTTACTTCTAAATATATTATCATAAAATACTAGTTTGCATTCCAACCAAAGTGACACAATTTTGAACTTCCATAATTAAAAAATCAATGAAATAGCTGAGTTACATACAAATATAGTTCAATTTTATGTAACATACTCAATTTTATAATAATTAAATACCCATTTGGTTTTTTATAAGATTTTTTGTGAAAAAAATTAATATTTTTTTTTATTTTAAACCATACACTTACATAGAACATAATCATTCCATAAGGCTAACGTCTGTTTCTTATAGGCTTGTAAGGACAGAGAGTAGTTTCCCTCAATTGTGTGAAGGTATGACTATCATTTTATGTTCTATGTAAGGGTAAATAATATTTTTAAGGGGCATTTATTGGAAAAAAATCCACTACATAAGGGTATATATCTTTTTATATTACTTGCATAAGGGTATATATCTATTTATTTACACTTTATAAGGGTAACCATGTGTTTTTAATGTATGTGTAGGGGTACTATAGGAGATACATAATGGTATGTTTTGGACCATGCACTATGTTTGATTGAAGATTCTTACCAATACATGACACCGATGAGCTACATAATGTTAAATCCATGTTACCATTAAACAATTCCATTTTTGAGAAGATTTTTTGGAAACCCTTTTTTAATTTTTTCCCAGTATGCCTCTATAACACCTTTGATGATTTTAACAGTTTTAAATATTGGTAATTTAATTATATTATGTTTTTAAATGTTTTCACTCTTGTCTTAAATTTTTCCAAACCATCTGAATTTACTATTTCTTTAAAAAGGAAGATTAATTTATTGGTTTAATTCGAGGTTTTTTGCTACAAACCAGAATGGAATTGTAATTTTATTAAATAATAAAAACTATTTCCCCTCATTTTTTTACAATTTTAAAGAGATTTTTCGAAAACTTACTACCCTAAAACGACTTATTTTTTACTTTGGATAATTTTTATTTTTCAACATGTTATCCCTCTCTCTTTAGATTTCATTTTCCTTATTTTTTTGGGTTTCCAATTAATTTTAAGGTATGGATCTCTATGATTTTCCTTCATATTTTAATCCATTATTTATTAATACGTCATAGATATTTGTTTATTATTTTATAATAAATATTCTACGTATGCTGATAATGAAATGAGTTGTGAAATCATCCTTGAACCTATTCTCCACAATTCAAATGAATCGGAGATAAAATTGTTATGATCTTGATTCCTCTCACTATTTACTATTTTTTGAATTCCATGTTGGTTTTGATTTATCTTCAAAGATATTTTTATGGGTGTTTCTATTAATTTAAGGGATTGGGATGGGTTTTGATTTTTAAAGTGAAATACCTTGATTAAAATGAAAGGTGTTGGTTTATGAAATGTTTTCCATATTATTTTGGATGCACTAATTTATTAAATTGAAAAGATATCTATTAAAATAATTATTCACCATGTATATGAATGAGAGTTCTCAGTTTATTTGAAATAAATAATTTTTACATGTAAAAAAGGGTTTTGGGCCATGTTTTGAAATTAATTCAAGAATTTTAAATTGTAAAACTTATTTTTGAATTATTTATGGATGTTTAGAAACAATTTTTTAGCTTTAAATATTTTTTAGAATTTCAGTGATAATTTTAAAGATATATTGTGTGAATACACATTGTAATATTAATTATATGTAAATGAATTGACTTGAAATTGATGATGCTTGACGACCCAATTGTAAGTTTGTAATGATCCTCTATTCTAATAATACCTTGATGTGCATTAATTGATTGTTATGTTTTTCATTTATGGGTGTTGAATACATGATTATTCACTTTAAGGGAGTTTGGGGTAGAGTGAGATGTGAACTAAAATTGAGATGATATTTTGAGGGTATGATCACATGTGGATAATTATTGGGATACTATTTGTGGATCTCATAACATGAATTTCTCACACACCTTATTTTACTGGTCATGGGATTCTGGGAAGTTAAATTATAGAACCTTTATTTATGCATTTATATATAAATCACACCCTAACTAGTGGATCCTAGAGAACATGATAGGTTCTGGATATAGTTGTGTGGGTAAGAAAGTGGGTGTGCAAATACATAGTTTTCATGATACTCATGAGACTTGTTGTACGCTTGCTGATCTATCATGGTTTTATTAACCATATAGACTATAGTGGAAACACTATAATATCTAAGATATTCCCATGACATCCTTATACATGATATTCAACACTAGGTAGTGTTCATTGTCAAAATATGTAAATATAGTTTCCTTTATTTATTGATTATCATTCTTGATTGATCTTATTATTGAGACGATATACCTTAACTCTATAGACACTTGTACAACTTGTTTATATTTGGTTCTAGTTCTTTAATTTTATTGATTTAACCTAATTTGGCCTGGGAAATAGTCTTCATAGTTTTCTAAGAAAGCATTTTGTTTTTAAATGATAAAATTACATATTTCTTAATTTAGTTTAATAAATTATTTATAAATGCATAAAGTTTTGATTCAAAACCCAATCTTGTTATAATATGATCTTAATGGATTTAGTTTATTATTTGCAAAATTTAAGGCATTATTATCTTTTTTTTGTACTATATTTTTTCATTCTTAATTACATTATAAAGTAATGTATAGAATATTTGGTGGAATCCTACTTGGAACTATTTATTTGACCGTACTTGTATTTCTTGATATTTAATACCACAATGATCTTATAGTAGGTTTTTGTGTTCCCCTCAATTTTTTTCGGCTCATACTTGGTTGGATGAGGGTGGGTAGTTTGGAACATTGTGGGGTGTCTTCAACCACCAATAGATGGGGTTTAGTTTTTATGTTCCACATTAAATCTTTGTATAATCTCCTTGAACTGGATTTGGATTTATTGACTTATTTATCTTATTCTATGTTGTAGTTTATCTTTCATTATATTTTTCTTTTATTTTTGGGAATACATTACTAAAGATTGTTTTGAGATGTCCAAATTCTTGTCGTGATCCTGTGGGGATATATAACTCCCTTAAATCTAGTGGATATCACTCTAGTTACTGATTTTGATGGAACCTCAGACACATTCATTATAATTGATTTCAAATGGGATTTTTCCTAAAAATAATTTTTTTAATGCCTATTTTTATTTGCAGTGATTTATGGTACAAAGGATATTATTAAATTTTCAGGACTTAAGTGGTACTTTTTGAGTGTATAATAGATCATCGCCTCTTCATGTCAATGCTTGATTTACCATGGAAAGTGGGGATTGTGTGTCTATTTCTTGTTAATTTTTTACTAATGAAATATGAGATTTGGATTCCCTATGATATTATATTATATTTCTAGAATATATTGTGAGTTTTAGGTTCAAATGAAAATATGACCAAATTTATAATGTGGCTTTGTAGTCTAGAAAATTGTGAGGAATCAGTGTGGATGACTTGGAAGTCAATTTTTGAACTTTTATGAGTTTGGTGTGTTATTTACAAGCCAATGTGACCATGCCATGCATATTAATATTATAATTGTATACATGAATCCCTTTTCATTTTCTTCTATGTGAATTTATTTATGTGTGGTTAGTCTATAGGTTTAAAAGCATGGATTATATCATGAAATTGTTTAACTTTTTGGATTAATCATAATGGAGATGTTTTTAAATCACTTAAAATAAATTTTGATGAAAAAAATATTTCAATTCATTGAAATTTGTTTTCAATTGTTAAATGTTGTGTCCATATAAATAGAATTGTTTGAAAAACTAATTTTAAAAGACTATTTTATGATGTGATGAATGTTGGTTTCAAGAAGAAGTCAAGGTTTGTAATGGATTTAAAGTGGAAATGGATTTGGAATTATATTTTTTGAAACATTGGAATATTTTCCTTGAACTGGTAAAAGATTTTATTGTTGTGAAAAAATTATATTATGATTTCACGTTCTGTTAGGATAGTTTAATATTTATTTAAGGGGGAAAATATATGGTTCTTTGAAACCAATAATTATTTGAAAAAAGTAGTTTGTGGCCTATTTTATAGATTTTGGAATGTCTATATTCTATTTCATGTTTTTTTTAAAATTTAATGAGACTGTGTTTCCTGATATCCAGAAATGCCTCCCAAAACATGCTTCCTGAAATATAGAAATTTTATTTACTGGTCTAGTCTTTAGAGTAGTATTTCAATATTTTTAGAGTTAGGATATCAAGTTGAAAATGCTACCCAAACTCTAAATTGAGTGGTGGATCCAAATCATTTCTAGCCTTTAGATCCCATTGAGGAATTCTTGGATTGTTAAACATCTTCTTAAAGTGGTTATCAGGGTTCTCCAGAATCAGTGAAGTGACAATAATAAGTTGAAGGGATCATAAATTCTCTCAGGACTCTTGATGTTATGAAGATCAATTTTATCAACTCCTTGTTTGATGAACCTAGACAAGAGTGGTGGGAAGTTTTGATTTACTTCTATTTGTATGAATCTTGAAAGGGCTTGTGAGTTGAAGTAGAGCTAACAAAGCAATGTGAAGTGGTTAATTATTCATACATGGTTTTATTAAGTGACTCTGTTACATATTATTGATAATTTATATTGATTAATAAGGGGAAATATTCTTGGGATAATATGGGCCATTTTTGTTCTTCCAGTTTGGAGGAACTAGTCTGAAGTGCATTGTGTTGCATTTGTTGTCAATGAGGCATGAAGTTGTCCTGGAATGAATGGATGTCAAGGAGTCAAGATGTGAATGTCAAAGGATGTGATGGTGATGGTGATGAAGGAGAATGGCCATGGTACTAAGATGCATGTCACCTAGGAGATTCACTAAGTGGCATAGGAGATGTGGTTGAAACATTCTCTAGTAACATCTGACGATTGTTGAGCTGCTCTTTAATGTTCAAAGAACTTGTATCTTGCTGATACAATGTCACAACATGATTAGAAGACCATGCATTGTAGTGACAATGCATGAGGAGTTGAAGATGATCCATCCACAACTCCTAAGTGGATGAAGTGGTTTAATGAAGTCCATGTACTAACTCTTAGTACATGTGAATCAGAAGAAGATCCAACTTGATCTCTAATTGGATCATTGAAGAACATTGAAGAAGTTTATTTGATTCAGGAGAATCGGTTGAAGGAAGATCCTTCAGGAATTTCACTCCTAAGTGAAGATTAAATGTTTAAGAGGAATGGAGGAATTCTTAAGAAGAAGATGAGAAGAAATGAAGAGGAAGAAGTGGCTTGGCACTTGGCATGTTTTATATGGAGAACTTTGTTTTTAACAAAGTCTTTATTCTGTCCTTTGCCAAAAAATTAGGCCAGCCAAGGCACCTTGGGGGTTCAACCCCAAGGCATGGGCGCTAGGGCACCACGCCCGGGGGAACCCGTGGGGCGAGCCAGGGCGGCAGGGCGCACCCATAGGACACCGCATGGGCGCCTGGGGCACGCCCGGAGGAGCGCAGTGTGCATAGTGGGCGCCAGTGGCGCGCCCGCAGGAAGCATAGTAGGCGCTAGAGCGCGCCCGCAGGAGGCAGAGTGGGCGCAGAGCGCGCCCGCAGAGAGAACCCGGTGCGGGGCGGCACCGGGAGGGGAGAAGTTCAACTGGCAGGTTGAGGCAGCGCCAGGGTAATAAGCCGCGGATAAACCGGGCTTCGTTTCGATGTGGGACGCGGGATTTTCCCGCGGAAGAGATCCTGGCCGCTCATCCAATCGCGCGGCTGATCAGAGCCGCTCATCGCATCCCGCGCGAGATCTCCTGATCGCGGCCGTCCGAGGATATTCAAACGCCTGATCCAACGGCCGTGGCTCGTCTTCCACCTCGAGCTCGAGCCGAAGCCACCCGCGAGCCGCCGACGAACCAGAGGCCATCCGACGACCTATTTCGAGTTCCCGGCCACTATTTTCGAAACCGAGACCTCCATTCGGCTCGTATGGCCATACTGATCATATACATGCAATAAAATATGCATGCACACGATGGATGGGGAAATTCGATGAAGGCCGAAGCAAACCGAAGGTGCGAGGCCATTCAGTGTTGATGTTCTGCATGGATTGGATCGAAGGAAGGCCGTGCATGCGTTCTAAGTCACATGCACGTGAAGTAGATCGAAGGAAAATAAAAATGAAACCCGCGTGAAATAAAAAGAAAAACAAGATTCACAGAATCTTGAAAACCCGAATAACTCGGGGATTTGAGTTGTATCTCTCCGCGGATGACTGAGCCGCCTCTGCCTATAAAAGGATCACCCGAGGCGATGGTTTTGCTTGCTGAAGTTCTGTTGAAAACCCGAAGTCCCGCGTGTGCTCTGCCTCGCGAAGTTGAATCCCCGCGCAACCCATTTGCGCGGCTGTGTTCCTTTTGCGCACTCCTTCCGCGAAAGAAGAAAGGAGGAGGAGGAGATCCCCTGCGCGCCTCTCTTGCGCGACAGGAAGGAGCCGAGCCGCATATTTGCGCGCTCGAGACTCTTGTTCCCTCTCTGCCTGCACCCTTGCGCGGCAGGAGGAAGATTCCGCGGGTGTTGCACTTGCGCGCCCCGCGGGTAAGAGGTCTTGCGCGCCCTTGCACCAAGACACCTTGCGCGCCTCCTTGTAGAAAGGGTTCAAGTGAGAACACCCTACAGCTCGTGTTGAGAATACCACACCCTTCGGGCAGTGTGTGCATAAGCAAGAGGAGGTAGAGGCAGTGCCTCGTGTGTGAATATTGAGAAGTCCGAGACACTTGTGCTTGTGTGCCAAGTGAAGGAAGAATACCTACGGGTTGGTTGCATGCAAAAGAAAACAGTGAAAGGCCGTAGCCTTGTGTGTGTGCTAAGTGAACAAGAAGACCACAACTAAACCTAAGTTAGTGTGTGTCAAAGAAAGAAGAGGTCATAGCCAAGATTGTGTGTGCAAAGTGCAAATACACCCTACGGGCATTTATTGTGTGCAAGAAGAGGAAGGTCACTACAAGTGAAGAATTTGTGTGTGCAAATTAAAGAAGTGGCCGAACCTATGTGTATGCTCTAAGTGGAGTGAACACACATTAAAGAAGGAAGAAGTTGACCCACACTAAATTATAACACACTTTTAGTGTGTGAACAATTTGAATATAGTGTGTGAAGATTGTGGAGAAGGTGTGTGCTATAATTGAATACACCCTTTGAGGGTTTACTGCACCTAGAAGAAGAACAGGAAAGTGCATGCATGCATGCATGCACGTGCACACGTAAAACAAGTCAAATCTGCTTGTGTGCATTTGAGAAGTTGAAGTGAAGTGAGACTGAGCCAGACTGAAGTTAAAGAGATTGGTTGTCTGAGTTTTCAGTAGATTGAGAAGACCCTGATCATCACAAGTGATCAGAGGTACAGAGCAAGGCCAGCAGTCTTTATCCCAGACTGCTGAAGATACTTGAAGAGCTGAACAAGAAGAAGAGCTACTCGTGTGACTCGAGCAGCCAGGAGAAGACCCCTGTGAGACTCAGGGTGGAGGAAGTCTCCAGTGGGATTCTGGAGCAGGCCAGTGGGACTCTGGTAACACTGTGGGACGCAGTATAAAGACCCTCCTGTGGGACTCAGGAGAGATACGGTGGGAAGCTGTATCGACCATTGTAATACTAACAGATTATAATGGGAGAATCCATGCTTGGAGAGCATGGCAAGGATGTAGGCCTTTGGTGCCGAACCTTGTAAATCCTTGTGTCCTGTGCCTTTTCATTACTGCATTATCCGGGAAAGGTTGAGAGATACAAGAAGAGTGGATCGAGGCTTTAACCAGCCATAGAGGTTTAATTGATAAGAATCAATTAGTAAAAAGTTTTAAGGGATCACTGATTCACCCCCTCCCCCTCTCAGTGATTCACACTGATCTGGGCACTTCAATTGGTATCAGAGGGAGGTTACCTCTAAAAGATCCAGGGGAGTCTTTATGGAGTGCAGATTTGAGGAAATGAGTGACCAGCCTCAAATGGAGATATCTGCCAAGACTCAGAAAAATAGAAAGAAGAAACAGGCAAAGAAGATGAAGAAGAAGGCTGGTGCAATCAGAGAAACTCCTTCTATGGAAAGAAATGTGAAAGTTACATCAGATAACAATTCCTTTTATCATTCTTCTGATGAAGCCTGCTCTAGCTGTGATGAAGGTGGAAGAAACAATGATATTCTAAATGCAATCAAATATCTTCAGAAGAGAATCCCCAAGGAAGTTGCAATGTGTATAGCTACAGGCCTCCTTGATCTTCAAGAAGAAAAATTACAGCTAGAAGATGAAGCCAATTCTCTGGAAGTCCAATTGGCAAAAAGGGTTGGCATAACCAACACTCTCAGAAAGCTGGTGAATGCCAAAGATGAAACTGTTTCCCTTTGCAATGAAAGATATGAAGATACCTGTGAAGAATTGCAAAGGAGCTCTTCTGAGAAAGAAATATTTTTGACAATGATCAAAGATGTTTTCCGTGCACTGGAAAAGAGGCACAAAGTTTCAATGAATGTCAGAGATGCTCAACTTGAAGACAAAGTCAAAATGGTGAAGGAGCTTGACAATTCATTGCTTGAATTGAATAAGGTGCATGAAGACCAGATGAAGCAGCTTGAAGATAAATGGGAAGGAAGGCTAAGAACTGTTGAGGATGAGAAGAACTCCCTTAACATGAAATGTATAGAACTAGAGGTGATATTGAAAACTCAGCAATCACCCAAAGCCAAATCCTCCCAGTCAGCTGAAAGAAGAAATGTTGCCACTCAAGTGAGCCTTGAGAAGGATGATTCTAAAAGAAAGACATCCTCTAATAAAAGGGAAACAACTTCTAGAAAGAAGGTACCATCCATACCATCTTGTACTGATGCTTCTAATTGTGTTTCCACAAAAAGTGCAGGATGGAAGAATAATTCCAAACAAATATGGATGAAGACAGTAAAGAAGCAGAGCTCTCCTGAAACAGCACAACAGGTCAAGAAAAGTACCCTATAATCAGAAGGACTGAAGAGGTCAAGATTCGTGGGACAATGCTGGTGTTGTAACAAGTATGGGCATTGTGCAAAGGATTGTTGGTACAATCCACTGAATGCTAAAGCACAGAGGAAGCCCATGCCAAGGGGGAGCAAGCCAGAAGGAAGGAAGCAACATCCACAGGTCCAGAGACATCTGTTTACTGCAAATAGATTTGGATTACTTGACAACATCTGGGATGATTGCAAAAGTGTTCAAAAAGATACATGTCAGTCTCCAACTGTATCCAGAGCTCAAAAGAAGAAAAGATCACTGAACCTGGCTAAGAAGGAATCCTTGGGAAGCAAGCAGAAGAGAGTAGAAGATGCTCCCAGGAAGAGTTTGAAGAATGAAGATAAGTCCTTGGAATTCAAATCCAAGAAGGGTGATGCATCCAGAAGGACCACCAAGAAAACATGCTTCTACTGTGGAAAGAAAGGACATACCATGGATCTTTGTAAAGAAGCCATGAAACTAAATGGAAGCAGACTGAACTCCAAAGGACAATCAATCCAGAAGAAGAAGGGATTGATTGAAAATAAGTTGCCTAAGAGAGGTAGCTTAGCAGCATCCAAAGAACCATGTGGAACTTCCAAAACTGAGGCCACTCTTCCAAATGATTTACTAGTCATATGGCCAAATCAGTTGCAACTTGCCAAAGATCTGCAAAGAGCTGAAGATAAAGTTCTGGCAATTGCTAAAGCAAAAGGGAAGAAGAAGGTTTCACATGAAGATGTTTTGAGAACCACACCAGCACAATCATCAATGAAGATCAGATGTGCAAGTGTGAAGACTAGTGAAAATGGGACATCTCGGTTGAGAGAATCTTCTCAACCTTGTTGTTCACATTGATGAACCAAGGAGGTTCCATCTTATTCCCTTATACTATTGGTATTTACATGTGCTGACATTGCAGGGAATTGAAGATGATGATCATTCTCAACTGGAGGATGGTTTGGACAGAATGGAGTGCACCCCTTGAGGGGGATCCTATCTGAAGAAGATGATGTTCTGAGATTAATATCATCTTAAGAAAATGGATGAATGGGGGAGCTTTATCTTTGCACTGAACTTTCTAATGAGTTTTGTGGAGTATGTGCAGGATTTAGCAATTCATTGAATATCTGAACCCCTTAGCATGATCTCACATGTTTACAGTGATTGTGGACAACATTGAGTATCTTGGTTACATCACTCTTGTTTTCTACACCGGGTTAGCCCAAGTAGACTTAGAGCTGATTTACTAAAGGTTCTTTGCTAAAGAGAACATGTGACATCATCCCTCTCTCAGTGTTTTTCAAGAGAATACTATTCAAAGGGAGGAAGATATTTGTGAAAGTGAACCACACCACACCTTTGCATTTGATTGCCAATAAGGGGGAGAAAATATTGGCACACATATTGACCCATTCATATGTGCTGAAGTGGTGTATTGACAACAAATACAAAGGGGGAGATTGAAGTGCATTGTGTTGCATTTGTTGTCAATGAGGCATGAAGTTGTCCTGGAATGAATGGATGTCAAGGAGTCAAGATGTGAATGTCAAAGGATGTGATGGTGATGGTGATGAAGGAGAATGGCCATGGTACTAAGATGCATGTCACTTAGGAGATTCACTAAGTGGCATAGGAGATGTGGTTGAAACATTCTCTAGTAACATCTGACGATTGTTGAGCTGCTCTTTAAAGTTCAAAGAACTTGTATCTTGCTGATACAATGTCACAACATGATTAGAAGACCATGCATTGTAGTGACAATGCATGAGGAGTTGAAGATGATCCATCCACAACTCCTAAGTGGAAGAAGTGGTTTAATGAAATCCATGTACTAACTCTTAGTACATGTGAATCAGAAGAAGATCCAACTTGATCTCTAATTGGATCATTGAAGAACATTGAAGAAGTTTATTTGATTCAGGAGCATCGGTTGAAGGAAGACCCTTCAGGAATTTCACTCCTAAGTGAAGATTAAATGTTTAAGAGGAATGGAGGAATTCTTAAGAAGAAGATGAGAAGAAATGAAGAGGAAGAAGTGTCTTGGCACTTGGCATGTTTTATATGGAGAACTTTGTTTTTAACAAAGTCTTTATTCTGTCCTTTGCCAAAAAATTAGGCCAGCCAAGGCACCTTGGGGGTTCAACCCCAAGGCATGGGCGCTAGGGCACCACGCCCGGGGGAACCCGTGGGGCGAGCCAGGGCGGCAGGGCGCACCCATAGGACACCGCATGGGCGCCTGGGGCACGCCCGGAGGAGCGCAGTGTGCATAGTGGGCGCCAGTGGCGCGCCCGCAGGAAGCATAGTAGGCGCTAGAGCGCGCCCGCAGGAGGCAGAGTGGGCGCAGAGCGCGCCCGCAGAGAGAACCCGGTGCGGGGCGGCACCGGGAGGGGAGAAGTTCAACTGGCGGGTTGAGGCAGCGCCAGGGTAATAAGCCGCGGATAAACCGGGCTTCGTTTCGATGTGGGACGCGGGATTTTCCCGCGGAAGAGATCCTGGCCGCTCATCCAATCGCGCGGCTGATCACAGCCGCTCATCGCATCCCGCGCGAGATCTCCTGATCGCGGCCGTCCGAGGATATTCAAACGCCTGATCCAACGGCCGTGGCTCGTCTTCCACCTCGAGCTCGAGCCGAAGCCACCCGCGAGCCACCGACGAACCAGAGGCCATCCGACGACCTATTTCAAGTTCCCGGCCACTATTTTCAAAACCGAGACCTCCATTCGGCTCGTATGGCCATAATGAACATATACATGCAATAAAATATGCATGCACACGATGGATGGGGAAATTCGATGAAGGCCGAAGCAAACCGAAGGTGCGAGGCCATTCGGTGTTGATGTTCTGCATGGATTGGATCGAAGGAAGGCCGTGCATGCGTTCTAAGTCGCATGCACGTGAAGAAGATCGAAGGAAAATAAAAATGCAACCCGCGTGAAATAAAAAGAAAAACAAGATTCACAGAATCTTGAAAACCCGAATAACTCGGGGATTTGAGTTGTATCTCTCCGCGGATGACTGAGCCGCCTCTGCCTATAAAAGGATCACCCGAGGCGATGGTTTTGCTTGCTGAAGTTCTGTTGAAAACCCGAAGTCCCGCGTGTGCTCTGCCTCGCGAAGTTGAAGCCCCGCGCAACCCATTTGCGCGGCTGTGTTCCTTTTGCGCACTCCTTGCGCGAAAGAAGAAAGGAGGAGGAGGAGATCCCCTGCGCGCCTCTCTTGCGCGACAGGAAGGAGCCGAGCCGCATATTTGCGCGCTCGAGACTCTTGTTCCCTCTCTGCCCACACCCTTGCGCGGCAGGAGGAAGATTCCGCGGGTGTTGCACTTGCGCACCCCGCGGGTAGGAGGTCTTGCGCGCCCTTGCACTAAGACACCTTGCGCGCCTCCTTGTAGAAAGGGTTCAAGTGAGAACACCCTATGGCTCGTGTTGAGAAGACCACACCGTTCGGGCAGTGTGTGCATAAGCAAGAGGAGGTAGAGGCAGTGCCTCGTGTGTGAATATTGAGAAGTCCGAGACAGTTGTGCTTGTGTGCCAAGTGAAGGAAGAATACCTACGGGTTGGTTGCATGCAAAAGAAAACAGTGAAAGGCCGTAGCCTTGTGTGTGTGCTAAGTGAACAAGAAGACCACAACTAAACCTAAGTTAGTGTGTGTCAAAGAAAGAAGAGGTCATAGCCAAGATTGTGTGTGCAAAGTGCAAATACACCCTACGGGCATTTATTGTGTGCAAGAAGAGGAAGGTCACTACAAGTGAAGAATTTGTGTGTGCAAATTAAAGAAGTGGCCGAACCTATGTGTATGCTCTAAGTGGAGTGAACACACATTAAAGAAGGAAGAAGTTGACCCACACTAAAGTATAACACACTTTTAGTGTGTGAACAATTTGAATATAGTGTGTGAAGATTGTGGAAAAGGTGTGTGCTATAATTGAATACACCCTTTGAGGGTTTACTGCACCTAGAAGAAGAACAGGAAAGTGCATGCATGCATGCATGCACGTGCACACGTAAAACAAGTCAAATCTGCTTGTGTGCATTTGAGAAGTTGAAGTGAAGTGAGACTGAGCCAGACTGAAGTTAAAGAGATTGGTTGTCTGAGTTTTCAGTAGATTGAGAAGACCCTGATCATCACAAGTGATCAGAGGTACAGAGCAAGGCCAGCAGTCTTTATCCCAGACTGCTGAAGATACTTGAAGAGCTGAACAAGAAGAAGAGCTACTCGTGTGACTCGAGCAGCCAGGAGAAGACCCCTGTGAGACTCAGGGTGGAGGAAGTCTCCAGTGGGATTCTGGAGCAGGCCAGTGGGACTCTGGTAACACTGTGGGACGCAGTATAAAGACCCTCCTGTGGGACTCAGGAGAGATACGGTGGGAAGCTGTATCGACCATTGTAATACTAACAGATTATAATGGGAGAATCCATGCTTGGAGAGCATGGAAAGGATGTAGGCCTTTGGTGTCGAACCTTGTAAATCCTTGTGTCCTGTGCCTTTTCATTACTGCATTATCCGGGAAAGGTTGAGAGATACAAGAAGAGTGGATCGAGGCTTTAACCAGCCATAGAGGTTTAATTGATAAGAATCAATTAGTAAAAAGTTTTAAGGGATCACTGATTCACCCCCTCCCCCTCTCAGTGATTCACACTGATCTGGGCACTTCATAGTCATTCTTAGATGTCATGTTTGAACGTTCCAAGAGTTTTTAAATGGTGTGGCTACGTGGGTCACCATAAGATGTTCTGTATGTTAGGACCTAGAGGTTAAAATAAAATGGTCTAGAGGGGTGGGGTAATATACTTGATAATAAAATTTAATAAATTCAATTAATTATCTAAATTAATTATGAGAGAAATTTTTTCATGAAATAAAATAATGAAAAATATTTTTTGTATAGGTTCATTCCAAATTTTACATAGTATAGTCTTATACCACTCTACTTGGTGAGAGATTTTTTTTTCACTACATGAAATTTAATGGGGAATCATAACCAAATTAGAAACCACTTTTTCTAATGGAAGAGTAACTAGACCTTTGAATTTTGTATGAGGAGTCATAGCCTAATTTCAACACGGAATATAGAAAATGGGATCCAGAACCCAAATCGTGCTGACGTTAGAATCCAAGAGTCAGAACCTAAGGAAGAAATAAAGAAATTATTTTATATGTAAAAATATTAACAATAAAAAAAGATTTTACATTCAATATAGGATAAATTGTTACAGACACAAGAAAACAGATGAAATAGAATATAAATGATATAATCATATGTATTGTTCTTAAGTTAGGGATTAGATCATCTTGTCAAGGTAGTAGAAGTTGAATTAGATGTAATTCATCATTTGAGAGATCATCGATATGATGAAATATGGATGACACAATACTTCATAGTTTATACAACACCTTTAAAGTTTACAACATTTTATCTATTAAAAATAGAGTATTGAAGATGTTATCCAAAATCATGTAAATTGAATGCATCCCAAAACCTTTAAATAGAATCTATATAATAAAATAAAAAAACTCGAATTTAGTAAAACAATTCAAATTTCAAACTAGTTAATTATCCAGGAGTGATAAAATTATCCTCTATAATAATCATAAAAAAATATTTTTTATATTTAAAATAGAATTACCAATTCAAACTAATTTGAATTATTCATTAGTTATTTGATATAGAATCTATAATAATAAGTCAAGGAGATTCATAAATTTCATAAGATAAATGGAATATTTATATTTAAAAATATATTAAATCTCCACCTAATAAAAGCATAAGATATATTGCATTAAATATTATAAAATAAGTTTGAATAGATTAATGTGTTTAAATTCTATCTTAGAAAATAATAATTCAAATAAATAGACACAAAATATAAAAACAAAAATATTCTACAAATATGTTGTAAGTGTATGCATGAATTAAGATAAAATTATCATATATTTTAAAATTATGTAAAATACTTTTAAAAAACGTTTTAGGGATTATATATAATATATTTGAATTTTATAAAATTGTAAAATAATAAAAATAATTAAAACATGAATGAAGTTAATCAAAATATAAAAAATTTTGAAAAAAAATTCATAAAAAAAAATTAAATGGTACAAATAGAAAATATTACAGATGGTGGTAGAAACAAGTTTTAACTAAAGATAGAAAGAATTTTCTACCAGTACCATTAGAAAAAAATTGTTGTGATGATACCGTTGCAAGTGAAGTACCATTGAAAAGCAGTGAGACCCTTGTTACAATATTCCAATGTTATCCAAACTACCATTAAATTACTCAAATGATGCTTCAATCGTTTCATGATAACACTAAATGAATGCAATGTTACTACCATTATGTAGTAGAGGTATTGTGAAAATAGTGCAGTGGAATGGTCGAATGTTGATGTTACCATTAATTTTGAGATCTACCAATGCATTTCTATTGAGATCTACCATTAGATGGAAGAGGTGATCAACCAAGGTAAAGAATCAACCTTTTTTTTGTAGAAGATCTAACACTGTGTGGAAGAAAACAACATATATTCTTTTTCCATTATAGAAGGATATGATCCACTATAGAGTAGTATATGAGTAAACTACCATCAGTATATATCTACCGCTGAAGTAAATCGACCATCAGAGAAAATCTATTATAGGTTGGTGAGGTGATCTATCATCACACCAAAATAAGGAAGATATAAAATTGGTGTTTAATAATGGTGATATAATTAAAACATGGATTTCATGTTCTACTGATTCCCATTAAAACTATATACCATTGGAGTGCCAATAAGTGTGGTACAAGAATAACCCTTATGCAATCATTGATTCTTGCTATAGGTTCCTACGGTCAAAGAGGGTTGATACAATCAAACGGATAACATCAAAATAAAAGTGTATACTATTTTACTTTAGAGGATAAATATGATTCTACAGTTTCACTAAAGTGGATGATACCCATACAAGAATCTTGAAGAAATATTTTTTCCACATTGAAGGAGAAAAAGATGATGATATTTTAATAGTGGAGGAGCACTACAGTAGTGCATGAAGATACTGCATGAAAATAAAATGGAGGAAGAGATAATTTCTTATGTGTAGGAAGCAATATAGATAACCAATATTTTTCTAGAGGCTGGAGAATAACCATTATAATGATTTTGTGATTTCCCAGACCTAGATGCCACAAAGAGGTTCCCTAATCCCATTAGGTTACTAGGCATCAAGTGTATCTCCTCGAATGGTAGAGGATTCATACTAGTAGCGAGGGCCTAGGGTATGTATGTGGGGATACTATGCCCTCATTAAAAGAGTGTATCACCATATATGATTGAAGAAATAGATAAATAGTGGAACAAAATATAATAGTAAATATAATTACATAACCAAAAAGGAGTAATAAAAACATGTGCAACAGAAATAAATATTCAAAAGGTAATGATGACATGTCATGTCACTATGAATATAGAAAACATGGAAATAAAGAAGTAGAAAATACATGCTATACAAAAAAAGATAAAAATTAATCCAAAAATATCCAAGCATCCAGATCTCTATCGTGTTCATCTGCTACAAGATCTCTCATAATTAATCCTGAAATCAAGTGTCTTAAGCCACACCCTTCACTTTTTTAGAACTAACATACATATAGTCTCTCTGGGTACCATTGGAACCCAGATAGGGTGTGAGATAAATCTTATTAGGATACCAAAAATGGTTTTTATAACATCATGTCAATGTAATATAAATTGATATAGTGTACAGGGATACATATATAAAATTAAAATAGTACAATAATGTATGTACCCAAGTACCTGCTTCAACCCTCCACTGGTATTTGAAATGTAACCAGTTCATTTATTAATTTATATTTCAGTTTGTATATTTATGTCATATGTGGAATATCCATCACTAACATTACCTCGTCACAGTAATAGTGAAGGTTCGTTGAAGTAAAACATAAACCAGTATTGATATTAATAATGAAAGGGTTCCAAATAAGTAATCAAGGAATCCTAGAACTCAAGGGTATTCAACTTAGTAGTAACCATAGCCTAGATAAGGGTTAAGAGTGTAATCTAAGAAGAATATTCCAAGAAATTCCACAATAATATGATTTAACGGAGACCGTGGAAAACATCCAAGGTAAAATGGAATAACAATGGCTAGACCCAAGGATGTAACAATGGAATCTCATGTCTGTAGAAACCATTCTAGATACAAGGAGTGTATCCAAGGAATATTGTAATATAAAAGGAGTGATCCAAAGGTTTCATACTAGGAATCCATTGACATATATGTATTAGGTTCCAAGGTGGGTCTCAACCAACTAAACCGACAACCTTAAATTAGAATAGAACCCATGAGTGCTCAAGGAATTCCACTAGGAATCCAATATATAACATGATTATGACCATCCAAAATTTATTTCATGGTCCATATTAATAATTATTCACATTACATTTAAATCATTTAATTAAATAGTACATTTAATTCCAAATAAATTTAATATATCATACAGTTGAAGCCATTGTCGTTCATTAATGTAGCCATTCTAGTTGATCATGCAACAATTTAATTAATACATTTACATCGTATTTAATTCAATAGGTTCATTCCACTACCTTCCATATTAAGCCAAAAGGAGTTATATGAACTTGAAATCAAAAATTCATCAGATTCTTCTAAGTTATAAAAATTTCATATACTTTCCAATTCAATTTAGATTGATTAATTACAATGTTTAACTTACCATATCTGGGTCAAGTGACATAAAAAATGTAAGGATAGCCATTATCATTTAAAAATTAATTTAATTATTGATGTTTACCCCTAATGGGGTCTAACCTCAAACTTAAACTGTTGAGCCAAAATCTCATCACAAATCACCAAGGAAAATTTGGATAATAAAATCATAATTATTGAATCACTCTACATAGGGTGGTCTGCATTGTAGAAATAACCACAAATGATGAACATATTATATTTTTTGGGTCTTAGAACATGATTCTAATGTATAAAATCTGTTCATGTTAACTAAACTTTTGATTCCCAATGAAATTGGTGTGACCTTATTCTATTTATAAAATGATGAAACTTGATGGATGAGTTATTGACCCCTACCCATGGCTTGTAAGACTCTCCTCATCCAGTATCATTAACAAATTCATCCTGGATTGGAATATATCTAAAGAATAGATCAACACATGGAAAATAACGAATCTGATTCAGTAATAAAATAGCACAGCTGATAGGACTAATAATGATAAACACTATTAATTACATCAAATATTATGTAAAATTATTTGAATATGCCTATAATTAAAAAATATAAAATATAATATGGTGCGTAATATGAAACAAGACTTAATGATGGAAATTGGACATTAGAAACCCTAACGGAGTTCAACCAAATGAAATGAGAATTAATCAATGATGTAATTTAGTGGAAACAAATTAAATCCACATTAAATAAATGGATATAAAAGATAATTTAATTATATATTATCATTAAAAAAATATTTTTATAACATCATCAATAAAGTGGTAATCTAACCAAATAAAAATAAAATGAGTTAAGAAACACCTTACAATGAGTCATGACTTTCCTAATACATACACAACCTTCCAAAATAATAAAATAATATAAATTAAATGAATTATTTATAATATATTTCATGTTCATTTCTTTATTTTTATCCTATATTATCATGTTTTAGTCATTTACACGTTCAGTATAGTTCATATTGTTTTTTTGATCATTTGTTCATAATTTCCAAACATGTATGATATATTTATAATGGTAAATGGAGTTTATATAATGGTTTCATTGATTATATAATCTTAAAGAAATATTTTCTATAAACTTACAAAAGTATAGGAATTTGATAGGTCATCAAATTGGTACAATCCCAAAAACCATCCTCTATAAGCCCATTATTGTTGGTTATAAACCACCATGTCTGTTTATTTTTACATTATATTTTATAATGGATAGAATAAAATTATATGATCATAATCATTAAATTTATTTAATACTAATATTTTATCCCATAAAAAAATCTATTTTTATGTATACCTAAGAGAGACTTAAATTCCTTAAATCAATAATATTTATTTAGGTTACGTAAAACCACAATGGTGAGTGATGTTTTTCGAAAGTGTTAAATAAAATGTTTAACTTAGTAAATATAGGTGGTTTTCATAAAAAACGTTTGATAATTAATAAATAGGGATTCCAGAAAATATTTTTTATATGAAATTCATTATTGAAAAATTGGTCGGATAATTTAAATAAAAATACCATCTTTGGAAAACCCCACATTTTGACATTATATAGGCTTTTGTTGGACAGTTCGTTGAGAGGTAAAAAGTGATCCCAATGTGTAAATATATAATATATATTCTAATAAAATAAAAATAGAATCCTTTAAGTATATAATTTAAGGTTTATAATGGTTTCAAGATAAAGAAACATAATTAAAAGGTGCAACCTTCTTGGATACCCTTCTATCATTATTTGAAACAAAAAATTTCAATTAAGATTAAGGAAAATGTAGAACTGAAATTTTATTACTCTTGAGGATTTGGGATTTGGTATTGGATTCATCAAGAGTTATTTCAATATATTTTTTAGAGAAAATTGAACTCATATATATCTATCACTATTTTAGATTATGTTTCTTTTATATGAAAAAACTAATAGTATTTTCTTAAATACTAATTCATTAATGGTTACAAAAAAATTAATTATAAATTTAGAATAGGTTAAAAATGAAGGGGGGGGGGTTCATGGAAATTATACTATACACTTGTAACAATATAATATTTTTATGAGTTTTTATTCAATTTATAGATATAATTTAATGTTAAATATCATTTGTTTATTTTTTAGAAATATTAACATAATTTGACTTTAAATACACCAATATACCAACAGTGTTTGAATTTAATTTTTTGAAACATTTATTTCCATTAATTTGGAATAATAAAAAAATTTACAACTCTAATATATCAAAAACACATCCATTTTAATATTTTCAGAACTATTTTATTTTATTTGTAACCCGCTTGCAGAAGTGTTGCATTAGTGATGCATACAAGTTTTAGTTAATTATATCATCACCAAAAAAAGAAAATAAAAGAAAATAATATTAATATTTTATTTATATTCAATTTTATCATATAAATTCATCCATATAGTTCATATATCTATATCCTTCTCATGGTAATATAATAAGTTTGAGAATGTAAATATTTTTGAAATTTAATATTAGTTATATGAAAGTGAAGTAATATTCATAGAATATGACTATAAATTAGACCATTCATGATTATGATAATAGCTTAGGTTGATCATAATATCATAAATTCATTTGAATATGTGGTTTTGAGTTATTTTAAGGATTTAACCATAAATTCAACACTTTTTCCATATTTTAGTCTTCAGTATGATGGTAAATTTATACAATTATTACTATTCATTATGAATAAAAATGAAAATTTCCTTATAACATAGTTTAAATATTATAATTATAAATATGGAATCCATTTTCTAATATTTAATTTCCATAAGTGGTAAATATCAAAATTTTTAGTAGTGTGTGAAACACACTGAAAACTAATTTCTATAAAAGAACATTTTTAAAAGTTTAAAAATTATTATATATCAAAATCATGTATAATTTTTATTAATATTGAATAAATTATTATTTTTTAATCTAATTGGATTAATTTTACTTAAAAAATTGAAAATAAAATTTATCATTAA
This sequence comes from Viscum album, assembly GCA_963277665.1. Taxonomy (NCBI): domain Eukaryota; kingdom Viridiplantae; phylum Streptophyta; class Magnoliopsida; order Santalales; family Viscaceae; genus Viscum; species Viscum album. Next base: position 54,415,837 of record OY728132.1, on the reverse strand, counting down.
AAACAGTTTAAAATAAATTTTATTTTTTATAAGAAATCAGTAATTTCCATTATTCACACAAAAATAAACCATCTTAGATGAATACTATAAATTCACCCTAAGATATTTTTAATATGATAATATGAAAAATTATTTCAATTTTATCAAATAGACATTGAAAAATTAAAAAATTTAGCTTCTAAATGAAATTAAAAAATATAAAGAAAACCTTCATTTATAGAGAATAGAATTTTCTATACATTTAATGGTTTTAAACCTTATTTAATTGAATTCTTATTTTTCAATATCTATTATATATTTCTTATTCACTAATAAATAAATTTGAATATCACAAACTTATTGACATATATTTCATAATTCTATAAATCATATTCAAACATGCCAATCCAAAGGTTAGGTTTTAACAATCATATTAAAGTAATAATACTCCTATAGTATATCTTGACTCATTTAATCATTTATTTTTATGTGGTACATACTATTAAAAATAAATTTCATTTAATGGACAATTATATATTGAAATATTCTGGTGTTTCATTTTTTCCCTCTAAAAAATTGTATCCTCATAATTTGAATTTGGTCTTACCAAAATGAATGTATTTTAACATAAGTACAATATTATATGTATATTTATATATGGAAATTTTTTTTATAAGTTACTAATAGAAAAAAAAGTGTCTCATAAATATTTATGTACTTCACATGTACCATTATAATAATCATAGTTGTGAATAGGTTTCTAAAAGCATATCTTAATATCTGAGCATAATTTTTTACATAAGTCTCCAGAGATATATCTTTCTCTAGTTTGAGTTACGGAATTTTTTATGATTTAAAATGAGAAAACATGGATAATTTATTTATATTCCATTCATAATAATAATTCTTTTCATTTGATAGTGTTTTGAGTATTTTTAATCCACTACCTAGTCTCATATTATAAAGTATAAATATCATGATAAAATTATGATAATTGAATAAATAAAGTTATCTTTTTATGGATCATAAGATGCACAAAAGGAATAAATTTTTTTCCCTCAAAACTCTAGAATTTAATTAAACCAAAAAAATTTAGAACATTTTAAGATAATAATCAATATTAATAAATATTATTTTGTATAAGTAATACATTTCTATCCAATAAAATCCTATGTTTTATAGGAATCAATAAAAAATTAAGTAAACCCTAAAACATTTAAAATATTTATTAATAAAATTTAGAACCCAAAAATAATAATAATTTAATCAAATATTATTCCAAAACCAATATAACATTTATCTTTAAACAATATAAATCCATCATAATATCCCATACAAAAAATGTATATTCCCTAGACATATATTCTATAAAATTTACTAGTCTTTTCATAAAATAAACTGAATCAACTTAAGATGAGACCATAAAAAATAATATAAACTTATAGATGTTTACTGAAACCTTATTCCTCAGATAATATCAACCACATTGACATAAAATATTATCCTAGTCCTATTAATATCCAAATATAGTGAACATCTTCAAAAACAATTAATGAATATGTCACCTGATAACATGTCATTCCCTTGGTTATCTATAAGATAACATATAAGATCCAAAAAATTGTATTAACCCTTTATATGAAATAATATCATACTAAATCACATAGAAAAAAGGTTACATCATGTATATATATAAATATATACTAAAATAACCATAATATCTTTAATATGTAATTAGATAAAACTTCAAAAGAGTAAATATGACTTTGAACATAAGATCAACCAAAAATTTATTAAACCATGAAGGGAAATGAGAACTCACAATTTATCCTAATTCGATGACTTCCCAACCTATAATATTTTTTAAATCCAACTCTAATAGAAATTCTAGTATCATAAACATGTACAATCTGGTTTACTTTTAAATATATTATCATAAAATACTAGTTTTCATACCAACCAAAATGACACAATTTTGAACTTCCATAAATAAAAAATCAATGAAATAGATGAGTTACATACAAATATAGTACAATTTTATGTAAAATACTCAATTTTATAATAATTAAATACCCATTTGGTTTTTTATAAGAATTTTTTTGAAAAAAATTAATATTTTTTTATTTTAAACCATATACTTACATAGAACATAATCTTTTCATAAGGCTAACGTCTGTTTATTGTAGGCTTGTAAGGGAAGAGAGTAGTTTCCCTCAATTGTGTGAAGGGATGACTATCATTTTATGTTCTATGTAAGGGTAAATCATATTTTTAATGGGCATGTAAAGGGAAAAAATCCACTATATAAGGGTATATATCATTTTATATTACTTTCATAAGGGTATATATATATTTATTTACACTTTATAAGGGTAACCATATGTTTTTAATGTATGTGTTGGGCTACTATAGGAGCTACATAATGGTATGTTTTGGACCATGAATTATGTTTGGGTGAAGATTCTTACCAATACATGACACCGATGAGCTACATAATGGTAAATCCATGTTACCATTAAACAATTCCATTTTTGAGAAGATTTTTTGGAAAAACTTTTTTAATTTTTTTCCCCAGTATGCCTCTATAACACCTTTGATGATTCTAAGAGTTTTAAATATTGGTAATTTAATTATATTAACTTTTTAAATGTTTTCACTCTTGTCTTAAATTGTTTTAAACCATCTGAATTTACTATTTCTTTATAATGGAAGATTATTATTTTTGTTTAATTCGAGGTTTTTTTCTACAAACCAGAATGGAGTTGTAATTTTTTTAAATAATAAAAACTATTTCCCCTCATTTTTTACGATTTTAAAGAGATTTTATGAAAACATACTACTCTAAAATGACTTATTTTTTTTCCTATGGATAATTTCTATTTTTCAACATGTTATCCCTCTCTCTTTAGATTTCATTTTCCTTATTTTTTTTGGGTTTCCAATTAATTTTGAGGTATGGGTCTCTATGATTTTCCTTCATATTTTAATTCATTATTTATTAATACGTCATAGATATTTGTTTATTATTTTATAATAAATATTCTACGAATGATGATAATGAAAGGAGTTGTGAAATCATCCTTGAACCTATTCTCCACAATTCAAATGAATTAGGGATAAAATTGTTATGATCTTGATTCCTCTCACTATTTACTATTTTTTGAATTCCATGTTGGTTTTGATTTATCTTCATAGATATTTTTAATGGTGTTTCTATTAAATTAAGGGATTGGGATGGGTTTTGATTTTTAAAGTGAAATACCTTGATTAAAATGAAAGGTGTTGGTTTATGAAATGTTTTCCATATTATTTTGGATGCACTAATTTATTAAATGGAAAATATATCTAATAAAATAATTATTCACCATGTATATGAATGAGAGTTCTCAGTTTATTTGAAATAAATAATTTTTACATGTAAAAAAGGGTTTTGGGCCATGTTTTGAAATTAATTCAAGAATTTTAAATTGTAAAACTTATTTTTGAATTATTTATGGATGTTTAGAAACAATTTTTTAGCTTTAAATATTTTTTTATAATTTCAATGATAATTTTAAAGATATATTATTTGAATACATTTTGTAATATTGATTATATGTAAATGAATTGACTTGAAATTGATGATGCTTAACGACCCAATTGTAACTTTGTAATGATCCTTTATTCTAACAATCCCTTGATGTGCATTAATTGATTATTATGTTTTTCATTTATGGGCGTTGAATACATGATTATTCACTTTAAGGGAGTTTGGGGTAGAGTGAGATGTGAACAAAAATTGAGATGCTATTTTGAGGGTATGATGACATGTGGATAATTATTGGGATACTATTTGTGGATATCATAACATGAATTTCTCACACACCTTATTTTACTAGTCATGGAATTCCGGGAAGTTAAATTATAGAACCTTTATTTATGCATTTATATATAAATTCCACCATAACTAGTGGATCATAGAGAACATGATAGGATCTGGATATAGTTGTGTGGGTAAGAAAGTGGGTGTGAAAATACATAGTTTTCATGAGACTCATGAGACTTGTTGTACGCTTGGTGATCTATCATGGTTTTATTAACCATATAGACTATAGTGGAAACACTATCATATCTAAGATATTCCCATGACATCCTTATACATGATATTCAACACTAGGTAGTGTTCATTGTCAAAATATGTTAATATAGTTTCCTTTATTTATTGATTATGAATCTTGATTGATCTTCTTATTGAGATGATGTACCTTAACTCTATAGACTCTTGTACAACTTGTTTATATTTGATTCTAGTTCTTTAATTTTATTGATTTAACCTACTTTGGCCTGGGAAATGGTCTTCATAGTTTTCTAAGAAAGTATTTTGTTTTTAAATGATGAAATTACATATTTCTTAATTTAGTTTAATAAATTATTTATAAATGCATAAAGTTTTGATTCAAAACCCAATCTTGTTATAATATGATCTTAATGGATTTAGTTTATTATTTTTAAAATTTAAGGCATTATTATCTTTTTTTTGTACTATATTTTTTTCATTTTTAATTACATTATAAAGTAATGTATAGAATATTTGGTGGAATCCCACTTGGAAATATTTATTTGACCATACTTGTATTTCATGATATTTAATACCCCAATGATCTTATAGTAGGTTTTTGTGTTCCCCTCAATTTTTTTTCGGCTCATACTTGGTTGGATGAGGGTGGATAGTTTTGAACATTGTGGGGTGTCTTCAACCGCCAATATATGGGGTTTGGTTTTTATGTTCCATATTAAATCTTTGTGTAATCTACTTGAACATGATTTCTATTTATTGACTTATTTATCTTATGCTATGTTCTAGTTTATCTTTTATTATATTTTTCTTTTATTTTTGGGAAGACATTCCTAAAGATTGTTTTCAGATGTCCAAATGCTTGTCATGATCCTGTGGGGATAGATAACTCCCTTAAATCTAGTGGATATCACTCTAGTTTCTGATTTAGATGGAACCTGAGACACATTCATTATAATTGATTTCAAATGATATTTTTCCTAAAAATAAAGTTATTTTTTTCGTAATGCCTTTTTTTATTTGTGGTGAGTTATGGTACAAAGAATATTAATAAATTTTCAGGACTCAAGTTGTACTTTGTGAGTGTATACTAGATCATCGCCTCATCATGACAAGGCTTGATTTACCAAGGAAAGTGTGGATTGTGTGTCTATTTCTTGTTAATTTTTTACTAATGAAATATGATATTTGGATTCCCTATGAAATTATATTTTATTTCTAGAATATCTTGTGAGTTTTAGGTTCTAAAGAAAACAGGACCAAATTTATAATGTGTTTTCTTTGTCTAGAAAATTGTGAGGAATCAGTGTGGATGACTTGGAAGTCAATTTTTGAACTTTTATGAGTTTGGTGTGTTATTTATAAGCCAATGTGACCAAGCCATGAATATTAATATTATAATTGTATACATGAATCCTTTTTCATTTTCTTCTATGTGAATTTATTTATGTGTGGTTAGTTTATAGGTTTACAAGCGTGTATTATATCATGAAATTGTTCAATTTTTTGGATTAATCATAATGGTGATGTTTTTAAATCACTTAAAATAAATTTTGATGAAAAAAATATTTCATTTCTTTGAAATTTGTTTTCAATTGTTAAATGTTGTGTCCATATAAATAGAATGGTTTGAAAAACTTATTTTAAAAGACTATTTTGTGATGTGATGAATGTAGGTTTCAAGAAGAAGTCAAGGTTTGTAATGGATTTAAAGTGGAAATGGATTTGGAATTAATTTTTTTGAAACATTGGAAGATTTTCCTTGAACTGGTAAAAGATTTTATTGTTGTGAAAAAAATTAAATTATGATTTCTCGTTCTGTAAGGATTGTTTAATATTTATTTAATGGGGAAAATATATGGTTCATTGAAACCAATTATGATTTGAAAAAAGTAGTTTGTGGCCTATTTTATAGATTTTGGAATGTCTATATTTTGTTTCATGTTTTTATTCCAATTTAATGAGATTGTGTTTCATGATATCCGGAAATGTCTCCCAAAACATGATTCATGAAATATAGAAATTTTATTTACTAGTCTAGTCTTTAGAGTAGTATTTCAAATTTTTTATAGTTATGATATCAAGTTGAAAATGCAACCCAAACTCTTAATTGAGTGGTGGATCCAAATAATTTCTAGCCTTTAGATCCCATTGAGGAATTCTTGGATTGTTAACCAGCTTCTTAAAGTGGTTATCAGGGTTCTCCAGAATCAGTGAAGTGACAATAATAAGTTTAAGGGATCATAAATTCTCTCAGGACTCTTGATGTTATTAAGATCAATTTTATCAACTACTTGTTTGAGGAACCTAGACAAGAGTGGTGGGAAGTTTTGATTTACTTCTATTTGTATGAATCTTGAAAGGGATTGTCAGTTGAAGTAGATTTAACAAAGAAATGTGATGTGGTTAATTATTCATAAATGGTTTTATTAAGTGACTCTGTTACATATTATTGATAATATATATTGATTAATAAGGGACAATATTCTTGGGATAATATGGGGCATTTTTTTCTTCCAGTTTGGAGGAACTAGTCATTCTTAGAAGTCATGTTTGAACATTCCAAGAGTTTTTAAATGGTGTGGCTATTTGGGTCACCATAAGATGTTATGTATGTTAGGTCCTAGAGGTTAAAATAAAATGGTCTATAGGGGTGGGGTAATATACTTGATTAGAAAATTTATTAAAATCAATTAATTATCTAAATTAATTATGAGAGATAATTATTCATGAAATAAAATAATGAAAAATATTTTTTGTATAGGTTCATTCCAAATTTTACATAGTATAGTCTTATACCTCTCTAAATGGTGAGAGATTTGTTGTTCACTATATGAAATTTATTGGGGAATCATAACCCAATTACAAACAACTTTTTCTAATGGAAGTGTAACTAGACCATTGACTTTTGTATGAGGAGTCATAGCCTGATTTCAACATGGAATACAGAAAATGGGATCCAAAACCCAAATCGTGCTGATGTTAGAATCCAAGAGTCACAACCTAAGGAAGAAAGAAAGAAATTATTTTATATGTAAAAAAATAAACAATAAAAAAATATTTTACATGAAATATAGGAAAAATTGTTACAGACACAAGAAACTAGATGAAATAGAATATAAATGATATAATCATAGGTATTGTTCTTGATTTAGGGATTAGATCATCTTGTAAAGGTAGTAGAATTTGAAGTAGATGTAAATCATCATTTGAGAGATCATCGATATGATGAAATATGGATGACACAATACTTCATAGTTTATACAACACCTTTAAAGTTCACAACATTTTATCTATTAAAAATAGAGTATTGAAGATGTTATCCAAAATCATGTAAATTGAATGCATCCCAAAACCTTTAAATAGAATCTATATATTAAAATAAAAAAACATGAATTGGGTAAAACAATTCAAATTTCAAACTAGTTAATTATTCAGGAGTGATAAAATTATCCTCTACAATAATCATAAATTTTTTTTTATATTTAAAACATAATTACCAATTCAAACTAATTTGAATTACTCATTAGTTATTTGATATAGAATCTATAATAATAAGTCAAGGAGATTCATAAATTTCATAAGATAAATGGACTATTTATAATTAAAAATATATTAATGCTCCACCTAAGAAAAGCATAAGATATATTGCATTAAATATTATAAAATAAGTTTGAATAGATTAATGTTTTTAAATTCTATATTAGAAAATAATAATTCAAATAAATAGACACAAAATATAAAAACAAAAATATTCTACAAATATTTGTAAGTGTATGCATGAATTAAGAGAAAATTATTATATATTTGAAAATTATGTAATATTCTTTCAAAAATCTATTCAGGGATTATATATAATATATTTGAATTTTATAAAATAGTAAAATAATAAAAATAATTAAAACATGAATGAAGTCAATCAAAATATCAAAAATTATGAAAGAAATTTCATAAAAAAAATTTAAATGGTACTAATAGAAAATATTACAAATGGTGATAGAAACAAGTTTATAACTAAAGATAGAAAGAATTTTCTACTAGTACCATTAGAAAAAATTGTTGTGATGATACCGTTGCAAGTGAAGTTCCATTGAAAAGCAGTGAGACCCTTGATATAATATTCCAATGTTATCCTAACTACCATTAAATTACTCAAATGATGCTTCCATCGTTTCATGATAACACTAAATGAATGCAATGGTACTACCATTATGTAGTAGAGGTATTGTGAAAATAGTGGAGTGGAATTGTCGAATGTTGATGTTACCATTAATTTTGAGATCTACCAATGCATTTCTATTGAGATCTACCATTGGATGGAAGAGGTGATCTACCAAGGTAAAGAATCAACCTTTTTTTGTAGAAGATCTAACACTGTGTGGAAGAAAAAAACATATATTCTTTTACCATTATAGAAGGATATGATCAACTATAGAGTAGTATATGAGTAAACTACCAGCAGTATATATCTACCGCTGAAGTAAATCTACCATCAGAGAAAATCTACTATAGGTTGGTGAGGTGATCTATCATCACACCAAAAGAAGGAAGATATAAAATTGGTGTTTAATAATGGTGATACAATTAAAACATGGATTTCATGTTCTACTGATTCTCATTAAAACTATATACCATTGGAGTGCCAATAAGTGTGGTATTAGAAGAACCCTTATGCTATCATTGATTCTTGCTATAGGTTCCTACGGTCGAAGAGGGTTGATACAATCAAATGGATAACATCAAAATAAAAGTGGATACTATTTTAATTTAGAGGATAAATATGCTTCTAAAGTTTCACTAAAGTGGATGATACCCATACACGAATCTTGAAGCAATATTTTTTCCACATTGAAGGAGAACAAGGTGATGATATTTTAATAGTGGAGGAGCACTACAGTAGTGCATGAAGATACTGAATGAAAATAAAATGGAGGAAGAGATAATTTCTTATGTGGAGGAACCAATATAGGTCACCAATATTCTTCTAGAGGCAGGAGAATAACCATTATAATGATTTTGTGATTTCCCAGACCTAGATGCCACAAAGAGGTTCCCTGAGCCCAATAGGTTACTAAGCTTCAAGTGTATCTCCTTGAACGACAGAGGATTCAAACTAGTAGCGAGGGCCTAGGGTGTGTATGTGGGGATACTATGCCCTTATTAACAGAGTGTATCCCCATATATGATTGATGAAATAGATAAATAGTGGAATAAAATATAATAGTAAATAGAATTACATAACAAAAAAGGAGTAATAAAAACATGTGCAACAGAAATAAATACTCAAAAGGTAATGATGACATGTCATGTCACTAAGAATATAGAAAACATGGAAATAAAGAAGTAGAAAAAATATGCTATACAAAAGAAGATAAAAATTAATCCAAAAATATCCAAGCATCCAGATCTATATCGCGTTCATCTGCTACAAGATCTCTCATAATTAATCCTGAAATCAAGTGTCTAAAGCCACACCCTTAAATTTTTTAGAACTAACATACATATAGTCTCTGCGGGTACCATTGTAACCTAGATAGGGTGTGAGATAAATCTTAGTAGGAGACCAAAAATGGTTTTTATAACATCATGTCAATGTAATATAAATTGATATAGTGTACAAGGATACATATATAAAATTAAAATAGTACAATAATTTTTGTACCCAAGTACCTGCTTCAACCCTCCACTGGTATTTGAAATTTAACTGGTTCATTAATTAATTTAAGTTTTAGTTTATATATTTATGTCATATGTGGAATATCCATCACTAACATTACATCGTCACAGTAATAGTGAAGGTTCGTTGAAGTAACACATAAACCAGTATTGATATTAATAATTAAAGGGTTCCAAATAAGTAATCAAGGAAACCTATAACTCAAGGGAATCCAACTTAGTAGTAACCATAGCCTAGATAAGGGTTAAGAGTGTAATCTAAGAAGCATATTCCAAGAAATTCCACAATAATATGATTTAACGGAGTCCATTGAAAATATCCAAGGTAAAATGAAATAAGAAATGGCTAGACCCAAGGATGTAACCATTGAATCTCATGTCTGTAGAAACCATTCTAGATACAAGGAGTGTATCCAAGGATTCTTGTAATATAAAAGGAGTGATCCTAAGGTTTCATACTAGGAATCCATTGATAGATATGTATTATGTTCTAAGGTGGGTCTCAACCAACTAAACCGACAACCTTGAATCAGAATAGAATTCATGAGTGCTCAAGGAATTCCCCTAGGAATCCAATATATATCATGAGTATGACCATCCAAAATTTATTTCATGGACCATATTTATAATTAGTCACATTACATTTAAATCATTTAATTAAATATTACATTTAATTCCAAATACATTTAATATATCATATGGTTCAACCCATTGTCGTTCATTAGTTTAGCCATGCCAGTTGATCATGCAACCATTTAATTAATACATTTACATCGTATTTAATTCATTAGGTTCATTCCACTACCTTCCATATTAATCCGAAAGGAGTTATATGAACATGAAATCAAAAATTCATCAGATTCTTCTAAGTCATAAAAATGTCATATACTTTCCAATTCAATTTAGATTGATTAATTACATTGTTACACTTACCATATCTGGGTCAAGTGACATAACGAATGTAAGGATAGCCATTATCATTTAAAAATTAATTTAATTATTGAAGTGTACCCCTAACGGGGTCTAACCTCAAACTTAAACTGTTGGGACAAAATCTCATCACAAATCACCAAGGAAAATTTGGCTACTAAAATCATAATTATTGAATTACTATACATAGGGTGGTCTGAGTTGTGGAAATAACCACAAATAATGAACATATTATATTTTTTGGGTCTTAGAACATGATTTTAATGAATAAAATCAGTTCATATTAACTAAAATTTTGATTCCCAATGAAATAGGTGTGACCGTATTCTATTTATAAAATGATGAAACTTGATATATGAGTTATTCACCCCTAACCATGGCTTGTAAGACTCTCCTCATCCAGTATCATTAAAAAATTCATCCTGTATTGGAATATATCTAAAGAATAGATCAACACCCGGAAAATAATGAATCTGATTCAGCAATAAAATAGCACAGCTGACATGACTAATAACGATAAACACTATTAATTACATCAAATATTATGTCAAATTATTTTCATATGTCTATAATTAAAAAATATAAAATATAATATGGTGTGTAATATGAAACAAGTCTTAATGATGGAAATTGGATATTAGAAACCCTAACAGAGTTCAACCAAATGAAATGAAAATTAATCAATGATGTAATTTGGTGTAAACAAATTAAATCAAAATTAAATAAGTGGATATAAAATATAATGTAATTATATATTATCATTAAAAAAATCTTTTTATAACATCATCAATAAAGAGGTAATCTAACCAAATAAAAATAAGATGAGTTAAGAAACACCTTACCATGAGTCCTGACTTGCCTAATACATACACAACCTTCCAAAATAATAAAATAATATAAATGAAATGAATTATTTATAATATATTTCATGTTCATTTATTTATTTTTATCCTATATTTTCATGTTTTAGTCATTTACACGTTCAGTATAGTTCATATTTTTTTTTGGATCATTCGTTCAAAATTTTCAAACATGTATGATATATTTATAATGGTGAATGGAGTTTATAAAATGGTTTCATTGATTATATAATATTAAATAAATATTTTCTATAAACTTACAAAAGTATAGGAATTTGATAGGTCATCAAATTGGTACAATCCCAAAAACCATCCTCTATAAGCCCATTTTTGTTGGTTATAAACCACCATGTCTGTTTATTTTTACATTATATTTTATTATGGATAGAATAAAATTATATGATCATAATCATTAAATTTATTTAATACTAATATTTTATCCAATCAAAAAATCTATTTTTATGAATACCTAAGAGAGACTTAAATTCCTTAAATCAATAATATTTATTTAGGTTACGTAAAACCACAATGGTGAGTGATGTTTTTGGAAAGTGTTAAAAAAAGTTTAACTTAGTAAATATGTGGTTTTCATAAAAAACGTTAGATAATTAATAAATAAGAATTCCAGAAAATATTTTATATATGAAATTCATTATTGAAAAATTGGTCAGATAATTTAAATAAAAATACCATCTTTGGAAAACCCCACATTTTGACATTATATAGGCTTTTGTAGGACAGTTCGTTGAGAGGTAACAAGTGATCCCAAAGTGTAAATATATAATATATATTATAATAAAATAAAAATAGAATACTTCAAGTAGATAATTGAAGGTTTAATATGGTTTCAAGATAAAGAAACATAATTAAAAGGTGCAAGCTTCTTGGATACCCTTCTATCATTATTTGAAACACAAAATTTCAATCAAGATTAAGGAAAATGTAGAACTGAAATTTTATTACTCTTGAGGATTTGGGATTTGGTATTGGATGCATCAAGAGTTATTTCAGTAGATTTTTTAGAGAAAACTGAACTCATATGTATCTATCACTATTTTAGATTATGTTTCTTTTATATGAAAAAACTAATATCATTTTGTTAAATATTAATTCATTAATGGTTATAAAAAATTAATTATAAATTTAGAATAGGTTAAAAAAGAAAGGGGGGGATTCATCGAAATTATACTATACACTTGTAACAATATAAGATTTTTATAATTTTTTATTCATTTTATAGATATAATTTAATGTTAAAATTCATTTTTTTATTTTTTAGAAATATTCACATAATTTGACTTTAAATACACCAATATAAAAACAGTGTTTGAATTTAATTTTTAAAACATTTATTTCCATTAATTTGGAATAATAAAAAAATTTACAACTCTAATATATCAAAAACACATCCATTTTAAAATTTTCAGAACTATTTTATTTTATTTGTAACCCACTTGTAGAAGTGTTGCATTAGTGATGCATACATGTTTTAGTTTATTATGTCATCACCAAAAAAAGAAAATAAATGAAAATAATATTAATATTTTATTTATATTCAATTTTATCATATAAATTCATCCATATAGTACTTATATTTATATCCTTCTCATGGTAATATAATAAATTTGAGAATGTGGATATTTTTGAAATATAATTTTAGTTATACGAAATTGAAGTAATATTCATAGAATATTACTCTAAATTAGACCATTCATGATGATGACAATAGGTTAGGTTGATTATAATATCATAAATTCATTTGAATATGTGGTTTTGAGTTATTTTAAGGATTTAACCACAAATTCAACACTTTTTCAATATTTTATTCTTCAGTATGATGATAAATTTATACAATGATTACTATTCACTATGAATAAAAATGAAAATTTCCTTATAACATAGTTTAAATATTATAATTATAAATATGGAATCCATTTTCTAATATTTAACTTCCATAAGTGGTAAATATCAAAATTATTAGTAGTGTGTGAAACACACTCAAAACTAATTTCTATAAAAGAACATTTTTAAAAGTTTAAAAATTATTCTATACCAAAATCATTTATAATTTTTATTAATATCGAATAAATTATTATTTTTTAATCTAATTGGAGTTATTTTACTTAAAAAATTGAAAATAAAATTTATCATTAAAAATAGTTTAAAATAAATTTTATTTTTTATAAGAAATCAGTAATTTCCATTATTCACACAAAAATAAAACATATTAGATAAATACTATAGATTCACCTTAAGATATTTTTAATATGATAATATGAAAAATTATTTCAATTTTATCAAATAAACATTGAAAAATTAAAAAATTTAGCTTCTAAATGAAATTAAAAAATATAAAGAAAACCATCATTTATAGAGAAATGAATTTTCTATACATTTAATGGTTTTAAACCTTATTTAATTGAATTATTATTATTCAATATCTAGTATATATTTCTTAATCACTAATAAATAATTTTGAATATAACAAACTTATTAACATCTATTTCATAATTCAATAAATCATATTCAAACATGCCAATCCAAAGGCTAGGTTTTAACAATCATTTTAAAGTAATAATACTCCTATAGTATATCTTGACTCATTTAAGCGTTGATTTTTATGTGGTACATACTATTACAAATAAATTTCATTTAGTGGACAATTATATATTGAAATATCCTAGTGTTTCATTTTACCCCTCTAAAAAATTGTATCCTCATAATTTGAATTTGGTCTTACCAAAATGAATTTATTTTAACATAAGTACAATATTATATGTATATTTTTATATGGTAATGTTTTTATAAGTTACTAATAGAAAACAAAGTATCTCAAAAATATTTATGTACTTCACATATACCATTATAATAATCATAGTTGTGAATAGGTTTCTAAAATCATATCTTAATATCTGAGCATAATTTTTTACATAAGTCTCTAGAGATATATCTTTCTCTAGTATGAGTTACGAGATTTTTTAAGATTTAAAATGAGAAAACATGGATACTTTGTTTATATTCCATTCATAATAATAATTCTTTTCATTTGATAGTGTTTTGAGTATTTTTAAACCACTACCTAATCTCATATTATAAAGGATAAATATCATGATAAAATTCTGATAATTGAATTAATAAAGTTATCTTTTTATGGATCATAAGATCCATAAAATGAATAAATTTTTTCCCTCAAAACTCTAGAAATTTAATTAAACCAAAAAAATTTAGAAAATTTTAAGATAATAATCAATATTAATAAATATTCTTTTGTATAAGTAATACATTTCTGTCCAATAAAATCCAAAGTTTCATAGGAATCAATAAAAAATTAAGTAAACCCTAAAACATTTAAAATATTTATTAATAAAATTTAGAACCCAAAAATAATAATAATTTAATCAAATATTATTCCAAAACCAATATAACATTTATCTTTAAACAACATAAATCCATCATAATATCCCATACAAAAAATGTATATTCCCTAGACATATATTCTATAAAATTTACTAGTCTTTTCATAAACTAAACTGAATCAACTTGACATGAGACCATAAAAAATAATATAAACTTATAGATGTTTACTCAAACCATATTCCTGAGATAATATCAACCAAATTGACATAAAATATTATCCTAGTCCTATTAATATCAAAATATAGTGAACATCTTCCAAAAAAATTAATGAATATTTCACCTGATAACATGTCATTCCCTTGGTTATTTATAAGATAACATATAAGATCCAAAAAATTGTATTGACCCTTTATATGAAAAAATATCATACTAAATCACATAGAAAAAATGTTACATCATGTATATATATAAATATATACTAAAATAACCATAATATATTTAATATGTAATTAGATAAAACTTCGAAAGAGTAAATATGACTTTGAACATAAGATCAACAAAAATTTTATTAACCCATGAAGGGAAATGTGAACTCAAAATTTATCCTAATTTGATGACTTCCCAACCTATGATGTTTTTTAAATCCAACTCTAATAGAAATTGTATTATCATAGACATGTACAATCAGGTTTACTTCTAAATATGTTATCATAAAATACTAGTTTTCATACCAACCAAAGTGACACAATTTTGAACATCCATAAATAAAAAATCAATAAAATAGCTGACTTACATACAAATATAGTAAAATTTTATGTAACATACTCAATTTTATAATAAGTAAATACCCATTTGGTTTTTATAAGAATATTTGTGAAAAAAATTAATATTTTTTATTTTAAACCATACACTTACATAGAACATAATCTTTTCATAAGGCTAACGTCTGTTTCTTATAGGCTTGTGAGGGCAGAGAGTAGTTTCCCTCGATTGTGTGAAGGTATGACTATCATTTTATGTTCTATGTAAGGGTAAATCATATTTTTAAGGGGAATGTAAAGGGAAAAAATCCACTACATAAGGGTATATATCTTTTTATATTACTTGCATAAGGGTATATATCTATTTATTTACACTTTCTAAGGGTAACAATGTGTTTTAATGTATGTGTAGGGGTACTATAGGAGCTACATAATGGCATGTTTTAGACTATGCACTATGTTTGGGTGAAGAGACATACCAATACATGACACCAATGAGCTACATAATAGTAAATCCATGTTACCATTAAACAATTCCATTGTTGAGAAGATTTTTTGGAAAACCTTTTTTAATTTTTTCCCTAGTATAACTCTATAACAACTTTGATGATTTTAAGAGTTTTAAATATTGGTAATTTAATTATATTAAATTTTTAAATGTTTTCACTCTTGTCTTAAATTGTTTTAAACCATCTGAATTTACTATTTCTTTAAAATGGAAGATTAATTTTTTGGTTTAATTCGAGGTTTTTTTCTACAAACCAGAATGGCGTTGTAATTTTTTTAAATAATAAAAACTATTTACCCTCATTTTTTTACAATTTTAAAAGATTTTTCGAAAAATTACTACTCTAAAATGACTTATTTTTTTCCTTTGGATAATTTCTATTTTTCAACATGTTATCCCTCTCTCTTTAGATTTCATTTTCCTTATTTTTTTGGGTTTCCAATTAATTTTGAGGTATGGGTCTCTATGATTTTCCTTCATATTTAAATTCATTATTTATTAATACTTCATAGATATTTGTTTATTATTTTATATTAAATATTCTACGAACGCTGATAATGAAAGGAGTTGTGAAATCATCCTTGAACCTATTCTCCACAATTCAAATGAATTAGGGATAAAATTGTTATGATCTTGATTCCTCTCACTATTTACTATTTTTTGAATTCCATGTTGGTTTTGATTTATCTTCAAAGATATTTTTAACGGTGTTTCTATTAATTTAAGGGATTGGGATGGGTTTTGATTTTTAAAGTGAAATACCTTGATTAAAATGAAAGGTGTTGGTTTATGAAATGTTTTCCATATTATTTTGGATGCAATAATTTTTTAAATTGAAAAAATATCTATTAAAATAATTATTCACCAAGTATATGAATGAGAGTTCTCAGTTTATTTGAAATAAATAGTTTTTTCATGTAAAAAAGGGTTTTGGGCCATGTTTTGAAATTAATTCAAGAATATTAAATTGTAAAACTTATTTTTCAATTATTTATGGATGTTTAGAAACAATTTTTTAGATTTAAATATTTTTTTAGAATTTCAATGATAATTTTAAAGATATATTATGTGAATACACTTTGTAATATTGATTATATGTAAATGAATTTACTTGAAATTGATGATGCTTGACAACCCAATTGTAACTTTGTAATGATCCTCTATTCTAATAATCCCTTGATGTGCATTAATTGATTGTTATGTTTTTCATTTATGGGTGCTGAATACATGATTATTCACTTTAAGGGAGTTTGGGTTAGAGTGAGATGTGACCTAAAATTGAGATGATATTTTGAGGGTATGATCACATATGGATAATTATTGGGATACTACTTGTGGATCTCATAACATGAATTTCTCACACACCTTATTTTACTGGTCATGGGATTCTGGGAAGTTAAATTATAGAACCTTTATTTATGCATTTCTGTATAAATCACACCCTAACTAGTGGATCCTAGAGAACATGATTGGTTTTGGATATAGTTGTGTGGGTAAGAAAGTGGGTGTGCAAATATATAGTTTTCATGAGGCTCATGAGACTTGTTGTACGCTTGGTGATCTATCATGGTTTTATTAACCATATAGACTATAGTGGAAACACTATCATATCTAAGATATTCCCATGACATCCTTATACATGATCTTCAACACTAGGTAGTGTTCATTGTCAAAATATGTAAATATAGTTTCCTTTATTTATTGATTATCATTCTTGATTGATTTTATTATTGAGATGATGCACCTTAACTCTATAGACTCTTGTACAACTTGTTTATATTTGGTTCTAGTTCTTTAATTTTATTGATTTAACCTTCTTTGGCCTGGGAAATGGTCTTCATAGTTTTCTAAGAAAGTATTTTATTTTTAAATGATGAAATTACATATTTCTTAATGTAGTTTAATAAATTATTTATAAATGCATAATGTTTTGATTCAAAACCCAATCTTATTATAATATGATCTCAATGGATTTGGTTTATTATTTTTAAAATTTAAGGAATTATTATCTTTTTTTTGTTCTATATTTTTTCATTTTTAATTACATTATAAAGTAATGTATCGAATCTTTGGTGGAATCCTACTTGGAACTATTTATTTGACCATACTTGTATTTCTTGATATTTAATACCAGAATTATCTTATAGTAGGTTTTTGTGTTCCCCTCAATTTTTTTCGGCTCATACTTGGTTGCATGAGGGTGGGTAGTTTGGAACATTATGGGGTGTCTTCAACCACCAATAGATGGGGTTTGGTTTTTATGTTCCATATTAAATCTTTGTATAATCTCCTTGAACTGGATTTGGATTTATTGACATATTTATCTTATGCTATGTTCTAGTTTATCTTTTATTATATTTTTCTTTTATTTTTGGGAAGAAATTCCTAAATATTGTTTTGAGATGTCCAAATGCTTGTCGCGATCCTGTGGAGATAGATAACTCCCTTAAATCTAGTGGATATCACTCTAGTTACTGATTTAGATGGAACCTCAGACACATTCATTATAATTGATTTCAAATGAGATTTTTCCTAAAAATAAAGTTATTTTTTTTGTAATGCCTTTTTTTATTTGCAGCGAGTTATGGTACAAAGGATATTAATAAATTTTCAGGACTCAAGTGGTACTTTGTGAGTGTATAATAGATCATCGCCTCTTCATGACAAGGATTGATTTACCAAGGAAAGTGGGGATTGTGTGTCTATTTCTTGTTAATTTTTTACTAATGAAATATGAGATTTGGATTCCCTATAATATTATATTTTATTTCTAGAATATCTTGTGAGTTTTAGGTTCGAACAAAAATATGACCAAATTTATAATGTGCCTTCGTAGTCTAGAAAATTGTGAGGAATCAGTGTGGATGACTTGGGAGTCAATTTTTGAACTTTTATGAGTTTGGTGTGTTATTTACAAGCCAATGTGACCAATCCATGCATATTAATATTATAATTGTATACATGAATCCCTTTTCATTTTCATTTATGTGAATTTATTTATGTGTGGTTAGTTTATAGGTTTTCAAGCATGGATTATATCATGAAATTGTTTAATTTTTTGGATTAATCATAATGGTGATGTTTTTAAATCACTTAAAATAAATTTTGATGAAAAAAATATTTTAGTTCTTTGAAATTTGTTTTCAATTGTTAAATGTTGTGTCCCTATAAATAGAACGGTTTGAAAAACTAATTTTAAAAGACTATTTTCTGATGTGGTGAATGTAGGTTTCAAGAATAAGTCATGGTTTTTAATGGATTTAAAGTGGAAATAGATTTGGAATTTTTTTTGAAACATTGGATGATTTTCATTGAACTGGTAAAATATTTTGTTGTTGTGAAACAATTATATTATGATTTCACATTCTTTAAGGATAGTTTAATATTTATTTAATGGGGAAAATATATGGTTCTTTGAAAACAATTATGATCTTAAAAAAGTAGT
The DNA here is from genome assembly GCA_963277665.1 of Viscum album. Classification (NCBI taxonomy): domain Eukaryota; kingdom Viridiplantae; phylum Streptophyta; class Magnoliopsida; order Santalales; family Viscaceae; genus Viscum; species Viscum album. The sequence goes on along the minus strand of OY728132.1, from coordinate 54,396,267 downwards.
TTGTGGCCTATTTTATAAATATTATAATGTCTATATTCTGTTTCATGTATTTTATTCCAATTTAATGAGATTGTGTTTCATGATATCCAGAAATGTCTCCCAAAACATGCTTCATGAAATATAGAAATTTTATTTACTGGTCTAGTCTTTAGAGTAGTATTTCAAATTTTTTAGAGTTAGGATATCAAGTTGAAAATGCTACCCAAACTCTAAATTGAGTGGTGCATCCAAATAATTTCTAGCCTTTAGATCCCATTGAGGAATTCTTCGATTGTTAACCAGCTTCTTAAAGTGGTTATAAGGGTTCTCCAGAATCAGTGAAGTGACAATAATAAGTTTAAGGGATCATAAATTCTCTCAGGTCTCTTGATGTTATGAAGATCAATTTTATCAACTACTTGATTGAGGAACCTAGACAAGAGTGGTGGGAAGTTTTGATTTACTTCTATTTGTATGAATCTTTAAAGGGCTTGTCAGTTGAAGTAGAGCTAACAAAGGAATGTGATGTGGTTAATTATTCATACATGGTTTTATTAAGTGACTCTGTTACATATTATTGATAATTTATATTGATTAATAAGGGACAATATTCTTGGGATAATGTGGGGCATTTGTTTCTTCCAGTTTGGAGGAACTAGTCATTCTTAGAAGCCATGTTTGAACATTCCAAGAGTTTTTAAATGGTGTGGCTACTTGGGTCACCATAAGTTTTTCTGTATGTTAGGTCCTAGAGGTTAAAAGAAAATGGTCTAGAGGGGTGGGGTAATATACTTTATTAGAAAATTTAATAAAATCAATTAATTATCTAAATTAATTATGAGAGATAATTATTCATGAAATAAAATATTGAAAAATATTTTTTTGTATAGGTTCATTCCAAATTTTGCATAGAATAGTCTTATACCTCTCTACTTGGTGAGAGATTTGTTGTTCACTACATGAAATTTATTGGGGAATCATAACCCAATTACAAACCACTTTTTCTATGGAAGAGTAACTAGACCTTTGAATTTTGTACGAGGAGTCATAGCCTGATTTCAACACGGAATATAGAAAATGGGATCCAGAACCCAAATCGTGATGACGTTAGAATCCAAGAGTCACAACCTGAGGAAGAAAGAATGAAATTATTTTATATGTAAAAAAATAAATAATAAAAAAATATTTTACATGAAATATAGGAAAAATTGTTACTGACACAAGAAACTAGATGAAATAGAATATAAATGATATATTCATAGGTATTGTTCTTTAGTTAGGGATTAGATCATCTTGTCAAGGTAGTAGAAGTTGATGTAGATGTAATTCATCATTTGAGTGATCATCGATATGATGAAATATGGATGACACAATACTTCATAGTTTATACAACACCTTTAAAGTTCACAACATTTTATCTATTAAAAATAGAGTATTGAAGATGTTATCCAAAATCATGTAAATTGAATGAATCCCAAAACCTTTAAATAGAATCTATATAATAAAATAAAAAAAATCAAATTGGGTAAAACAATTAAAATTTCAAACTAGTTAATTATCCAGGAGTGATAAAATTATCATCTATAATAATCATAAAAAAATATTTTTTTATATTTAAAAAATAATTACCAATTCAAACTAATTTGAATTACTCATTAGTTATTTGATATAGAATCTATAATAATAAGTCAAGGAGATTCATAAATTTCATAAGATAAATGGACTATTTATATTTAAAAATATATTAATGCTCCACCTAATAAAAGCATAAGATATATTGCATTAAATATTATAAAATAAGTTTGAATAGATTAATGTGTTTAAATACTATATTAGAAAATAATAATTCAAATAAATAGACACAAAATATAAAAACAAAAATATTCTACAAATATGTTGTAAGTGTATGCATGAATGAAGAGAAAATTATTATATATCTGAAAATTATGTAAAATACTTTCAAAAATCTATTCAGGGATTATATATAATATATTTGAATTTTATAAAATAGTAAAATAATAAAAAAAATTAAAACATGAATGAAGTTAATCAAAATATTAAAAATTATGAAAAAAATTTCATAAAAAAATTTAAATGGTACCAATAGAAAATATTACAGATGGTGATAGAAACAAGTTTATAACTAAAGATAGAAAGTATTTTCTACCAGTACCATTAGAAAAAAATTGTTGTGATGATACCGTTGCAAGTGAAGTACCATTGAAAAGCAGTGAGACCCTTGATACAATATTCCAATGTTATCCTAACTACCATTAAATTACTCAAGTTATGCTTCCATCATTTCATGATAACACTAAATGAATGCAGTGGTACTACCATTATGCAGTAGAGGTATTGTGAAAATAGTGGAGTGGAATGGTCGAATGTTGATGTTACCATTAATTTTGAGATCTACCAATGCATTTCTATTGATATCTACCATTGGATGGAAGAGGTGATCTACCAAGGTAAAGAATCAACCTTTTTTTAGAATATCTAACATTGTGTGGAAGAAAACATTATATATTCTTTTACCATTATAGAAGGATATCATCCACTATAGTGTAGTATATGAGTAAACTACCAGCAGAATATATCTACCACTGAAGTAGATCTACCATCAGAGAAAATCTACTATAGGTTGGTGAGGTGATCTATCATCACACCAAAAGAAGGAAGATATAAAAATGGTGTTTAATAATGGTGATACAATTAAAACATGGATTTCATGTTCTACTGATTCTCATTAAAACTATATACCATTGGAGTGCCAATAAGTGTGGTATAAGAAGAACCCTTATGCTATCATTGATTCTTGCTATAGGTTCCTATGGTCGAAGAGGGTTGATACAATCAAATGGATAACATCAAAATAAAAGTGGATACTATTTTACTTTAGAGGATAAATATGCTTCTATAGTTTCACTAAAGTGGATGATACCCATACATGAATCTTGAAGAAATATTTTTTCCACATTGAAGGAGAACAAGGTGATGATATTTTAATAGTGGAGGAGCACTACAGTAGTGCATAAAGATACTACATGAAAATAAAATGGAGGAAGAGATAATTTCTAATGTGGAGGAACCAATATAGGTCACCAATATTCTTCTAGAGGCTGGAGAATAACCATTATAATGATTTTGAGATTTCTCAGACCTAGATGCCACAAAGAGGTTCCCTGAGCCCAATAGGTCACTAGGCTTCAAGTGTATCTCCTCGAACGACAGAGGATTAAAACTAGTAGCGAGGGCCTAGGGTGTGTATGTGGGGATACTATGCCCTCATTAACAGAGTGTATCACCCTATATGATTGAAAAATAGATAGATAGTGGAACAAAATATAATAGTAAATAGAATTACATAACCAAAAAGGAGTAATTAAAACATGTGAAACAGAAATAAATATTCAAAAGGTAATGATGACATGTCATGTCACTATAAATATAGATAACATGGAAATAATGAATTAGAAAATACATTCTATACAAAAGAAGATAAAAAATAATCCAAAAATATCCAGGCATCCAGATCTCTATCACGTTCATCTGCTACAAGATCTCTCATAATTAATCATGAAATCAAGTGTCTGAAGCCACACCCTTCAATTTTTTAGAACTAACATACATATAGTCTCTTCGGGTACCATTGGAACCCAGATAGGGTGTGAGATAAATCTTAGTAGTATACCAAAAATGGTTTTTATAACATCATGTCAATCTAATATAAATTGATATAGTGTACAAGGATAGAAATATAAAATTAAAATAGTACAATAATGTATGTACCCAAGTACCTGCTTCAACCCTCCACTGGCATTTTAACATGTAACCGGTTCATTTATTAATTTATGTTTCAGTTTATATATTTATGTCATATATGGAATATCCATCACTAACATTACCTCGTCACAGTAATAGTGAAGGTTCGTTGAAGTATCACATAAACCAGTATTGATATTAATAATGAAAGGGTTACAAATAAGTAATCACGGAAACCTAGAACTCAAGGGTATCCAACGTAGTAGTAACCATATCCTAGATAAAGGTTAAGAGTGTAATCTAAGAAGCATATTCCAAGAAATTCCACAATAATATGATTTAACGGAGTCTATGGAAAACATCCAAGGTAAAATGGAATAAGCAATGGCTAGACCCAAGGATATAACCATGGAATCTCATGTCTGTAGAAACAATTCTAGATACAAGGAGTGTATCCAAGGAATCTTGTAATATAAAAGGAGTGATCCTAAGGTTTCATACTAGGAATCCATTGACAGATATGTATTAGGTTCCAAGGTGGGTCTCAACCAACTAAACCAACAACCTTGAATCAGAATAGAATCCATGAGTGCTCAAGGAATTCCCCTAGGAATCTAATATATAACATGAGTATGACCATCCAAAATTTATTTCATGGTATATATTTATAATTAGTCACATTACATTTAATTCATTTAATTAAATAGTACATTTAATTCCAAATACATTTAATATATCATATGGTTCAAGCCGTTGTCGTTCATTAGTGTGGCCAGGCCAGTTGATCATGAAACCATTTAATTAATACATTTACATCGTATTTAATTCATTAGGTTCATTCCACTACCATCTATATTAAACCGAAAGGAGTTATATGAACATGAAATCAAAAATTCATCAGATTCTCCTAAGTCATAAAAATTTCATATACTTTCGAATTCAATTTAGATTGATTAATTATATTGTTTCACTTACCATATCTGGGTCAAGTGACATAACAAATGTAAGGATATCCATTATCATTTAAAAATTAATTTAATTATTGAATTTTACCCCTAACGGGGTCTAACCTAAAACCTAAACTGTTGATCCAAAATATCATCACAAATCACTAAGGAAAATTTGGCTACTAAAATCATAATTATTAAACCACTCTACATAGGGCGGTCTGCGTTGTGGAAATAACCACAAATGATGAACATATTATATTGTTTGGGTCTTAGAACATGATTCTAATGAATAAAATCAGTTCATATTAACTAAACTTTTGATTCCCAATGAAATTGGTGTGACCTTATTCTATTTATATAATTATGAAACTTGATGGATTAGTTATTGACCCCTACCCATGGCTTGTAAGACTCTCCTCATCCAGTATCATTAAAAAATTCATCCTAGATTGGAATATATCTAATGAATAGATCAACACCCGGAAAATAACGAATCAGATTCAGAAATAAAATATCACAGCTGATAGGACTAATAACGATAAAGGTGACAAAGAACTGAAGCACTTACCTGTGCTCTGTGAACGTGACCAACAGATCTGAAATCAGAGTCCGGATCATAAGGAAACATCAAATCCTTGTTCTAGGCACGATAAGGGGTTACCATGATAGAGATAGGGGATAGGTAAGATATATATAAAAACAGGAGGCATTGCCTCCTATTTTATCATATTTCCTTGGGAATTTAAACGATGTGTAAATGATCCAAAATTCATGTAAATCTTAGGGTCTTTCCATGGGAAAATTCATTTACCTGATGTGAATGGTTCTTCCCAGAACATTGAACATCATGTAATAGATACACATCGTGTATTATAATTACTCAACGTGTTATTTTCTTACACCAAACCTAGAGCATCCACTTCCCATATTCTCTAAAAACCAATTGGCCTACCATCTGGATGTAGGGTGTAAACCAAAAAGAAAAATTTACAAAATCATAATAATAAACTAAAAGGATATATAAATAAAAGTAAATAAGGTTCTTATAGTCTTCATCCCATAAAGGAACTCATTCCTAATTTCATGTTCCAAGGGTAGTGAAACACTGACTGAGAACAACTCTGGACACTACAAATACATGTCAGCCTCCCGCTCACAAATCTCATCTTATTCATGGTTGTACTGCTATATCAGCCATACCAGAAGTACAAACTAGACTTAGAGAGCCTTTGTGATTTGTTAAATGATGCATATAGTGTATTAATTAAATATAGAATCAACATCTAGCTGAACGTACTTGGGAACTAAATTAATGGACTCATCGGCATGATACGAATGAAGCTGTGAGATGTGGAAGACATCATGCATGACACAATACCTCTATAGTAATAAGAACTGATATTCTAGTGGTATGACTCCCTCCAAATTCCCAAACATGCTGAAAAAAGTGATGATAGGTTCCCTTGACTCCATATCCATTTATTCCCTAGCCAAGATGATACCCACAGGAAAACATGATCTCATACCATGAACTCTATAGGTCATTTATAGCGATCGACATAAGATTTATGTCTTGACTGAGCTATATAAACATGATTACTAATCATCTAGACCTACTCCAATATCTCCTACACATAATGAGGACCTAATAGGTATACATTTCCTACATTTATCAAGTATATGGGTGAATAGAATGACCTACCATACAGTGCCCCAAAAGGAGCCATCAACATTGTATCCTAAATGGTATTATTATAGGAGAACTCAGTTAGAGGGATATTTTTCTCCCAAAAACCTTAAATATCAAGGAATCATGCTTATAGAATGTCATATAAAAATCATATCATCTATTGTTAATGTCCATCGGTCTGATGGTGAAATGTTGTGCTACAAATCACCTATGTACGCAGCCTCCTGCAACCCGTATCGGAACTGTGACATGAAACGAGCATCATTATTTGAAATGATAGTATAGGGGACCCAATTTAGTCACATGATCATATAGAAATACAATCCTCCTCGCTCATCAACATATAAAGTATCCCAGATTGGAAGGAAGTGGGATACCTTCATCATTCGGTAAATGATAACCCATACTATGTCTTCACCACTCAATGACCCAGGTAAGCCAACTACAATATCCAGGGAAATATCATCCCATATCCATTTTGGGACTGGGAGTGGTTATAAAAATCTTGAAGGTATATAATGATTCACCTTCACATTCAGACTTGTGGATCACCTTATCAAAAAGTATACTACATGAAGTTTCATTCTAGTACACAAATATTGGCGTCGTACATCTCGATACATATTTTAGATTCCTGGATGAACTGCCCACTAATAAGAATGGGACTTACCCATCAACTCTTCCCTCATATCTGTAGGAACCCATACATGTCAATGTATACATAGTATATCTTATCTATCCACAGAACAATCCAAAGGCACGTCATCTCCTAAAATACCCTCATGAGGAACCAAACCACCAGGATCTAAAAATTGCATACTCATCAATTTCTCAAGGAGAGAAGAGGTAACTGTAAATGCTGAGAGATTGAAATTCTTATGACTATCATGAAACCCTATATCTAGCTCATAAATTTGGGCCATTAATTTCCATTCATCATTGGCTTCCCATACAACTTGATCCTGATTTGTCGAACATAACATATCTGCAACCGCATTTCCCTTTTCAGGAATATAGAAAAATTCAAAATCAATGGATTGAAGATATTCAACCTACCTTTTTTTTCTAATATTTTGGTCACTCTATGTAAAGATATATTTCAGTATATTGTGGTCTGTATACAATACAATGTGTTCACCCATTAGATTGTGTCTCCGACATTGTAAGGAATGGACAACTAGTGCTGGCTTGAGGTCGTGTATCGGGTAATATCTCTCTTGAGGCCTCAACAATTGAGATACATAAGAAAAAAATATACTCTCTTGTATCAGAACTACTCCTAGGATGATTCATGATGCATCACAGAACATTATATAGACTCTATTTAGCTCTGGATGAACCTAAATAGGTTCCAATACAATTCTTCTTTTCATCTTCTAAAAGTATTTCTCACACTCTTCTGACCAAATGCACTTAACAACCTTCTTTGTATAACCTGTAAGAGGTAAAAGAAGGCATGGGATGTCATATATTAAGTGACTGTAATATCCATCCATCTCCCAGAAAATATGTATATCAAACACATTCTTGGGATAATCTAAGGAAACTGTAACACTCACTTTCTGTGGGTCAATGTGGACTCCTGAATCAAAGATAATATGACCAAAGAAGTGAACTTTATCGATCCAAAAGTTTTCTTAGAAAGATTGGAATATAGATTATTCTCTCTTAATATACTCAAAATTATCTCAATATGGTTAGCATGGTCTCTATGTGTGTCAGAATACAACAAGATTTCTTCCAAAAAACTACGACAAAAGAATCTAGGTATGGGTGGAACAACCTATTCATTAGAGCCTTGAAAATAGTAGGCACATTAATAAGACCGAATTGAATAATGAGGTAATCATATAGACCATACCATATCGGAAAATTTGTACATGTTATGTTATATTTCATGAATCAAACCTGGTGATATCCCGATATTAAGTCAGTCATAGAAAACAACCTAATTCCTTGGATCTGGTGAAAGAGATCATTTATACGAGGAAGTGGATACCAGTTATTGACTGTAAGCTAGTTCAACCATCGATAATCCATTCATATATAAAGGGACCCATCTAATTTATTGGAGAATAACATGGGAAAACCCCATGAGAATGTACTAGTTAATATATATACATTGTCCCTGAGATTCTCTAACTATTCCTTGACTTCATTGATCTTTTAGGTTATATCATGTATGGGGGTATGGACACTGGAACTATTCCTAGAACAAGCTCAATTGTAATATCTCTATATCTCTCAAGGGTAAAGACTAAAAAATCATCGGGAAAGATGTACCAAAAATGATCTACTACTGGGGGAAATTCAACCTCAAATAAATCATGATCCTCCATGAAGATATTGAAAATATGGGAATTCAATCCAATTAGCCCATGATGATATGGTCTAGATTTACTAGCCTGGACTTACAACTCACCCTTATGTAGATAACTACTTCCCTATAGTGATTTAAATGATAACCTACTGTGATAGGAGTCTACAAAGGAATGATACAGAACCAATATTTCCGTCCCTAGAATTTTATCGAAGCCGTTCATCTATAGAACAAAGAGTTCCCGTAAGAGAGGGTAATAACCTACCTCAAGAGGGAATTTACTACATTGGTGTATTCCCTTTGACAATACTCTAAATGGTGTATCCAAGGTCATTACACCATAGTAATACTATATTTTCAGTCTGAGATTTTCCATAGTAGATAAAGAGAAAAATGAGAGTGAGGATCCTGTATCAAATAAATAAGACATTATTGTAGAGGCTAGTGGAATAATACCTCATACATTAGATGGCCTTATAGACAGATCCTCAGGTATCAAAAGTAATTCTTGAAACTAACCTGATCTATGGCCCTCTGCAATATATCGGTTACCAAAATCATGATCACCCTTCTATAATTAATGGTGATTAAGAGTCCAGATACCATGACCATGAATTCCTCCTCATCTAGTCCTGTCGATGCTACTCTAACTTCCCACCTAACATAGCGTAAAAGAACTTGCCTATGAAGGAGGATTAGGCACAAAACCTCTTCCACTAGAAGAATATTTAATGGTCTGAAAGAATCTCTAAATATGTATCATATAGCCACATGGATGGAACTATATAGGGTCTCTATCAATCTAAGGGTTCAGCTTCCCCTTTCATCTGCACTAGTAAAACACCATAGAGCTACTGTCACATGTACTCTGGCAGCCGATTCCCTGACAAAAATCCTTTAGAGATCGCTTCCTACCACTGCACGAACTAATGAACTACTGCGGCACATGTCCTCTTTACCCAGTACTATCATCATCTGTTAGGTTTCACATAGTGATAAGATCATAATTAACTATTTCCATAAAATTATGTAGGTAAAAGATATTCACTTGAGTATAGATGGTATACACAAGCCCCTCCTCGAACCATGTAGCTCAAAAAAATATCATCATCAGCTAAAAATGGTGAAAATCAGAATAAATTAATGAATTGTAGTGACTATTCTATAACAAGAATAGAACCCTACTAAAGATACCAGAACTCTTTAACTATTTTTTCTCTCATTATTTTAATAATGAAATGATCATATAAAGATGACTTGAAATCATCCCATACCTTGCCTTGATGGTGATCTGACTGGGTAACTACATCTTACCAGCGCATGTCTGAATCATGAAACATGTAAGTAGAAAGTTGGATCCTATACTCTGGATGCATCTCCAGAGGCTCAAATATGGAAAGGGTGGAAGTTATCCTTGGCTTAACATCCTGTTAACCGCCATCCCATGAAAATTTTGTAGGATGATATTGCTGAAACTCACAAGTCATATCAACTATCATATATGGAGGTTGTGTAGCACCTTGTATGGACTACATGAGACATATGAAACTATCCTAGACCTATGTGTTAGTTCATAAATCAGCTACAACAGGTGGTGCCTCAAGTGGAACTCTTGGTTGTAACTGTAGTTGCATTGGGCCGACCATGTCTGGAGCACAATCATCACCACCCTCTTAGCACATGACATGATGACTTCTTGGTTTCATTGGTCTACAAATTCTAATCACATGAATTAGTACAAAATTTAAAGAGACATATATAAACACTAATTGAAGTTGAAGGTAAGAAAGGTCTCATAGATCATGGTATACTAACCCAACAACCCTCTTTGAAGGCTAATTATTGGTAGGTTCTATTGTATTAGTTATAGAAGTACCATTAGATTAAGGGTCAATAGAACCTTACCTCATCATTTACTAGCATCCATTTCTTTCATTTTATTTTAAATAAGTATGTTTAATCCTTTACGTTTTATAAACATTATAAGGTGTGATAGGGATGTGAAAACATTTCATTTTATATGTCAAGTTTCACATTTCTATTTTCATTTTTTTATTTCCATATATCAAGTTTTATCTAAAATGGATCTATATTCCCTTTGAATTAGGGCCCATACACATTATTACTATAAATGACAACCATTTAATATCATTCAAACATCTCGACTGGGTAAATTACCCATTCCAACCCATGAGGGGCCATAACACCTCATTAACTGAAACTAGTAATCACTCAATCACATCCATGGAAATGAATCGACATACTATAACTATAAAATCATCACTCAACAATCATAGGCATATTAACCAATTCAAATAGTGGAATGAACCTTTATGGAATAGAAATATGCATGACATGAAAATTATAGTTGCATGTAATGATGAATGTAACAATGATCCTTTCTCTTATATCATTAGGACTCAGAAAAATAACATCCACAATTGGAAGGAAGATAATAATAATAACACAACATGTAAATCAACAAATGATGAAATGATATCAAATGTAATTCAAAAAAGAAGTAAAAAAATTATAATTCAGGAAACTCAAAATTTACCCAAAAAATGGGTTCATGATGCCCAATCATAGCTTATAAACAAGTTCTATGAATTCTAAATCTCCAATATATATTACACAAATAGTTGAGAAATAATTGAGATTCTCTCGTACCACTTTGTGACATCTCAGACCCATATACCACTTAGAGGTGCCCCGATTCCATTTGGTCACTATGCCTTAAGTGCATCTCCATGAATGCGATAGGTTTCCAACTAATAGTGAGGTCATATGACATTTCCATGGGGAGACTATTCCATCTTTACCAGAGTGTAGTACAATATATGAAAAAAGAAATAGACAAATAGTAGAAGTAGTATAATATTAAACAACACAACAGAATCATATAGGAGTAACAACAATAGGTGCGACTAATATAAATATACAAAAGTTGATGATGATATGTGATTTAAATATAAAGTTAGAAAACATGGATACATATCAGAGGACAATAAATGATATAAAAATGTATCAAAAAGGAGTCCAAAAACATTCCAGGTATCCCAATCACCAGCTCAATGATCTGCAAGCAGCTTCATCCAATGAATTTAATAAATCATATGTCTGAGGATAGACACTTCCTTTTGTCAACACCTTCATAAAAATAGTCTTTTGGGTACCATGGGTGCATGGTTAGATAAATCTTAGTGGTCCACCACCAACTATTTATATAACAACATGTTCGTGTACTATAAATTGAAACAGTGTGAAATCATGTATACATAAAAGTATAGTAGTATTGTAAATGTAAATACCAAAGTACCTTATTCATCCTTTAGTTGGTGTATGAACATATTACTAGTCTATTCATTAATTTATGTTCCATTTTATATATTTATGTCACGTGTGGCATAGAAAACACTAACATCACCTCATGATTGTAATAGTGATGGTTTCATGATGTAATAAGGACGACTGTATTGATATTAATAATGAAAGCGTTCCAAGGTAGTAACAAAGGAAACCTATTCCTCAATAGTCACCCACTTAGTAGTAACTATATACTAGCTAATAATTAAGAGTGTAATCCGAGGAGCATCATCCAAGGAATTCTATAATAATATGATATAACTGAGTCTACAGAAAACAACCATGGTAAAATGGGATAAGCAAGGGCTAAACCCACTAAAGTAATCAAAGTGTCTAAGGTCCACATAAACTATTCTAGATCCAAGGATTATATAACTGATATGAATAAGAATGAATAAATCAACCAATGGATTGATCCACTTACTAGAATGCTTCCAAAATTATATACGAATCTTAGATCGGAGTACAGATTTCAAAGAAACACCAAAGCCGATGTCTAGGCTTGATAGGGGGTTCCTTCATGAGAGAAAGTGTAGGGGTTAGCTATGTCCGAAAATGGCTGGCCCTGCCTCATATTTTTTCTAATAACTTCTCATGAATTTACATGAATTTTAATATATTTACACATCATGTAAATCTCGGGGTATTCCCCCAAGGAAAAACACTTTACACTATGTGAACTATTCTTCACAAACCATTACACATAGTGTAATCAATACACATCATGTATTTGAATTACATGGCATGTAATTGGCCTACAACCAACCTAAAATCCCGCGGTTCCCTTCTTCTAAAAATACAAATCGGCCCACGACCCAGATTTAGGGTCTAAACCAAAAAGATAACTTTACAAAATATTATATAAAAAATTAATAGGATCCATAAATGAAAGAAAAAACTAGGTTCTTATAGAGTGTAATAATATGAGAGGAAAGAGAATGTAAATAATAGTCCATCATTTCATGTTGTAGATTGACACATAAATAATATAAAAATTTTAACCCATATAAGAGATATAATTTTTAAAAGGTCCTAAAGATTCAAATAAATATAAATTTGATATATTTTTAAAGGATCAAAAATCACTTCAATACCACATGCATATATTGATATTTTATTGATAAATATAGGAAAACATGAAGCAAAATTGTAGAAAAAATAAATAAAATATTGTAGATCTTTGGACAATTATAAGACATATAAATGGAATTTTTAGATTTTCCGGAATTTTAATGAAATGTAGAAAAATTTCTTATCATTAAAATCCAAAATATATTATTTAACTACAGTGTATATTTAAATATTATTCATTTAAATAAAAAATATTTTTAATTCTACAAATTCAAGAATTCAAAAAATTAAGCATAAATTTTGTTAATTTTTTAGACAATTAAAACAATAATTTTAGAGTTTTACTTATTTTAATTTAATGTAAATAAATATATTTTATATTTAAGGAAACAAGATTCAATAGAATCTGATCTATATATCTCATGTTATATTAGAGTTACTAGACATGAATTAAAATAATATAAAATGTAAACTAGTTTTGAAACTAAAAGCATGAGGTATGGTTTAAAAAAATGGAAACATCATGTAGACTAATTTAGACTTTTTTATAGTAAAATAAAATTAATATAAAATTAATATATATAATATAAAATAGGAATTATAAAATTATAATCACTACTAAAAAAGCAATAAAAAATACAATAATCTATTGAAATTAAATTTCAAAAAAAAATAATAAAAGGTTTTGTAATATTCAATTAAAAAACTAATCTCAGGTAATAAAAGAAAAATTTAAATAAATTCAAGAACATACACAAAAAATATCCCCTTTTTGTTTGATTATAAAACCTGAACATTTTATACCAAGAAAATTTTATAACTGAGAACATTTTATTTATCCCCCTTTTGTAAGTAATCAAAATGATAAATGATGAACTCCCCTATACATATGAAAACAATAAGATAAATAACCTACCAACATCCGAATTTCAAAATTAATTTTTTCAAACTGGGTAGTTTATAAAGGATTAGAAATGATGTCTATATACAAACTATAAGTATGGATAGATTCTAAAAATAATATGACCCTTATTTTCAAGATATCAAATAGAATTAAACATTAGATTGATCTAACTTGTACTAGAGTGTGGTAAAGTATTATTATAAATTTAAATTGAATAATTTTTATCACAATAAATAAGAAATTTATCAAGAGAAATACCATAATCACATAAACATTTCATTACCTATAAGATTTGATGAAAAAAAATAGTAGAAGATATATACTGAATATCTACAATAGATAGAGCAACACATAATTTATTCTTAGAAGACCATGAAATTATAATTTTCTAAGAAAATGGAACATACATCATCTCATTTTCATTCAATTTTATATCATAAAAAATAATATTTGAAATAGGATATAAATTAAAAAGAGTTATACTTATGATAAATCAAAGAAAATGTAATAGTTTCCTTAACATATTTAATTATTCATTTCATAGATTTAATATGATTATCTTTAGTTTTAGCTATAAATATTTCCCATAGACAAACTATAAACAATATATCAGGTCTAGATGTTGTTAAAAAAAATACATATAATTCCTTTATAAAAATTAATATCAAAGATTTACCAGATGCATCAATATCTAATTTATAACTTGTACTCATATGTGTTTTCATATATTTAATATAATAAAGTAAAAATCATTCCAAATATTCTTTAGCATACATAGATTGATTAAGAACAATCCCATATTTCATTTATGAAATTTTAAGTCCAATATAGAACATTAATTATATCATTAAGCTCATTTAAAACTCAGATGAAATCAAAGTAGAGAAATCATTACAAATAATTTCACTAGAAGTACCAAAAACTATACCATTAACATAACTTTTCTCAAATAATATATCACTAAAATTATTTTAATAAAAATTATAGTATCAACATTACCTTTCATGAAATCATTATTCTAAAGAAATAATGAATGAATTTTCTATGAAACACGGGGTTCTTTTTTGAGACTATAAAAATATTTATATAGTTTAAAAAATGAGTAGGAAATTACACATTTTTTAAACTAGGGGGTTGAAAAACACAAACATATTCATTTATAAGACCATTTAATAAAAATAATTTTACATTCATTTTATAAAATTTTAATGTTTAAAAAAAGGAAAATATAAAAAATAATATAATATCCTCAAACCTAGAAATATGGGAAAATAAATCATTAATATTTATAAATTCTTATTAAGAGTATCATTTGGATTCTAGTATAATTTTATTTTTGATAATATGTACAAATTTATCTAACTTGTTTCTAAAAATCCATTTAGATCCAATTTCTTTCTTATCCTCATGAAATTATACTAACAACCAAACAATATTTCAAACAAGTATATTTATATCATATTTCACCGAAATAATCTAGTTATAATAATTTAAATCATCATTAACATGAATAGGAATAAAATAAAAAATTAAAGAAAAATTTTCACAAAAATTTAATACAAAATTTATAGTTATAATACTATAATCAATATTACAAGTTACATTTTCTACAGGATGATATTTATGAATCTTACCTGACCTTGGTTCAGGTAAATAAAATGTATTCCACCCAAAATTTATTCATCCTTATCTTGAGGTTTTTCTTCACCAAAATTAAATTTTATAAACTAATTATCATATACATTGTAATTAGAATTTAATTTTTCATTATTTTCCTCAATCATAACATGAAAATATTATTAAGTGACAATATTTCATCTTTTATAAACTCTATAAGATTTAATATTATTGTAATAAATAATAAAATTTCCTTCATCCCTTTTAGCATAATATTTATCTAAATTATATTTTAATTTAAATTAAAAAAAATTACAATTAAAACTATAAAATAAATAACATTAGTTATCTATTTTTAAACAATTCATAATGAGTTTTCCTTAAAAAAATTTCTATCAATAATTCTATATGAATTATAACAAGAATAAAAAATTTCATCATCAAAAAATATTTATAAGAAATTTATATTCACTTAATACTGTTCTGTCCATTTTAGTTGGAGTTCTATTTTTCCATTATACAACACCATTTCCTTATGTTATTCTAGGAGAAAAAAAATTATGAAAATAACCACTATTTTCTCAAAATATTTCAAAATATAAATGATTAAAGTCACATTCTATAACACTATGCATATAAACAATCGTACAACCTTTTTCATTTTGAACTATATTACGAAAATAATAAATCTTTATAAAGAGTCATTTTTATGTGTAAAAAAATAAACCTAGGTAAATATAATATAATATTCATTATTAACTAAAGTATATTTATTTCCTCCAAGGCAAGAAATTTTAGGAGGAAAAAATAAATCAATATATAATAACTATAAAGGTCTATTAGTACTTATCTAATTGACATGTTTGAAATGAACACTATATTGTTTCCCTTTCGTACAAACTTCACAAACATGATGTTTTTTTCATCATGGTAACTGTAAAACATTATCATATTTAGATATCTTATGTAGAATTTTAAAATTAACATGACCTAATAGCTAATTCCAACTAATGTTATGACTCTGAATATCATTTATACACTTTATATATTGAACAATTGGTTCATCAAAGTCAATAATATATATTTTACTCTCTAATATAATAAAATATTATAGAATCATCCCTAAAAACTACAAATGTATCATTTTAAAATTTAACTTGAATTAAATTATCAAATAATTGATATATACTAATTAAATTATTTTTTAATCCTGCCACATATAAATATTTATATATAAATATTAATGTTTAAATACAAACTTTTTAAAAACCTTCTACTTTTTTATTGGAATTTTCTCTAAAATGTAATAGTACCAGCATCACATATGTTATAAGTGGTAAACATTTATGTTTCTCCACTTATATTCATATAGAATAAATTTTCCTTGTACCATATATTTTTCTTGAGACATCCAATACATATTTCCTACAATAATCAATTACTTGAAAATTTTGGAACCTAAGATACCTTTTGTCTAATAGTATTAGTAATAAATATTTTAGGTACACACATAGAATTTAACCAATTATTTTAGTTTTATATAGATTAAAAATACTTATAAATATGAGTTTCTATCAATACTAAATATTTATTGAATATAAGAGAATAATCACCTTCATAGTGACCATTCATGCCACATTTTAAAAAATAATAGTAGAAGTAAAACCATTTTTTACTTTAATGAAATGGTTTTTATTAATTTTAGGTAATCTCTTATCATATCCAATGACATTATTAATTTTATTTAGGTTATTTGAAGGCATAATATTATGATATTTCTCACATCCTTCAATAAAATAAGATATAATTTTCTTAATACATTCAACTTCGTTTTTCATTTTTCATTCAAATATCTAGAAAATCTAAAATTATAATAAACTACGGAATAAGAAGTAGATACATTATTCCTTTTTCTTATTATATTGTAAAATAGATTTGTTTTCGGAAATATGTTTTTTTATAAATTTATTTAATCTTATTATATTAATTAGAATCATTGAAAATATATTTTCAGAATCTTTTAGTTTATTTATTTAAATCAGAGACATTCTTGTTTTTTACAATCATAGTTAGGTTTGAAACATCTAGAATGAAATCTAGAATCACAGACATTATCAAGAGAAGATATTTAGCATAACATAGCATATTCTTTCTTATTTATAGATTGTTAACTAGAATCATATTCCTCTGTATAACTCAAAATAGTTTCTAATTCATTTTTTCCCTCATTTTTGTATTTATCTTTGTTATTTAGTTCTGGAATTTAGTCTTGATATTACCGTTATTTCTTCACACAAAACAAGTAACATCTGAATCATTATAATTCATAATAACTTTCTTATCTCAATTTTTTTGGAGGGTTTTTTTTTCCAAAATTGGTTCTTGAATCATTTATTTTTAATTCAATTGTAAAATTCAATAACAATTTGTAGAATATCTTCTTTTTCACTATCATGTAGATCTGAATTATAATATTTCATTGAAATAACATTCATAGATTTAAATCTAAAACGTTTTTTCTCCTCTTCAGCTATGTTCCTATATTCCACTTGATACTAAAATATTGACAAAATTAATTCAACAAGAGTGTACTCTTTGAGGTTATTGATTTTTTCAATCGAAAACTTCTTTGCATAAAATTTATTTAGTAATAAATGTTGAACTAATTAAAAAATTATAAGAATTTGGAAAGCTTCTCTAAGGTAATTAATTATATTCACAATTATTTTAAATTTTTAGAAAACATGATTATAGATTCATCTTTATCCATCATGAAGTCTTGGTTCTTATCTCAAATCATTCCAATCTTGGTTCATATCATTTTTTCTAAGATAAGGATAGTAAATTGTAGAATAATCCAAACTTCATGCGTTTTATTATAAGTAGTCACATGACTAAACACATTTATGATAATAGCATAATGTAAAATACTATCAACTTATTAATTTCATACATATATTATAGAATCATTTCTTGTAAGTGTATCAAGGTCAACTTCTGGTAGTGTGTATTATTTTTCCATAATCCACCAGTGTTATATTCTTAACTATTTCAGGTATGCCTATATTATATATCTCCTCCAACTATAATTATTTTAATCAAAGTGAGGTGGCCTCTAAAGAATCCAATTATCATTTGAATTCATTGATTCCATATTAAAGATCCCAAACTTATACGATAAGGTCTAAGAATATGTTATAACAATAAAAATAAATCAATAGAATCTAAAAAAGGAATAGGTAAATTCATAAATGAACCAGAATTGGTGAAAATGTTTAGGTCCAAAAGGGTAATGAAAGATGGTATAGAGGGGGTTAATATACTAGATTAATAAAATTTATTTAAGTAGAATAATTATCTAAAATAATTATGAGAGAAAACTATTATAGATAATTAATGGTAGAATAAAATAATGGACACTAGTATATTTATACTAGTTCAATATAAATTAATCTCAATCCAGTATTATACCTATATTCTTGGAAATAGATATGTTTTTCACTGCTTGATTCCCCATTACAAACTAATTTTTTCTAATGGATGAACAACCAAACACCTAAATTCTGTATGGGGAGCCACAATAAAATTTCAGCATTGGATTTAAACTATGTTAGTAAAAACCTAAATGATCCTAACATTAAAATCCCATATTCAGAACCCATAGAAGATTGGAAGAAATGATTTTGTATGTAAAATCATAAAAACAATTCATAGTCTATAGGAAAGATAGGAATATTTGTTTCAGAAAAAACAAACCTGGTGAATTATAATTTAAATGAAGAAATTATAGGTACTATATCTTGAGTTTACGATAATTTTCTATCAACAAGGATGTATAATCCCATGAAGATGTAATTCAGTACTTGAGAGATCATCTAGATGATGAAATAAGGATTGTATAAGACTATACATTTTCTAAATCACATTGAAAGTTCATAATTTTTGTCAAAAGAAGGTGTTGAAGAAGTTATCTAGAAAAATGTAATTTGAATCCATCCCAAATACATTAAATTGAATCTGTAAAAAAAAATAACAAAACTCAAATTGGGTAATGCAATTCATGTTTCAAACTAAATAATTATCCAAGAAATATAAAATTATCCTCCAAAATAAATGAAAAAAATATCATTTGTATTTAACTAATAAATACCAATTAAAAACAATTTTAATTACTTCTTATATATTTCACCATGACTCAAAAATAATAGGTCAAGACAATCCCTAAATTTAATAATATAATTTTACTATTTAAAATTTTAAATTCTTAAATGCATTACAAAATAAAAAATTGAATTATTCTACATTCAATACAATTACTACATTTTTATAAATTCCATGTCTTTAGATGTTAATATAGAAGAGAATAAATAAAATAAATTTACTCAAAATATAAAAACATAAATAATCCAAAAATATGTTGTACGTGTACTTGTAAATATTGTAAATTATTACATTTTTTAAAAATATTTCAAATATTTTTTAAAACACTTTTCATGTCTTTTATATAATAAATATTAATTTATAAAATATTAAAATAATTAATATAATTAAAATAGCTATGAAGTTATAAAAATATTAAAAATTGGGAAAAACATTGAATGAAATGGGGATTGAAAAGTAAATAGAGAAAATATATAACTATCAGTAGTAACAAAAATTATACCTGGAGGTAGCAATTATTGAATACCACTACGAATAGAAAATGAAGCTTTTTACAATTACCATTACAAGTGAATTACTATTACAACATTGTGCTCCATTTCTACAATATAACACTATTGTCCAAGATACCATAAAAGTATTCAAGCGGTGTTTCCATCACTGTAAGCTACATCTGAAAGAAATTCATGGTAATACCATTTTTTAGTGGTGGGAGTTTTAAAAAAGGGGAGAAGAATAGTAAAACACTTATGCTGCCATTGATATTGAGATATATTATTATAGAGGAAGAGGAGATCTACCATTGAAGAGAATCTACCATTGATATTTTTATAATATCTAGCACTGAGAGGTATAACATGGTACATATTCATATGGCAATGAATAAGTGTATCTACTCTGGAACAGTAGATGCAAAAAATACCATCAATATATATCTAGCTCTGGATAAAATCTTCTGTTTTATGCTGATATGATCTACCATCTCACTATAAGAAGGAAGATATAAATTGGTATTTTATAATTGTGGAACCATCTAAACATTAATTATTGTTTCTTCTAAAACTCATTGAAACTAGATATTGTTGTTGTTCCAACTAGTGATGTATAAGAAGCACTCTTAGGATATCATCGAAGCTTTTTACAAGGTGATACCATAAAAGTGGGTTTATATCGTCAAAGAGATACTACCTCATTATATAGGTATCCATTTCACAACATAGGATAATGGTTCTACGACCATTATACTAAACTATAGGAGATCCATTCATGAATATTAACGAAAGAGTTCTGACATTTCAGTGGAGAACAAGGTCATGCGATTTGAATAGGGGAGGAGCACTACAGTAGTGCATGAAGATACTGTACGAGAATAGAATATAATAAGAGTTGATTTCTTGTGTGGAGTAACCGATATTGGTCATTTTTTTACAACTAAAGCCTAGAGAAAAATCCCACTAATGCATTTAAGAATGGTATAAGACTGAAATGAACTGTAGTTCATCATTTCTTGTAGAGGCATGACACATTAACATTAGAGAATTTTAAACCCAAATAATTGATAGTTTTAGTGAATGGTCCAACAAAATTAAATGAATAAAATTTCATGATATTTTCAGAAGATAAAAAATCACTTCAATCAAGCATTTATATCATGACATATCATTGAAAAAAAAGAATAACATATGATATAACTGCAAAAAAATACTAAATTATTGTAAAAAGTCATCCATTTGTAATTAATCCAAATGGATTTATTATATTTTCATGCAATTAAATGAAATGTAGAAAAATGTTTTAGATCTCCGGTTCAACAAAAATTAAGTTATTCTGATGTACATTAAATGAGTTATTATTGAAATAAAAAATATTTTGAATTATGAAAATTCTAGATTTCTAATATTGTTTCATAAATTTTATGTATTTTAAGGCCATTAAAACAACAATTTCATTCTATCATTTAGATAAATGAATATAAATAAATCTATTGTCTATAAAATGGAACATATTTATTAATAATTTAAGCTATATGAATCATGTTATAATAGAAAAAATAAATAAAACTTAAAACACTATAAACTCTAAAAATTGTTGAAACTAAAAACATGGAGTATGTATAACAAAAGATGTTAAAATTATAAATAATTGTTTAGAATTTTTTCATTTTTGAAAAAATTAATATATACTTCTTATATTTCATATTAAATAAAAATTATAAAATTCCAATCACTACAAATCATGTTATAATAAAAATAGAGTAAGATACTAAATTTAATTTTCACAAAAAAGAGGTTATAGAATATTCAAATACATAATCTAACTACATATAATAAATAAATATAAAATACATAAAAGAAAAATAAAAAAACAGTATGTTGGGCTACCAAAATGGGAAGTTTTAGTTTTGGATCTTTAACTCCAGATTTTGGGGTAGAATATTTTTGAAGACCATAAGGCACCAGCCATAGGCCTTAGAGAGAATATTTTCATGTATTGGAGGTTTTATCTATGATAATTAAATATAGATAACATTGGGGATAGTATTTAATCATTGGAATCGTCATATTTTTGTGTATATGATTAGAGATTAATCTAAATATGATGAAAAATATCCCTTATGAGAGTGTTGTGTCCTGTTTGTGTGTTGGCCTGGTTGTTTTGAGATCTTTCCAATTGAACTATGATAGTCCTTGGGAATGAACTCTGGTAACATGGATGATGTGGATTCATTATTGACTAGGAACCTCAAGGTGATAGGGGATGATCTAATGGGATAATCAAGGGGTGAGTGTTGAGGAAGAGAATCCTAGGTTACCACTGATTACTTTCTTAAGGAGAAATCCTTGCCAGTTATATGGTTGTCTCATAGATGGTTAGATCATTGAGGGATATGTAGAGATTTTTTAGGGAATGTTGAGGTGTTTTGGATGTTTCATTCCTTAAGGTTTAAATTTTGAATCATTAATTTTTGATTGTGGCATGTGATCAATGTATCTTATTAGATTTGAAGATATGTTTTTTGGAGGATGTTTTCTACTTACTAAAAAAATGGTGAATATTTAAATTGTGTGGAGACATGTACAAGGTGTATATTTCTTTCTGGTTGTTTTATAGATCATCTTGATGTTATTTTGTTTTTTAGAGAAATGGGTTAATCTTTGTTTTTTTTCAAAGGAACCCTTGGATTATTTTTTAGGACATTATATTGGTATTGTGCTTGGTGGAAGATTTTTGGTGAGTTATCTTCTATTTCATAGAACATCAACCTCATGGGTTGAGTGTGTGAGTTATTTTAGTCTCATTATTTTCTATCTTTCAAACTGGAACCATTCTAGGAATAGAAAGCACCGTACTGGTGAGAAATTTAACATATAATTTTTTATAACTATTGAATACCCATTTTTATTTTTTAACCCATATTTATGATTTTTTAATAATTTTTAGTATGAACGTCACCCATATACCTGATCTATGCTTTGCGTAAGCGTAACTGGATTTGTTAAAAAGTAATATACATATAGACAGGATTTTACCTTAGTTATGTAAAGGTAAAACTAGATTTATATGTGGTTTTTATGGTAAATCCTTTTTTATAAGGGTTACATATGGGTAAAGATGATAGTCTGTATGGTTATATATCTTTTTAAATGATTTTTTTAATGGTATAGCTCTATTTATTAATTCTACATAAGCGTAACCTTGTGGTTCTAAAAGTTTTTTACGGGTAATATCGGATCAATATAATCGGTATATATGCGTGTATAGATTAAATAAGGGTAAATAGTACTACCCTTACATAGTACCTACAAGCTACATTAGGGTAATGTAATGTTACCATAACATAATGTCTATTTTGATAAAATTGTTTTTAAACTCCTATTTTTATGTTCTTCTTCCCCGTAATGCCTTTGTAATTCAATTTTATAATTTAAAAATATTCAAATCATTGTCATTTAGTTTTTTTTTTATTTTTTAACTACTTCATTAAAAGGGTTTAAACCCTTTATATTCAAGATCTCATTAAAATGTAAAATTAAATGATTGTTTTAAATCATGGTTTTTGTGCTGCAAACCAAAATGCCTTTTGATTTTTTTCAAATATCCAAACATTTAATTACCTCATTTTTTTATTCCCGTTGAGTATATTTTTGAATGTATGGAAGATATAAAATATATACTTAGTTCGTTTTTCTCATTTATGTTCTTCTCAAAGTTATTCCTCTATATATCTTGTGTTTTCCTTTCGACGTTCGATATTTCCACGTAATTCCAAGGAAGGGGTTTCTATCTTTTTTACTTCATATTATAATAATGTATTTCATGAGAATTATTAAATATTTGTTTTCATATAATATTACATGTTCTATGAATATTGAACTTGAAATACCTCATTAAACCATCTTTGATACACTTCTCTATGAATTGAACAATGCATGGATAAAATTGTTATGATCTTGATTCTTCTCACAATTTTCGGCTTTGTAAATTCAATATTATTATTCATTTATCTTAAAAAGTATTTTAAAATCTTTTTTAATGAAATTATGGGATGATGTAATTTATTAAAATTAAAGATTTTGTTTTATGATACTTTTTCAACACGGTTTTGGATGCCCCGATTCATGAAATGACCAAAATACATTTTGAAAGGATTATTCACCTCGTTTAAGAAGAAAAATTGTTAGGCTATTTGAAATAAATTATTTGTGAATGTGGAAAATGGTGTTAACAATAGTTTCTAAAGAACATTAATGATTTTAAATGGAGAAACAGACAATTGAATTTTGTAGGGTAGTTTTAAAAGAAATACTTAGTTTAATGGCTTAGTTGGAATTTTTATGATGATTTGGAAAAGGAAGTGGGTATGAATAAATATTTGAATTTTGATTTGACTTAATATATTAGAATTGAAATTAATGATTCTTGGTAGACCAAATGCAACTTTTTTATGATCATATCTCTTGAAAATCCCTTAATGTGGCTTACATGATTATTTTAATTATAACTAATGGGTGTTTATAAAGTTATTATTCAATTTGAAGGAGTTTGGCATGATGTGAGATGTGAACTGAAATTTAGATGAAATGTTAAGGGTGTGATCCCATGTTAATACTAATGGGAATTTTCTATTTGATCCTAAAAACTTGATTATCTCACTCCCAATCTTTGGTTAGTCAATGTAACATTAGTTTTCAAATGAGATTACCCATATTTATTCTTTCCTAGAGAACTCCCACCCTGACTAGTGGATCCATAGAGAACCTGATAGGTTCAGACTATTGATATGTGTCCAGGAAATCATGTGTTCATATACTTGGTTATCTTTAAACCCATGATAATTGATGTAATCCCAAAAATCAATTATGTTTTCATTTATTACTTAAAATATGGTACATTGACTCTCATATCTAGGTCATACCCATGACCTTCATATACTTGATATTCAATACAATATAATGTTCCTTTTTTTACTTGGAACTATATTTTCCATGTTTAATTAATTAACATTATTAATTGATATGATTATTGAGATTATGAACCTTTACTATAATGATTATTGTATAGATTTTTGATATTTGGTGGATATTCCTACCTACTCTTTATTTAACGGACTTTAGTCTATGAAATGGTTTTCATATCATTCAAATAAAGGATTTAGTTTAAAAAATATATAAATGGAAATGTCCATCTTGGATTTCGAAAATGATTTTAATTTTATTAAATTAATATATTAAAACCTAATCCAATTATGATATGATCTTGATATATTTAGTTTCTTATTTTTGAAATTAAATTCCATATTCTCTCCATAGTATGTTCTCTTTTATTTTTTTTAATTACCTAATAAAAATATAAGTACAATATTTGGTAGAATCGAACAAGGCTCTATTTATCACATCCTACTTCAACTGTATAGTGTTTAAAACCTTTATGTTCTTATAACATGTTCTCATATTCCCATCTAATTATTTTTTGAGTTCATACTTGGATAGATAAGGGAAGGTATTTTCTGACATAGTGGGTGGTCATAGACCACCTAGAAATGTGTTTTGGTAGTTATGTTCTTCTTTTAGTATTTTTATTTTCTCACAGTACCTGACATGGTTGTATTTATTTATTTATTTATCTGATGGAAATCCTATAATGATTTTTTTATTATTATCTTTAATTTTTGGTGAAATCATTCCCAAATATTGTTTCTGGATTCCCATGTAGTTTTCTATTGACTCTCAGGATTGAGAACACCCATTTAGGTAGTAGTGATTTGTTTAGTTACTAATTTATATGGTACCTCCATCCTATTTGATAATTTTTAGTTTTATATATTTAAATTATTTGGTAAATAATTATGTAATGAAACTCATATAATTCTCATCGAATGGAAACCTTTTCAAATATCCCCATATTATATTATTTCATAAAAAATCCTTTAATATATACTAAAAAATTCTACACTCATAATACTCATCTAGAAGTATCATTTATATTATTATTCTTTGTATCCTAGTAAAATAAAACTTGAGAAAATGTGTGAGCTCAAATTCTCAGTATGGAAATGTCTATTGTGGAAGCTATTATATAGTAAATAAAGCATGAATAATAATAGAGGGATACAAACAATCAAACATTCCATATAAAAAGTATCCATAAAAAATATATTGATTAATGATATAGAAATATACATATCAACATGGATAATTATAAATAATTTCATTAAAATAGAATTCATAATGTCATACATTATATTTAGACAGTTAAGGCCTCCTAAAAAGACATTATAAACACATTTTCAAGGCTTCATTTCAAGAAAAAATAAATAAATAGGAATGGAATATGAAAAATACCCAAGGTTTTGTTTTTTCTTATGACATATTGATAGATCACATGGATATCTAACGTCATGCTCCAACCTTCACTTACTATGTGGAATGCGTTCTTTATATGAAATAAATAGATTACAATTCAATACATAATCATCATACATTAGTAATAAAAATAATATTGAAAACATAACTTGTGTTATATTAATATTTCCCCATTAAATATTCATCATACCTTGGTAATAAATAGCCATCCATATAAAACTATCATGTATACAGACTGTCAATGTTTCCCCAATTAATAAATGATATATCATTCTTGGTAAACAACCCCAATATTATTTATATTAAATGATGTGTTTAAACCATATAGGGTAATGAGTATATGGTCAGATCAATACTAGAAATAATGTATAAAACATCCTTGAAAAGAAATAATATGAAAATGAAGATGAACATCAATACATCACAAATGGAGGATTGCAAGTGAAGAACAATTCAACGTAAAATAGAATGTAAAATGGAAGAGAAATGTTTAAAAATAATTTCAATTTTTTCTTTAGAACAATTATTGAAAAAATGGACTTATAAGTCACTTCTAAGACACTTTTCATGAGGCTTTAATAATACTTTTAAAAAAAAATTCAAAATTATATTAAATAAAAAAATATTATAAATAAACTATACTTTAGTAAGAAAAAGTTTATTATAAAATAAGACAAACTTATGTGGATTCAAATCAATTTTAAAATCTTTTAATAAAATAATACATCATTCCTTTGATAAATTCCTAGAATAATGGGAGTACATATTATATTAACAAATCGTTATAATGTTGAAATAAAGCTAAATCAGGAAGAAGGGTCACAACGGTGGGAAATCCATTAATATATAAAATGATTAAAAGTGATTATTTTACAATTTTGTAAATGAGAGTCCGTTATGACATTTATAAAAATAACTAAAAATATTCCTATAAATTATTTCAATATATTTTAAGAGTCATCAGAAATTAGACTTGATAAATATTGGATGTATGAATGATAAACTCTTAATAATAGTACAATGTATGTATATATATATATAAGAGAAAGGTTTACTTTCAAAAAGGAGAAATATGTCCAAATTATCTTATAAACCGAAGTGTGGGAAATGGAATTAATACCTATAAACCCTATAAATAATTACATTATAAAAAAATTGATGAAATTTACAAGATAAATAGTTTATAAACTAGTGAAAAATATATATTAACATTTTTTTATCTTTTTATTTCAGTTTTTATCTAATGTTTATAAAGGTGACCTTATAAATAAGAGTTTTGATGTCAATTTTAATAAAATTGACATATAATATTTTTTGAAAAAAAAGAAAGAAAGAGGTATTTCAAAGTTGAATTATATATAAAATGACATTAAAAATTGATTTCCATGTTTTTTATTTAAAACCCAATATAGAAACTAAAAAATTTACATTTCAATGTCGGTTATATAAAAACTGATGCCAAAAGATATAATATTTTGAAGGTGGAGAAATATGATACAAATTTCAATGATAGTTTTTTTTAGAAAACCATTCATGAAATATTATTTCAATGTCTATTTCATGTAAGAACTAACATTGAATGTTGAACTCGGTAATTGTCTAATACTTTCATCATCATTTTTCTAGAAAACAGACTATGATAATGTGTTTTAACTTCAGTAATTCGTAATAATTGATACTTAATGTCCCTTTCAGTTCCACTTTGAAAATCAATTATTTATAATAACCAATGTTTAGATTTTTCCACATCCTTTTTTATAAAATTGATATTTAAATTCTATTTTTTTGAATGATATAATTGCTACATTATATTTCCACAAATATAAAAACCAAAATACAACATATAAAATAGAAACAATAAAACTAAATGAATGTTTACTAAATAAAATTACATATTCTCCTTGATGAATTCACATTGTACATTCACAAAGACTAAAAATCTTACATGAATACTCTTACTAATGAAATCCTCTCTCATGCCATCAGCTTGTGGTGGCCTTATCTAAAACACAAAAGTTGAAATGGATTTGAAATTTCATATCAAATATTGTGCACCTGAAATGTGTGAGAGTGCGGACACAATAATAACAATAGTGAGGTGTCAAATCTCAAAAGTGAATACTCAATTCAATTCTAGTGACAATTTTTTCAGGATTACCATAATATATACAATTTTAAATTAAAACAACGCACAGATATATCAAAAAAACATAAATTAAACCCAACAAAATAGAACTCAATAATTGAAAATATATTTTCATTATCTTTATAAATTAATTATAATGTCATCCAATTCAACATCAATGTATGTAAAATTATAAAACATAAATCATTTCATGGATACACTTAACTCAATGATATCAAATGGCTATTATAACAAAATAATCACTTTTTATCAATTTTTATTTAAAATATGTAATATTAAATATTATCAATAAGACAAAAAATAGACACCCATCAAGAAACTTATTTACATTTAAATGTAAATAAAAAACATTATGAATATTTTATTCAAGAGTTTCCTTTAAAGAACCATTATTATAACAAATTCCATCATAGACCCACTGATAAGAATATATGGATATTTTGGAACATGTATTTGTATATAGAGTTTGTTGAGTCATCTTAGTAGTATGTCATAAAAAATGTTGGACACATGTTTATTGATTTTTACTTGTCCAATATTTATGAAAATATAATCTGATTGAAAGGGAATACCTCTAGAAAAGGATTAATGTGGTTTATTTTGGCCATATATCTAGAATTTTCAAGTGATAATTTAACACCATAATAGACCTTGTTGAGAAGAAATGAGTTGATATTTATTATAGGATGGTCATAGATGACTTTATTTCTTGTTTTTTCATAGAAACCTCATGGACCTTGGGTATAATGGATATATTTTAAATTGGTTCAATAATAAAAGATTCAATATTTTCATTCAGTACTAATTGTAATTGTGGTTTTTATGTCACATCATTAAATGATTTTTGTTATATAATTTTAGTGAAATCCTCAAGTTAACAACACTTAATAAAACTGGAATAAATCTTTTATTAGGTATTTATATTATAGAAAAAAATATCATTTCCTTTGTTTTTGGATGAAAAATTACCCATTAATTCCGAAAATGATATAAAATTTATTAAAAAATGATACTTGTCATTTCCATAGGATGAGAAGGTAAGTTTTACAGTGTTAGAATCATTTTCTCACTTATATAGTAAATTAAATTTTGATATAAATTTGTGAGGATAAAAAATAATTATGAGTGAAATTTCACTAATGGTGTACTAAAAAGGAATCAAATTAGAAAATATAATATTTATAGAAAATATAGGTTAAACAGAAACCAATAGCATCATAACATCACTAGAATAAACAATTTTCACTTGATGAACATTTTCTACATTCCAAATAAAGGAAATAGACATTAATTCAGTATTATTTGTGACCCCACATGTCGTGAATACCATAAATGAAAAATAAACTTTTACAATTTAATTTTCTAAGAATATTCCAAATAAATAACATGTAAAATTTATTTTCCTTACATATTAAATTAATAAAAGGAAGAATATTCATATGTTTTTGGTTATTCATCATCACCAAAGGCTTTCAATAAATTACCTACAACAAACATAGGGAAGAACTTAATTATAAGTAGAATAATATCATAGACACGATATTAGGGTTACAAAATAGGATGAACTGTAGAAAATAAAATCTAAATTAAACAAAATTGCGAAAATTAGGGTTTCAATAATGGAAGTGAACCATGACTACAATATATGAAAGAAGTTTTTAAGGATGATTCATAGATTTATACAGACGATGGAAGTTGAAAGTGATGATCTCTGCATCGATTCGAGGTATACATTGAAACTGTGGTTATAAAACATTGACATGAAAATATAAACCAAAACATATATATATATATAAGAAAAAATGTACTTTATCTTATATAAAATGTATTTAGCTAATTTTACATAGCTGAATTTATTTTCCTTTTGTATCAATAATGGATCATTGTTAATCATTTTCCTTGACATGTATTTTAAAATATTAATTATCAAAACATGTATAAACAATAGTAATTGATAATTAATATCTTATAAAAAAGGATAAAACACACTTCATTAAAAAATTTCAAAAAAATTTATGTGCTCCACATAAAACACTAAATTTAGTTAAAGAAAAAACCTACAAAATCAAATAAAATATACCAACTAAATACAGAAATGAAATTCTATAAATTATGAGTGATTTTAATTTAATTAAAAGAGACATGCCTCAAACATCTCAAACCTACAGAAATCAAAATAATTTAAAAAATGTAAGAAAAAAATGATTATATAATTAAACATTTTTTAAAAGTTAACTGAAAGATACATACTTCAAAATTTAATGGATGATGTTGTCTAGAGAGTTTTTTATAAATAATAATCCTTTATAAAAAATGAAAACCTTGTTAAAATTAATAGAATATACCAAATAAATCTTCATATTATTATCTAAATACTCATTTTTCAATATTTATTAAAATATATATACCTTATAATTTAAATTAAAATCTCAATTAAGATAAAGTTAGAAAACCATGGGTGAAGATGGGTATGTTCTTTATTCATATAAAACATGGTATCATTGAATGTAAATAGTAAAAATAGTTGTTATAATTTTAGAAAAAGGATGTTTTGATATAAAACATAAAATAACTAATATAACTAATATTTTCAAATTTAGTTGTTGACCTAGTTGTGATTATCATATACAAGAATCTTAAAATATAATAACCACATTCAATACACCCTTTTTGATGATGACATTGTGGTTATAAAATATTAAGTTGAAAATACAAACCAACAAATATAAATAACAAAAACTAAATAATATAAAATATAAATAAATTTTCCATTACTTCCAAATATTTTATTGTATTTAGATGCCTTATTAACACTTTTTTTGTTATACTTTGTCAATGGCCTGTATTTTAATATATACCAACTAACAAGACTTGTTTAAATAGTAGGATTTGAATTTAAACTGATCAAAAGAATAAAACTTACCTTTCTAACATGTTGCTAAATTTTTTATGAACACCACCTAATAAAGAGAAAACCCCATATATGTTTAATTCTTTTGGGAAGAATACAACTAGCATTCAATGACATCAACAATATAAAAATATTATAATTAATAAAATTATAATGAATATTGATTCATTATAATTTTAGTGTTCTTAACCATAATGGAATGGAAAAAACTGGCACCCAATCTATGAATTTTATAATCTCATAGATATATATGAAACTCTAAAAGGAGTTTTAATATATTACATAGTCATAGAAATGAATTCCGGAACTGTAAAACCATAAAAAATTTGTCTCATTTTAAATAAGAATCATGTGTAGATACATAATAAAATAATCAATATAATATTTTATTTTAAATCATATTTATTTAATGAAAGATTAATGGAATCATAAATTTACTTACATGGAAAAACAATAGTAATATTGGCATACATATCCCATAAAAAATAACCAAGTCATTGATATATTTTTTAAATATTCTCAGCATATAGTCTCCTCCACATATATCATACATCATTTTAAACACATAAATATTATACAAGTAAGAAGAAACATATTTAAATATTATTTTCCCATCTAAAATCTAAGATGTTTTTCAAGTTGTTGGTTCTTTAACATTTTGTTTCTTTTTTACAATTTATTTTTATACTAGCTACTCTTATATAAATTAGATTTCACAAAACATAATATGTAAATTATAATCAAATGATTACTCCTATCTACTAAGTCCAATGCCTACTAGATCCTCTGCCTGAAAAAGTGGGGCCAGTCTCTGGGCAGATTAATAATGAATTTCTTTCATTGGAGTGTTTGAACCTTAAAAGGAAGTATGGTAAATTCCTGAAGCATTATGAAGGCTCGGAGTGGGAATATGCGACAATGGAGGAATAATTTTATCCTGGGGATGGCGATGGGTTCTGTTTTGATGGTCTGTAGTTACTGTTTTTATCCTGTAGAACTTGTTTACTGAAATTTCCCTTTATTAATAAATGGTCATAGGTCTTTCCTCTGGATACACTTTTCTTGTAAGTTATAATCAAATTTCAACATTAATTAAAATAATGCATACTTTGGAAGTCATGTAATGAATAAGGATATCAGAAAAATATAAAAAATGACCCATAAACTATACAAATATGGTAACCTCCTCAGTATTAAATGGAAGTATAATATTTGGATTAATGATATCATGTAATGATATTCTTAGCTAACATAATTTCATAATATAGTGATGTAAAAAATTAAAAATATATATATATGACTTTTAATGCTAAAATTTGTAGATAGGTATATCCAATATATACCTCACAATATATTTTCAGGTCTGAATGAGGAGGTGGAGGATCTGACTTGGTGGGCTAGAAAGATTAGGAAGGCTGTGTAGGATGGATTGGTTATGCAAGCTATGGTTGTTTCACAGACTGGGATTATCTGATCAATTGATGAAACATAATCTGCACATCAGAGTCAATTTTATTGTCCATAGACCATTTCAAGTATTTTAGTTCAGAATTAATGAAATCTATTTATTGGACTCTTTATTCTTACTTTTATGACCAAGAACATTCCATACACTAACAAATGACTCACATCACGATATGCATTTAGGGTGTTCTATATTTCCTAAAGTAGTGGTTAGGATGTCTATCCGATCCTTAGGGATAAAAGTACGCTAAATCACTTTATCCTAAAGTCCATATTTAGAGGGAAAATTAAAATAACAGATTAGTGTTTGTTTAAAAAATATAAGAATTCATGAAAAATAAAAATTAATTTTATAGACTTTTGTTAGAGACTTTCTTATATTGCCCAGTAAGAGAATTTTTAGTTTTTTCTTCTCTATCTTTTCAATGTTTAATTGATAGTGGGGGATATAGAGAACCAAACTAGACCTTTTATGAACCGCTATTAGAACAACCTCTTAATGCATCACAATTTTCTACAATCTTTTTATCCTCTAACAAATGATACTATCCACAAGATAAAGTTTGAGGATATACATTCTTAAAATCGATCTCTTGATGAGATATCATATTGATATGTTACATAAAAATTAAATAATAATTAATTAGGTAATTTATAAGAAATTTTACAATATAAATTTTTTATCATACCATCAATGCATCATCATATTGGTTGGTTAAAAATGTCTACCATGTATTTATTATGAAAACCAATACTTGAGGCATGTGTTTTCATTCTATAACTTTCTAAAAACATTAATTTTTTTCACTTTTATTTTAAAAACTCCCTATACAATTGTATCTAATGTTAAAAATTATTTCTTAATTTCTTTTATTTATTCAAAATATAATTTCATCTATAAGTGAATAATTTAAATTGTTTTCATTTAGAATATATAATATTGTAAAAACTAGATAATAAAAAATCGATTGAGAAATTTTACTATTATGAAATCTCACAGCTTCTCATTTTCCAAATTATCTACAGATATCATATTATGATATAATATTCTAATCCTACAATGACTATTCATAGTTATATAACTCGTAAAATAAAATTCACGTTTTCCAGTTGGGTTATTATTATCATAAAAAATTAACATTTAACCTATGGTCTCTATAAGAAAGTGAATTTTATTTAAATTTTTAATCGCATTTTAACAAACTCTAGAAATCTATATCACTTTAGGAGAATATGATCCCTCTATCAGAGGTGCATTTTTGGACCTACAATTATCATTTTTAAATTAAATGTTTTATTTCATTAAATAATTATACTACTAGATATTTACTGATATTAAAAATGAAATATACCCTTGTATATTTTCTTCTTCTTATGTGTATGTCATTGAAGTAAATTTTTTTTATGAAATTAGTTGAACCTTTATAATATTATAAATTTGAATATTTAAAAATAATGATTATCTAAAAATTCTATTAAAAAAATAGTTTTACACATTTTTATGTTTGAAAAAAAATTATTTCATTATTCATAACCATAAAATATTCACTTTAAACAATTAAATATAAACATAAATTCTAAAATGTTAGAAACTATTATAAATTGAAATATCACAGCTACAAAAATGTGTTTCAATATGCATAAATTTTATTAGATCAAAATGAAGTATGTTATGTTTTTCAATGAAATTTTTTTACAATATCCATTGCATATAATATCTAACACACAAATAATAAAAATAATCAATATATTCAATAAAACATAAAATAATTAATAAAAAATAGAGTTTTTTTCACATTTAAAATTCAAAAAAAATATAATATAAATATTTTAATAGATAATTAAGAGATAATTTAGTGTTTTCCAATATCCCTTTTGTGTGATGATTTCATATAGCATAGAATACCTTCACATTATAGTCATTGGTGTAATTTAGAAAATAGGTAATAGACAAAGAAACCTTAAATAAATTCATAACATAATCATTATAATCATCACTAAAATCTATTATTTTCCCATAAAAATGATAGACCACTGATCAATTGATATATTAATAATATAAAATATTTTCCCTACATTGGTTTACCTGATTAACGGTTACCCTTTGGAACTAAATCGTTTCAATAAAACTAGTTTAAACATATAATCCTCATATTTCACACCACAATTACTAGAAACCTAGTTACACTTTAATAATGTAACAAAAAATTTAGTATAATCCATTTCTCATATATCCTCAGCAACCCCAAAATATGTCATAGATGCAAAAAATTTGTTTTTATATTTTTCTATTAAAAATTAATTGCCTTAGAAATGGAAATTACCCTTCTATTTTGAATGGTCCTCTTATAATCCTGATTTATTATATATTATATGTACCCATTAATATCAAAATCAGACCATGTGATCACATTGAGAGATGGTACCCTTCCAACAACTTCAATGTTTTTGATGAAGATATATATGTTATGAGTTTTTCTTTAAACCATGAAACAAATTAATTTTTATTCTCCATCATCCACCAATTTTCATTTCATTTCAGATATCATATCTTTAATTCAGTAACATGTGATGATATATATGATTTAACGTTATCATTGTTCTTCAAAATGTATAAATGTTCTTATATCACTTCATCATGTGTAATTTTCTTTACCAACATAGAACCCCTCTACCATCACTATAAATTGTCATATGTCGAGATATATTGAGACCAATATGCTTCACATGATACAAATAATTAGTACAAAACTCAATCACCACTTTCAATACATATTTTTGAATAATAAACACCTTTGGTAGATATGTATGTAAAATATATCCCTTATAAATCTTCATATATCTTTTAAAAGGATACATAAAATGTAAATAAATAGGCTTACATATTCTTATCTCATGCACCAGATGAATCTCCAAATGAACCATTAAATTAAAAAATATTGGTTGAAAATACATCTCTAGTTGAAAAAGTATAAGAGAATAACAACTCTTCAACATATCTAAATTTTTTTATCAATGTATTTACTACATATGTATTTGAAAAAAATTAGATAAACTAATCACAGTATTCTTGATAGGATTTAGTAATATACAACACAATGAGACCAGTGGAAGTTGTTGCATCAATACATGATTTTCATGAGATTTCATAACTATTAATTTAAAATCCATCAACAATAAAAAAAATTCAAATGTGAATAATATCTATAGTGTACTTTAATACCATGTAGGCAATGTGAAAAATTATTCATCACACTTTCTTAATGTGTGAAAAGCTGGAGGTAAATATGTTCTATTCCTTTTTATTGTGTGTGAAAACTCCAAACATATTCCCATTTCTATCAAGTCCAATATAGTATTAAATGAATAATTTTTCATTCCTTTTATGTCTTAAAATGTTACAATAAAACTATGAAATATGTTTTTCTCAACATTCAAAACATTAATGTTATGTTTTCTCTCTAAAAATAAATAATATAGTAGCTTTAAAAGGATATTCTATTTCTTGCAAATATTTTTTTAATGAACGTAAATTCCTTTCTTACCAAATGTTAAATCAATATTTTCCACCGCACCATAATGTTATTAAAAAAATGGTTTTGGGGGAATATTATACTCATATAAACAGTTAAATTATTTTTTTTCATTATATGATAATGATGATCAATTAACAAAAATATTTGATGTCCCAAGTACATTATCGTTCTTCCATTCATAAATTGATATTATGAAATCTATTATTCACAAATTAGATAATATTTATTCCCCTTAACAATGTATCAAAATAAGTTTCCATATAATGGAAATCCATTTATAGTGAATATTATCATAACATGAAAATTAAAATACTCATTATTGTAAGAATTAAAAATAGTTGCACATATCTCCCATAAAAGATTCAAATCAACAACCAATGGTAAAAATTTAAACTTAAATATAATTTCATAGATGTTTTGGGATAAAAACCATAAAAAAATGATAGCATATATTTTATTCATACTTATCTATTGGTACAATTTGTAAACTACCAGAAAGGGCCTTGAACTATTTTGGACACCTACTCTTCGATATGGATTCATTCCATCTATGGAGAGTCCCATTAGGATATTTCTAAAATAAATTCCAAGATTAGGGAATTTGTTTTATCAAATATCTTCCAATGTGGTAAATCAGCAAGGTGAATTATGTTACTATCAAATATGACCTCATTTTTATGACATCCTAACCTCTTTTCATCAATTGAATATGTAAACAGATGCTTTAAATGATGAATTATTGGATGTTATCAAGTTGATTTAGTCGAAGGTCTGATTTCAGTACCTAAGAATAAATCAAGGTTGAATTATTAAAATTTTTAGAGGGAATTATTGGAATAAATTATATAAATGTACTCATTCCTTTAGAAAAATGTTAGATTTTAGTGCCTACGAATGAATCAGGGTTGAATTTTTCATTTATCTTTTAGTGTGATGTACCACATTTTGGAAATTTTAATAAAAATTCATATTAATTCCTATAAAAAATGAAATAATTGGGGTAAGTATTTATCTTATTAAAACACAATAAAATTTGGGATAATATTTTCTTTTATTTATAATTTAAATTCAGAAGTATGTTACCTTCTGGAAGTATCTCTTTTAAAAGTTCATCCAACTCTGAGAAAATTTTATCAGTAAACCAATTTCTTTAAATCATGTTAACTAATCTCAGAACCACAAACAACATTGTATATTTAGTGAAACATAAGAATAATGGTTTATTATAATCTCCAAACAATTTTTCAATAATTTCTATTTTTTATGGTTTCAACACCAACATAATGAAATAATTCTCTAATACAATCTTCTATCTCATTATGAATATTTTCAACAATATTTGATTTTTAATTTTTAGTTCTTTAACCATTCAAAATCAACTTTTTATATGTATTGATACAAACATAGTAAATGAGATGATCTTTGATTTCTATGTAATTTCAATTTCTTATATTAAAATGATTCACTCTTTGAAAAAATCTAATTTATGTTTTGAATATTTTCATAAGATATTTACAAAAAATCATTAACTACATTTTCATATTCATCAGCAGTTCTTCATAAATTTATCCAATTATGACCCATTAAATTTATAATATCACCATATAAAATAATAACATATTATAACGCATTAACATTTAACACACACACAGATATATATATATATATATAAAGTGATAAATGTATACAAAAAAACATATAATCTAAATTATTGGTAATATGTTGGGAAATATATACAATTAATAGGAACCAAGTCAAAAATAAATTACTCTATGAATTTATTTTATTCAAATAATTAATTATAAACAATGTTTTGTGATCTTAGTAAAGGATTAGGGATTGATTTTTCATGTTTATATTGCTTTTTTTAAGGACTATCACACAAAAATGCTTCTGTTTTTCCATGATCCTTACAGACATTCATCAATATTCTTATATAGTAATCCTAGAATAAATAAAATTAAAAATAAATTGAAAATTTTGATTACAAAAAACAATGTTAAGCTTAATTGGGTAAAATCTCTAGGTCAAATAAAGAACTAACTACAATAAGAAGAAAACAGAAAGAACTCATTGATTGAAAGCCCGAAACACAATATGGTAATATGGGAGGGAAAAAAGTAAACATTCATTTTAACTATAATATAACATAGAATAGATTATCAAAAAATATCCTCTAATATTTCAAACCTATAATTTTATCTAAGTTATTTGAATCACAAAAATCTACAAGAAACTATTACCATGCGGTAATTGTTCATTTTATTTCATGTATTTATTTTATGGTATTTTAATTGCTTTATTTTTGTATTTAAATGGAACGTCTTTAGAATTTTGGAAAATCTTGAGTTGTTTTGTGTTTAATAGAAAAAATAATATATTTATGAGAAATAAATTAAAATAGGTGAATATTGGAGCTAAAAGTCACTTAAAGCTGTGAGTTTCACTCACAGTGTGACAAAATACTTTTGAGGATGCCACACATATGAGAAACTATATAATAATAGTTCCACATTGTATAAAACATTACACTATGTGAGTTTTCAAAAGAAGTTACAGCCTCCCGATGCAGGTTTTAAAGATTATACGGTGTGAAAATATTACACGTAGTGTACAAAAATACACATTGTGATAGTTTGGGAAGAGAAAATATATAAAAATGATGCTACTTACAAGGATTACACATATTGATCTTTTTTACAAATAAAAATATAATTACTAGAGGATGAGGGTTTGATTAAAAACCATTATTTAATCATGATTTACCCACAAAATAGTGATCATTCAGGACTAAAAGGTGCATCATGATACTGACAGATGACTGCACACACGAAGTGACAATCCGGAACACTACTTCACCACTATTCTTCATCACCTTTCTACTTAGGGTACCCATGATGCTCATTCTCACCATTCATAGTATGAATGTGTAATTCTATTTGTTTTGGGTAATGTTATTTCAGGGCGATGTGCTATTATGGATTTTTTCTATTTATTAATGATGTTTTGGATTGCTGCAACTCATTTTTTCAATTTCAAATCTCATTATTTTTAAGGTTTATGAACAATACCCTTAAATTGAGGAGTTTTATCTTATTTCATTAATTAATAATATTAATTTCCATATTACCATTACAAAAGCTATGTTGATTATGTATAAATAGGGTTTGGGTTGCCTAGTTTTGTGATTGTGTTTTCTTGATGACAATTTCAACAGGGAAATAATAGGATTAGGGAATAGTTTCTCAACCAAGGATCCTTACTAACCCAATTATGATAAAAAAAACTTAATAAATCCATTATAAATTAAATCCCTAGCACAAGAACCTTAAATCACTAAACCTGGAATACTTCTCTCTTGATTTTCAACCCAGTATTTTTTTATCTTTTTCTTTTATTCAATAAAGACAAATAATTTCCATTTACATTTCATTAAATTAATATATAACATACAGATTGTCCTTTTGGGTTTGACACTCAATATTTACAAGTACTATTTTTTAGTTAGGTTATCTGAGTTTAATAATTTATTAATTTTGTGTAGCCCCATAGGAATTATCGACACCCTACAACCTTTTAGTAATATGCACCAATTTTAAGAGCAACCAATGATAAATCAATAATATGATAAATACGAGCTAAAATTACCAGTAGGAATGCACTTCAAAACTAATTCATACCCATTAAAATTAAATTCATTTCATGATAGTTTAAAATAAAACTATAAATGCTACATATTATTTTTTATTAAAAATCAGCAACATATCATTAACATTTGAATACATTTAATTTAATGTATGAAATTTAAATATTTTAAAATAAGATGGTTCTATTTGATATTAAATAAATTAATCATTAATACAAAAATAATGTTTAAAGTGACTAATTTAAACTTCCCATG
Source organism: Viscum album (assembly GCA_963277665.1). NCBI lineage: Eukaryota > Viridiplantae > Streptophyta > Magnoliopsida > Santalales > Viscaceae > Viscum > Viscum album. The sequence continues at coordinate 54,355,626 of OY728132.1, read as the reverse complement.
TATAACAAAAATATAAGAAAAATTGAATCCTTTGTATGGAAGGAATATGTGATGAATTTATTCTTTTAAAAAAACACCAATGGTAATATATATCAATCATAAGACCCATAAAAAATATAATTAAGGATCCAAATAGAATAATATTAAATCAACTATCATGAAATTATAGAATCATAGTTATTATAATATATTCAATATCAGTAATCATTTGAAGACCTTTGAGATTTTGAAAAATCAAGGGCAAAACAAAATGACAATACAACAAATCAACACTAAATAGAATTCAAATTTTATAAAAAATAACATAAAAAATTATGATTAAAATAATTATATATTGATCCTTAATATAGATATACTCCCCCGAAGTTGTATACTTGATGAATAATATCATATTGAAGAAAAACATTTTTAAAAACAAACAAGAAAAAAGAACAAACAAAAACCTTCTGCCCTGATTTTTGTTTGACTGAAATAGGGTTTTTAGGAGTTAAATATATTCATGGATCATTAAAAAACAATGAAGGATTAAATATTGATGACCAATAATGGTGATAAGATAAATAAAATGGGATAAAATATTCTTATATGATCTATGGTTGTGTGAGGGTTCCATTGTCGACCGAAATAAGGTTTATAAGTAAAAATCTATATATGGATAGTGAAAAAATGAAAAAGTATGAGATATTGTGGATCAATGAGAGTAGAAGTATGATTAAATATTATTAAAAGGACGAAAATAGAGACCTATGAATGTTTGATTGCTTTGATCCCATTGAAGTCCAATAGAAAATCGAAATTTGGAAAATATTGAATGTGGGTTTGGGCTTGGTATGTTTTTTTAAAGTGTATCAATGCTTGTTTTTTAAAAAATAGACCTTGGAAGTTTTTTTATTAGGATACTATGTTGGATTTTGAGAAATCCGATGATGAATTTTTTTTGTTTAACATCAGTTTTTAGAAAAACTAATTTTAAAAGTTCTTATGTAGCACATTTCATATATGTTGTAAAAACAAAAGATAAATATCATACATATCAACTTTTAATTCCAGTTTATATGAAAACCATTGATAAATATTTCTTAAAGAACATTAATCCACAGGTATTAGGAGTACTATGTTATAAATGTGATGTTAAATCCAATATTTCTATTGGGGGCGACTCCCCCAATGAAGATTTATATATACGAAATCCTAATTAAATGGGAGATTGAAACATAATCTCTTCCGAATTTGGTAAAATAATGATCAATGTCCATAAAATGTTATAACATAATTTGGATCTATAAATCTATTGAATTACATAAATTATTATGTAAATTATATTCATGGGGAATTAAGTACACCATATAAATAAAACATAGTGTGCAATATGAAACATGTATTAAGAAAGGAAATTTGAGATGAGAAACCATTACAAATATCATAATATTGAAAATTGAATTAGTAAATGAAGTGATAATGTGTAAAATATATAAACCCACATAAAAATTTATAAATAAAATATAAAATAATAAATGGTCATTACACTAATAATATTGGCATAACATAGTCATTGAAGAAGTAATATAACTTGATATAAAGAAATTGAGTTATGAGACCCCTTAAGTCTAGTCCTAACATTCCTAAAAAATATATTACATTATAGAAAAATAAAGTTAAATTAATTGTATAATATATTCAAACCATATTTCATGTTCATTAACTTACTATTATGCATAATTATAATGTTTTATTTATTTACTAATTCGTTATAGTTCATATTATTTGTTTTGGGATCACTACATTTAAAATCTCTAAGCATGTATGGTATATTTAGAATGGTAAATGGTTTTAGTCAAATGGTTTTATAAAATCCATAATATTCATGTAATAGGTTACATATCATTCCATAATTGTGGATGTTCAAAATTTCATCATATTTTTACCATCCTGAAAACATTTTTCAATAAGCCTATTTTTTATGGTTAGAAATAACTATATTTGCTTAATTTTACATACATTGTTATAATGGATTAATTACCATTAAAAAATAATGATTGTAAAATTAAATTTATATTAAATTTATTTTAAATAATAAAATTTATTTTAATGAATTCCCATGAGAGAGTAAAATTTATGAAAACATCATCATTCACATCAGTTGGAAAATCACCATGTTGAGAGATGTTTTTTTGAATGTGTTAAAAAGAAGGAAACATTATTAAATTTTTTATTTTCATAAAATAAAATTAAAAATAAATTAACAACTAATTTTGGATAAATATTTATTTTTTAATTTAGTTTTTAAAAAAATAAGGGGTTAATTTATATAAAATGGCTATCCTTGAAAAAACACACATTTTGATATAGTAACAACATGCAGAGGAGAGTTTGTTGGGAGGTAACAAGTGATACACCATCCTAAACTGGTAAAATTTATTAAAATAATATATAAATTTAACCATTTTATAAAAATAAGTATATTTTTATATGGTTTCAATATAATGATTGATGTTTATGAAAGGTAAATGAGGCTTGAGAACCCTTACCATGATCTTTGAAACAGTTCTTTTTGATTGATCATGGAAGATTCATATAATTGAAATTTGATTACTCTATTGGAATAATTATGATATATTGGAAGTTTAGGCAGGGATTTAGGTAGGGGTTCGAGAAAGAAGTGAACTCATTTCTATCTTTTCAATGGTCAGATAATGTACCTTTTATAGGAAAAAATCAATGATGTTTTCTTAAATATTTAGTCTCTTAAGGGTTCAAAAAATTTATTTTAAGAATTATAACTTGTTGAAAAATAAAAAACAGGTGATTCTATCCTCCATTTTAAAATAAACAGGAAAAATGATAGTATTTTTATGATTTTTAAATTATTTTATAATATTTTATTTAACATCAATTATCAATAAATTAATTTTTGGAACTTTTAACATAAATTGACTTTAAAGACACCAAGATTACATTGAAGTTATAATTTTTATAGATAAAAACACTTATTAAATTACATTTTTATCAATAAAATTAATGAAATACTCTAACATATTAAAAAACATCACTTTTAATATTTTTAAAAATATTTATTTTTCTATTTTCCCTGCTTGCACAAGAGTCGCATCAGTGATGCGTAGGCATTATAGAAAATTATATCATCACTATAAATAATAATATATTAAAATAATAAATATATTTTTTAACCTATTTTACAATATGTATTATTCCATATATTATTTATATCTATATCATTATCATGATAATATAATAAGGATGAGAAAGTGACATTTTTGGAAATATATTTATATAACTATAAAATGTAAGTTATATTCATAGAACATGGCTCCAAATTCAATCATAAGTGAATATAAAAAATTTACGTTGATCAGGACATCATGAGCTCATTTTAAGTTGAGTTTTTGCTATATTTTAAGGAATTAACCCTTGATTTAATATTTTTACCCTATTTTTATCTTAAATGTGGTGATTAATTTATTCCATAGCCACTATAAAATTCTGCAAATAATGAATCTATCTTTATAACATAATTTGAATATTTTTATTCCAAATATGGAATCCATTTTCTATGATTTAATTTCTTGAATTATTAAATATTATTTTTAATATAAGTGTGTGAAATACATTAAAAAATGTTTCTATAAAAATACTAATTTTAAGTATAAAAATGATGTTATTACAAAATCATGTATAATATTGATATACATTGAATCAAATGTGTTATTTTTAATAAAATTGGAAAAAATATTATTTAGAAAATCCAATATATATTTTTTTAAAATAATTTAAAATAAATAAAAAATTTTCTAAAAAATCATAATTGTTATTATTCACTATAAAATAAATATTTTTAGAAAATAATAGAACATTATGATATGATATATTTCATATGTAGATATAATAAATAATGTTAATTTTATAAAATTAAATTTACTAAATTTATAAATTAATCTTTGAAGGAAAAAAGAAAAATATAAGAAAAACATTGACTTATTGAAAAAGAGACTTTTAATAGTGTTAATGGGTTTTATCCTTATTTTATTGAAATATTTCTATTCATCATTATGTACTTATTTCTTAAATACTAATAAATACATTTGAATATGGAAACATTTTCATTATATATTTCATATTTTGGATACTCCTATTCATACCTTGCCAACTAATGTCTAGGTTATAATGATCATATTTAAATAATAATATTTCTATTGTATATCATGATAATTTTAAAATTGATGTTTTATGTGTTACATGTTATCAAGAATGGTGTTCATTTGATAGATAATTACATATTGTAATATCCATGTGTTACACCACCATCATGATGTTTTTGTCAGCTACCCATCAAATGGTAAGCATGGATTTACAGACTATGTTCATCGATGTCAATTAACTAGATTTGAATGTTATGAAATTCATAAATCCTTTGTATGAGTGACTATGGTTATCTCATGATAGTAGATGAATGTATGAATCATCATTCATTTAGAATATATCATTTTTATCATGATTGGACTATTGAATATCAAGATGGAAATCCTTAGTGGAGTCCACCATAATGGAGTTATACCCTAAATAAAGTGAGAATGTTAAATTGTTTTATATATTCTCATAAAATGGTGACTCCTTCCATGTAGGGTAGGAGGAGGATTTTCATTAGTGGTCGTGGGTTTTGATTGGACTTTTTTTGTGGGTGTTATTCTAATATTTTGATCATATAAACTAGGATCTTATAAAAAGATAGAACCATACACCTGAGACTATTATTGAGGAAACCCAATCTTAGAATATATAAATATTGCATCATTTTATATGAATATTCAATAAATTTCACCATAATACAAAACTAAACACTACAGTTTTTTAGTGTATTTTGAGGCTAGATACATACTGTACTAATTAAAAAAAAATTAAAAATCATGCAAAACTTTTATATATCATATTACCCTTCTTATAAATTTATTACTCAACACCTTTCCTCATAATTGGGGGAATGTTTAATAAAAATTAAGGGTGAGATAAGATTCTCATTATGGGTAAACATGTGTGATACCAACTAATGATTATTTGTGATAAAAATCATAAGGGTGTAATAACGTGGTCAAAACATAATAAATTTATACCCAGTTAGTCAAATATATATAATTATGAATTATATTAAACTGTTTTTTTGTATCAAAATACATAATGAATAAGAGTATTGAATCATCAATAATAAATATTGATCCATGAAAACACATCATAATCATCAGAAAAGGGTTTGTGGAGAACACATAAGAAAAGAAAATCAATTACTCAGGGATCACTTCCAATAGTATCACATTTAATTTGGTCCACTTTGTATTCCATCATTTTCATTGTCATGTTTCACTCCCAAGACTATCATATTGGATAAAGTCCCATATTGAACTGGGTTCACTCCTCATTCCACTACATTTTCTCTCATGAGATATCATTATTTACCCAATTCTTTTGAGGGATATATAATTTCAGTCTCACAAATCACATAATGAAAACCATATATATCTATTCTAAATGAACATAATACATTCATAGATTAATCATATCTTATCCCATATAATGTAATTAATTTTTATCCCATCATTTCATCATATTATAACTTGTGGACAATAAATGAGTTTTATAATGATTTCAAGAGAACATGAATAACTCATAGAAAAACTATTTTTACATAAATCATGGTTAAATCATCATAATCCCAGAACATTAAAAGAAACGATATTGATGGAATCATAATATCATATCCCCAGTTAAATATAAAAATATTTAAAATATGTTTAATGTCATGAAAAATACCTTCAAAATAGAATTGGTACATTTATTTCAAAATTATGAAAAATGAACATGTCCTTCTGTATCCTTAAAAACTAGAAATTACCAACATAATTAGAAAAAAAATATTTCATCAAAACAAAAAATTGAAACTTTTGATGGAATATTCAAACTAAATTTTATTCATTATGGTAGGAGAGGTTTTTTCATTGATAAATGTTATAACAAAGGTTCCATTCAATTTTTTTATTAAAAGTCACAAATAACCACTTTGAGAGACATTGTAAAAATTAATTTTTAAATTATTGTATTAAAAATTAAATTTTTCCTAGAAAATAACTTCAAATATTAATTTTAAGATAGAACAAATATTCTTAAAAACATTTTAATGAACAATGACATGGAAAGAATATTTCATCCATGAAAGAGTAAATAAGGGTGACCTTTCTTATAAACATATTTATTAGTATTTTAAGAAAAAAAAATGTAGGAAAATGGAATTAATTACTAAAAATTAAAGTTATAATCAATATTGAATAATATATATTTGTTTTAATGGATATGATCCATATAATTTCCCTCAATTGAAATTTAGCATATATAGTCCATAAACCAAAATATTTCTTAATATAAACCCTTACCCCATTTCTTATATATCTTAATACAAATTACAAATTTCCATATAATAAATATATATTTATTATAAATATATTACAAAACCATAATAAAACATAACCAATAATATATCATTATTTTTTAATTTACATTTAACCGTTTATTAACAATTTATTCATTAAGATGATCATTCATGTGAAAACTTGTCGGTTTTCAATGCGTGTTTCGAATTATTGATTTTGGTACTTTCTAATCAATCATAGTTTCATAAAAAATATAATATTAATAATGACATAAGTGTCATATTCAATAATTATATCCACTGTTACATTCATTCATATGATGTGCTAATGAAAATGAATTACATCACTTCATGGAGTTGGTAGTTCACACATATGCATGAGTGATGATTTCACATATCTATGGATTTAATGAGAGAGAGGTATACAATAATTAAAATTCAGATAATCATAATTATATAATATATATTAATAAAATATATCCTCATGACAAGCTATGTACTAAGGAAATAAAAAATTAATCACCTCACTTCATGGAGATGGTATTCCTAAAATACATCCAAGCCATGTTAAAAATTTCTAACAGATGGGAAGAAGATATAAAAAGGATATACCATTAATATAAAAACATATAATTATACTAAAGAGACTTATTCAATCATGTTAATAGGGTAATATATCATTTTTATAAGGTTTATGAAGAAATAAACATGAAAAAGATTGACTATAACATATATATCTTATTAATGAATCCTCTTTTAAAAATAACCATATGGTTTCTCAAATGAGTATTTTGTGAATACAAATGCCTCAAGGCCATGGATAAGGATTTTGGGAGAGTTATAATGGTCATGATAAAGGTATTAATGGATGTAGAGAAGAGAGTATAGAAGGTTCTATTTTATCTGTAATGTGAGTGGAATAGTTGAAATTATTATGAATATTAAAATATAATAAAGTCTATATTACATCAATAATAATTTGTATGAATAAATATCACATCATATAATATGAATATTCAATATATAAAATTATTATCCATTCCATAATCATATAGGTCTAGTGTCTTTGGAAACATGGCTATATAAACAGGTTGTTCATAAGATATGTACACCAACATCCACAAAGTTATTCATAACTAGAACCCTTCTTAGAAATATTATACTTATAACCATTCTTCATATCCTAGGAAAGGGAACAAAAGAAAGTGTGATATTTGAAGCTTAGTGAGGGTAAAAAGGGGAGATATCAATGATCACATAAAAATAATATGTATATAAATAGTGTGAGAACATGATCATAAAATTTGAAAACCATACCCTAAATTTTACATATTATAATATTATGTCATGGTATAAATCATTACAATTTATATGACATGATTCAATGTGTAATCAGAGAACATGAGTCTTCAGAAAATATCATTGAAAAATAAATAATTTATTGGTATAAAATTTTGTACATAAAATCATTTCCCAAGTCTAGGATCACTACCAAGACTATAATACTATATTTATTCACTCTCTATTTTATCATATCATTCTTAATAGTTCACTCCCTAGACTATCATTGAACAATTATTTCCTTACTAACTGGGTTCACACCTCATTATAGTCCTTATTATCTAATGAGACATCCATCTTAACCCAATAAACTTGAGGCATATATAATTTCAATACCACCCCCATATAATGGAAATGAGAAATATGTGTTCCATAAGAATAAAAAACATTCATAATATCATAACCAGTGGAAAGGAATCATGTTACATTAAACTTTAAACATTTCATCATAACATAACCAATGGAAAATAAATGGGTTCCATAAAAATATTATCATCAGAACAATAAACCATATTTAGAAGGAATAAGGATGGTATTGTTGGATCATATCACTGGAAAATCATAAGCAATATCAAAGGATATTTTCATTGCTCAAAATTTTTTGAAAATATCATTGGATCATTTCTTGAGGGATATACCATTTTCACATTCAACCAAATTATTCAAAATATATCAATTAAATACGTATTAAGGAAATAATTTTATTTTAAAATAATCTTCAGAACCTGTAAATAAATCTTCAAATCAGTGTGTGGTAATGATAAGAGGAAATTCAGTTTATTCCATGTACGTTAAAATAATGATTCCTTTCACATTTTCAATAGAGATAAAAAATCCCTTGTTCAAAAATTGAAAAAAATATTCCATTAAAAAAATTAAAAAAACTAAAACATTTGATAAATGAAATTAAAAAAATCCTTAAATAATATTAAAAATGTTCTTGAATTTTTTTTCAAAAACATAGACATATAATAGAAAGTATTTTCATCTAAAGAGATAAATAAAGTCAAATTTTATAAAAAAAATATTTTAGCTTATTGAGTTCATTTAGTAGTGAAAATGAAAGGAAAAAATTTATAATTAATAAATAACCATATTAAATAAATATTCATGAGTTTATTTATATATAGATCTTAAAATTTTAGTATCATAAATATAATCGTAAATAATCTTGATGAACAGTACGATTGTGATATAAATCCCTTACCTCTAGTTTTACTATTTTCAAAGGTGCTTTATATACTTTTATATTATATTTTAATTTATGATAATTATACACTAGAGTCATGTAAAAAATTATGATATCATATATTATCAACTTATAACATTTTAACACCCATTTAAAAACAACTCTTTGTTAAAATTTTCATTTCAAGGTGGTAAATGGTTTGTTTTTTCATGAGAATTTTGTTTTAGTAGTTATGATCATTGTACTTTGATCATGGTTACAATGTCTCTAGAATATTAATTATGATATAAGTATCATATATACACATTATATTTATATATGGATACCTAAAAAAGATTTATATAGATGAAATGAATTACACAATTTATGAATATGGTTGGTCATACGTTCACATGAATGTTGTTTTTATTTTTATAAAGATGAAATGAAAAAATGAAAATAAATAATTAACCAATATAGAATCATTATAATATAATATATATCATATGTATTCATTAAATATATCTATATTACCTTCTATGATAAGATGGAATTAAAAACGAATCACATCACTTCATAGAAGTGGTAGTCCATATGTATGCAAGAGCAACATTATTGTTTCCAAAAAGATTGGAAGGTAAGAAAGTAGATATGATATTATAATTACATAATGATAATTTTTTCATAAATATCATATATATACTTTGAACCAATAATTATAACCATCCACGAAAGAAGGTGATGGAAAATTAATTATATCACTATATGGAGGCGGTAGTCCACACATACACATGAGAGAACCTTTCACTTCCCATTTGGTGGAATTGACAATCCTATTTCCGGTTCTGTAATCATAAAAAATTTCAGTATATTAATTGTTATAAATCAGATATCTCATAAACAATATCATACATTTATATGATATATAAGAAGAAATAAATTGAAAAATATGGGGAAATATGACTACGTCTCCTTTGGTTGGATACCTTTATAACCTTTCTTATAGACCCTTAAAATGGTCTACTAATAAGAGAATAACATCTATTTAGTGTATATGTCTGTTTAGAAGTGATTTGGGTAGTCTCTTGGTGATTTATAAATCTATAATTGGTCTAAAGAGAGAAAGGAGTGTTTCCTTTTATAAGTTGGGGATAGGGAACACATGGAATTTATTAAAAGAATAAAATATAAAAAAGTAATTATCAAGCCAAATTATTCCAAATGGACATATATTTGAAGTTAATATAGGATAAGGTTTAAATATAGTCATTAAATCAGATTAATACAATTTTAATTGTCAGATTTACTTTTATCTATTGGTTTAACCCCCACCCTTAATAAGCCCATTTTAACCTCAATCATAGTGAATTTTGGTTTACTATTTTTATTATTCATTTAAAAAATTTGAAAGTTTTCTCATTAATAATTATGGAAATGATTATTCCAAATATTTAATCTATTTTATAAAATTCTATAATGAAAATTAGTGGAAATTAAAATTTGAGGTCGAAGCCTTAGTTTATTTGGGGAAAGGGGATTCAATACAAATAAAAGAAGGCAACAAACAATGAAGTGAGGTACTTAGTGAGACTTGGACTCGAGAACTCATCAAGACCCATAGGGGAATATACCACTGAGATACACCCTGGGTGCATAAATTGGTAGAAATTAATTTTAAAATTAACTTGGAAAATGTGATGAAACATAGTTTTTATGGAAATGTTTTTTAAGTATATAATGTTTTTACATAAAAATATATAAATAATTAAATCAAATAGAATTAATTTTTTTATTAATAATAAATATTCACAAATATTATATTTAAAACAATTTTAATTTTTTTATACTTTTCATATTCTTTAAATTAAAATTCGGTTTTCAATAAAAAATATGCATTTTTCACTATTCGCCGAAAAATCAATTTTTTCAAGAAATTCACAAAAATAAACTCTAATATAGTATTGAAAATATTAATTCAAATATAAATTTCCTCCTATAAATTTTTTTATATGATTGTAATATATTAATTATATTATTTTGTCACAAAAATAAATAAAAACACAGTATAATAAAAATTTATTTTTAAATCAAATAATAACATTAATAAGAATTGAGTACTTATTTATAAATATATATAATTTAACTAAAACATTTATACATAAATTTAATTTTTTTATTCTTATGCATTCTTCAAATTTATCTTTTAGGTTATAATGGTATACTATATGATTTTTCTTTTATATTCGTGGTTGAGTGTATTGCAAGCTACCAAGGAAAAAAATTATTTGAAGATAAATATTTTATAAAATCCTATGATGTTACATTATACCCCACATAAAATGAATTTACCCATTCAAATTTAATCACTAAGATTAAAATAAAATGTGGATATCTCTATTTCATCACTACTTTAGGTTCCCATATATCTTCTTCTAATTCTTGATTCCTCCAAATAGTGATTCATGAGGATCTATTGGAATGCTCGAGTGGAAGTTCAAGTTTAAGAAAACTTGACTAGAGGAAGGTGTTGATCCCAAACACACTTTAATTCAATATAACTAGAAATAAACATATCCTTTTGGGTTTGAATGGTTCTCTCATACTAACCATCTATCTGAGGATAAATTAAATACTGAAACACAACATTGAATTGAGAGATTACTGAAGACTTTACCATAACTACATGGTAAACCTACGATCTTGATTAGATACAATTTAATTTAGTACACCATGAATCCTTAACACTTCCTTAACATATATATAAGAAAATTATTTAGATAGAAATATTCTATACTATCAATGAGGTGTTATAACCTTATATGAAGATTAATAAGAACCCAAATAATGTTATATCCCTTAGAAATTTTGTGGAGTTTGATAACAACATCCATGGTGATGTTTTACCATTTACATTATGTTATTGGTAATGGTTGTAACACCCCCTTATACTTATTTATCTACGAATTAACTTGATGAAATACCAAACATCTAGATACATATTCTAAAATACCTTACATCATGTTTTCCCAAAATAACTACACTTTAATATCTATATACATCTTAGTACCTCCATGATTAATATAGAATTATAAACTATGAGATTTATTTAGTAGCTCCATATTCAAGTCTAAAATTATATGAAAAAACCTGATTTCTATACCCTATCATTAAATCATAAAGAAGGTTGAATTAAAGAACATTAATTATATTCTATTTTAATTCTACATCTTCCTTTCTCACCACATCAATTAGAACCTTGATATATGGTTGAAAAATAATTATAGAAAGATAATATTTCCCCATTGCTTTAATATTTCCAGATCTATCCTATACAAGTCCAGAAATTTTGAATCTTTTTTGATCATCATCAGAGACATGTTAGCATGATTATTTTGACTCAAATCTTTATCCACGTTATTTTCTTTCCTAAGGTGGTGATGTATTGAGAATTTATAATATTTTATCCACTAAAACCACTTTATATGGTGCATATGCAACTATTTTTAAGAGATTAAATACTTTGAACTATTATGATCTGTATATACATAACACATTTCTATGTAAAGATAATGACTCCATATAAATAATAATAAAATTACCACACCTAACTCCAAACTATGAGTTGGTAAATTTTTCTCATTAACCATCAACATTCTTGAGGTATAAGCTATAACCACATAATTCTTTATGTGGTTAAATCCCAATTCCTTCTTAAATTTCATTTTTACAAATCAAAAAACATTCTACACTATAGGGTAGTCTATGTAGAAGTGCACTAACTAAACATATATTCTATTCCTTAATATTTTCATCAAATTGATCTTTTTGAAGAATCTTGGCTCCCCTATGACTTAAATTGATTAGTAGATTAGATAGTTATGAAAATTTTCCAAAAAGAAATAATAATATCTTGAAAAACCAAGAAAAACAATATATCTCAATAATTATGGTTATTTTAGTATAACATTCAATAACTTTTATCTTTGACGGACCCAATGATATACTATAAATTGAGATTATGTAATCCAAAAATGAACCCTTTGTAACCAAAATTCACACCTGGAAAATTTTTATATAGCTTATCTCTCATTAGAGTATTTATAAAATCTTCAAGTGATCTTTATTGTCTTCCTTGAACATATATATATGATAGTATATACTATAAATAATACCAAAAACAGATCAGGGTAATCTCAAAATATAATATTCATTAAATTCATGGCAATATTAGGGGAATTAAAAATGTGTCTAATCCTTTTAAAGAATGTTGTCTTGGGTATAACATCCTTCTTGGACATCATTTGAGGATATCCATAATGATGTTAAATCTTGTAAAATTATTGAGCTCTACCCTATTGATCAAATAATTCATCAATTCGGGGTTGAGGATAATTGTTTAGGATAGTGATCTTGTTAATTTTCTAATAATCAATATAGAGTCACATTGATTTGTACTTCTTAAAAAAGTATAGGTTCCCCCCAAGGTGATGCACTTGTCCCAATGAATTTATTTTCATTAATCTATTTGAGTTTATTTTTCCATTCTTGCAACTCTGGTAGGTCCATTATATATATAGTATTGGAAATAGGTGTATCACGGGGTATAAAATCTATTGAGTACTCAACATCAAGATTCATTGGAAGACTATGAAACTCTTCCAGAATGACACTGATAATGTAACACCACAAGATTCTATAGTACACTTATTTTAAAATAATTCAAATAGCTTGCACTGCACGCAACACTATGTTCGAGTGCACCACGATTAGCCGTTTAAAGAGTGTTTATTAATAGTATTATCCAAATTTTGAATTTTATATATTCTATATAATTTTAATATTCATCTCATATGTTTATTATACATGATATAATAATAAATTCAATTTTTCAAATAAAAGAATTATTTTTCAAAAAAATTGCAGTTTTACAGCCATTTAATGGAGAACCCAGTTTAAATCAAATATTTAACACATTTATATATTAAATTTGACAAAATAATCTTCCTATTTATAATACGGACAAAAAAATTTAGTTTTGGATAATTTTTTTGTTTTTTCAGATAACTTTCGATTTTTGATGAATAGTGACAATACTATATTTTAATTGAAAACAACTTTTTTAATTAAAATAATTTACAGTGTTAAATTATACAGTTGAGTTTTAATGTATAAATAGATTATATTTTTATCATTCAATATAATTTAGGTCATTCTAATTATTTTCAAATTAAAGGTAGAAATAAACACATTTCAATCTTTTAATGGTTTTTTTCTTTTTGAAAATCAGCTTTTCTTGTTTTATCAATGAGGATTAATTTTAAAATAATTACTGGAATGTATTTGTTTCAAATTTTGAAAAATGTATTCCATATTTTTAATTAGTGGGTTCAATTTATATTAATAGTTTACTTTTATTTTTTGGGTATTATGAATAGTAACTTTTGTAATTTTTTTATTACCACTATAAATGAAAAAACAGGTAAATAAAAGTAAAAACATATATTATAAAATTACATTAACCCCTATAAAAATCATATTATATGACTAAATTAGACCCTTTTCATATATGGTTCTAAATGTAATCACTTAATGACCACTTCCCTGTGAATATGATGTTAATATTATTAAAACCCATGAATGTGAGAAAATGTCACCCTTTAGTTTTATATAAGTAAATTAATTTTAATATAGGGATAAACACGAGATAAAATCAACTATAGGAAGTATCTAAAAATATAATATAATTAAATAATTCATATAAATTTCTTTATAATTTTTATAGATTAAATAATTACCATTAGGGATGACACAATAGTGAAATAGAACTTATTTTATTAATATAAATACGAAACAAACGATATATAAAATTTAAAATGAAATATAATTTTAATTAATTAAGGTTCTGTACCAATATTCTTGGTGGATATGAAATTCTGGGAGTATATTAACTATTTTGGTTATATTTTATCTTCTTTTTTTGTTATTATTTAAAATCAATGAAATGAATACTGTAAAAATTGACACTATGGATATTTTATAAAAATTGAATTTTATAAAAATATTTTTTAAAAAATAGAATTATTTAAAAACTAAAAATTTATAGATATAGGGTTGATAATTTCATAAAATAATCATTTATGATCAATTAACACCATATAAGTAAATATTTATAACCATTTTATATTTAGAATTTTATTTACATAATTTAAATTAAATAGATTAAATAATGATAAATCAAAATGATAAGGTTTAATATAAAATACAATCTTGAATAAAATTTATTGGTTGAAAGGATTTCAAACCATACTCATCTTATCTTGTATATATTCCCCTTTGGATCCATTTTTATTTAAAAATTAATTTATATTAAATTAATAGTTTTCGTGCTTCGAAAGGTGCCCCTCCCCACTCTTATAAAATTGAACATCTCCTTCTATTTAATTCAATAATCTAAATCCCTTATTATTAGACAAACCCTACCCATTTAACCTCCCAACTTCCTTGAATACATATTATAGGCCATAAATTGGGCATAAATCCATCATATGGAGTCCTTTTGTGAAAATCAAAAGGATATAACAGAAAAAGAGGTAATCGTTTTATCACCTCTTTCAAAGTTGTTTTCATAGTCTACATCATCTTTCTATGTTGATTACATTATAAAGTAATAACTACAATATATTATACATGGTGAGATGATATTATAATTATGGTACATCCTTATACCTCCTTTTATCCATCATACTAATAACAAAAACATGATGTGTGCATACATACAACTTACCAACTCCACGCCATGGTAAAATTTGTTATTCAACAATTCATTATTTCAATTGGTATAATAATGAGTATAATTGATATAAATAATTAATATAACATGATATTTTTTCTTAATTATTAATATACCATCAAATTCTATGCAATTTAACCTTCAATTGAATGTTATTGTCACTCAAGCATACATACGACCTACCGTCTCCACAACAGGATGAGACTCATCTTCCAAGTTCACCATCCAAGAATGATTATAAAAAATATATTACAAATAAGTATGAAATATATAAAATAATAATTTAATTGTATTAATAGATATATCTCTATGTTTGTGTGTGTGTATTTACATATATTCCATTTACTAACATCCATTCAATACGATAAGAAAATGGAAACAACGTTCATGGGTATGTACCTACCATATTCACTAACAGTGTATTTATTTTCATATATATATATATATATGTATTATATATATTTATATTCTGAATATATATGATATATAAATCATGTTATAAATTCTAGAAGTAATTAAATCTGGATCTATGTAACATGATCAAGAATAAAAAGTCAAAACTTGTACGATAAACAATGTAATTATTACCCGAAAAAGTTGTTTTAACTAGGAATTATTAATAAATGGGAATATAAAGTCATAAAAATTTTCATATGATATCATAAATATTATAATTAATCTTATATAAGATAATAATATGCTTAAAACCCATATACATGTGTTTCAGACACTTATGTAGAGTATCAGACCTTAGGTAAGGGAATTCCGTCTCACTTTTAATTTTTGTGAGATATAAGCCATGTTCACCATCTATTTATTATGTGTTCTGTATAACTGTCTCTATTATATTTAATATCATGAATACATTAACCCCTTTAAATTAATTTTTATTCTATGTTTCTCCCTTTTCATAAGATAAATTCATTAGACTTATTATTTGATGGGTGGGGCCTGCTATAGCCCCTCGATGCATAGGTAGGTCTCAAGAGACCAACTAGTTTGTCAGAACAAGGCCTTGCAGGAATGTAATGGTCTTTGTATGAGGCCTTGATGGTGTGGTTATGATGTCAAAAATTATGCATTTCTCATTATGAGTATTGTTATTGATATTGCATGTGATTATTAGACTAGCATAACATCCATATGAATGTTTAAATAGAATTCTTTGTTTTATTCTTACCATATTGTGCAGAAGATTATATTTAAAAGTCTTGTGTTTCAGTTTTATACCTTACATTAAATTTATATTCTTATTTATGACTGCTTCTGCAATACTGTTTATCCTTACAATGTATTGGAGCTCACCTTGTTATAATGTTTCATTTTCCCCTCAGATGAGAAGAATTATATTATGATTGACCTGTAGGGATAATCCAAGGGATATTGGTGTTTTCAAAGGGGATAATATGTTATTTTTCATTTCATGTTGTAATGTAAATCTTAGTTTTGTATCTCGAATTTCCAAGGCTACTAAACTGAACAATACTTCAAGGTTTTATCTTTTTGTAATCATTACAATGTATTAAACTAATGCACCAACTCTGGGAATCTAGGGTTGGGGAATTATAGTTGGTATCATAGAATGTTTAGTACAAAACTTGGAAACTAGATTTAGAAAACAACCTTGATTAGGAAACATTACACTAAGATATATTTTGGGTATAATTATAAAATAACATCCTAAGATTTTGGTAATGTATAGATTATGTGGGTATTACTAGAAAATACATCCCTATATGGATACTACAAGTGGACGTGGTTCTGGTACAGATGTACCTAGGTGTAGTAACATTAACAAGGTGTTTTGGGCTTGACTCGGGGTAACCTGGTCACGAAAAAATTCCTAACTGCGCACCTAGTTTGACACTCTCGAGGGACATGCTTAGGATAATTCATATTTTCATTACAAACGATTATGAAGGATTTATGATTAACTATTACCTCAAAGAAACCATATTTATGATTATGGATTAGATATTCAAAAAAAAATTCAATTTATGTTATGTATTATACTATTTTAGAATTATGCATTATGATTAATAAACTTATCAAGTGTATGCCACTATTTAGAATTGGTTCTTAGTGGAAGTAATGGAACTCGTATGATTTCACATAATCCATGTAGGTATTTCCCTCCTATGCAAGATAATGATAGTGGAGGAGGTGGCGCAACTGGTGATGAATAAATTATAACCATAGTGGAATAGTTGACCCAGGTTATGAATAATAAGATTACCCGTATGGAGTAGCCTATCCCAAAATGTGGATGATTAATGTTAGACCACATCATTATACCACAAACCCCAACATTCAAATGGACTATAAATAATATTGTAACTGATTAGTGGATATGTTCTTAAGTGAAAGTATTTCTTACTTTTGGGAGTAATGAAAGGGAAATGATTTTTATTGAAGTCTATCACCTATCAAGAGATGTAGATCAAAGGTGGTAGTTAATTCAAAACCTAAAGGAGGATTAAGAGGCAGAAAATATGGAATAGAGAGAATTTAATGAAATCTTCATAGAAGGTACATTCTTCATGATCTACAAGTTTATATGGAGATGCAATTTCAGAGTCTGAAGAAAAAGGTGGATGAGAATGTTGGAATGTATAAATCTAACTTCACATGGTTAGTGTGGTATGTTGCAGACTACATACGTAAACTAAGAATTAATATTGATCAATTATTTAATGGGTTAAAACAATTTATTCGATGATAACTAGTCTCGCAATCTTTATCATCGTATGAAGATATTGTATTATGTTCTATCAAGATAGAGAAGGAATTCTCTAAGTCTTACGAAATTTAAGTGAAGAAAAAAAAGAAGGTAATGGTAGGGAAATATATGGATAAAGATAAAATAGGAAAATAAGGATTTCCCCTCATGTGATAATTATGGGAAGAAAATCCATGGTACTTGCATGAAAGGAATGGGAGTTTGTTACAACTATGGGGAAAAAGGACATATGCGTAGTGATTATAAGGGAAAGAATGAAACTGCAAATGTGAAATGATATAATTGTAAATTTATGAGACATTATGAAAATTATTTTCCAAATAATCATGCAAATATGTCTTAGAATTAGAAAATGGATCAAGGTCAATCTTATGTTGTTACTACAGTCGAAGTGGAATAATTAATGTATTTATTTTTTGGGATTCAAGAATTATATTACTATAGTTTGGATTGTATTAAAGTACTTCTTTCTTAAGGATTTGGAAGAATGGATTATTTATTGATTATTTTGAGGATATAAAGGTATTTTTATATAATATATACCAAACATGTTCAGTCAGAGGCAAAGACCCATGACCATTTATTAAACAAAAAAGTACAGTAAGAGAAAAAGAGGATGCATGTGAACATCTTTCCCACATCCAACCAGTTCCACCCAAAAGGAGAAAACTAAATGTCTGAATAATCATACCCTTATCCATATCCATAAAAGGATCTTCATCCATAGTAAATGATTCCCACTCTGAATATTTTTAATGTTTCATCAATATATTAGCGTACTTCTATCTAAGATTCAACTGCTCCAACGATGGATTCTCTGTATAGGGTGACACACGACTATTTCTAGAAGTAGGGGTAGCCCCTCTTTCCCTCATAGATGAAGACCCGGAGTCCGATGGAATTGAAAGATAAGTGTAGTATTTCCCAGTTCTTCTCGTTTGTGGATTAGTCGTAACACTGTCACTTTCAGACATTTTGCTTCTTTCACTTTGAGCAATGTCACTGTAAGACAGTCTGACAGATCCACTATTTTCTTTATCACTGTCAGAAACATTTCCCCATTTTCTAGTAACCTTCATAGAGAAGATATTTTTATCTATCATTCTTCTACACTAGAACACCCTCTGAAACATCCAGGATCCCTCCTTCCATCATCTAGTAGTGCATGTTATGATCGATTGGGGAAAGATAGTGAGTGTCTAACGTGTCGCCATGACCACCGCATAATACCTTCACCATTGCACCCTCAGTAACCTATAATTTATTCAAATAAATCATAACATCTTCAGCCAAATTAGATCCTTCTACCTCAAGGGGTACCTCATAAACCTCCAATCCTTCAATCCAATTGCAATTCATAACGAATTGCATTTCCCCATCTTTATAAATTATGCTTCCTAAAGGCTCTACAGAACCAGGACCTAACTGCAGTTGACACAAACCAGTAGTATCTGATAGCGAGGACTACTTCCCTACCCCATGTTCACTCTTTAATCCATAATATATTTTTTACACAGTTATAATTGAAGACAACTGCATCTCCATCAATCCACAAGTGCGTAAAGGACCCACTACAAATTCATCTTGATTCACTCTATGCATCACAACTAGGGCTATTTTCTCCTATACTAATGTACCACCAATTAGAGAGTCTCCCACCTGGATGTCATAATCCAGAGCTCCTCCACGCTTGAAACATATAGTGTTATCCTCAAGAACATTGTTGTCCTAAATCTCACTCTTTCTCAGAGCCAAACAGACTTCATTGTGACCCATCCCAAAGGCCTGATCCAGACCAGTAGAAACACAACTATCATTTTACCTCCTCTCCTCCACTTGTGATAATTCACTCACCCTACCTATATGAATAATTTACCCCATATGACTAAAGTAGTTGCAGGACACACAATAGTGAATCCACGATCCAAACAATACCTCCTGTTTCCAGTGAAACTCTTGTTCATCCGTGATCCAAATGTAGCCGACCGGTGACCTTGCACATCGACTTCAACACAGATTCTCAGAAAAATAGGATAAATAAATACATCAGTATGATGATCGGAACAAAGATGACTCCTTACCATTTTTCTAATTTTACATAGAATGGAAGGATTTTTAAAAGAGAGAGTAAGAATAGGGAGGCTAACCCAAGTCGTGATCATCGATGGATCACACCCCATATGAAAATCGAATCTCCAGTGAAATAGGTAGAATGATGACCCATTGCATAATCAAGGGGCCCTGGACCAGGAAGTGATAAAATCCTCTTCTAATCTTAAGTAGATCATGAAATTACTCTCATCAAGAAATCTGACGATCGCGTACTCCTGTTGCTCCTAATAATCAGAGACAAACTAATCAAAAATATCAACTGGAGGATAATGGATATGGAACTGGGCCACCAGTGTGAGATTGAACAGATCCATGTCACTATTGAACTCTATCAGAAGCCGAGAAAAATGAGGTACCTCGTAGAAGAGATTTGGGACCGTCAACAAAATAGGGATCCTCAGGATGGTTAGAAGGTAAGTGAGATCATAGGAGGGGGTTCTACTCATGCCATGTGGAAGAAGGTATGAGACTCCCCCTTCAATCGGGAGGGGGGAGCAGATTCCAGCGGCATGCAGGCTATGTCATCGACGCAAGAGAAAATTCATAGAGTCTATATCTTCTCTGTCTTTTATCCTTCATATATACATAACATTTTTTGGGGGAATTTGAGGTTACAATTGATTTTTGGAAATTTAGTGATCTTTTTAGACTGTTATTTATGACAGAAGTATTTTGGAAAAGTCTTAAGGTTGGAATGGATAATGATGTACATTGGATAGTATTTTTTTGAGGTTAAAACATTTCTTAAAGTTATTTATGGAATGTAATAATAATATAGTATGAGAAAAATGAAAACTCGTAGGTCAGGAGACAACTTGTCGCATCAGACAAGGCTGTGGAAATTGATCCCAAAACCGAAGTGTAATAAGGATTTATCACACACCATTGGCCTACAAGAAGTATCTGGTTATATAACATAATTTTATTTAGTTAAATGGTATATTTTTGTATATGGAACTTTATACAATTATGATAAATATAATATTAATGAGTTTTATTATCTTATGTAGAGAGAGATGAGTTTTTGGTAGAAATTAGTTAAAGTTTGAAACTCTACATGTAAATTAAGTAATCTTCCTTTTGTTCTCAGAATGTGGAGTAAATTAATTCTAAAACACTATGGAAAGGGTCATAAAACTAGAAATTCTATCCTTGTCCTTTTTCTAAGGAATAAAATGTCCCCTTAGACCATCATAGATTTATAGCATTGTGATTGTTAGATTTCTCATCATCATGTTTTATATCACTATCCATCAGAACTATATGGTTATATTTTTCTTTTATTCCCACATTTTCCTACATAGAACCATAGAATGTGTTATCAACGGCGACTATCATACATCCCTCTCTTTATTTTAAAATGGAAGTCCCATTAATCCATTTTCTGAAGAGGGGTTTCAACAAAGTTATTTTGAAATGTCAAACCCCTAATTATTTATTATGATATTAAATAGCAAGGATTTAATTTTTTGAAGTAGGGTACAATGTAACACTCCAAGATTCCAGAGTATACTTCATTTTAAATAATGAAAATATTTTTTACTACACACAAATTTGAGTTTGAGCTCACCACGACTAGCCATTTAAAGAGCAGTTAGGAATAGTATTAACCAAATTTTGAATGTTATATATTCAATATAATTTTAATATTCATCTCATATGTTTCTTAGACATGATATAATTACAAAATATGTTTTTCAAATAAAAGAAGTATTTTTCAAAAAAATGTAATTTTACCACATTTTAAGGGAGAACAATTTTTAAATTACATATTTAACACTTTTATATAATTAATTTGACAAAATAAACATTCTATTTAGAAGTGGGACTTAAAAATTTATTTTGGATAAATTTTTAGTGTTTTTCCGATAACATTCATATTTTGATGAACAATAAAAATTACAAAATTATAATTGAAACAACCATTTAATTCAAAATAATTTATAGTGTTAAATTATAAATTTTAATGGTTTTAAAATATAATTATATTATATTATTATCATATAATATAATTTAGGTTAGTGTAATTATTTTCACATTAAAATTAGATATAAACAATTGTAAATATTTTGATGGTTTTTACTTTTAAAAATATTGTTTTCTTGTTTTGTAAACAAAGCTTAATTTGAAATTAATTAAAAGATCTTTTTTGTTTCAAATTTTTAAAAATAGATTCCATATATTGAATCATTTGGTCCAATTTATGTTAATGGGTTACTTTTATTTTTTTCGATATTATGAATAGAAACTTTAGTAATTTTTTTTATTACCATAGTAAATGATAAATTGGGTAATTAAAATGTAAAAAAATATTAGAAAATTACCTTAATTGCTATAAATATCCAATTGGATGACTAAATTAGACCCTCATCATATATTTTTCTTAATGGAATCACTAAAATTCCACTTACCCATGAATATGAAATTAATATTATTAAAATCAATGAATGTGAAAAAATGTCACACTCTTATTTTAAATAAGTATATTAATTTTAATATTGGGATAAATATGAGATAAAATAGACTATAAAGAGTCTGGAATGATAATATAATTAAATACATCAAATAAATTTTTTTTGTAAATTTTATATATTAAATAATTACCATTAAATATGACCCAAATAGTGACACACAGATTACATTATTAATAGAAATAACAAATAAATGATTTTAAAAATATTAAAAGAAATATAATTTGAATTAATTAAGCTGATACAAGAATTTTATAGGTTACTATGACATATTAGGAGTATAGTAAATATTTTTCAAAGTTATATTATCTATGTATTTTATATAAAATCAAATAAATGAATAGTGTCAAAATTGACACTATTGATATTTTATAAAAATAACAATTTTAAAATTATTTAAAAATCATAGAAATATTTAAAAATTAATAAGGGATAATTATAACGTCTAAATGTTATTAAAATATTCATCTATAAAAAATTAAACCATATAAGTAATTATTTATAACCACTTAACATTTTGAATTTTATCACCACAATTAAAATTTAATAGATTAAATAAGGATAAATCAAAATGATAAGATGTAAAATAAAAAATTCATTTATAAAGACTATTGGATGATAATATTTCAAACTATACTCATATTATCTTATAAATAATATACTTGTATCCATTTTTATTTAAAAATTAATTTATATTAATTTAATAGTTTTGGTGTTTCCAAAGGTGCCCCTCCCCTCTCTTATAAAATTACATCTCTCCAACTATTTGATTCACTCATATGAAGATCTATAGGTTGGCCAACACTGCCCATTTATCCTCCCAAATTCCCCAACTATATCTTAGAGGCTATACATTATGCATAAATCCATTCTAGAAAGCCCTTTTTTGAAAATCATAAGGAGACACCTGAAAAATATTTAATTGTTTTATCACCTGTTTAAAAGTGATTTTCTTATTACACTTCTCCTTTATAAATTTATTTCCTAAAAAAGTAATAAATCCAGTATATTGTACATTATTATGTCATTATAATTATGGGACAACCTTATACCTATTTTTATCCATCCTATGAAAAAAATATCACCATGTGTGTGTACGTATTACTTACCTTCTCCACACAATGGTGAAATTTGTTATTCAACAATACATTATTTGGATGGGTATAATGACGAGTATAATGTATTTAAATAATGAATATAACATGGTAATTATTATTTATAATTAATATACCATCCAATTCCATACCATTTAACTGTGAAGTGAATGATATCGTCACTCGTGTGTACGTATGGTCTACCGTCTCCAAGGCCCGATGAGACACATCTTCCACGTTCAACGTTCAAGAATGATTATAAAAAATATATTATGAATATGTATGAAATATATGAAATTATAATTAAATTTTAATAATATATAAATATATATATTTTCCTTTATCTGTGTACATATATTCCATTCACTTACTTGCATTTAATACGATAAGAAAATGGAAACAACGTTCATTCGTACATAGGGACTACCATCTCCATGAACGATGTATTCCATTTAATTTATATATATATTATATAAATTTATATTCTGAATATATATGATATATAAATCATGTTACACAATATGGAAGTAATTAAATCATGATCTATGTAAGAAGATCAACAATAAAAAGTCAAAACACGTATAATAAACAAAGTGATTATTACCCGAAATGTTTCTTTAACTTGGAAAAATTAATAAAAATATAATATAATGTAATAAAACAATCATATATGATATCATAAATATTATTATTATTCTTATATATGTTAATAATATGTTTAAAAACATTATACTAGAGTTTCAGACACGTGGGGAGAGTATAAGATGTCAGGTAAGGGAATTTGGTCTCTCTTTCAATTTTTATGTGAAATAATCCATGTTCACGACCTATTTCTTGTGTGTGGTGTATGTAACTTCCCAATTATATTTAATATCATGAATACCATTTCATCCTAGTATTTATATCTTCATTTGATGATATCAGGCTTATGATTTATATGTTTAAATTTGTATGGGATTCTTTGGATGTATAAAGAATTAATCCTTTCTCCATTTAAATATTGTTTATATTATTTTACATAATTATTTATATGGATATATAAGAATTATAAAGTAAATTTTATGTATATTTTTATTTTCATTAAAATGTTTTAAAAAAATAATCTTTTAAAGGTTTTATGTGTTGGTTAATTTCATAATCTCTTTATTATTCGAGCTTGCAAATACATACGTATCTACTGGGACATCCATTTCATCCATGCCCATGTTTATTAAAATGTAATTCAAAATATTATTGAAAATTTTTTAATGTCATTTTTACCCATGTTTAAATTTTTTAAAAATGTTTTGAATTAAATCTTTTGCCTTTTTCAAAACGAGGTACTTCATAAATTTTTTGACAAATTAATGAAAGAATGGTTTTTTTACATATATGCTGCAAGCGGTTACTTTCTGTAGTTATGACACCTTAAAAATGAAAAAAAGATTACATTAAATTAAGTTTATAAAAATTAAAAAATTGTTAAAAATTAATTTTGAAAAATAATTGAGTAATATAGAAAACATTATTGAATTTTTTTAGAAAACATGGACATTGATGAAAAATGATTTTCGATCGAAGAGAGAAATAAATACATATTTCCTTAAAAATTATCTTATGGTCTTTTTTGTACATAATGTGGGAAAAAATGAATAAAAAATTATTATTAAGAAACAACGAGAGTAAAATTAAATTCATGGGTTTATTAGGATATAGTTCCTAAAATTTCATCATTAGAAACATAATCATAAACAATATTGATAAACAATGAGATTTTAACTTAAATCACTTACCTCAATTTTGAATTGCTTTGAAGTCTCTCTAACCTCACGTATAATAAATTCAAAATTATTTTAAATATATACTAGTTTCTATTACATACATATAATTTCATATATGGTCTATTTATTACATTATAATACCAATTTCTTAATAACTAATTATATAAATCATCATTTCCATTTGTCATTTATTTATTGTTTTCATAAGAATTTTGGTTTGTTAGTTCTCATCATTGTAAATTTATCATGGTTTCATAATATCCAAAATATTAATTATCTTATAAACATTATATATATTCATTATATACATATTTATAGTCTTCTATTAGTGTTATACATAGAATTATGAAATACACAATTCATGAAGACGGTAGGACGTATGTACGTAAGAAAGTTGTTTTGAGTTTTTGATGAATGAATTGAGAAATAGTAAATAATAATTCATCATTATATATTTATTATTATAACATATACATGATATAAATCCATTAATTATATTCTTATTATCATCTATGTAAATAAGTTATGAATAAAAATTCACATCGCTTCGTGGAGGCAGTAGTCCACACATACGCACAACCGACATTATCATTTTCCAATGCATTGTGAATTGAGAAGATTTATATGATATTATAATTTAATTATCATAATTATGCCATAAATATAACATATAAACTTTTAATCCATCATAAAAAACATCCATTAAAGTCTGCGATGTAAAATTAATTGTATCACTTTGTGGAGATGACAGTCCATCCTTATGCACAAGAGATACATTCACTTGCCATTTGATGGAATATAATGTTTACTTAGGGTCACATAATCATAATAATAGTTGTTATATTGATGATAGTAATGTTATTATTTCATAATGAATACCATATATTTAGGGTAGTTTTAATAATAAATAAATTGAATTAGGTCAATCAAGAGGATTATCTCTCCTTCTATTGGCCTCCCTTATATCCCTTATTATGGATCCTTAAAATCATCTATTAACAATAATATAACCTAGAAATTAAGTGTAACGACCCCAAGTTTCATTAATGGAAACCCTTACTGATATAATTAAACATCTCTTTATGTAAAATGTTTATATAAAATTTCAACTTCTTTGGTTTTATGTTATGAATTGTGACCATTTCTTTTATATCTGTTTAATAGTGATCACATGATTAGTATAAATATAGGGCTTTAACAAACCCAATTTACTCAGACAAAAGAAGCGATGACCTCATCTAGTATAATTTCTCCACCCAAATCCCATTTGTCGTAGCTCGGAAAAGAGGTGGTGTCTTTGGGATTCGCTTTTGACCAAGCCCAAGAAGAGATTCATCATGTCAAGCTTGAATGAGACCGTCTGTGGGAAAAGTTGAAGTTGATAAAGATTACTAATCGAGAAATGTTATCTGAGCCACCCCAAGAGTCTGTCACCATCGCACACCTTACCCTTAGGTCTTATGCGGCTGTTTTAAGTGGTTATGTAACAAATAGCTAGTACTATGTTAATGTATATTATTATTTTTATATAATAATGAATATACTTTCTTGTAAATATTGATACATTGAAAATAGTTTTTAAAGTACAAATAGTGTTTTTAGTTATTATTTAATTAAGAATTATTTTTTATTAAATTAAGGGATTTTTGAATAAAATATTATTTTAATAAAATATTATTATTAAATTAATTTTTATTACATATAAATGATCTTATTATTTTATGAATTCAATTTTAATTTTTATTATGGTTTGAAAGCTATTTTTTTTTTCAAAACCCGTGAATTTTCCATAAATGTTGGTTTTTATTTTAAAAGTGAAAATTAACATATTTAGAAAATTATTTTGATAAAATAAATGTTATTTATGGAATCAGGATATCAAAATTATCCAATGGTGAATTTTTCATAATTTTCTAAGACAGTAAAATTTTTGGTTAAAAATTAAATACCGTTTAAATATATAATGTGTTTTATGACATCATAATGACCCAATAGTGATTTAATAAAATACTATAATATTTATGTTCAGAAAATATATGTTTTACTATTAAAATAATTCTATTTTGGTTTTTTTGAATTATTTTACAAAGCATTAATGGACCCCTCAAGACTTATTAAACATTTAGTATTCTTAAATTATTTTCCATGGGAGTGTGACTCACCTCCACATAAGAAACCCCATTATTTTAAGAAGTTCAGACTTTGGACTTATAAAATATTTTTTTCCTCTCACCTTTTCCAAAAACCATGGGAAAAAACCATGAGCTGATTTGTGGATTGGATATGTTTAATGTAAGGGGTCCCAAACCTAAATAATAAAGAATTCACTCACCTTTCCTCCATAAACCCAACGAAGCTCCCACTTCCTCCTCACTCAAAGCCTTTGGAGTTCTTCCAAATTCTACCCTAGTCTCTCTATAATCCTCCAAAGGTTCCCCAAGCTCCCAAGAAGCCTCCTTCAAGCCTCTCTCAAGCCTTTGAAAGCACACATCCAAGTAAGGGTTTTTCTTCCTTTCACTTTTTTGTCCAATTTTCATAATATTGTTATGCCCTTTTAATTTCAATAATAAATGTTGGGTTATGGTTTCAAACCTACTCCAAACATCACTATTATTGTTTAAATGATTGGAGACCCCATTATCTCTCATTATATTCCTCCCATGTACACCCATTACTATGCCAAAATTCTAAGAGGATGTTCTCTCTCCTCATTTACATTCAAGCAATACTTTTGTATCATGAATATAAATTCCATGACCATAGTTGGGACATGTATCTATATGACCCCCTTACTATCCATTTCAGGTAGATATTATGAGAAAACCTTTCCTCTCTCATCAACCATTTTTATGAATTCTTATATAACGCAGTTACGCTGTCGAAATTGCACCGATTTTCTAAGACAATGCCATTGTGTAGTGAATACCATGCCCATTTCTCTATAAAGGGTATTCAAATTCATGAACATTTACTTATTGATTATAAAGTTTCATTCCACATTCCTTCTTCGTGGAATAAATTATTATTTTTATGAATCCATGTTTTATGATCCATGTGGCACACTTATGCATGAAATGAAATGTTTATGAAGGGTGTGCCCTTATATCGCTCCAATGCGTTGGGTAAAGTATAATATCGTGATAAGTCATGTGAAATGAGTGTTGAATAATGCTAATTCAAGTTCAATGAGGGTTTACTCATGCTTCATGTGCAATGAGGATTTACTCATGCTCCATGTGCAATGAGCCTTGGCTCATGCTAATTCCAGGTTAAGTGTTTTTGCCACATTTCCATGTTATGATTATCATGCATTATCATGCCTTTATGTTCATGTTTCTCTTGTGCTCTATTGATATTCCTCTTGTCTAAAATGTATTGTACTCCTCATGTATTCCATTTTTATTCCCTTACTGGGCTTTAAAGCTCAGCCCTTTTCATATGCATGCCCTCAGGTTATCCCATGCAATGCTAAGTACGAGGGAATGTAGTGGTCATATAAAGGATGTTTTCAATAAAGATGTTGTATTTCATGTTTTCAGTTATTATATAATGATCCTAATCCCCAAAGACAATAGACCTCTCGATATTCCATGTTGTATCTAGTGAATAGTTTATGTAATAAATCATGTTTAAGTTTGTAGTAAAAGTAGGGTTGTCATAGTTGGTATCAGAGGATAGGTTTTGTTATTTTTGGGATTAGGATTAGAAAACCTTAGTAATGTCTTAGGGATGAAACTAAGTATAATAAAAACATCCCTTGGTTTTGGTAAGTACTAAGTAAGTTTTTTATCAAACAAATATGTCCCTGTCTGGATACGAGTAGGTAGACGCTGCTCTGGCACAGATGTATCCTAGGGGTAAAACCCGAAAACACTACTTTGAGCTAGACTTGAACGGGAACTGGTGCACTACAATGGGCCTTGTTGCACTCTTGGTTATGAAAATCCTGGGGGATATGTTTTTATAAATTCAGAAGCATAGTATGAACCCTTATTAAGGGAATATAATAAAAATTCCCCTAGAAATATATGTTAGAAAGTAGATCATGAAATTCCTAGATTGAAGCCTAGAGACTCATTAGTTAATGAAAAAAAAGTTTATTTATAAATCATAAGATTTTTTCTTTGGATTCCTCTTTATGTGTTACCCTTTAACTTTCCTTTTATTCCAGCCAATGGCCAGTAATAGAAGGACTCGGGCAAACAACCGATGTGAAGATCAGTGTGATGACTTTACTAATAAAATTCCGAATCAAATGGGAGTAGGAATCATGAACTTTTTCATGCTTCTCTCTCAGCTATCTCAATCTTTGAATAGAAACATGGGTCAAGATCAACGTCCAAACCCCCCTAAAAATGAACAAGTCGCTATCAAGAACTTCATCAGAAAAAGGCCTCCTACTTTTAGTGGATCATCTGATTCCATGATCTCTAAACAAAGAATCAACTCCATTTAAAAGATCTTATGCATCCTTCATTGTTCTGAACAAGAGAAGGTTCTCTTGGCGGCTAATATTATGGAGG
Organism: Viscum album; assembly: GCA_963277665.1. NCBI lineage: Eukaryota > Viridiplantae > Streptophyta > Magnoliopsida > Santalales > Viscaceae > Viscum > Viscum album. The sequence continues at coordinate 54,325,194 of OY728132.1, read as the reverse complement.
GTGAAGCTGATCAATGGTGGAGGTTAATCAAAAATACGAAGCCTGAGGAGGAGATCAAGTCGTTGGGATGGAAGGAATTCTGGAAGATGTTTTTTTGATAAATATTTTCCATGAACCATCCACCTTAATGTGGAAAGGGACTTCCTTTACCTCAAGAAAAATGAAGAAGAATCTATTGGAGCGTACGAGTAAAACGTCACAAGGCTTGCACGATACGCTTCTGTCTTTTTCATTACCCTCGAATGCAAGTTTGACCATTTCTTTGGTGGGATGATGCCTAGCTTGCAGAAATCATTAACGATCCTTGACTTCGACAGCTATGAGTAAATTTTCCTATATACCCTCAAGGTCGAAATGGAGATCAGGGAATCATAGGGGTATCATGGGGACAAGAAGCATAAGGTGGAATTCAATGCTGGCGGTCTTATGGATAAATCTAATGGTGCTATGAAGATCCAGCACCCCACTTGCCAAAAGTGTGGAAAGAAGCACCCTGTAAATTGCCTCAAGGGGACGAGGAAATGATTTAGGTGTGAAAGAGAATGTCACCTAGTTGTTAACTTTCGGTAAGAAAGACCTGCGACTGAGACAGAGGAGAGGAATGCTTCATTTGAACCTCAACGTGTTGTTCATTGCTACAACTACAATGAACCAGGGAAACTTTCAAATCCATTCCCTAATCCAAAGGTTTTCGGAGGAAACCAACAACCTACAAGGTATCAAGGAAGAGATTTTTCCATCACTTCTCCCAAAGTGAACATCGAAAACAAAGTAGTGACAGGTATGATAGTTATTAATTCATGAATAGAAAACATACTTTTTGATTCGGGTTCTACGCATTCTTTTATATCTCCAAAGTTTAGTAGAACAATCCCAGCACCACCAAAATTCATGGAAGTGAAGATGTTGGTGAGTACGGAAAATGGGGCAATTATTTCATCACATGAATATAACTGATCCCCTGTCATAATCTGTGAATTGAATTTCCCGATGATCCTTGTCATACTCAATCTAGTTGAATTTGATGCAATTCTTGGAATGGATTGGCTTTCATTATATAGATCCAACATAAATTGTCAGGAGAGGGAAATCAAACTCTATATGGAGAATCGACCCCCAATTATTTACAAGTGTAAGGAGGAAGATGAATCTAATTTTGCCCTATCATCTCAAGCATGGATATTACTGCCCTATGAGAACACATATCTGGTTCAGATGATTGAGTCTAAGGAAGACAACATCCTTGAATAAATTTCTATTGTGAGGTAATTCATTGAAGTGTTTCTCGAGTAACTGCTTGGTATTCCTCTTAGAAGAGACATTGAATTATCAATTGAACTTATACCTGGGTGCACTAACAATATCCAAGACTTCATATAGAATAGATATCTTTGAGATTGAAGAGCTGAAGAAACAACTACATGAGAATCTGGATAAAGGGTTTATATGCCCAAATGCTTCACCATGGGGTGCACCAGTCCTCTTAATCAAGAAGAAGGATGGGTCAATGTGGCTTTGCATCGATTATCGCAAACTTAACAAAATCATGATAAAGAACATGTATCCTCTGCCATAGATAAATGAAATGTTAGATCAACTACATGGAGCACAATACTTCTCCAAGGTAGATTTGTGGTCGGAATACTATCAAGTAAGGGTGAAGGCGGAAGATGTCCCAAAGACTGCTTTTCATACAAGATACAGGCACTATGAATTCATACTAACACCTTTAAGACTCACCAATGCTCAAGAAATATTCATGGACTCGATAAAAAGAGTCATTAAAGATTACCTAGAAAAATTTTTGGTAGTCATTATAGATGATATTATAATATACTCCAAAACCAAGGGGGATCATGAAGTGAATTTAGGAAATGTACTGAAGAGTTTGCGCAAGGAGAAGCTCTATGAAAAGTACTGCAAGTGTGTGTTCTGGTTGAAGGAAGTCTCATTATTGCGACATATCATCTCAAGAAATGGGATATCTGTGGATCCCTCCAAAACAGATGCAATTGAGGGATGGCCGAGGCTAATATCGGTAACGGATATCCGTAGCTTCTTGGGGTTAGCTAGATATTATCGACGATTTGTGAGAAATTTCTCACGATTTTCCAACCCTCTTACCAAGCTAACTTAAACGTGAGTAAAATTTTCATGGAGTGATGAATGTGAATAAAGCTTCAAGGAGATGAAAAGGAGGCTTATCACTGTGCTCGTGCTCACTTTACCCACAAGTGGGGAACTTTTTGTGGTATTCAATTATGCTTCCAAGAAGGGATTAGGCTGTGTGCTGTTTCATAATGATAAAGTGATATTATATGCCTCAAGGTAGTTGAAAATTAATGAGAGAAACTATCCAACGCATGATATGGAGTTGGCAGTTGTGATCTTTGCCTTGAAAATCTGGCGAAATTATCTCTATGGGGAGAAATGTGAGATATATACTGACTATAACAGTCTTAAATATATATTCACACCGAAATAGATTAATATGCCCCATAGAAGATGGATAGAGCTCATCAAGGATTATGACTGTTCAATACATTACCACCCTGGGAAAGCGAACAAGGTGGCAGATGCCATTAGTAGAAAGGACCCAGCGATTCTATCAATGATTAGAATTGAGAAGGATCCAATCTTCTTAGACTTCATGAAGATGGACATGGGAATCATAATGAAGGGAACATTATCTATACTTCACAAATAATCTCTCAAACGTCTCTTTTGGAAAGGTTAAAGGATGCTCAAAAAGATGATGTGGGAATTCAAGAAAAATTGGAAGCTATCAAAAAAGGGAAATCCTAGGAGTTTAATGTTAATGAAGATAGAATTGTAAGATTTGGTAAAAGACTATGTGTTCCATCAAGTTCGGAGCTGATGTATTAACATTGGATGATGCACATAGTTCAAATTTCTCTATACACCTAGGGAGCACAAAGATGTATCGAGACCTCCGAGAAAACATTTGGTGGGATAATATGAAGAAGGAGATCACTGAATATACATCAATGTGCCGGTGTGCCAGCAAGTGAAGGCAGAGAGGCATAAGTCTAAGGAGATGATGCAACCATTTCCCATACCAGAATTGAAATGGGAGAACATCTCCAGGGACTTTGTCCCCAGACTTCTGAGGACATCCAAAGGCAACAATGCAATCTGGGTTGTTGTGGATCATCTTACAAAGACTGCACACTTCATTGCTATTCGGGAGGATTTCTCATTGGATCAACTTGCACAGATATATATCAGGTAAGTGGTAAGGCTGTATGGAGTACCACTATCTATTGTGTCTAACCGAGATACAAGATTCACCTCTATATTTTGGAAGAGTCTTCAAAATGCTCTAGATACTGAACTGAACTTCAGTACGACCTATCACCCTCAAACTGATGGCCAATCGGAGTGGACTATCCAAACACTTAAGGAGATTTTGAGAGTGTTCTCAATAGGCTTTAAAGGAGGATGGGATCAACATCTTTTTCTGGTTGAGTTCTCTTATAATAAAAGTTTCCAATCAAGCATCCAAATGGAACCAATGAAACCCTGTATGGGAAAAGGTGCAGAACACCAGAATGTTGGGATGAGGTCGGTGAACGTAAGCTGCTTGGACCAGAAATGGTCGAGGAAATGGTGGATAAGGTGAAAACCATTCCGTAGAATATCAAGGTAGCCCAGAGTCGATAGAAGAGTTATGAAGATAATCGTTGATGAGTCCTTGAGTTCAAAGTTGGAGACATGGTCTTTCTACGCATATCTTCGTTGAAGAATGTCATGAGTTTTGGAAATAAAGGGAAGTTAAGTCTACGTTACATCATCCCCTAAGAGATTCTTGATCATGTCGGGGCTATGGCCTATTAACTAGCACTTCCACCTACCATGGCAAATGTACATGATGTAGTTCATGTATCCCTCTTAAGGAAGTACACCCCAGACCCTTCACATGTACTCTCTTCTGAGGTGGTATAGCTGGAGGATGATCTTTCTTATGAGGAGAAACCAGTGAAGATCAGAGATCATAGACAAAAATTTCTACGAAATAAGATAATGCACCTCGTTAAGGTGTTGTGGTGAAACCAAAAGACTGATGAAGCAACTTGGGAATCAGAGGAAATGATGAAGTTGAGTTACCCACATCTGTTTTAGTATGTGAAATGGAAATTTCGAGGGTGAAATTTCTTAAGGGGAGAATATTGTAATGACCCAATGTTTTATTAATGGAAATACCTATTGATCTAATTAAATGTATCTTTATGTAAAATGTTTATATAAAATGTCAACTTCTTTGGTTTTAGGTTAAGAATTATGACCATTGCTTTTATAGGCATTGAATAGTGATAACATGATTAGTATAAATATAGGGCTTTAACAAACCAAATTTACTCAGACAAAGGAAATGATGGCCTCTTCCAGTAGAATTGCTCCATATGAATCCCATTTGTCAGAGCTCAGAAAATAGGTGGCATCTTTGGGCTTTGCTCTTGACCAAGCCCAAGCTGAGTTTCATCTTGTTAAGCTCGAACAAGACCATCTACGGGAAAAGTGGAAGTTGATAGAGATTACCACTCGAGCAATGTTATCTGAGCCACCCCAAGAGTCTGTCACTATCGAACACCTTACCCTTAGGTCTTATGCGGCTGTTTTAAGGGGTTATGTAACAAATCGCTTGTACTATGTTCATGTACATTATTTTTTTATACAATAATGAATATACTTTCTTTTTATTATTTATACATTGAAAATAGTTTTTAAAGTACAAATAGTGTTTTTAGTTATTATTTAATTAAGAATTATTTTTTATTAAATTAAGGGATTTTTGAATTAAACAATATTTTAATAAAATATTATTATTAAATTAAATTTTATTAAATATAATTGATCTTATAATTTTATGCATGCAATTGTAATTTTTATTAAGGTTTGAAATCCATTTTTGTCAAAACCTGTGAATTTTCGATAAATGTCGGTTTTTATTTTAAAAGTGAAAATTAAAACATTTAGAAAATTATTTAGATAAAATAAATGTTATTTATGGAATCAGGATGTCGAAATTATCCAATGGTGAATTTTTCATAATTTTATGAGACAATCAATTATTTGGGTAAAAATTAAATACCGTTTAAATATATAATATGTTTTATGACATCATAATGACCCAATAGTGATGTAATAAAATACTATACACTTTATGTTCAGCCAATATATGTTTTACAATTATAATAATGTGATTTTGGGTTTGTTTTACTTTTCTACAAAGCATTAATGGACCCCTCCAGACTTATTAAATATCTTGTCTTTTTAAATTATTTTCCATGGGAGTGTGACTCACCTCCAGATAATCAACCCCATTATTTTAAGAATTTTGGACTTTGGACTTATAAAATATTTTTTTTCCTCTCCCGTTTTCTAAAAAACATGGGCCAAAACTATGAGTTGATTTGTGGATTGGATTAGTATAATGTAAGGGGTCCCAAACCTAAATAATAAAGAATTGACTCACCTTTCCTATATAAGCCCACCCAATCTCCAACTTCCTCCTCACTCAAAGCCTTTGGAGTTCGCCCAACCTCTACCCTAACCTCTCTAGAATCCTACCAAGGTTCCCTAATATCCCAAGAATCCACTCTCAATCCTTTGGAAGCACACTTCCAAGTAAGGGTTTTTCTTCCTTCATATTTTTTGTCCAATTTTCATAATATTGTTATTCCCTTTTAATTTCAATAATAAATGATGGGGTATTGTTTCACACCTCCCCCATACTTCTCTCTTATTTTTTGAATTATGGTAGACCCCTTTATCTCTCATTAAATGCCTCCAATGTACACCCGTTACTATGCCGAAATTCTGAGAAGAACTTCTCTCTCCTCATTTACATTCAAGCAATAATTTTGTATCATCAATATAAATTTCATTAAAATTGTTGGGACATGTGTCTATATGACCCCATTACCTTCCATTTCATGTATATATGATGAGACACCCCTTTCTCTCGTATCAACCATTTTTATGAATTCTTATATCAGGCCATTACGTTGCCGAAATGGCACCAATTTTTTAAGCAAATGCCATTGTGTAGTGAATACCATGCCCATTTCTCCATAAAGGGTATTCAACTTCATGAATATTTACTTATTGATTAAAAAGTTTCATTCCACATTCCTTTTTCATGGAAAAAATTAGTATGTTTTATGAATCCATGTCTTATGATCCATGTGGCACACTTATGCCTGAAATGAAATGTTTAAGATGGGTGTTCCCTTATAGCGCTCCAATTCATTGGGTAAAGTATAGTATCCTGATACTTCATGAACAATGAGTGTTGGCTCATGATAATTCAAGTGAAACGAGTGTTTACTCATGCTTCATGTGCAATGAGGATTTACTCATGCTCTAGGTGCAATGAGCCTTGGCTCATGCTAATTCCATGATAAGTGTTGTTGACACATTTCCAAGTTATGATTAGCATGATTTATCATGCTTTTATGTTCATGTTTCTCTTGTTCTCTATTGATATGTCTATTGTCTAAAATGTATTTTACTACTCATGTATTCAATGTTTATTACCTTACTGGGCTTTATAGGTCACCCATTTTCTTATGCATGTCCTCAGGTTATCCCATACAATACTAAGTACAAGGGAATGTAGTGGTCATTTAAAGGAAGTTTTCAATAAAGATGTTGTCTTTCATGTTGTAAGTTGTTATGTAGTTATCCTAAGACCCAAAGACACTAGAAATCTCGATCTACCATGTTGTATCAAGTGAATAGTTTATGTAATAAATCATGTTTAGGTTTGTAATAAAAGCAGGGTTGTCATATTAAGAATAGGGATCTCCAAAATGTTTTTCATTGGGGTTTGGTATGGTTACCCATGAATTTTTCACATTTTATTACATGATTCTTAAACTTAGATATCCATTAATAAAATAAAATTATCTTATAGGTCTATTGTCTTTTGAATACTAGGATCATATTATATAAAAGGAAACATAAACATAGAATCTTTAATTTATAATACAAATTAAGATCCTAAAGTACATTTTATCTCTAAATAAATATGGTATAACCAGGAGTATACATAAAGAAAGGGGTGATATTAAAACCAATTAAGGAAATAATACTTTTAAAGATACCTTAAATGTGAGTCAAACGTAAAACATTATATCCTAAAATAGAAGGATCATGAGTAATTACATAGAATAATATAAAAAAATGGTATAATAATATCAAAGAATAAAAATGAAAATTATAACATCATGTAACTTGAAATAAAAATGATTCATGTATAACTTTCTAGATACTATCACACTGCCGAAAAATTCGTACAATGGATAAGATTGTCTCCCTAATACCATAAATGAAACCTCAAAAGAATAAAGATATACCAAATTAATTATAGAAATATCTAGGTACATACATCATAACATGTTATTGATTTATTTGGTCCACATAAATTAATCAATCATATTTATAACATTATAATTTCCCATGAAAGGAAAATGGGTCACATAATCTTTCTTCATATCATAAAAAAATAATTTTCATAATGAAGGAATTAGCGAAATAGTCCAAATGAATATATTACCCTGTCAAATAATGGTATAATAATCCGGTTATATATTTCAAATGCATATACAAATAATTTATATGCATTCCATAAAATTATGAGAGAGATAAAATGAGTTAAAGAGAGAAAGATCACAAACCATAGTAAAGGTAGGTTTATGGATATCCCTTACCTTGAGAAATATTTTTCACATGCATTATTTATCTCCCTAAATAATAAAATTAATTTAATTATTAATTTTCTTGATAAACATATTCAATTTTATTTTTCCTTTTATTTTTATTGTTACCATGAAGTATTCAATTACAAAACCAATTAATTTCATATTGCATGTTAAAAAATACTCATCGTATGTCCAAAATCACTTTGATAAGTTGAATAAGGTCAATTATATGGTTAATTAATCATTTATAAATTGTTAAACATGAAATTATTATAGTTTTTAAAAATAAATTATACATTATAAACAAACCATTGAAATATGGTTATAAAAAATGAACTACATTATAATCATGGACATGGTAGTTCTTCTATATGCATGAGTAACAATCATATTTTTTTAAGATCATGATAGAAAGAAGGTAAGTGCTATTTTATAATTATTGGATGATAAATATATCATAAATAACATATTATTTCTTAAAATAATCTGAGAAATACAATCCATGTGATGCAGTAACAAAAAATATCACATCGCTTTTCAAGGTAGTAGTCTGACATACATACAAAAGGTATTGTAATTTATTCAATGGATGATAAGATAATATATTATATGATATATTTATTTTAAACAATTATTATCTTTTCATGAATATGATATATAAAAATAAAATTAATCCTTATCACCTTGCATGTAATGTGTGTGTGAAAAAAATAATCAAATTGCTTCATGAGGTGGTAGTTCGATGAAGGCATGAGTCACACAATCATATTATCTGCGGAATAAAATTTAAGAAGGTATATATGATATTAAAAATTAATTAAGTGTAAGTTTATCATAAATATCTTATATAAACATTATATACTTTATTATATCCATATGTTAGAAGTGATGATGAAAAATGAATTATGTTTGTTCATGAAGTTGTAGACTTCCATACAAACAAACGATATTTTCATTTCCCATTTTAGATAAGAAGATATAGTTTTAGGCTATAATCATGACATAAAAAAATCAGTTTAAATAAGATACATGGATTTTTATATCATCATGTTTCAATAATAATTAAAGGGGTTGGAGGAATAAATAAAATAAAATCCTCTACTAAGGATGTTAACTCCTTTTTGGACAACTACTTTCAGTTTTCACAAAAAGCTTTACTGGTTTGGAGTTTTGACAAAAAAATGTATTCAAGGATGAGGCTAGGTAATTAGTAACATTATTATTGTAGTTAATATCTTAACCAATTGGTATTCCATGTGTGGAAATTAGAGGAGAGGGTTTGGCCTTCTATTAGTGGGGGTGAATACACAGTTTGAATTTTTGAAAAGAATGAATTTAAACAACATATTTCTCCTGAAAAAGGTTTCAAAATTAACCATTTTAGAGTATTAGGAGTGATAAAGAAGAAATATGACCATAATATATGAATTATACATGTTTTAGGTAATTTTTAACCCTTATCTTCTTTGTTTAACCCCTCGTATACTTGTTTTTATTATAACCATGGTAAATAATTTTTACTATTTTCAATATTCACTATGGTAAAAAATTAATTTTAAATCATTATATATTATAAATTATTCTAATTCCAAATATATTTTAAATTTTTAATAAGTCAACTTACAAAATTGGTGGAATTTAATTTAAAATTAATCCCACATGCAAGTCGAAAAAATGAAATTTTTAAAGAAAAACATTCATTTGGTTAAAAACATTTTATTATAAAATAAAAAACTAATTGATTAAAATGAGGTAAATTAGTAAAATTTTAATATAATTGAACTAATTTTACTTTAAAAACATGTTAAAATATAATTTAATTTCATAATTATTAAAATGAAAATCTAGTTTTCAATAAAATTTATTATTTTTTACTAAACATAAAAAAATCAAACATTTTAGAAAATTATAAAAAATTCAACCAAACATAATTTTTTCATGCAGATTTCAAAAATGATATTTTTTTATTTGTTTTCCAAATTGGTAAATATTAATTTTTAATTATGTGTGAAAATAATTATTAAACTGTTATTTAGAGAAATATTGTTATTCTAGAATATGTTTCTTTTTCTGTAAAATTATTCTTATTTTATTTCTAATCAATAGATAATGATTTAATTTATTTTATATATGTGCAAGTCACAAATTTTCAAAATTTAGTTAGTCCTATTTGTTACAATAATTTATCATCCAGATTATAGTGGTTATGTTTAAATTATAACATGCTAACAAAGTATTGTGTTTTGTTTAAATCCAGTGTTGCATGCATCACAATCTATGAAAGAAATTTAATTTATTTAAAAAAAAATATATCTTAAAGTCTTATGGTGTTACATTATCTTATAAGATTTATTTTTAATGTCATATACTCTTTGAAACATGATGTTCTTCTTTTAAAAAATTGGTCTATTACATTTGGTTGAGATAGAAGGCTTAAAGTGGGAAAGGACTGGCGTAATTTTATAAGTGGGGGAGATGACACAATTGGAATTTAATAAAATATTAAAAAAGCATAAAGGTATTCTCTATAAAATTTATAAAATGGTCTAGCTATTCAAATTTTAAATTTTGCGAGGTTAAAATATAGTCCTAAAATAGGATTTATAAAAGTTAATTTGAAAATGTTACCTTATCTATGGCTTTAACCGCCCAATAAACCAATTTTAACTGAACCGTGGTGATAATTTTTTATTGGTATTACTCTTCATTTTGAAAAAATGTAAGTGTATTCATTACCAAATTTTGACATGATGATTCAAAATTTGGAATCTATTTTAAAAAATTCAATAGCTAAAATTGGAATAAAATAATTTTAAAATTAAATCATTAAACATGATGAAAATGGTTTTCATGAAAAGAATGTTTTCTTTAGTATACAATGTTTTCATTCCAAAATCCACATAAATATAATTCCAATGACCATAATTATATTATTAACAATATAAATGAATTTATTATAATTTTAAAACAATTTTTTAAACAATTTAAAACTTTTTAAATGTTTGAAATGAAAATATGTTTCCATTAAAAATTGGTGTTTTCACTGTTTATCGAAAAATAAGTCCTTTTAGAAAATTCTCAGAAATTCACTCTAATATAATTATGAAATTGTGATTACAGAAACTAGGTTATTTTTTTCAAATAAATTTATAAAAATAATCATAAATTAATTATATTTTTTTAATATAAATACAAGTAAAACCCATTTTTGAGAAAAAAATATATTTTAAAATCATATAATGACATTAATAAAAATTGGGTAGTCGGTTATCAATATATTTTATTTTTCTAAAACCATTATATATAATTTTAAAATTTTGGCTATTTATACACATTCTACCAATTTAATGGAAATGTTATAATGAAAAATTATATTAAAATTAATTTTTAATTAGAGTTTCATGAATCACAATATATCAAAGAAATTGAGTTTTTTTGAGGAGAAATATATCATAAATATCAGGGTATTACAAATATCATTGGAAATTGGCTAAATATTGGATCAACATTGATGATAGGATGAAAAGGGATAAAAATAAATTAATATATTAGGATGTAGATACCTTTTTAATAATTCTAACACATATCTGTTTATTTTAACCCCAAGTTAAACCATTTTAGCATATTCCGTAATAATACATTTTTATATGGGTTACAAATCAGAATGACTAATGATTAAATTAAAATTATTAAAAGAATTATTTATTCCTATTTAAAATATTAAATCCCTATTAAAGGATTAAAATTTATAGGTGGTAGAAATTATTTTTCACATATGTGCGAAAAATACCACAAACCACATTTCTAGAAAATAATTCATTAATAGTTATTTATTTAATTTTGTATGTTACAAAAACAGTGCATGCATAAAATTTTGTTTTGTAATAACATATCTTTTTACCGTAAAATTGCATTATTTTAATTTCTAACCAATTTATAAACAATGAATTCATTTTATTCATGTGTAAATAATAATTTTATTTAAGTTTTTATTCTTATTCATACACATGAATCCCACATATTGGTAATAACTATCATAATAATTAATAATACTTTAATAGTATATTGTGGTTTGTTTAGAATTGGAATTGTTTGTAAAGAAAGCTATCAAAGAAATAATTTTTTTAAAATTTTAATACGTCATAAAATATTTGGGAGTTACTCTCTACCACCATTATAAAAAATTTCACTGAAAATTTTATCATTGTGATACAAAATGCGAGGACACTTATGCCTCATCATATTCAATTATTCCCACATTACTTTCTAAAATTAAGAGGTTCACCATATAACATTGATCATGTGTGTGGTCGTGTTCCAATAAAATTTATATCTTTGATAAAAAATTCTGTACAAGTTATTTCTCAAATGATAGTTCATCCTCAAGTGGTACAACCTTAGAGTTCAGCCCGTGATATGGATCCTGCATTTACTTTATTTTGATATATACATTGAACACATCATTTACATGACATAGATTCAGTGGGAGATCCAAATGTTAGGCAACCATCCCCATAACATAAAAATTTCAAAATGGATAATATATCTAGGGTTCAATATCATCTAATTTATAAATCTCATAACCTTTTTCCTTGGAGATATAATTTGGAGAACCTTATCACCAACTTTGAATTCTAGATATTTCTATTTATTTTCATCATAAATTTTATACCAACATTGATTTTCCCTAATTTCTTTAATGGGTATAAAATTATCAACCATTTACTCACCTAGATTTGGTGTGAAGAGGTTTTTTTCTCCAAATTCATCCCATTACAATGGAGTTCTTAAAATCATTCTATATAGATATTCAAAATGATCCATCAATTTTTTTTAGTGAAATATATTTTTGTTTGAAAATTTGACCAGAGAATGGTGTTGATCCTAACCATGTATTAAATCTATATAACATTATAACATTATATCTTATAGGGTTTATATAGTCCTCTCAAACTATATATTTTTTTAGGATGATATGTGGTTCTAAATTTCAACTATGTATTTAATGATTAGTGAAGAAATCTCCAAAAAATTAAGGTAATACCTAAATCCTGATCAGATATAATATAATCTGGTACTCAATAAATTTTTACCACTCATTAATGTAAAACCTAGAAAGCTGATCAAAAGAAAAATCTTATCCTATTACAGTGAAATATGTTTCCTTAATAAGGTATTACACAACATTCAAAAGGGAATTATGGATATTATATGTTTTGAGGTGTCTAACGTTGAATGATTTGGTGGCATTATACCATTTCCATATTAGTATTTTTAATGGTTGTAACATCCACTTATACCTCTTTATCTTAAACATAACTTACTAAAACACTAGGTATATAGATAAAAACTCTGCGATATTATTTTTTATGTTATCTAATATGAAATAATTTTCCACTTCTGTATAAATCATTATACTTCAAGTATTTATATATAATGATGATCTAGGAGATTCATCTAATATCTCTTTATTCAGTTTCAGTATAACGTTGACACTTAATCTATTCTTGATCATTTTCATTTCATTTTCAATTTGAATGAGGAATAAGTTATCAACATATCATTATTCATGAGGAATCATCCTAGTCTCTTCTTCGATGCATCACTATAGATCAGAAACCCTTATCAACTACACGGTACTATGATCGTAGGTGCACTGAGAAACTATCCTTTTAGTTCTTTGAAATTTTATTCTCATTCTTGTACCTAATTTAACGTGGATCCCTTCCACATGAACATGGGTATTATATTATAATTTCATGATAAATATTTTAAATTTTTTTGGTAGTATCCAACCAAACCAATAAAACTATGTATAACATTCATCGTATTCAGTCTGGTCCACTATTAATTAACATTTATATTTTATGGATCCATTGATATACCATCACATAAGATTATATAACTTAATAGTGATCTTTTATAAAAAAATTCACAATTGTTGATTTTTTCATACAACTTATCCTTCCTTGTGGTCTTCAAGATAATATTCAAATGATCTCCAAGGACTTCCTTTATCTTTGATATATAATAATATAATCAATAATTAATTCAACAATTTGATTGTTACAATATCAAAATAATATCATCATTAAATATATGAATATTGAAAATTAATTGGTTAGTCCAAGTGGAATTATTATAATTTCATATTTACCATAACTTTTTTGGAAGGCTATCTTGGGTATATGATCATTTTGAACAAAAATTGACCCATAATTAAGTATAGTATTTCAAAATTACTGAGCTTCATATATTTGATTAAACAAGTCAACAATAAAGGTCGGAGGAAACTTGTTCTTGATCATGATTTTTTATCTTCTCAATAATCAATGCAATAATGCATTCACCCATGTTTCTTCTTAACCAATACAGCATGTGCACATTATGGTGACACACTATGGAATATAAATCCTTTATCAATATTATCCTAGAAAATCTCATTCAATTCCTTCAACACAATCACTTCCATTTTAATAGCCTTTGAAATAATTGTAGCGCCAGTTATGAGTTCTACTAAAAAATAAATTTCATTATTTAGGGGATGACTGGGAAGATATTAAAAAAATTACCATATTTCTAAATTAAATATTCAGTGATGAAATTAACCCTATTAATTTGTGATAAATATATGTCAGTTATAGTTTGAGCAACCATACAATGGAATTAATTTTTGTTGGGAGTTCATATTCATCCTCATAATGAAATACTATCATCGTTTGATTTGGAATATAAAACGTGATTTAGATTTATTCGGAAGGGATATATATAAATAAATACCATCCATTCCCAAAATAAAATCAAATTTAACTAGAAGGAGAATAATTATTTTCACTAGAATCATTTTTCCCCAAACATTTATAAGAGATGATCTATAAACATGACATGCGATCACCATACCTTAAGATTTTTTCTTCTAACAAAACATTTAGTATTTTATTAAATGATTTAACATTACTAGGTAATTTTCATGATATAAAGGAATTTATATGAGTATAATAAAATAATATACTTTAATATATGATCATACCTATACCAATATTAATTTAATTATTATATCTTTATTTCCATAATGAAACAAAAAATGGTTAGTTTGAGAATCAAAAAATATCGATTTGTGGGGTAAATCATATGATTGTGAAAATATTTTTTTATTATTTTCTAAAGTATGAATCATTTTTTCAACCCATGACACTTTAAGTTCATCTCATATTAATAGGTAATATCATTGGTTTTTATAGTTTCTATATTAACATCCATCATTTTGGTTCATAAAGAGAATGTTAATTAACCAAAGAACATCCCATGGAGTGTCTAGTCAGGTATGTAGTCTTAGGTGCACTCATCAAGAACTAATTATAGATCAAGTTGATACTCAACCAGTCTTCTTTAATGTGTTTATCATTAGGTACATCTGTATAACACCCACATCTATTTTCTAGGATTGACACATGGTTGTATTTTCATTGAAAACCACATGATATATACTTTACCAAAACATCATGATGATATCTTACTTGTAGACTTATACCATGGGATTACAAAAAAGTACTCTAATTATATTACCAAAAAATAAGAAAACCCTTCAATGATACCGCATAAGGTGACCTTTGAATAACATGCACATATATTCCATCAGTGTATATGAAAATTCAATATATTTTACAATAAAAGTCCATAAGAATATAAATGTTTAGTGTATTGGGAGACCATAAACATAATAAATTTATTTTATAAAATGTCTTCAGCATCCCTTACAACGTTTTTCACTCACAATATCATTATTATAAATATATTAATTAATAATTTTCATCATATCCTGGGGGAAATGGTAGTGAAATAAAGGGTGATCTTAGCTAATCAGAATGGATAAATATAAAATATTTCAATCAATGAACATAATTGAGAATAATCATAAGAGTATGATAACATGATCATAACTTAAGAATTTCATACCCAATATTTAAATGATCTTTAATAATGAATCATGCAATACTGTTTTTTCATAACAATAGTCTTGAGTTATAAGAGTGTTTAATCATATCCATAAAAACATATCACAAGAATAAGACATAGGTTTTTGGAATACACATAAGCATTTAAAATCATTTCATTAGTATAGGATCCTGGGAAAGGCTGCCATAGTGGATAGTGTTCACTCTCCATTAAATCATTTCCTTAGTCAAGGTTCACTCCCAAGACTATCATATTCGACATAGTCCCTTAATAAAATTGGTTCACTCCTTATGTTATTCTATATTATCTCCTTAGAAATGATTCTTTACCCAATTAATTAACTATCTGTATAATTCTATGCCCATCCAGCACATAATGAAGAACAACCATACATGTTCAATGAGATCATAAAATATTATCCAATTCATCATATCATAACCAATGTAAATTAAACATGATTCTTTCTATCATTTAATAACCTATGGAAATAAAATTAGTCTTATAATTATTTCATCATTCCATAATTAAATCTTAAGAGTGAAATGGATTTTATAGAAATCATCATCAAATCAATATATCATATGAAATTCAATGAAATAAATTTGATGATATCATGAGATAATATCCCAATTGATGCATATAAATATTTAAGGGATGCTTACATATATGAAAAATATATTTGGAATAGAATTTTAATATTTATTTGAAAGGAGGGAAAATAAAATTTTATTTTATTATCCTTAAAAACTAAAAATTAAAAAATTATTATAAATATTATTTGAAAAAATGTAAACATGAAGAGTATGCTTCAAAGAAAGGAATACCCATCATGGTTGGAAAATTAATTCATGTGGTAAATGTTAAAATAATCATTCCCTTCAATTATTTTGTAAAAATAATAAATAATCACTTTTAAAAACATTTTAAAAATATATCTTTTAAATTTTTTAAATAAAATTAAAATATGGCCAAAATTACATAAAATAATAATTTTACCATATAAAAAACATTAATTAAATCATTTTAAATAATTTAAATGGGATGATGAATTTTTTCGACCAAAGATGAAAAAAGTCGATTTTTTTAAAAACATTTCTCTATTTTAATTTACCAAAGAGAGAAAAATAATAATAATAAATAATTTTTATTATAATATCCAATAGAGAATAAAATATATGTGGTTTAAAGTAATTGATCCCTAAAATTTTAGTATGTTAAAAATTACCATATATTGTCCTGAAAATAAATGAGATTGTAACTTTAACCCTTACCTCAAGTCCAATCTTGCTTCATACGTGTTCAAACATATTTTATAATAAATATAATTTTTTTATAATGAAATTGTTTAAATTTATTCATAAAAAACTCAATATTTATTATTCCTTTATAATTTTTTATTAATCCTTTTGTTTATAATTTCATCATTAAAATAAACATTCAGTTGAAAATGAGTGTCTTTTACAGATATTTTTATGTTCAATGGTTATGATAATTAAATTTTGTTAATGGTTTAATCATCTATAGACTCATAATAATTAAATAAGTATCATATTTATTCATTTTATACACTTTTATATCCATTCATAAAAATGTTTGATGAAAGTTAATTACATCACTTCAAGGAGATGAAGGTCCACATGTATGCATAAGTGATGTTTTCACATTTCAATGGATGGAAGGATAGAAATGTATAACCTTTAGTGATTCATAATTATATAATAATTATCATATATATTAATTAAAAATATCCTATTGATCATCCATGTAATTGACAAAATGAAAAATGAATCACATCTCTTTATGCTGATGGTAGTCCACATGTATGCATGAGGAGCATTATTGTTTTCTGATGGATGTAAAGGTGATAGAATATGGAAATACAGTTAATGAAAAAAAAATATTAGTATAGTGAAGATAATTATTCGATCATGGGAATATGGCTATAGAACATTTTTAGGAGGTTTACTAAGAAATGAACATGAAAAGGATTACTAAGAACAAATACCCCCTTTTTAGGTATCTTCCTTTTAAAAGAATCTTAAAGACTATATGATGGGTCTTTTGGGAATAGTATCACTTCAAGTTCTTATATATGAATATTTGGAGATTATTTGGTAATTTTTGAGGTAAATGGATCATGTGATGTGGATAATAGATGACTGGAGGTTTCTATTTATAAGTGAGGGGAGTTTCACACTAGTAATTTTAAAAAATATTGAAAACATAATTAAGTCACTGTCACGGGAAATTGGATCCAAATTATCTAAATTTCAAATATGGGGTGTTTTAAGATCTAAATAAATTCATTAAATAGTAATTAGAAAAGGTTTTAGGTCATTTTAACCCTTATCTCTATAGTTTAATCCCTTATTGAACTTTTATAACAATTACTGTAGTAAAAATGTTTTACATCATTTATTATTCATAATGAAAAAAAATTTAGTCAGACATATTACATAAAATTAATTATTATTAATTGAAATATGGAATCTATATTTCAATATAAAATTGTTTTTGGTGGTATAAATTCATTTTATAATAAGTGCTTGACATGCAATGAAAAATGTTTTAGAAAAATGTGTTTTAAGCATAAAAGTGGATATATTCTTATTCCATGCTTAATAAAATAAATTAGAAGAATTATATAAATATTTATTGAATATATAATAAATATATTTAAATAAATTAATTCATAAATATTTATTATATTATTTTATTAATATAAAGAACTCATTGCTCCCATAAAATCCATTTTTTAGAAAAAGTTATATTTTTTACCTTCAAATGATATTATTTTCATTGAAATTTTTTTATAAACATTTAATTTATTGTATACATGTGTAAAACATATTTTCCCATGATTTATTTACTAATATATATACTCTAAAATTCATCTTCTAGGAAAAAACATTCACAATTTATAATATTATTTTCATAGTATATAATGGTTCATTTAAGCTTGGTATTTTGTTTAAAACAAGATATCAAAGGAATTAAATTTATATAAATATAACTATATCATAAAATCATAGGGTGTTACAATTATTATGTTATTTCTTATTTTATGCATTGGATACATGTGATTCTTCTTAGTTAACACATGGTAAGGCCTCTTATATTGTGTGATATTCCCACTCAATTCTAGTCACCATCCTCTAGCCATATAGAGACATGACTGGGGTGAAAAATTTGGCTTACTCTTAGTCAATTCATGAACCCAATATGTTAGGTAATTTTATATTTTTTTTTATTTTTAAGAAAATTATCTTTTAGTGAATAGTAAATAATATATTTTTTATGAATACCATAACTTTTACTAAATCAAACATATAAAAATATTACATAAATATTAAATAAATTATTTTGAAATAATTAAAAATAATATAATGGGTTAAATAATAAATTTAGATAAAATAAACAAATTTTTTAAATGTAAAAGGGAATTTTCCAAGCATATGTAAAATTTTATTTGAATAAGAAGAATATATAATTAAATTTTTAATCAAAAATATTTCAAATATTCATTTTGGTTTCATATGTAATTAAAAGTAAAGTAAAACTATATTTTTTAGTAACATGATAATAAAATTCATATATGAAATCACTATTCAAAATCCTTAACCTAGATGAAAAAAATAATAAAATATATATACTAAAATATCCCTACATCTTGTCTATACAAACACCCATCCTCATCCCCTTTATCATCACTTCAAAATAATCTCCATTTTCTAAATTCCTATGAATAAACATTTATAATATCTCATAGAGGCAACCAATAAAACCTATATATTTTTTAATATATTTTTATTTAAATATGTGATATGTCTTCGATCGCTTTCTTTACCCATAACAATGAGTTTAAATGAACCACGATTAAATATTCAAATAAAATTATTTAATTTCACATATATCACCTTTATTTTGGATTGGGGAATATTAATTTAAATAAATAAATTATGAAAAATTATTTTTTGCACATGTATAAAATATTTTAACTAGTTTTCAATTGGTTTAAAATGAGAATAAAATCATTTCATGGTAAAAATAGATGTTTTTATGTATTTTTATGTGTGAAATGAGTTTTATATTAAAAAGATAAATTAATTTATATTTATCAATTATTATCGTTAAATTTTTATGTAATATATTAATTAATTATCTTAATAATCATATAATGACTTTTATTTGGCAAATAAATAATAAGAAATCCTATTTTAGGCAAAAAATTGCATTTTTTTAAAAATAGATTTCATTAGGTTTTAATGCATAATTTTAAATGAATTTATACCACTTATAGAAATTGAGTCATAAAAAATGGATTATATATTTCAAATCAAAATAATTAACATTATTTAATAAGTTCAAAAAATTGTTTTGTCATTATGTATACTTACTGAGGTAAAAATTACTTCCTTAGGTAAAAGATAAAACAGGTTTATGAAGGGTTAAACAAATGAGTTAATGGTTAAGAAAACTAAAAACATTATAAATATATTTTAAAGTTTATTTAGATTATATATCAAACTATATTGAAATGTGAGAAAAGGTTTATCGACTTTCCCATGAGAGTTAATTTATTATATTGTTTTACATTGTAAATAATTATAAGTATGTGACTCCCCTAACTTATAAAATGGATTGTCATATACTCTCTTATCCACACCACTTTATCCTTTTATATTAAAAAAATATACTCATATAATTTATAAAAATTAGTATCCATGATCTTTAGTTACTGGTCTTCCCAAAATACCCATTCAATAATCCTTAAGGTACTTTTTAATAGGGGATACCGAAAGAAGTTGTATGTGTTTGTACTAATTTTTTTCATGTTCCTTTATTATTTATCATCTCCAAAATATTAAATATCCATATTAAAATTATTGAATCAGTATCTAAACTATAACTATATGTTATACTTTTAATGGCACATCCATCTTCTATCTTATTCCTATAGGTTAGAAAATGATATTGTCACTTTTATGTATGTACATACTACAACCTCCATGAAGCGATATGATTCATTTTTTTCTTCATATTTACATGTATTAGAATAAGGATATATTTAATGAATATAAATCACACATATTTTATAATTATTATTGTTTAATAGTTAATTATTATTTACATTCCTTTTTTACATCCATCAAAAAATTAAAACATCACTAGTGTGTGTGTATGGAAAACCATCTTTGTGATGTGATGTTATTAATTTTTCATAAAATATTTATATGGATTGTTATAAAAGTTTTTATAATTAATAAATATTATAAATATTACATGATTTATATTATATGTATCCTAAAACCATAACTAAGTTGTATGTATTAGAATCATTGAACCAAAACGTCCATGGAAAACAGACCACTTTTCACTCGAATGTTTACATTAATAAATAATTATTAATAAAAGTATAATTAGAAGTTATTAAGTAATGATAAATGGGTATATTATGTATTAATATTGTTATATATTGGATTTATTATAAATCTATATTTATTATAATGGAGTATTTAATGCCTAAAAATCAAGACGAGACTTGAGGTGAGGTTTTATGATAAATTATCTTTTCTTTTCAGGATTGTCTATGGTAAATTTATGTTGTGGTAAAATAGAAAAAAAATTCACTTCTAAATACCATAAATTATATTCTCATTAGTTTAGTAATATTATATTAATGTAATAGTACCTTTTTCCTTTCATTGTTACAAAAAAACGATCATGAAATGTTTTTAATGAAAACCCAACTATACTTTCTCTTTAGTCGTCGATTTTTTTCCAAGCCCATGTTCTTTAAAAAATATATCAATATTTTTATATATACATGAAATATTTTGAAAATATAATATCCACTACATTCTCCATTATTTAAAACTTTTTAAAATTATGTTTTTTTTAATATTAATAGATCATTTTTAAATTTTCACAAAACCTAAAACAATTATTCTATTTTAATGTATATGACATGAAAATATTTTCCTTCTATCATAGATACTATTTCCTTTCAATAAAAAATTAAAATTTTATTATATTATTTCCAAAGAAAATAATTGTATTATTATTATTTTAATTTTTTTTCTAAATATTATCAAAAGAAAAGGATATTTTTCTCATGTTTTTAAATAAAGGTTAAAATGATATTTTAATGGTTTTTTCCATCCATGTCCACAACCTTTATGGATTTCTATTCTTCATTGGGAATATGATTTTTGATATGATACACTTTATTTCTCTGGTTGGATTTTGATGATGACTATCTAAGGAATATTCTATGAAACATTTTCCATTCCCACGGGTTAATTCAACTATGATGAAATAATTTTAAAACAAGTTTATTTTCAATAGGTTGTTCTATGAAGAAATTATGTAATGTTAATGGAACCAATTTCCATTACTTGGTTTATGATATTATGAGTTTATGAATGTTTTATTATCTTTTTTCACATATAAACATGGTTTTCATTATGTGATTTATTGGCTTTGAATTATATAACCCTAAAATCAATTCAATAATGATTTATATCCAATAAGACAATATGGATAGAAATGGGGAGTGAATACAATTAATTAAGGGATTATATCCAATATTATAGTCTTTGGAGTGAACATTTACTAAGTAAATGATGAAATAATGAGCGAACCAAATACATTATGATAGCATTGAAAGTGAACCATGACTAATTAAAAGATATTATCTTCTTATATGTATGTCAAAAACCTATATTCAATTCTTATGATATGTTCCCAAGGGTAAATATTGATTATTGATGATTAATCACTCATATTAATTATGAATTTGACTGATTAATTATTATTTTCATAAGTCATGACCATGTTCTTATACCCCTATAATTATCTTATTTTCATTTATTATCATTAATTAATATCCTTTTTTATTTACCCTTACTAAGTATATGAGATCACTATTTCTTATGTATCTTTTCCCCTAGTTGTCAAGAATGATTTGAAGAAGGGTTTTTGTTATATGTGTACTATGGGAGAAGATGTTTTTGAGATATGTTTATGATCCTTAAATAAATAAGATGATTTTGTGTCTGTATCAAAATTCACTAAACCATAACAATTTTTGGGCATGTATTATTATGAGATGTATGGAATATTCATCTAGCATTTGTTAATATTTATGTATGAAATGTTTGTGTCACCTTAGATGGTATCAAATATGGTCTTGGTTATTTTTAGAGGTTATTATTATCGTATTTTTTTAAAACCCTTGGCATATGTCAATTTATAGGATAATATCTTAATGTTTTGGTAATGTTGATGTTGTTTAGTTTTTTACAAATGAAATATGTATATATACATTTTATTTTGTTAAAACCCATATTATATGTCTATGTATAGGATAATATCCTGGTGTTTAGGTAATGTGGATATTGTTTAGTTTTCTAAAAATGAAATATTTATGTGAATATATACTAGGGGATGCGGTTGTGGTGTAGATTCAGCTAGGGGTAAACACCCTAAATAATATGGTTAAGTATCAAATCAATCTATACATGGTGTACGATGAGTTTTCCAATGACTCAACACATTTCTAGACACTCATGTGAGATATGATTTAGTCAATTCATTTTATTTTTATGAACCACTATGATGAATGAGATGACATAATCTATGAAAACTTATACTAAGAAACAATTACATGAGGTGACCATATTATTTCATGTGTTGAAATATGATTTCATAATTTAGGAAATAATAAGAATGATTTTCATAACCATATGTTTTTTACGCTGATTGTTTTTGTTTTATACTAACACTATGCATTAGGTTTTATTCAGTGTTTGGAAGAAATAGTAGTAATGTGATCAATGATTGTGATAGCCAATGAAACGATCATTTTTAAGAAATACCAACTGAAATAGGAGATAGAATTTTGGACAATTTTATTATTCATAATCAAGTATATTTAATTATTATTTAAAACCATAATGTATTTGAATTTTGATTTCACTAAATAATATAAAATTTGAATTTAAGGAATTTTCAGTTGATAAAGAACATGGAGGGAAGAAGATTTTACTTCCTACAAGTTATAAATGTGGGAAGAAGAACCCATGGAAAATTATTAGATGAACTTGAAGATTTTTTATGTGTAGAAAATAATGGAATAAAGAAATAAATTGTTAGGGATAAATAAATAGTTTAATGGAGGAAATTAATTTTATCCTAAGGTACCACTAATAGTAAAGTGTCTCATTTTTGGGGAACTTGGAAATTATCTGAATCAAAGACCTAATAGGAAAGTTACCTATAAGACCAATAAAGGGTATATTATATGTCTACCACTAATTTATGTTATGATCGTTAAGGAACACCTATCCTCCATTATAGAATATGATATGTCATGTTAATTTTTTAAGATTGATTCTTATAAAAAAATTATTTGTTCTTCCTATGGAGTTCGATATGATATTAATAATTAAAAATATATCTCTATTGAGATCCCATTTATTTCTTAGAATAACTAAATATCATTTTTTATTCTAAATCAACAAATTATCATATTTCGGTGAATGGATGAATTATAATGTCAAATGGAAATTACTTCCATCTCATGGGCCTTACTACCTATTCATGAGAAATATTTATCTCAAATAGTTGAGGATAATAATTATAATATATATATTCATAGTGTTTAATAATATCCAGATATATATTCTGAATACATGAAAATTATTCCCTAGAATCAGGAAGTTTAGATTTATATACAAACCAAACATTATGCTACACTGATTTTAGAGGCTCCTTATAAAATGACCCTCATTGAATTGATGGAATTGAAGAAGAAACTGATGGAGTATTTTTACAATGGACTTATAATACCTTGTGAATCACCATGGGGTATACCTATTCTTTTTATTATTAAGAAATATAGGTAAATGTATCTTTTCATTTAATTGAGAAAACTAAATAAGGTCACTTTCAAGAAAAAGTATCTTCGACCTCATATTTATGACTTGTATGATCAATTTTGTGGAGCTCAATACATTTACAAGATTAACCATTATTCTGAATATTATTAATTAAGTGTCAAGAAGGTGGATATACCCATGAAAACCTTCTATATGAGGCATGATAAATATGAATTTATATTGACTCCATTTGGACTAACCAATTTCCCAACTATATTCAAGGATATAATGAATGATGTCTTGAAATGTTACCTAAATCAATTTGTGGTATTCATTATAGATGATATTATTATAAATTAAAAAATAAAGTAAAATCAAGAAGGTCATTAAAAGATTATATTGAATACCGTGAGGAAGGAGAACCTATATATAAAATTCAATTATTGTTAATTATATTAACGAAATTTTCCATTCTTGGGTTATATAATCTCAACCAAAAGTATATCAGTGGAGACCTCAAAGAATGAAGTTTTCTAAAAATATCCCAAACCAAACATAGTGACTATGATTCTTAGTTTTCTTAGGAGATTTGGATAATTTTGATGCTTCTTGAGATATTTGTCATGTAAATGTAATCTATTAACCATGTTTACTCATATGGGAAAATAATTCCTTTGGACTAATGAATGTGAAGTAAATTTAAAGCAATAGAGGAGAAGGCTGATCAGTGAACCTATGCTCTCACTACTCAAAAGTAGAGAAATATGATTTTCTATAGTGATTAATCAAAAAATTATTAGTATGTTTCCTAATGATTAATGATATAGTAATAGTTTATGCCTCACAAAAATTGAAAATTAATGGAAAAAATCACCTGAATCATGATTTGCAGTAGTAAATAGTAATATTTGCAATAAAAAATGGGGGAAATTATTATGCTGAATGACGTGATATATATACTGATTATAAAATCTTTAATTATATCTTCACATATAAATAGTTGAATGTAAACTAATGGTGATTGTTGGAGTTGACTAACTATTAGGACTACTCAATACATTACTACCCTAGGAAGAAGAACAAGATTGTTGATGCCCAATATATGAAGGATTATGATAGTTTTTACATGATAGGGATTAAAAGAGATCAAATAATTATGGATTTATATAATAAAAATATTTAAAACATGAGGAAAGTCGACATATATTATCTATATTAGATAGATTTTAAAATATTCATTCATATGAGGATTAAGGAGAACAAAATAAAGATTTGGAACTATAAAAGAAGGTGATGAATGTTCTTGAGTTCAAATATTATTTTGATGGAATTAAGAGGTTTAGAAATAATGTATATGTATTTTAAATACTATATTTGGAGAATTATTTATTGGATGAAGCTAGTATTTCATAATCATCTATTCTTCATTCATGTTCAAAGATATATAGATATATAAAAGTGTATTTTAGGTGGGACAATATGAAAAGGGATATTGTTGAGTATATATCTCAATGCCTCATATGTTAGTGAGTAATGTTTGAGATATAGAGGAATATTTTTTTTGTTTCATCCATTACCCATTCCATAATAGAAATAAGAAAATATAACTATGGGTTTTATTATCAGACTCCCTAAAACATACAAATGAAATAAATTTAGTTGAGTTGTATTCAATATACCTACAGATTTAGCACATATCATTTCAATAGGAGAACATTTATTCATTGATCATCTTACTATGAAATATTTTAAGGAATTGGTAAGGTTTCATGGAGTACTAAATTTTATTGAATTTGGATGAGATCAATATTTTACCACAAAGTTCTAGTGAAGTATTCTGTAAGATTTAATTACATTGTTGAACATTAGTAATGCATATCATCCAAAAAAATATGGTCATTATAAGAGGACCACTCAAACCCAATTATATATGTTAATAGAATATTTTATTTATTTAATTGGAGATTGTGATCAAAACCTTATTATAGTTATGATTTCTTACTATAATAACATTCACTCTAGAATTCAAAGAGATCTTTGTGAGGCCATATATGGTAGGATATGTCGAACTAAAATGTGACGGGATGAATTTAGTGAAATAATATGTTATGTACTAAGATAGATAAGTAAATAGAAATTAATTATAGAGTCATTACAAATAACATCAATCCAACATAGAGTATATTTAAAATTAGTGTTGATAATCCTTATAATGGTCTAGAGTGTGATGTTTGTGACAATTTATTCTTAAAAATATCTATACTGAAGAATATTTTGATAATTGGGAAGAAGGTAAAGATAATCCATTGATATATAGATCCATTAATACTTATTTATCTTATTAGTATGGTTTTTTATAGCTTCACGCTTCAAAAAAATTCTCTATCTTTTTCATGATTTGTTCCATGTATCTTTATTGAGGAAATATATGTCTGTCCCTTCACCAGTGATAATCATAGTGGTTATACAACTTGGTAAAAATCTATCTTATAAGGAACAATCAGTGTTAATTTCATATTGTATAGGTAAATTTATGTAGAACAATTCCACCCACATGGTCAATGTTTTGTGAAAAAACCATGAATTTGAGGAATCCATGTTAGAACATAATAAGGTGATGAGGAAAATTATCATCAATTATTTTTATTAGAGTGGAAAAAGTTCCATGGAGATATTCTTATAAGGGGGTATAATGTAAAAACTAGTGATTTTATGCTATATTTTTTTAAATAAGTTTTATTTCAATGATAGTTATTTTACACAAAACATAGATTTTAAATGAAATATGATGATTTTTTGAAAAATTACTATTTAATGTGATAGTTATGAAATATCCTATAAAAAATATTATTTTAATACACCTTAATTAATTATTTATTACATAATGATACAATTAATACAATACTGAAATATCATCATGCCTAGATCCTTCTGGTAATTAGTTACATAGAATAATGACATGAAACATGGGTGTTGAAAAATTATTTAAAAACTCTGAAACATTCCCTTATATTTCATTAATCTTCTAATACTGTGTGGAATAACCTGGAATGCACAAAATAAATTACTAATATATAAATCCCATTACGAGGATAATCAAAGAATTAAATGATTAATGTAATACATTTGAGTCCAGAGGCATATCAAGGTGACATAAAAGGGGTGAGTATCTAAAATATGAAAATTGAAGAATTATATAAGATGATAACATCAAGAAAACATGGGTATGTGCCTAAAATATATGTGAAAAAATTTTATTCATCACCTCTTCCAGTTTCTATGTTTTTTCCTCAAACTTCTAGTTTCACTGCATCACATTGACTAGGTGAGATGTCCTGTTTTTTAGAACATTGTAACTATGACCTGATATCTTCGCCTGCTACTCCTAGAATAAAATAGCATTATACAAGGGTACCACCTATAGATTTTTTATGTCTGAGGAGTTTTTTATATATATCCTCAAGAGGGAAAGATGAAACACATCATTAAATTTGGATAGGTTAGGTGGTAGTGATTGTCAAAAGACCGCATATCCTATGATATCAAGGATCTCAAAGGGGATGATTTATCTTCGATTAAGTATTCCCTTATTCCAGAACCTCAATATTTTTCCATGGTGAGATACTATGGAGAAAAATATCTCTAGACTCAAAATTTAGGTATCCACAATAATTTTCTACAAATAGTTTCTATCAACTTTTCATGAATTTCATATAAAATTGATTGGTTTGAAAATTATCTATCATATCATGGATTAGAATAGCTCCCAAAGGACTCATATCTCAAGAAAAATACTTAGATACCCTTATAAAGATCCATTGTAATTTTAGATTGGAAAATGTTGTTATATGAGAAATCCACCAGGGGAAGTTTTTTATCACCCATACATGGAAGTCTTTTCTACATGATATTAGAATTTCTTCTAGAATTTGAATGGTTATATTAGACTAACCATCCATATATTGAAAATAAGTAGTTCTAAAACTCATATCTACAATAAGTACTTTCAAAATGATTCTATAAAACCTCGAGGTAAACCTCAGATATTGATTAGATACAATGGATATTTGTACTATATTAAGTCATACCACTTCCCTTATGTGTATATTAGTGTGTTTTTTTAGAGATAAATCATCCTTGATGGAAATGAAATCAACTGACTTTATAAGGTGATGAAATATCACCTAGAAAATGTTATCTACCATTTTATGTTATGGGGAATCCTATAATAAAATCTATGTTTATGAATTCCAATTTCCATATTGGTATGCGAAATAGTTTCATCAAACCATTATATTTCCATCATTAATTAATTAATTATTAGCATACTAAGAACCAAGAAACCAATTTTTCTATCTCCAATATCATGGTATCCCACTAGAATTATTTCTTCAATTCCATATACATCTTAGTGCTTCTTGTTTAAATAGATAAGGATGCACTATGTGCATCATCTAGATTTTCAATCTTCAGCTATGGTTTTTATGGGACATATATTTTTTCCACAAACCTTATAACTCTCTATTTATCAAAGTTGAACTCCAAAATATATAATACCTTTTTTTGCACTTCATCATATTTTTGGGCCTCCTTTATCCTCTAAAGAATGGATGGTTGAGTAGATAATTGATAATGTTAGGATAAAGATCCTTTTATTATTCCCATTTCCATCCTTTTCTTATCTAATGTGGTTGGATCCCTTTCAATCACCATCATCTATAGGGTTTCATGATCCAATATACTCATAGAATTTTCCACTTTTTTCCTTACCAAGATACTAATGGATTAAATGATCATTATCCTTGATCCGCTCTGACCACCATTGTTGAAGCATATTGATATCTTTTCATGGGAATATATACTTGATGATTTTCTTGTCCATACATATATCACACATCTCCCTATATATATAATATCACCAAATCATTAACATAATGATCACTGATTCCAATTATAGATGATGAATCATGTAGCTCTTCTCATGGATATATAATTGGATGGAGGAATGGGTATCACGTTTTTATCTTCCTTGACTATGATAACCAATAGAATTTTTGATGCTACACTATAGATCACAAATCGGTCCCCAATCATGGGTATTATGAGCACATGTTTAGTGATTAAACTCTTCATTAACTCTTTAAAAATCTATTCACATTCATTAGTCAATAAAAACATAAATCTCTTCCAAGTTATCTTGGTTATTGGGTTTGATAATCATTAAAAGTTACTCTAAAATAAATGATTGTACCCAGATTATCGAAGGAAACTATGGATCTTTATCATAAATGTCAGTCTGGGCAATCCTTTATTTACTTTTTATTCAAAAGTTCAAAAAATATTCATTTATTGGGGATAAAACTCCCTAGGATGGTTACATTTTCCATATAAAACATGAATTTATTGTACTTCACTTATAATTTTTTATAAAGACATTAGTATAGATTTCAAAAGATCCTCATATTCCTCCTTAGTTATATAATAAATCAGAATAACATCTACAAATACTACCCCATATTTGTTCAGTTAATACCTAAATCCTATATTTTTTATTTCCATGAATATATCTTGATCATTAGTTAGTCTAAATGGAATCATTATCAACTAATAGTGCATGTACCATGTACAAAAAGTAGTCCTGAAGATATCATCCTTTGTCGCTAATACATGATAATGTGCCAATCGAAGATCTACCTTAGAAAAATAATGGGATTCACATATATGATCGAAAAAGTCATAAAAAAGTGGAAGATTATACTTATCTATATAATTGTCTTTTGAGCTAATTATAATCAATCTAGAGGCATAATGAACCATCCATCTTCTGGATGAAAATGACTGGTGCACCCCACTGTGATGTACCTGTGTTATAAACCCTTTATCTAGATTCTGTTATAGTTTCTTCTCTAAATCCGCTAGCTAAATATTTTTCATTTTATATGTATTATTTAATATTTATGGATCCTTGGGTATGGTTTTGATTAATAAATCCACCTCTTGGTTTTGGGGAAGACCAAAAAATTCTTCAGAAACATATGATCATATTTCCTCACAATGGGCATGTCATGAATGATGATCTATTTCATAGACTCTATGATTTGATCTAGATATGGTTTATCATAGAAAAATAATATTCTTGATTTATATGTTTATTCCAAAGGATATTCATCCTACGATTTTCAATTAAATAGGATCAGAGAGTGATTTGTCATATGGAGGGTGATTTTTAACTTTAATGCATTTATTTTTTCATTATAAAAGGAAAGAAAATCCATACATAAAACAACATCTAATTCCACTAAAGGGAGTGTGAAAAGGTAATTTGGAAACGAAAAACTACAGATATAAATAGGTTAAGTTATGTTCTTGGGATTCAATAGTCGATATTTTAATAAAATTGATATCCCTAATTCCTGGTTTTTAGGTGTTTTTTAAATAGTTCTAATAAATGTTCATGATATTAAATAATATGTAGACTATAGATACCTAGGAAATTTGATTATAGTAAATTAATGATAATCCTACCTCTCACTATTTGATTCAAGTTTTAATCACTTACTTAACCCAAAAATATATTAGGGAGGAGAATTTTGAAACTACTATCCATATAAGAGGGAATATGTGAACAGTGAATGGATAACCAATAAATGACATTCATTAATTAACTTACAAATTTCTAAGATTCAATATAATTTTCAAGTGTCTATTTCCTAACATAAAATATTATTGTAATTTTTTTACCTTTAATAATGGTTCATAAAGAGATTATTAATTTACTAAATCATATCCCATGAAAACATCGAACAATGTGTTCGACAAGGTATCGTTGTCACACACTATTTGATGATCGATTTAATAACAAATGAAACCTTTTTAGGGTTATTACCCCTATATAAAACAATTCTAATGACATTTACTTGTGTATTATCCATACCTGAATTTTGTGGTTTGGAAAACAATTAATCTACATTTCCATAATATAGGGATGTTTTCTGTTGTTTTTTTATTATCTATAGGCTTCCAATAATGTTATCTTATCCTTGTACCCAAAAATAACTAAACATTAATCAGATACATACTATTAAAACCATATATTTAATAAAAATTAATTCATGATTTATTTTTAAAATACACACTTAATAAAATTCCAAAATATCCTGAGTGTAATGTCTTGGGTGTTTGGAGTGGCTCAAAAGCCTCACCCATTTGATTTTGTAGAGTTTAGTGAGTGGTAAAAATAATTTTTTGTTATTAAAAACCTAATTCCAAGTTTTGCTATGACCCGTGAACTTTTTTTTAGATAATTTTTATTTCATTTTATGTTCCTAGGGGTTTTGAGTGGGTTTCAGGTGGGTGATAGGTTGAAATCCCAACTTTTCAATGTTTACAAACAGAGGCACATAGTTTGGGAAAACTGTGCAACCTCCTAAGTGTAACTAAAAATCCCCCTTTCTGCATTCGACATAGTTTTTCAAACCCTATGAGTAGGGGTGAATGTTCACGAATGTAACTATAAATTTTTTTATAGAGTCACATGCATGATTTGCGTATGGTTTGTAAAATCGTGTTTTCCAACCGTGTGTGGAGTGGTACCTAGACAATGTGTGTCGCACGGTTGGTAAATGATTATCCACACAATGTGGGATGACCATGCACCACATTAAAATTTTGAAATGTCCAAAATTCACATTCCTCTATTTATGTTTATTCCCCTTTATTTTCTTCCCCTCTATGTTCACAGTAGATGGGATCCATATTCTTCATCCTGCCATAGGTGTGGTGATCCACTCTTCGTCTGAGTTACCTAATTCAAACCATTAATCTCATCAGAACTAAATAGGAAAGATCTTCGATCCTCTAGCTTATTTTCTTATTTTATCTCACTATACCATGAGCTAAATCCATGCATGGTTATTTCCTATATTTTCAAGGAATAAAAATAGAAGTATGATTTATTCCAAACCATCTCAAGTTAGAGATTGATGCCCAACGAGTGAGCATCTAACAACATGAGGTAGATGGATTCTATATTTCTCTTTTATTTCACTTGTGTTTTGGGGGTATGTTCTAGGGAACACGTTTGGGTAACACTATAGAAAACTGGTATATTAAATGATTTTCTTTTATATTAATTAAATAATCATTAGAGATGCATATAGTCATGCTACCACTTTACTCCAAATGTTATAATCCTTCTGAGAAGTTTTGGACCTAGTGAAGATTATTCATATGTGTTTACTTATTTAAATTATTTTTTTTTTGCATGATATTACATGTGATTTTCATGGTAATTTTATGGGAATAACCTGAGGACTGAGATTCTGTTGACCATCTGGTTGAGGGGACATAGTTCATGAGGTTAGTCTTGGCCCAAATACTTTGGGAGATGTTGATCATTGATTGTGTGTCCATATTATAAAAATTAGGTGAATAGATTGTAATGTTAATGTATTAAACCATGTGATATTGGATAGTGATGACCATTAGGTTGAGTGATAGTTTCTCAGGGGAATGAGCTTCCATAATGATGTGTCTTAGGTACTTTGTGATTTCCTCTCTCCGTGATTGGAAGATGCACAATTAGAATTCTTGTGAAAATATATATTTCTAAGATAAGGAAGTTATTTTGACCACTTGTGTGGGTAGATGCATCCTTAGATATGTCTTAGGTAGGTGTTTACCATCAATTTGGTTAGAGGTTCATACCATTTAATTCCACGTGGATGTTGGGGAGCCTTCAGTTAATGGAGAAGAGACCATCGATTTGGGGATGAGGATCACCGTATATTGAAGCTGTTAGGCCAGGTTGATTTGGGATGATGGATATCACCATTCCTCAAGGCACAAATTATTTAGTCTACTGTGTTTATTATATGGATAACAAACATTATAGTGCCTTGTGATGTTGGGATTTGAGATGATTATAGATTTTGAGTAGGTTTTGGAGTGACGAGGTACTTATTATTGATAATGCCTTTTGGATTCTAGTACATGATTAATGGAATGAGGTTCTAGGTGAAACTATTAGTGGTGGAACATGATAGTTCACGAAGGATAATTCTTCTTTAGGGAATGCCTTGGTCTTTATTATAAGGATCCTCTCTATTTCATTTTTATCAGCAATAAATGAAAAAGGATATTTATTTCATGTTGATATTTAGCACAAAGGAAGTAGGATATATTATATGTTGTGCATTTGCTATTTTATTTATCTTTAGTATACACCTACTTACTATTGATTTAATTTAGGCACACATTTGTGGGGCCTACTGAGATTCTTTATCACACCCTACATGGGCCCTTTGGGATGCGTGAGAACTTTATGCATCTTATATTTGGTAAGGGTTCAGGATTAGAGATAGATTTTAGTTATCATATTGAACTATTTATCATAGGATGGATAGAATGGTACTATGGAGTTTCTTGTATCAACTAGAGTTACCTTTTATGTCTTTATTTTGGTATCATCATGCTTATATACATATGTACATGCTAGTGGCTGGCCATGGGGGACCCTTCTTATATATTATCCTATATGACCTGACATTGATTCATGCTTTTAAAATTGGTATTTGGTCTTTTTATTATTAGGTAAAAATGATATTTTATTCATAAAATGCAATGTTTGAGATTGTTGATTATTATTGATGTTTTTTATGTTGTGTTTAAACTATAGTCATGTCATTCATTGTTTTTCTTCTGCTGCTTATATTTATATAGATCATTATTATTTTCATAAGCATAGGTTATTGTCTCCCCACTGTCACCACTTTACACTCTCACTAATAGTCAGGTTTTATGGGTTTACAGGGAGGTGAACTTAAGGCATAGTTGTCAACTGAACTTTAACATTGTTCAGGTAGAAAGATGGGTCAGGGATCTACAAATTGTTTCATAGGATTTTTTTTCTATTTTTAGGTCTTAATGTTTTCTTTTTGGTGTAATGGATACTAGGATAGAGTCAAATATAGGTTTAGAGCTCATTTTTTTGGTTGCATGTAGTCTCATTCATGGGGGAAAACCATGCTTCCTAGGGTGGGAATTTTCTACTATAATTTTTACCTTTTGATAGTAGATATGCTTTCCACCTCGAGAGGTTAATTTGGATAAGATTATTATTTTTTTGATATGTGACCATTGTAATGGAATGAAAAAAGGATGAGATATTGACCCTTGGATTGGTATGGAAAGGGGTGGTTGTTATTTCATTCTGTATAGGAACATAGGATGAAGTGTGTGTGTGTATGTATATATGTGTGTGAGTGTGTGGATATAATAAATTTATTTTAATTTTAATTTGGAATCTGTATTGTTCTATGAGGGGTTGGGTTGTTTAATGTGTCAGTAAATGAAGCTAAATTGTGTTTTCCTACATAGCCTCTATTGGATGGGATTCTACTCAGCTCGCCTAGGAATGTGGTTCCAATGAAATAGGTGATCGATATTATATGTAATACATATGTTTATCCCAAGATCAAATATGACCAGGCAGGGATGATTATAGGGGGAGATATTAAAACTTCCCAAAAAATGATGTTAAATATGTTTTCTAGCTTAGCCTCCATTTGAGGGCATTTTACTCAGCTACCTCAGATGATATGTGATCCCTGGATC
The DNA here is from genome assembly GCA_963277665.1 of Viscum album. Classification (NCBI taxonomy): domain Eukaryota; kingdom Viridiplantae; phylum Streptophyta; class Magnoliopsida; order Santalales; family Viscaceae; genus Viscum; species Viscum album. The sequence continues at coordinate 54,290,015 of OY728132.1, read as the reverse complement.
TATTATGGGTAGAAGAAGGGCCATTTGGATATGTTTATATGTGATACCTAGCACAAATATGGGTGGGTAAGGGGCAACGAGGACGTATGTCATGTGACATGGTTATAATTGGGGAATATAAGGGTGGTGAGATTTCACTACATGGTACATATTTCCCTATCTCCATTTTATATATATTATTATAGTTTTTTACCAAAAAATTGGTATAAAATGGGTTTCTATATAAGTATATTTTGATGGAGCATTAGGCGGGTAGTGATTTAGTGTTGTAGGGTCGTATATTGGTTGAGGGCCTTAACAGTCAGGATGAGGCCCCATATGGTGGGGAAGATCATGGGCCAAAGGTATAAGCTTAGGCACAGGCATAAAAGCCACCATTTTTTTGGGTTTTTGGTTGTGGATAGACAAGAAGCTCAGGTCATGCATGGTTCATTTAATTCAATGGATAAATAGGGGAGCTTGACGAGCTGATCCTTCTATGGAATAACCGACTCGAGAGTTCTAATCGTAGAACACACTTCTATCTAAGGGTGAGTGTAGAGAATAGGTAGTTGATAATGTTACTGAAGTAGTGTATACTATCTTTGAGTAACATGAGACACCCCTAGGTTATAGTGTGAAGCTGAAAACATACGTGCCGAGAGCATGACCTAATCATTGGTGGGATGTGCACATATAGGTAAGTATACATGGGGGACTGGCTTGGAAGGCCATGGAATCGATGTTCATCTAGAACATAATCCAAGATATGTTGAGGTATGATAGAGATATAGAGTTCTTGAGCCTATAGTAGGGAAAAATGTCTGTCATAGACCATGAAACTACTTTCACTAACTTGTCTCATTTTTCACCTAGTATGGTGGGTGATTTCACCTTGAGGATGAGGAATTTATAGGATGGTTTACATCATTCCATCAGTGTATATGAAATATATTTAGGTTATCCTCACTCATAGAAGTTATGAATTAGGAACCAATATCCATGGGAAATTTGACAAACCAGTCATATTCAAGATGGGTGAAATCATTAGGTGATGTCAGCGTTGATTCATTGAATAGTAGTAAGTGGGGATGAGTAGATTATTAGTAGAGGATTTCAGTCAGAGACATGAGAATACCATTGGGGAGTGGGTTATAGATAGTGTTCTTCAAGTGTAGTCAGCCAAGACATGTGTAGATGTAGTGTGATTGGGCACTGAGTGAGTACTGGGCATACGACCATGTCAGGTGTCTCAAGAGGTTCTTGGGGAACCCTTCCCAAAGGAAAGCAGTCAGAGACCTGCATAGAATCAGGGATCTGAGGTCATATCGGGTGCCGTTCTAGGTGCTGGTAGCAGTGATTCTGAATTACATGAATGTAGTGGTAGCTACCGACTTACCCAGCATTGGGGTTAGTGGGTGATGGATTATGTATAACCATAGGGATTTCAAGACTCAAGTGTTCATGATTTTGGTGGGGTGCATGGAGTGGATCTTCTAGGTGTAGAGAAGGATGGAGACCCAACTATTGTTAGAGTAATGTTGTGGGTGTAACCGAATATCCCTTCATTCTAGTAGTTTCCTTTTCGTATGAATGTTTAGTTTTGGGTGAACGAGGAGACCATTTGGTTTTTATACTAACAAAATGATGTTTTTTAGGTTATAATCATCTTGGATGTGTTATATATATATATGTAAGGTTGCATACGGTAGGAAATACAATGGTAATCGATTTATGTGTGGTTGATATGAGGTAAGATAAAATTTTGGAATCAATGTTATATGGTTTTGATTGAGGTGTCTTAAAATATGGATATCAATTAAATAAAGGATCTACGTGAGGTGAAATGAACTAAGACTTAATATGGTAATCTGATGGCATGTAGAACCCCATAGGTACCATGTGTGACATGGGTATAAGTCATGTATTTGATGAATTTTAGTTCATGATGAGTGTTTTATGTGACACGAGAATTATTTGATAACCTGGTGGGGTGAAAGGGTGTCAATGCATCTTAGGAGGACTTTTGAGTCAATGGATGGTACATGGTCAATCATTCTATTTGACTTTTAGGTCAGGATGAAACCAGTGTTGGTAACTCCAAAGGTGGGGAGCACTTTGAGAGATTTTATGTGTGAATTTATGACTTGGATAGGCTAGGATGTTTTGTATGATATGGGTCTATTCTATACCATAATTGGGTAATTCATTATAGGTTGGGGATGATATATGTTAATGTGGGGATATTGTAGTGTCATTGGATTTGGAGCTAGTCGAATTCCCCAATAGATTTGAATTTTTGGAGTTTGGTGGCTGATAAAATACTTTTCTATATCATAGGAATCTAATTCCTAATTTTCTGTTTACCCACGACCTTATTTTTATATTTTTTTAATTTTTGGAATGTGACTTGGAGTTTTGAGTGGGTTTTGGGTGCATCTATGGCCAAAATTAAAACATTTCATGTTACAAATACTAAGGTACATGGTTTGAGAAAACTGTGCATCCTCCCATGTGTAACCGTGAAACACTCCTTGTGTATTAGGTATGGTTCTTCAAATTGTGTGTTTAGGGGAACACAACCATGTGTTAACCTATGTAGTTTTTAACAGAGGTGCATGCATGTTTTGTGCATGGTTTGTAAAACTGTGTGTTCCAACCATGCATGGAGAGGTTCCTATAAAATGGGTGTCACACGGTGGACATAGGGTTATCCAAACCATTTGAGCTAACCATTCACCCCATAAAAATGACAAATTTCAAAAATTCCCCTACCACTAATGTGGTTTCTTCCACTCTTTTTATTCTCTTATATGTGCACATTATATGGGGCCCTCATCATCTTCCTCCCCCAGGGGATGATCTCCAATCATCCTCCCTACTTAGTTATTCAAGATATCAATCTCTTTGGAACCACATCAGTAGGATATTTTATCGTATTGATTATTTTTTTATTTTCCATGTACATATGGTTTTTTAAATACATGCGAGTCTATTTACCCTATTTTCAGAGAATTCTTATAAAATTTTAATTTCTTCCAAATTGGTTTGAGTTAGAAGCTAATATTGGATGAGAGAGAATCAACCAATACAAGGTAGGTGGTTCCTCTATTTTTATTTTATTTCATTCATGTTTAGAGGGTGAATTCTTGAGGGTTCTTTTGGGTAATCTAATAGAGACCCTATATATTAAATGATTATATTTTAAATTAATTAATCATTGGATATACCTATGGGAATTCTACCACCTAATGACAAACTGAATAATAATATTGACAAGATTTGGATGTTGGGAATTTTAGGTTGTGGTGTTTTTTATTTAAATTAAACATTTTATTTGACATTTCTTATGATAGTTCCTTGGTAACATGATGGGTGGGACCCGAGGATTGAGATCATGTTGACCATCTGCATGAGGTGAAGTAGTTTGTCAGTTTGTCCTTTGATTAAATACATTGGGAGATATTCATCATTGGTTGGGTGATGCGGTCATCAGATTAAGGTGATGAGTTCATCCAGTCAAGGGAATGGCCCCTCTGATATTGGGTAGTGATGATCATAGTGATGAGTGACACAATCGTAAAGGAATGTGGTACATAGATGATGTGGCTTAGGTACTTCGTTGGTTATTTATTCTCACTGTGATTGGTCGACACACCCTTGGAGTCATGTTTACATATATATGACTTAGATGACAAGGTGGTGTTGACCACTCATGTGGGTAGAGGCCTATGTAGATTTGTCTTATAATGGTTTTCACCATTAGTGAGGTTTGAGGTTATTTCCATAGAAATCCATAGGGATGGGGAAAAACCATTAGTTGATGATGGTGACACTATCGGTTTGGGGTTGAAGATTTCCATATATTTAGATCATTGTGCCGAGATGATTTGGGAGGATGGATATCATCATTCCTAGAAACCTCAGCTATTTAGATGACGAAGTTTTTTATTTAGAGGGATGATGTCACAGTGACTTGGTAAATAGTTATTCGAGATGATGAGAGCATTCAAGCAGGGGTCCAAGGGACCATGTACTTATAATTAGGCATTCCCATTTGGACAACGGTACATGATTGATGAAGAGAAGTCCCAGTTGAAATTTTTAGAGGTGGAATCAGAGGGTTCACTGGAGATGAATCTTTATTAGTGTATTCCATTGGATTTATGATAAGGATCATCACCGCTATAGTTATATGAGTGAAGGCTGAAGTAGTTGATTTCTTCCATGTGATTTTTGAGAACAAGAGAAGTGGGATATATTATATGTTGTGTGTTTAATATTTAATTATTTCTAGTATACTCCTGATTAACAAAAATGTATGTTGGGAACACATTTGTGGTTACCTTCTGAGATTCTTTCTCACACCTGACATGGGTAATTAGGGATGTATGTAGAATTTATGATTCTTCAATATTTTAAGGGTTCAGGGTGAGGAGGTAGAACTTAGTGATTATATCATATTGGATAGCATGTATGGTTGGAAAGGGACCTTGGAGGTTCCTGCATCAGTTGGAGTTACTTTTTAAGTCTTTATTTTTGTATCAGTATGCTTATATATATATATATATACTAGTGTTCATCCACTGGAGACCATTCTATGTTATTTTATTGTACAAAATTACTTGTATTCATTCTTATAACATTTATCTCTTGTGTTTTTATAAGTATCTTGAAATGGTATTTTATTATGTAGACGTCATGTTTGTGATTTTAGATTATTATTGTGGCTGTTGTTTGCTGTGTTACCGCTATGATAGGTAACTTGTCCAATCATCCATGGTATTTGTTCCATTATTTATATTTATATATACCATTATTATTACCATCACTATAGGGTATATTCTACCCACTATCACCTCTTTACATCCTCACCGCTAGTCTATAGCCATTAGCATACGAGGGGGTTCACCTATGGCCTAGTGGTCAACTAGCCCTGAGCACTGTTACGGTGGAAAGATGGGTCCAGGAACTACAGTGAGACCTAGATACATTGGATAATTAGTTAAGTAGATAATAACATGAAATTTTCATAGAACAATATTATTTTAGAAAACCAAACAATTCTCTTATTTTCCATCGATCTTCTAATACTGCATGAGATATCACAGGGATGTATATACGAAAAAGGGGAGCTATGAAGACATGTAAGGTAATAAAAAGAAATATGATTAAAGTAATAAATGTTATTCAGATATAAAATCTAGGTGAAAAAAGTGGTGATAATAAAAAAAATACATCAAATCCAGGTATAGGATGATAACATCAAGGAAACATAGGAATGTGGAAACAACATAAAACATGAAATCATAAGTATATGTGAAGGCTAACCAATGAGTCATCATAGAAAAATGTTATTAGTATGAATTTACATGTACCATATATGGTATATTATGGGATAATAACATTACCCAATTCATTAGAGAGATATATAATTTTCAGGACAACTGTCACATTCATATATTGTACATGAATTTTTGTGCCACATAGTTCATACCACATTAGGATATCATTAGTCACTTTAAATCCAAATATTAATGATTTTGGGTTACATATATAGGTTTTAAAAAATAATTAAATTATTGGTACATCATGGTGAATAAATTTGAGTGGAAACAGGGATGGGTATTCACAATACAAATGTTACGCATTAAAAGCAAAAGATAATTTCGGGAACATAATGGGTGTACAAAATAGTTTATGTAAGAGTTTAATGAGAGTTAATGGGGGTCAATAATTACTTGGGAATACTATTTATATTAAATGGTTGTGTAAAAACATATTATAACATGAATAGTTGGAATCCAAAAAACATAATAGAAAGAAAGTGCTTGAATAAAGATGAGGTGGAGAGGATAACCTTACCTTGAGAGGGAAGATCTAAAAGATTGATAAGATATTATAAAGATATTAAGAACTCATTATGAATGATTTAGAGAGGTATATAGAGATGAAATTCATGCTAAATGGGTTATTGGTTAATATGTGTGAGAGGTTAGGTGTGTTTTTATAGAAAGAGAAATAAGAATTCATTATTAATTTCAATAACTGAGGTTTTTATTTATATATAATAACATATCTGAAAACACAATCCATCCCATAGTTTTTCCTATAGTTTCTATAAAATAAGAGTGGTGCAAATATTTTAAAAGGAAAATAGATGATTATATTAATATAATACCATTGGTGATGTTTAAGTGAGTCATGTTCATAAAGAATTGATTTTAAAACCCTAAAATAGGATATAGGTTTTAGAGGATTCATTAATGGTTAACAAAATTACTCAAATAAGTTAAAAAAGAAATTATTATATAGAGGATATATATATTTTTTCATTAATTACTTTTATATAATTTATTTCATTACTTGTGGGCCATTATGATGTCAAAATAAAAACCATGTATTTATACCATATTGAAATTTCAACCTAATATTTGACAACCTCAAAAAAATATAAAAAATTAATCATTGGGTAATTCATATATGTTGATTGAAAAATAATATTTTTTTTATTTCAATAATTCTAAAAAATATTATAATTCAAACTTTTAAATAAAAATTGATATTTATTTGAAAATACTTATTTTTATGGTAAAAATAATATTTTGACCCTTATAAAGATTACATTGGACATCATAAAAATATATTATCATTTGTAAAAAAAATTATTTAAAAGTAATATTATATTAATATAATATTAATTACAAATTTAATTTTTTTTAAAAATTGTTTTAAAACTATTAATCTCTCAAAAATTCAAATTTTCTTTCTTTATATCACAATCCAGTTTTCATCAACTCATATATAGTTACATATATAATGTAATAAAAAAAAGAGATAAATATAATAATTATTTATCGAAAATAAAATAAAAAAATACATATCAATAGGTTCAACAAACACAAACCTTTATTACACCATTTTTCTCCCTAATAGTATAGTGGGTGATTGTGGTGTTTCCTTGGGGTGGTATGGAGAACAGGGTTTGGTTTGTGATATCAAAAAACATAAAAAATTCATGTAAATATTTTGTATCATTTTTTAGTAATAGAATTTTATTTGGACATGGTCAAAGGAAAATTCCTATGATCCAATCTCCAATCAAATTTCGATAATTGGCATTCATAGGTTTTGATACTATTAGTTGAGGACATTTCTTCTTCATTATTTATCAATTAGCCTTTATCACAACACTTAATATATAAGAATCATAATGATCACATTAAAATGGCTATATTATCAAGGTTATGATGAATACTTTAATTTTAAATCAGATAAGATATTTTTTTATAACGGTCCAATATAACCAATGTAGTTCACATTTTTTCTATAACTACATTACTTAATAAATATTTTATTCATTCCAGAACAAAATTTCAGTTATTAATGTTTAGTTCATTTCACATCTATTGGCATAATAATTATGAATAAGAAAAATAAATTATGAAAAATTATTTTTGACACAATTATAAATTTAATTAATTTTATATCAATATGTTATAAATTAAAATAAAATTATTTTATGGTAAAATAGATATGTTTTTCTAAAAAACCTTTTTTATGTGTGTAATGTGTTTTATGATAGTAAATTAAATTAATGTATATTGATGAATTATTATAATAAAATGTGTTTATAATATATTAAATCCAATATGTTAACAATAATATAACAGTTTTTACATTTATTGGATTAATAATAAATCCAGTTTTATACTTAAAATAGATTTTTCTATAAATTATATCCATTGAATTTTATGAAGTTATTTTAAAATAAATTTATACCACCTATATTAATTGAATCTATAAAAATGGATTCTAAAATTGGAATCAAAATAATTTGTATTATCTAATAATTTCAACTAAAAAATTTTCCCTTATGAATAGTTGCTGAGGAAAAACAAAATAAATAGTTTATTAGTGGTTAAAAACAGGTTAACAAGGGGTTAAACTAATGTGATTATGGAAAAAATGAACTACAACTTTTATAAACCCTATCATATGAATTTACTAAGACCCTATATCATCATATATTCAAAATGGAGCCCATTTTAATCAACTTTCACCTGAAAGTGTCCTTATTATATTTAATATTCATGATAATTACAGGTGTGGCACTCCCCTCAAATATAAAAATAAACCACCCATCCTCTCTTTTATACACCATGTGAGACCCTTATATCGACCAAAATCTATATAATTATACTCCCAAAACCATTTTTCATGATCATGAGTTTTGTTTCTTCCCAAAAGACTCATCCAATAATTCTTATGGTTCTTCTTAATGGAGGATACTTGAAGAATATGTATATATTCTTGTCGATCATTTTAAAGTTTATTTATTATTAACCCTATTTAAAATGTTTTATATAAATATTAAAAAACAAATAAACATATTAAATCTAATAATATGTTTTTATATTAATTTTATAACAATTTTTATCTCAATCCCATCTATTGAAAAATGATAATGTCACTTGTGCATATGTGTGGACTGCCTCCATCATGAACTGATGTGATTCTTTTTTCATTTCATATTTAAATGGAAATATAAAGGAAAAATTTAATAAATATATATTATATTTATGATATAATCATGATTTTTGGAAATGGAATTACTATTTACCTATATTTCATTCCATCTATTGAGAAGTGAAAACATCACCCATGCATACATACTGTGTACCATCTCTATGAAGTAATGTAATTCATTTTTCGTCACCAATCTATATGAGTTGCTAAAAATATGTATATAATGAATTATTATTATAAATATTACATGATTAATGTACTTTACATGATGAAACCATGACAAAGGTACAATAATACAAACCATTGAACCAAAACATTAATAGAATAAAGAAAAGTTTTTACCTAATTGATCATTTTAATGAGTAATTTTTAATAAAATAATTATTATAAATTATAATTAAATGATAATTAGTGTAATTTTTTAATATGGTTCTGTAATGTATTTATAATAAAATTATATTTATTATAAATTATTTTTTAATGCAGACAATGAAAGATAGAACTTGAGTTAAGGATTTATATAACAATATCATTTTCTTCCAAGATTTTCTATTCTCAATTTCAATTGAAGGAAATTTTATGGATATCATTATTAAAACCCCATATATTTTATTATACTCTATTTATTCTAATAGTTTTCAAATCATAGTACCTTTTTTCATTCTTTGGTAAAAAATAGTGATATGAATATTTTAATGAAAATCAAACAATATTTCTTCTTTGAACATCAAACATTTTTTTTTGTATTATCATAAAGATTATTTTATTATAAATAATATTTTTTAAAAAATTCATTTTCACTACCTTATAATTTATTAAAAAAATAAATTGAATCTTTTTAAAAAAAATTCAAAAAACTCAATTTTAACTTTTTATAAAAGTGTACAATGAATGTTCTCATTTTACATATATGCCGAAAAGGGAATTTCAAGCCATCAAGAATATTATTTAATTTGTATCTTAATTTATAAGTTACCATATTTATATAGAAATAAAATATTTTTTCAGTAATTTGGTATTTTTTATGTTAAAATATTATCAAAATAAAAGGAAATATTTCCCATGTTTTCAAAGAATGGTTTGATGTGTCTTTTAATAGAATTTTTCATATATATCAACATCCTTTAATGATTTTTATGCTTTAATGGTAATATGATATTATGATACCATCCCTTTTCATTCTCTAAAATTTTTATGATGATGACAATTTAATGATTATTTTATGAAACCAATTTTTTTTCCTTGGGTTAATTAAGACATGATGAAATAGTTTTGAAACAAATATATTTTACAGGATTTATTATATGATGGAATGATGGTTTTTTTATGAAAAAAAAATCATTACATAGATTTTTTTATGATGAAATGAAAAATGTTTTATGGTCTTATAGCACACATATGTATGGTTCTCTATGTTTGATAGGTGAGACCGGAATTATATATACCTCCAATGAATTTGCTAAAGATTGATATATCATAAGACAATATGGATAGGAATTGGGAGTAATAACTTTTAAGTAAGGAACTCTATCCAATAGGAATGTATTTGGAGTGAAACTAGACTAAAACAATTATATGATATATGGTGAACCCAATCCACAATGATAGTCTTGGCAGTGATCCTTGATTAAGGAAATCATTTTATATGTTTTTGTGTATGACACAATCCAATGTATAATGCTTTGGATACGTTCTCATGGATCCTGGTGGATTATTGATTATTCCCCAGGCTTATGATTTATCTAATATTTTATGAAAATTACATATTACATGATTCCTGATTAATTTTATTTTACTGAATTTTTTTGTATTTAATAAGTAAGGATCATGTAATAACACCCTTATTCTTATCTTACTCTAATTTATGTTCATTGATTGAAATATATTATGTTTACCCTTAACAATCATCTGAGATCACCCTTTTTATGTTTTATTTCCATATTTTATAAACTGGGGATTTAATTAGGTTGTGTTTAAGAACATTACTACATGTTTTTATTGAGATGATGAATAACCTTTATGTAATAAGATTATTATATATTCAGTATCCAAAGATACTAAACCTTTGTAGTTTTTAGGAATATATTTTTTAATGAGATGTATTGAATATTCATCAAAAAAAATTAATGTTTATGAACAATATTCTGGGGTATCCTCACATATTTAATACATTGGTGTGGCCAAAATTCCCTCCTCTAATGGATTTAGGCTTAATCTAATGGAGAAAACTTAGGGAGTGAGGTGTGTGTTTGAAAACAAATATTCTCACTTTAATTATATGGATAGCCATTCAATAATATATTAAATTAATAAAAAATATATTTTTTATCATATAATTATTTTTGTAAAACTATAAGATTCATTTGTTTGACTCTTATTTTTAAAACTCCATTAAAATAAACATTTCAGACGTGGTAGTTTTTCTCTAACAATATGAACAGTGGAGATTTGTTATTAACATGTTCCTTTGATGGATATTAATATAAAAATTCATGTATAAATATATAAAAACAATCTAATAATATCAACTTTATGGTTATAAAATGATAATATAGTAATGGTAATAATGATATTAAATGTAAACCATTATTATATTTTTTAACCATATAAACAAGATTATTTATGAACATTATCAATATTTGTAACTATATTCTACTATTTTGATTTCCATAATTTTTATAATGATATAAAACATATATTTTAAAACATTTAGAGCTTATAAACCCATTCATTTGTGTATTTTGACAATTAATTTATCATCCTGACCTGGATTCCATAAAACTGGTACTCTGAGTGGGTTCATTATGAGGCTTCATGTTTTCTTCTCCATATGCCCGAGGTTTCTGAATAGTAGTGAGGGCCTAACGTGTGTCTATAGAGATACTATAACATAATATTAGAGTGAATAACATCATAATTAACCAGATAACATCCATGTATTAATAAATATACTATGAAGAAATAAATAAACTAGAATAAAATATATTCTAATAATAAATGAAATATTATTAAAGCCTTAATAGCCATGTCATACATACCACACTGGTCACCCACTAGTCCAAACATACATACAAGACTATATATAGAAATTTAAATAAATTTAGAGGTCTATAATACTAAAATTAAGCTAGTCCAATACCCGTTCTCCAATCAAATTCAAACTGGACTTCTTGTTCAATGAAAACAACATGAACAACACCATTCAATCATGAAACATTAGTCCTAATACCTATCCACTATGAAACAATGATCGAACTAAAAATTAGATATATGGTATACACACACATTGAGGTTCATGTATTGGGTGATAAATAATATCAGTACGCCACCCCAATGATGAACCTATAAAATGCTTCCATAAGTTCACACTCATGAAATGTACTTAGCCTAGTAGACACAAAACTAAAATAAAAATTCAATCAAATAATATCATGTGAACCATAGTCAAACCATTGGTCCATAATCCTAATCAAATGGGAAAGTTTCATCATGTATATTTATATTTATATGTATATACATGGATATTATAATGCACACACATATATACATAAATATGAATATACATGATTGTGGTGAATGAAATAACATTAAACAACAGTACTCGATCCTAAGTTCAGTAGTCATGATCGCCTGTACATTTTTTGAAATAAAACTCAACTGGATGTCATACCAATAAATTCATCTATAATTATGTCGATTTATGGTTCCATTATCCCATTTTAATGTACATACAACAGTTAGTGCATGAAATGTATCTAAGAATGTTATTCCACTAAATAGGGATTCTCCTCCTAATCCTAGGTTCACCTTCACTCACCTCCAGTAGCTATAATAATGTATTCTTGGGTATTTCATTTGGAAATACTCTAAATGGCCACTGAGATGGATTCTCTTCCACTCATTCCATATAAATCCAGCCTAATGTCTGAGACCATGGAATTTGTTTATAAGAGATAACATTATTTGTAACTCAGATAAAACCTAACGGTCTTACCATTGGGTGATCTGTAAAGAGAGATCATCAGTGGGATGGCATGAACACCCCTCGTGGTCTCTAATAATAAAGAGTATAATCATCCCTATAATATAGGATAGATCAATCATCCATCGTTATCCAATGATGTTAAATGTATTTTCCACCACCATGTATGGTACCTGATTAGGGGGAGTGTAGTAATCCATGTCATTTGGGAGATCATAATCATCCATGAGTATAAATAGGCCAAGGGTAATGTAATTATCCTCATCACATATCAAATTGAGGAGAGAGAAATCAACCTCATCACCCAGGAGAGAATATTAATCCATGAATATCATTATTAGGTACACCATGACTGGATATCATAATCATAGGCTCAAAAGCCAGATCTGGGGAAGCACATCTGGAAATAACAATAATATAATAGTCCAATATATAGTCTCGACATCCAGATCCAAGGTAGTTACTATATGTATATAAATAATTATGAAAATAACATTTCTCAGTAGACGGATCCCAGGAATGCACATTTGGGCATCCCAATATTGAATAAGACGGATCCCATGTAGAATTATTGGGCATCCCAAATAGAAATAAAGATGCATCACATCACCCTCATTAGCCACCAACTAGGAAGAACATTTGCTAATCATCCCCAAATGAACCATAGAAAAGTGAAAGAATAAATAAAATAGTGAGGGTGGATGAATGCCTTAACCCACCAATGCTACCACAACCTTATGAGGATACATGTTCATTATGGGTTCAAAGGTAACACCTACTACCATCTCTCCTAAAATCTAATGTACTATTTTAGGGAAAGCCAAACATCAGTGCACCCACTAACCCCCTTAGGTAAAAACACAATTGAGGCATCCAACCTATGAAATTCACCTAAAAAATTAAAAGGGGAATTCTATATGGGATCCATGATGTTAATAAATATAAAGCATCATGCATGGAATACTAGGAATCGTATACAAAAAAAGGCATCCTATAGGGGACCATCAACAACCGAGTATGAAGGCAGACTTATCTTATTTGGGATCCTATGAATGATATATGGGAAAAGGGATCATAAAATGGATTCTTGAGGTTATCTTGTAATAAAAGGAATCCCAAAGGGGGGTCCTTTTAATACTAAGATGGTTCAAAAATCCTACATGGGATCCTATAGGTTGAAATGTATATAGAGGCATCATATAGGGGATCCTCAGGAACAACTAATAACCCGAACTCTCATGTTAGAAGGGAATATATCACAACGGATAAATCCAAAATGGATACCCACAATGCATATTTTATTGGATATGGATCATGGACCATCTCAAATCAAAGGGTCTCAGTCTCATAAAACAACTGGATTCAATTATTAGAGAAAGAACCTCTCTAAATCAAGAAACCCCTAAAACACCACCAAGGAGTCATCAAATCACCCCAAGGGTTTTACCATTGAAATATAATTGGAAAACTAATCAGAATAGAATCATATTATTTCCAATTTTAACTCTAGATAACACAACAATAAAACCCCCCATAAGGGTAGAAACAAAGGAGTAAATGTTGTGTATACCCTCAAGGCCCCACCTAGGCATGTATCCTAATCGAACATGGCTTATAAAAGTACATATACATGTAATGTATCTCACATACATGGTCTGTGACCTACAATGGGTACCAATTCATGTACCTCACATGGTCTTGTCATGTATATCCCATGTCCATTTATAAACACATGACATGCAACCTACATGGGGTCTGGTCGTGTACTCTATAAGGACTTGTTCACTTACACGGGTTGTCTAGTCGATTACTCGGCTACAAAGCCAAGTCCCATTACATAGTATGTATACCATGTACATGTTTTGTACTCAATAAAATATCATCTTCCCCAAATAAGAATAACTCATGGCATGTGTTCCCTGAACTATAGTCCACGTAGTGGGGTTTTCCTGAATATAAAACACCCAAAATTCTTTGAAACCTCCATTATATCAGAAAAAACTATAGAAAGTATTTCTAGGTGTCCTAAGAAATCATATTAATGGATTAAAAATTGAAAAAAAAATGTAATATGATATATAGAAAATCATAAAAATGGCCAACATTTGGGTGGAATCCACCAATGGTTTGCCCATTTTCATGCTCCCAGACCACTGCACGACGATCTGGCGAATCTCAAGAATCGCGGTGGTACCCTTATTCCTCTACCTATATTTATCTTTATCCCTATATCTATCCTATATTATTCATATTATTAAATAATCCCATGTTTTTGTATGTGAAAAAAATCAAAGAAAATATGAAAATAAAAATTTATTAGAAATAAAAGAAAAAGAAAAAGAAAGTGAAAATGGGGCTCGGACTAGCCCTGGAGTTAAATTTCATTTTATTCCCTACATAGGTAAAAATCCCCATTTGGAATCAAATGTAGATATGAAATCTCAAAAAAATGCTCCATTAAAATTATTTGGCAAAAATAACTTTTGAGAATAATTTAATATTTTATTAATTAAATTTTAAATATGAATTATTTCACTAAAATTTGAACGACTTAGACTTCCACCAAACGATTTTAATTGTGTAAGAAGCATATTCTAGGACCAACAGAGTGGTCATAAAAATTATCCAACATCATATTCTAGGGTAAAATTACAACTTTACCCCTTATAAGAATTTAAATGAAAAAATTCAAAATTCTGCTGAAAATTCCAGTCTAAAAAAACACAAGTCCTTACAATCTCCCCACCATAAACCTTCTCATCCCCAAGAATAAAGATGATAAAAATAGAATCCATTATCTCAACCAGATAATCATCACTGCAATATATGTTTACTATCAAACAACTAGCCTTACAACATTGAAAAATATCTCCTACATTGGAGATGCTTAACTGTTACTGATCTAGTAATCCTCACCATATAAATACCCATATCATTGTCTAAAAAAATAGGAATAAATCCCAAAGTCCCATGGAAAATGATAAAACTCATATGAAAATGATGTTCACCACCCTAAAAAAGACGATGATCCACTTATAATCATATATCTTACATTTTTTAGCTCCTTGAGCACAAACTTAACAAGTCTCCTACATCAATAAAGAAATATATTTTAAATAAAAGAAAAAAATTGTAGAGTCGATGGACTCTCAATGTATTCAATAAAATTTCATCATAGATCATAATCATATATAAAAAAATTACACTATGATTTCATCCAAATACCTAAATAGATATATCTAATCTACCGTCATATCAAACATGCTAAAACTTCCATTAACCAGCTCCTAACACAACATCTCCAGAAAATAAATGTCCCCATCCATCCACATGTCAACTATCTTACAGAACATGATTTATTATAAATTTTTCCAATCCCATGGAGGGACAATCATCATTTATCCACAAATCCTGGGAAACAATTCCTCTGACAAGTCTTTGAAACCATCAGTCCTCAACTCTCACCCGGCCACTCACCAATTTACAATTTAATGATATCAGGCTCAACTAGTGTTTGCCTTTATAAGCCGAATCATAAAATAGTGACTCATCCATCCCAAGGATAATATGACCATGATACGAAACATATCAATTACATAATCAAGAGGCTCCATTGGAACTCCTCTTCAAAATTGAGTAGCTCTGTCATGCCATGCTTCATTCCATGATCACCGGTCACCAGGAATTGTTCTTGTCACTCATGTATACACATGATAGGACAAAAATATAAATAATGTAAACACTAGATAACCAATATAGATACCCAAATAGATATACCTGTGAAATCGATTCTTGATATCCAAATATCTAAGGTGTTTCATCAAAATCTAAAGGCATCAACATCCCTATAACAAAAAACTCGATCAATAACCATTCATCGATCTCAAAATTAGAGTACAACATATATCAATGCCTATAAATGAATTTACAAACATGTTCAAACTGATCTCAAGTATATTTTCATCAATAAAAATTAAAAATTGACCTACATAGGTCTAAGACATAACAAAGGGCTTTTAGGTATCCCACTAAGCCCTACTAATAAATTATCACAACTGTGTCACAAGGTCTAACCACTCAGAATAAACTATCCAACCTAAACAATGTAGGTAATGATAAAAATGACCTAGGATGTTCAAAAATATCAACATGGCCTACGAGCTCCTTGATCCTCACCGAGAATTCTCATAAGGAACTCCTCTTGGGAGGTCACTATACCAATGTAGAAAATATATTGAACTGAAACTCATTGGGAATCCACATACAATAATACCCCCTGCGAGATTTGTTTCACTAGAGACCTCAGAGTACCAATCAACATTGTACTAAATGATTTGACGAGACACCAAAAATGAGAGTTATTTATGTTGACTTCCATTCTAATCTACGTATGAAAACAATATAAATATTGTTAATGACACTTTAAATAACTAAACCTAAGAAAGAACACGCTACATGGATTTCAAAACTTGAGAACCACATTCACTATTGACCTATTAGTGTTCACTGCTTATGCATGCGGCCTAAGTCATCATCCTCACCACCAAACACCTCAACATAGATTTATATATTCGTCTATCAAAAGAAAATATATATAAAAGTTGGATCAATTGAGTAGAATGTCACCAAATATTGATATGGAAAAACAACATTTTGTATTTTACAATTTAAATAATTGGCCTCTGTCCTCAGTAATAATCACAAATAAGAAGGAATATAACATGCGAGTCATACGTGCCAAATATGATTCATTATACGCCTCTTGCCTTTTCTATCCAAGTGTTAAAATAAATCTCTAGCCTCTTTCCAATGGGAAAAGAGCTAGAAATCTATAATAGACAATAAAATATACACAAAATGTGTGTCTCTAAAAAAAATCATATACAACTGTAACATCATAGATTGGAAAATCAATCCCATACCCTTGCAAACCATGAATTTTTTCTGAAATGATTATTCGTGAAGAACCAATCATATCTCTATCATAGATTCCAACACATTCTTAATACTCGTATCTACCATATCTGAAATATTAAATCAATTTAAAATTACTACTCTAATACCACTTTGTAACATCTTGACCTAGATTCAACTAAACCAGTTCTCTTATCTGGTTTTCTACAAGGCCTCAATTGTGCCTCTCCAAACACCATAGGTTGTCAACTAGCCGTGAGGGGATAGGGTGTGCCCAATGAGAGACCATACCCTCATATCTGAGTGAAAAATAGAATAAATAAGTAGATACCATTGAAGAAGTAATAAAAAAAATTAAATAAGAAATAATTAAATTGAAAATAACATGTTTTAATAGTAAATATATTATTATAAAATGTCAAACAACAACGTCATACATACCGCATTTGTCACTGGCTAGGTCGACCATTCCTTCTGGAGTGAATATAATAACAGAAATAAATGTTCAAGGACATACTACTAACACATATCAAGACCGCATACCCTCTCTCTATACATTCTATAACTACACCCATATGATCATAAGAATCCACATGAGTGTCTTACTTGATCTTGAAACACTGGGATTTTCAATATCTAGCATGAAACTATGATCAAATTGAAAAGAATACATAAGGTCTGTGTACATAATGAGGTGCACGTACATCAGTGAGAAATAATCTCAGTACACCAACTCAATGAAAAAATTATAAATCGATTTCATAAGTGCATGCTCACGAATAATGATAGGTATAAATGAAACACAACTGAAAAGATTAATAAATAAAATAATATCAAGTGAAACATATTCAATCCCTAGGTCATTAATCCAGTTCAACTAGGAATGTTCCATCATGTATATTTATATTTATATGTGTATATATTTATATTCTCATACACATGAGGGAACACACACACACACACAAATATATAAATATATATATCCGTATACATATTTTAGGTGAATGAAAAAACATAAAGCAACAAAATTCTATCATTCTATCTGTAATCATAATCCCCTAGACATCCTATGAAGGGCAATGTTGGTACATGTCATACCACTGAAGCAATGTATCATTAAGTCCATCTAGGGGTTTATAATAATAATCCATAGTACCTAGTTTTTCTATCATTATAAGTATCTCTAGGAAATTTATTTCACCATAGGGGATACATGACCTAACCATGTGTTCACCCGTACTCGCTTCCAATCACTATAATAATGTATTCCAAGGAAGTATGTCTGGATATCCTATAAATTTTCACTGAGATGGAAACTAGTCATTCCATGTCAATATAGTCTCATGTCTGTTCCCCTGGCCTCGGTCCATAAGAGGTCATGTCATTTGGAACTCGGATTAACCCAAGGGTCTGACCCTAAGGCGATCTATACGGAGAACTCATTGGTGAGACTTCAAGACCACCCTTAAAGATCCTTATTATGGGAGAGTGGAATCATACCTATCATCTAGAAGATCATAATCATATATGGGTATCTAATAATGAGAAATGTTGTGTCCAACAACATGGTTTAGTACCCTATCTGAGATAGCAAAATCATCTCTATCACTCTGAAGAGTGTAATCATTCACAAGTATAAACAAATCAAGGAGAATATAATCATCCTTAATACATGTAGAAAAAATGAGATAATAATCGTCCTCATAACATGAGAGAGTTTAATCATCCATGAGTATCATTACTATGGACACCATGACCATATATATTAATCATAGGCTTAATATACAGATCCTAGGAAGAACCTCTAGAAATCCCAATAATATAAGAGTCAAATATACTGGCTCGAATTCCAGAACCTAGATAGAATATATGGTTATAAAAATAATTATGAAAATAAGATGTCCAATAAGTCTAATCCTAGGAAAACACTTATATGAATCCCAATAATTAATAATGTGGATCTCAACAAAAACATCTAGGCATCCCGAATATAAAGAATGACATATCATGAAATCTTATCCACCACCAACTAGAAACAAAATTTAGTAATCATCAATGAATCATTAATAAAAAATTAAAATCATTAATAAAAGAGTGAGGGTGGATGAACAACTAAACTGACCACTACTTTTCTAGCCTCGGGGGATTACAAGTTCAGCTTGGGTTCAAAGGTGACATCTGCTACCATATCTACCCAATCCCAATGTACTATATTAGGTTTAGTCAGACATCAGGGAAACCATTGGCTCCTACAAGACATAGCTCTAGAGAGACAGTCTACTAGGTATCCCTAGCTAAAAAAATAATAGGAGGAATCCTATAATGTATCCTTGATAGTAACCAAGAAAATGAATCTCACATGGGATCCTCATAATGGTATACAGAAAAATGAACCCTATAGGGGACCCTAAATAGCCATGTATGAATGAATATGTATCCTACATGGGATCCTATGAACAAAATATAGGTAAAGGTATCATATAAGGGATTCTCTTGGTCAGATTATACGAAAATGCATCTCATAGGGGGCCCTTGGAAACCAAAAAAAGGTAGAGGCATCCTACACTGGATCCCCAAGGTTGAAAATTATGTAGATTTATCTGATAAAAGATACTTAGGAATAACTAATCGCATGTCCTCTTGGACTATAAGGGAACATCTCCCAAGGGAGACATACTAAATGGAATGAAACAAAGCATATGTTTGGTAGATGTCTCATGGCCCATTTCATATGAAAATGTATCACTCCCAGGAGACAACTAGATTCGATTACAAGTGGAATAACCTATATGGTCCAGGAAATTCCATAAACACCAGATAGGAGTCCTTAATCACCCCATGTGTTTCACCATTGTGATTTATGTGGAAAAACTACTCATAATGAACTCCTCTTATTTTTAATTCCATCTCAGATTAATTGAATAAGAAAAGCCACCTGATGGGAAGCAAGGGAGGAGAACAAGATATGTGTACCATATTACATGGAGGGTACCCTCAAGGCCTCATTTGGGTGTGTACCTCAGCCAGATATGGTGTGTAAAATCCCATGTACACAGCATGTTCAGTACATACACAGAGTATACCCTACATGGGGTAACTTCCCTTGTACCCCACATGGCTTGGACATGTATATCACCATGTTGTTTCCATCTACATGATTTGAAACCCAGACAGGGTCTGGCTATGTAATATACATGGCCTTGTTCCCCTACACGATCTATCTGGCTGGGTACTTGCCTATATGACTGAGTCCTAGTTCCTAGTGTTTATACCTCACACATAGAGTATACCTATGAGAATTTCATCTTTTAGAAATAGAAAGAACACATTTCATGTGTTCCCTGATGCACACACCATATAGACATGTTTTCCTAAATGGAAAACCCTGAAAACGCCTTAAAACCCATGTTTTATAAGATAAATCTACATATAGGATCAATATGGGTATCAAGAAATCATTACAGGGTATTAAAACATGAAAATGAAAAATCTTTAGGGATTTTCAAAAAAAACATACAAATAGCCTTCCTTTTGGAGGAATCCGTTGAAGCTTCACCTATTTCCACACTCAGCAACCACTACATTATGATCAGGCATGTCCTGAGCTTCATCACGGTACCCTAATTCTTATCCAAATCCTTATGTTTCTCCCTCTACCTCTCTCATCTCATTCTCATGATTATGAAATCCCATAGGGTCATAGATGAGAAGACAAGGGAGATAAAAAAAGAAAAAATAAAAAATATGAAAAAAGCGGTCTAGCCTGACGTGGGTGGCCAACCAAATTTTATGCCCAGCCTAAAAAAACCTCCCTTTTTGGAGACATAACAGTGGAGAAAGATTCTCAATATATTTATCTGATAAAATGATATGGTTAAATAAACCAACATGAATAATTTAATATTTAATCAATTAATTTTTAATTATTAATTATTTTTCTAAAATATGAATGCCTCAGATTTCCCCTAAAAACATATCCTCAGGTAAACACGCTCTTCTGGGACCAAAGGAGTGGTTAAGAGAAATATCTGAGATCTTATTCTAGGACAAAAATTACCATCACACCCCGAATAATCAGCTGGTGAAAAAAGTCAAATTTCTTCTCTGAATTCATGTTCGAAAAAAACATGGTTCCTTAAAATCTCCCCACAATAAAAATTTTCTTTCCTAAGACGATAGTTGATAAGAATAATAACCATGATCTCAACCTGATATATTCACCACACGCTATTAGACTATCTAGTGACTAGTCTTACAGCATCGAAATCTACCTCATATATGGGAAGTAATTAACTATGACCAGTATGGTGCTCCATCCATATAAATATCCTTATCTTTGTCAAAAAAACTAGCATCGAGCCAAAATTCATCGATTAAATGATAAATTTAAACTAAAAATGAGTGTCACCACCCTCAAATGGTCAATGGTTCACTACCCATCAAATATATTACCTTACACCAGTCCACAAGCACATCCTCAACAGGTTTCTTTTAATAATCATTAATGATATTAAAAATAAAAGGAGCTCGATGAATAATTAGAACACTCTCAATGTAATTAAGATAGAATCAAGATAGATCATAATCATGTCTACAAAGTAGTACGGACAGATTTCTTGAAAAAAAATGTACATATCACTTTAATCCACACTCACATCAGATAGCAGAAACTTTCCTTGAACCAAAAACTAAGATCACATATCTCGATATTGTGTGTCCAGGTCCAGCCCCAGGTCGACTATCTTATGACACCTAATTTATTCCTGATGTTACTTACACCCTAGAGGTATATTTATCATTTAAAAACTACTAATTGGAAACCATTTCCCATTTAATGTCTTTAAAACCAAAATTCATTAACTTGTACCCCTCCACTCACTGTTTAATGATTAAAATTTACCACGTGCAACTACCTTATACTTTCATCACCTGACCCGTACTATAGTGAGTCATCCAACACAATTCTAACCTGACAGTGCTATAGGAAACATAAATTTCATATGCTAGAGGATCCCTTGGAACTTCTCTTCAAAATCGAGCACCTCACCCAGTCCATAATGCATTCCATGACCACCCATCACCCAGTGTTCTTCCAGTCAAAATCATCTACCTACATTATGACTACTTTATCAATAGTGGAAACCCTAGTCAACCGAGCCAGGCACCATGATACTCCTTCCTATTGAATATAGTCTTGATACACAAGCACCATAGGCTCTCATGAAAATTAGAAGGAATCAACATGCTGGTGTTGAAAAATCCATGATATAACCTTACATTGATCCCTGAATGAGCATACAACCAAGCACAATTGTAACACCCCGAGATTTTATGAAAAATATTCTTTTTAATTTCATTAATGTCTTGTGTTATATGCTACACCAAAAGGAGCATTCACAACACACATCTCTGACCTGGCTTGAATTACACGCAATCGTGACCTTCCACGATAGCGTGTGTTGTACGCAACACCAAGTTTCGCTAAACAACGATATGCTATTAAGATATTATTAAAACTAGCCGTTATGAATAGTAATAACCACTTTTTGAAATTTTGTAAATTTTATATTTCAAAATGGACTTCATTTATGGATTCAGAGTATCGAATTTAGCCTAAGGTAAAATTTTGGTACTTTTCGGATAACTTTCATATTCTGATGAATAGTGAAAATTACTAAATTTTAATTAAAAACAACTTTTTTAATCGAAATAATTAATAGTGATAAATTATTAATTTGAGTGGTTTTAAAGTATATTTAGAATATATTTTTACAATTTAATACAATGTTGGTCATTGGATGTAATTTCACATTTAAACCAGTTATAAACAAGTGTCAATCTTCTGATAGTTATTATCTCTTAAAAACACGCTATTTGTTGTGACAACGGAAATTAATTATAAAATTAATAAATGCAACTTATATCTTGGGAATTTTGTAAAATAGAAATAATATTTGAATTCGGAATATCAATTATAGCTTAGGGTGAAATTTTGGCATTTTTCTGAAAAACTTCAATTTTGATGAATAGTGAAACCACTAAGTGGTAGGTTAAAAACATAATTTTGCATAAAACTTAATTTTACCGCTTCTGTGAATGGAATTTCGAAAATCCGACAGACACGATTGATATCAGTATGTAAAATGTGGTTCAATGAGATAAAAATAAATTTTTGGTGAATAGTAACTTTTTATTTTTTTACCGCGATTAATAGTAAATAGGGTAACTAAGGGTAAATATGATATTACTATTACCCTAACACATGTCCTAATTCTATTGGATAAGTGTAATTCGACCAAAAACAACCTTATGAATATAATATGACCATTTAGGTCCACTTGGATTAGATTATGACATTTAATATTATTTTATTTAATGAATAGTTAAAATAGTTAAAATCAAAGTTTAATAAGTAAATCATTTTTAATATGGGGTTATACATAAAATAAATTCGACTATAAATATTAATTAGAAAGATAAAATGATTTACTATATAATGGTATTTTATTTGTAATTTTTAGACATTAAATATTTTAATTTATTTATGACACAATGATGATGTAGTAATTATCTTATTAATGAAATATTGACATAATTGATGTTATAAACACCAAAATAAATGTAATTTGAGACTTTTTATGAATTACACTAATTTTATAGGTTACTATGATATATTAGTATTGATTTAATCATCTTGGTTCGAACATATAATTCTGTTATGACTTTCACAAAAATCATATAACAAATAGTGTCAAAATTGACGCAAAATAGTTTTTAAATCAAATATTATATTATTAATTGTTATTTTATTTTTCAAAATCTAAGGTTCGGCCAAATGACTTAGATAAGGATATATATATTAATAATAAACAATTTGGGGTTCGTTTGGCATGTTATAGTAAGTGTATTAACCATATAGTGTAAGAAAACAAAAAGGCACGGTAAAAGTTAAATTATTTAACTTAGAGTTAAATCTAATTGATAAGGTTAAAATAATAACCTAAACTTGTCTAAATCATATTGGTTGATAGGATTTCGACCCATCCCCACTTTAGCTTCTAAATAAGACCCTTTGGAACCATTATAAACTGATTTTGACTTTAATATAAAATAATATTTTGAGATATTCCTAAGGTGCCCCTCTCCTCCCTTATAAAAGGGCACCTCCTCCCCCTCCTCCTCACACCAATTTGAGAACTCAAGATCGGCCAACCCCTACCATTTTCTCCTCTCCACTTCCCTAGAATAATCCTAGAGGTCCTGGTCTTCTTCAAACACCAATCTTAGTTCCCTAAGTGGAGGATTCAAAGAGGCGTTCCAAAGAAGAGGTAATATCCATTACCAATCTTTTCAATTTCTTTCTTCTTCAACTTCTTCTTCATTAGTTGTTTCATGATAAAGTAATAACATCAGTATTTCTTATATACTGATATGTTATTATAAATATGAAACAAATCTAATTAACCTTCTATCCATCCTACAGAAAAATGAAATCACCGCGCGTGCGTACGTACGGAATACCATCTCCACGCCGTGGTGTAATCTATTTTCCGCCACCACCTTAATTGGATGGGTATAAAGGTGTAATGAGTAACTATATATGATTATTATAAAGTGATATTGATACTGAAATAGTATAAATACACTTCAACCCAATTCCACGACCATGGGAACAATATCATTGCTCGTGCGTACGTACGGACTACCGTCTCCACGACGCGATGAGATTCATTCTCAATGATTAACCATTCATGAATGATTATAAACTATATATAATAAGTACTAATGAAATATATGACCTAATAATGATACTGGAATTATTTATATTTATATGTATGTCATCTACTTAATTCTATTCAATTCAATAAGGAAACAAAAACAGCGTTCATGCGTACTTACGGACTACCGTCTCCATGAACGGTGTATTTCTTTCCATTTATTGATTTACTATATATGTATATTCTGAATATATATATATAAATCATGTTTTATATTCAGGAATTATTTAATCATGATCTAAGTAATCATATGAATAATTACAAGTTAAAAACACGAACGACAAATGAGACGATTTTACCCAAAACGCTACTTTAACATGAATTTACAAAAGAACGGGTAATATAAAGTCATAAGTGGACCACATATGATATAATAACAATGAATATGATTCTGGAATAAGTCAATAACATGATTTAAATCATTATACAGGAGGTTCAGACACTTACAAAGCAAGTCAGACCTAAGGTAAGGGATAAATTTTCAATCTCATTTTTATTCGAGATTGCTTATACATAAGTATTTACTGGGGTTACGTTTATCACCCATGACCATGTTTTATAAAAACGTTTTTATAAAATGTTTACCATTCTTCCATGAATGTTTAATGTCATTTTTACCCTTTATGGACTTTTTACCACATTGTATGAATGGAATCTTTCCTTTGGTTACCATATAAGGTACTTTTTGACTTTTTCGACAAAAGTACGAAGAATGTTTTTTTAACTTAAACGTCACGAACGGATTTTTACGGTTTTATAAAGCCTTATTTTCATGAAGCTTCCTCCAAAATATTTCATGACTATTTTCAATAAAATCTCTTTATTTTAAAATTGCATGACGTTTTGTGAAAAGAAATTGATTTTGAAGAAGAAAGGATATTTTCCTCATGAATTCATTTCAAGTGTTTTATCAAAATTATTTTCCATCTAAGATAACATAGGGTTCTGTTTCTATCCCTATTATTACATTGATTTGGTTATGTTGTGATGGAATTATTTTTATGAATTCCTTTATCTTATATGAATTGTTTTATGATGTCATGTTGTTTAAGAATCCCTTTTTTAATACATGGGTTATGCAATGATGTATGATTTACGAATTTGTGGCACACATAATAATGGTATCATTATGAGATGGGTGGGACCTATATCTCCCTCTAATGCATTGGGTAAAGATTTCATATCTCATGAGATAGACATGGCTGGAATGGTAGGTTATACCGGTTCAGTGAAACAGGACTGAAACGAGGGTGACTCGATTCAGAAAGGGACTTTGTCCACTAAGATAGTCTTGGCAATGAGTCATGACTAACAAGAAATGATTCTCTATGATTATTTTTGTATTCCACAAAGTTTCATGTTTTATGTTATGCTTAATGGGATTTCATTTCACTACTATGATTTATCCCATGTTATGAAATTATGCTCTCTTTTGCAGGTTAAGATTTCCAAAAGTTATGTTCTTATGAATATGAAGTGATTGATTTTTCTGTTGTTTACCCTTACTGAGCATTTGAGCTCACCCTATTATGTTTTCTTATCCCTAGGATATAAAGAAATGTTTTAGGTAAAAAAAGGGAAGATCTTTATGGGAGATATTGAAGATCTTTCACCACGATTAGAAGATTACGTTCTGAGTTTCCAAAGACACTAAACTATTACGATCCTTGTGTGTGTGTTTTTGTTATGTACTAAGTGTTCCGCAAAAGTAATGTAAAGTCCATGTAAGTCATGCTTCGGGTCTCTACAGTTGGTATCAGAGGAAAGGTTTAGTCAACCTTTGGAAACTAGGATGCGAAAACGTTAGTGAGATCCCTAGAGATATTTCTAAGGTATGTCAAGGGATGTCCCTAAGGTTAAGTATACGCATAGGTTATAGTACTAGAATTACGCTAACGATCATAGAATTAATCCTATGATATTAGATATTGAAGCTACTCCCCCTTTATTATGTTGTTTTCCCCTAGCATGATTTTTGCCTCTCACACTATTCTTTTTGGGTTTTAGAAATGGCTGGAAACAAGATGATTCACGATAATGGAGAATATGATGGACAATGGAATGATATTATTCATAATGAAATGGGATTTGGAAGTCCAAACATCATTATAATGCCGAATCAGCAATCTCATAATATGATCAATAAAGTAAAATTTGGTAAGTTTCCTGACTCGGCTAATAAGAGAAATATGGAGTTTCATGATGATCATAGAGGAAAGAAAGTTCAATTTCCCCTATGTAAATCATGTGGGAAGAGGCGTCGAGGAGAATGTTTCAAAGGAACTGGAAGATGCTTTGGGTGTGGAAAAGAAGGACACAAAGCAAGTAAGTGCAAAGTAAAAGGTTCAGTTAACACCATGGATGAGGATAATGGTATTGCTACGACATCAACAATGGTTAAATGTTTTAAATGTGGAATGTACGGGCATTATGCAAACCAATGCCCTAAGGGAAAGTCTCATGAAGAGAATCAGTATGGTCGTATGGGAAGTATTTATGTTGATGATGATTAAGAGACTACAAATGATATGTGAGATGAAAGAATTGTTGATGCTCGGTCAATGGTTAAAGAATGTAGTGGAATGCTTACATGTTTATCATGTGTAATATTGTATAAGAAATATCGTGGTACTATGGAATAAAGAGACATCTAAGGATTGTTACACTGTTGTCTTTCCTTGAGTTATGAAAGTGTATGATTAATGGTACCACTATCCATGAAATGTTATTCAGATATTTTTGGAATTTAGACGATATGTGCATAATGAAGGGATAAGGAGAAAATTAAATGTTTAACAGTATTCATGAGCTCATGATTGATATAAGGACTAAGTGATGTCATGGTTTGAGTATATAGAATTTTGAGGATATTGGTATGTGGAAGGTGTTAACGTTTAACTGCATTAATGTTTTCAACAAGGTTCAATGGGTATTCAAGAGAATACATGATTAAGGCCTTTGAATGTTTAGAATGTGACCAACAAGACATATCTTATGATATATGGGGATCAACGATGGTATAAAATCTCTGGTAATCGTTTTCACTATTTTATGAGAGTGGAATGAAGTATTATGAATAAGCCTAAGGATTGTTGTACATAAGTTAGTATTGTTTAAGTATAGAGGTTTTTTCGATATTATTGATGGGATGTTATAGTAATATAGTTTTAGAAAAAGGACAACCTGCTGGACAAGCGACAGCCCATCGCGTCAGACAAGGATGTGGGAATCGAACCCACAACCGAAGTGCGACTGGCCTTTATCGCCTCCCACTGGCTTACAGGAAGTCCCTATTTAGTAGAAACTAGTTTTTATTATATTAAGCAGTATGATATATGAAGTATAAGTTCATTTTAGGAACCATATATCATTAATCTCACTATAGATGGACGTATGTATTTTTTTTGATAACTTTTCTAACCTTTTGAGACAGATGGAATGACCCATCATTCTATCACATGATCTGCTAACACATCACGAATGACAAATTCAACTTCATTTCTTTAATAGATGAAGTAGAAATTGTCCAAAGAACGACAAACAGTGAGACTATACCAAAATCACGAAAGTATTTCTTCTAATTCCAATTTCATCAACTTTAGGGAAATGATCTTGAAAACCAAAAATGTTGTCCTAGTGCTCTTATATCTGATTAATCAGATGGTACCTTAGATCGTCACAAATTTATGGATTTTTTATTGCTAGCTTTTCCATAGCCATGTTCTCTACCACTCTCCATCAGAACATGATGGTTAGATCTCTCTTCCATATCCATATTTTCACCTATGTGGAAACCCAGTGATTAGTTTATTTGGGTAACCGTTATGTTTCATACTTTTGTTTTTAAATATTGGTTTTGGTATTCCTTTTTACGATGTGGGTTTTGATTAAAGAAACTTTCGAATAGTAAACCATTTATAACCCCAATGAATTTCGAGGGCGAAATTCATTTTAAGGGGGGTAGAATGTAACACCCCGAGATTTTAGGAAAAATATTATTTTTAATTTCATTAATGTCTTGTGTTATACGCTACACCAAAAGGAGCTTTCACAACACACATCTATGACCTGGCTTGAATTACACGCAATCATGACCTTCCACGATAGCATGTGTTGTACGCAACACCAAGTTTCGCTAAACAATGATATGCTATTAAGATATTATTAAAACTAGCCGTTATGAATAGTAATAACCACTTTTTGAAATTTTGTAAATTTTATTTTTCAAAATGGACTTCATTTATGGATTCAGAGTATCGAATTTAGCCTAAGGTGAAATTTTGGTACTTTTCGGATAACTTTCATATTCTGATGAATAGTTAAAATTACTAAATTTTAATTAAAAACAACTTTTTTAATCGAAATAATTAATAGTGATAAATTATTAATTTGAGTGGTTTTAAAGTATATTTAGAATATATTTTTACAATTTAATACAATGTTGTTCATTGGATGTAATTTCACATTTAAACCAGTTATAAACAAGTGTCAATTTTTGATAGTTATTATCTCTTAAAAACACGCTATTTGTTGTGACAGCGGAAATTAATTATAAAATTAATTAATGCAACTTATATCTTGGGAATTTTGTAAAATAGAAATCATTTTTGAATTCGTAATATCAATTATAGCTCAGGGTGAAATTTTGGCATTTTTCTGAAAAACTTCAATTTTGATGAATAGTGAAACCACTAAGTGGTAGTTTAAAAACTGAATTTTGCATAAAACATAATTTTACCGCTTCTGTGAATGGAAGTTCAAAAATCCGACAGACACGGTTGATATCAGTATGTAAAATGTGGTTCAATGAGATAAAAATAAATTTTTGGTGAATAGTAACTTTTTATTTTTTTTACCGCGGTTAATAGTAAATAGGGTAACTAAGGCTAAATATGATATTACTATTACCCTAACACATGTCATAATTCTATTGTATAAGTGTAATTAGACCAAAAACAACCTTATGAATATAATATGACCATTTAGGTCCACTTGGATTAGATTATGACATTTAATATTATTTTATTTAATAAATAGTTAAAATAGTTAAAATCAAAGTTTAATAAGTAAATCATTTTTAATATGGGGTTATACATAAGATAAATTCGACTATAAATATTAATTAGAAAGATAAAATTATTTCCTATATAATGGTATTTTATTTTTAATTTTTAGATTTTAAATAATTTAATTTATTTATGACACAATGATGATGCAGTAATTATCTTATTAATGAAATATTGACATAATTGATGTTATAAACACCAAAATAAATGTAATTTGAGACTTTTTATGAATTACACTAATTTTATAGGTTACTATGATATATTAGTATTGATCTAATCATCTTGGTTCGAACATATAATTCTGTTATGACTTTCACAAAAATCATATAACAAATAGTGTCAAAATTGACGCAAAATAGTTTTTAAATCAAATATTATATTATTAATTGTTATTTAATTTCTAAAAATCTAAGGTTTGGCCAAATGACTTATATAAGGATATATATATTAATAATAAACAATTTGGGGTTCGTTTGGCATGTTATAGTAAGTGTATTAACCATATAGTGTAAGAAAACAAAAAGGCACGGTAAAAGTTAAATTATTTAACTTAGAGTTAAATCTAATTGATAAGGTTAAAATAATAACCTAAACTTGTATAAATCCTATTGGTTGATAGGATTTCGACCCATACCCACTTTAGCTTCTAAATAAGACCCTTTGGAACCATTATAAACCGATTTTGACTTTAATATAAAATAATATTTTGAGATATTCCTATGGTGCCCCTCTCCTCCCTTATAAAAGGGCACCTCCTCCCCCTCCTCCTCACACCAATTTGAGCACTCAAGATCGGCCAACCCCTGACATTTTCTCCTCTCTAATTCCCTAGAATAATCCTAGAGGTCCTGGTCTTCTTCAAATACCAATCATAGTTCCCTAAGTGGAGGATTCAAAGAGGCGTTCCAAAGAAGAGGTAATATCCATTACCGATCTTTTCAATTTCTTTCTTCTTCAACTTCTTCTTATTTAGTTGTTTCATGATAAAGTAATAACATCAGTATGTCTTATATACTGATATGTTATTATAAATATGAAACAAATCTAATTAACCTTCTATCCATCCTACGGAAAAAGGAAATCACCGCGCGTGCGTACGTACGGAATACCGTCTCCACGCCGTGGTGTAATCTATTTTCCGCCACAACCTTAATTGGATGGGTATAAAGGTGTAATGAGTAACTATATATGATTATTATAAATTGATATTGATACTTAAATAGTATACATACACTTAAACACAATTCCACGACCATGGGAACGATATCATCGCTCGTACGTACATACGGACTGCCGTCTCCACGACGCGATGAGATTCATTCTCAATGATTAACCATTCATGAATGATTATAAAGTATATATAATAAGTACTAATGAAATATATTACCTAATAATGAAACTGGAATTATTTATATTTATATGTATGTCATCTACTTAATTCTATTCAATTCAATAAGGAAATGAAAACAGCGTTCATGCGTACGTACGGACTACCGTCTCCATGAACGGTGTATTTCTTTCCATTTATTGATTTATTATATATGTATATTCTGAATATATATATATATATAAATCATGTTTTATATTCTGGAATTATTTAATCATGATCTAAGTAATCATATGAATAATTACAAGTTAAAAACACGAACGACAAATGAGACGATTTTACCCAAAACTCTACTTTAACATGAATTTACAAAAGAACGGGTAATATAAAGTCATAAGTGGACCATATATGATATAATAACAATGAATATGATTCTGGAATAAGTCAATAACATTATTTAAATCATTATACAGGAGGTTCAGACACTTACAAAGCAAGTCGGACCTAAGGTAAGGGATAAATTTTCAATCTCATTTTTATCCGAGATTGCTTATACATAAGTATTTACTGGGGTTACGTTTATCACCCATGACCATGTTTTATAAAAACGTTTTTATAAAATGTTTACCATTCTTCCATGAATGTTTAAAGTCATTTTTACCCTTTATGGACTTTTTACCACATTTTATGAATGAAATCTTGCCTTTGGTTACCATATAAGGTACTTTTTGACTTTTTCGACCAAAGTACGAAGAATGTTTTTTTAACTTATACGGCACGAACAGATTTTTACGGTTTTATAAAGCCTTATTTTCATGAAGCTTCCTCCAAAAGATTTCATGACTATTTTCAATAAAATCGATTTCTTTTAAAATTGCATGACGTTTTGTGAAAATAAATTGATTTTGAAGAAGAGAGGATATTTTCCTCAAGAATTCATTTCAGGTGTTTTATCAAAATGATTTTCCATCTAAGATAACATAGGGCTCTGTTTCTATCTCTATTATTACATAGATTTGGTTATGTTGTGATGGAATTATTTTTATGAATTCCTTTATCTTATATGAATTGTTTTATGATGTCATGTTGTTTAAGAATCCCTTTTTTATTACATGGGTTATGCAATGATGTATGATTTAAGAATTTGTGGCACACATAAGAATGGTATCATTATGATATGGGTGGGACCTATATCTCCCTCCAATGCATTGGGTAAAGATTTCATATCTCGTGAGATAGACATGGCTGGAATGGTAGGTTATACCGGTTCAGTGAAACAGGACTGAAACGAGGGTGACTCGATTCAGAAAGGGACTTTGTCCACTAAGATAGTCTTGGCAATGAGTCATGACTAACAAGAAATGATTCTCTATGATTATTTGTTTATGCCACAAAGTTTCTTGTTTTAAGTTATGCTTATTGGGATTTCATTTCACTACTATGATTTATCCCATGTTATGAAATTATGCTCTCTTTTGCAGGTTAAGATTTCCAAAATTTATGTTCTTATGAATATGATGTGATTGATTTTTCTTTTGTTTACCCTTACTGAGCATTTGAGCTCACCCTATTATGTTTTCTTATCCCCAGGATATAAAGAAAAGTTTTAGGTAAAAAAGGGAAGATCTTTATGGGAGATATTGAAGATCTTTCACCACGATTAGAAGATTATGTTCCGAGTTTCCAAAGACACTAAACTATTACGATCCTTGTGTGTGTGTTTTTGTTATGTACTATGTATTCCGCAAAAGTAATGTAAAGTCCATGTAAGTCAAGCTTCGGGTCTCAACAACAATTCCTAGAACAGAATTTATAAACCTGAGACAAAATCTCTCAAGTATGTTTACCTTGACCAAAATTTAACATCGGCCTACAAAGGTCTGAGTCAAAACTAATGTCCTTTTAGTCTCCCTCTTATCCCTGCTATTCATGTTTCACAATAGGGTCACAAGGTCTAAGAACCTTTCCCAAAAGATCAAACATTTAAAAGGGAGGTAAAGATAACAATGACCAATGAGGATCAAAATAATCAACACCTAATATAAGGGCCAAGATCCTCACTGAGTATCCTCATAAGTAACTACTTCTTGGAGGTTATGGTACCAATGTAGAAAAGATATTTTATGGACACACACCAAGCATTCATATATAGTAATACCTTAAGGATGTATATGTCCCTAGAAACATCCTCATACCTATCATCATCATACTCCTTTATGAAACTAGATAACCATAAATGAGCATTAGTTAAATATAATTTCATTCCAATCTATGCTTGATAAAACTATATAGATTATTCCTAGAACATTAAATAACCAATCATGAGAAAGAAAACCCTAAAAGGGGAATAAAACATTAGAATAATTCACCCTATAAAACTACTAGTGTAAAAAACCATTCAGGAAAGAGGGATGACTCATTAACCTCACCACTAAATGCCTCAATTTAGTTTTACATTGCTTTCCATCAGGAGGAAATTTATATCCAAGTCATCTCAATTGAGTAGAATTCAACCAAAAAATATATACAAGAAAACCCAATTTATGTTTTTTTACACTTAAAACGATTTTTCTATTTATTTAGTAATAATCCCATAATAGAAGGCATATAACACGTTTATTATATGTTCCAAATATGATGCATGATATACCTCTTTCCATTTCCTTCAAATTGTAAAAATAATCCCGAGCCACTTGCAAACAGGACCAGGTACATAAATCTATAATAAATAATAACATTCGCACAACATAAACATTTATAAAAGATAAAATCATATAAAATTGTAATGTCATATATCATAACATAATATCATCCCCCTTGAAACCAGAACTTCTTAAGAGAATATGTTTCATCAATAATTAGTCTTATATTCAACATAGGTTCTGAATCATTACTAATAATCATGTCTACCACATCCCAACTAGTAAATCAATAGAAAATAACTACTCTGATACAAAATGGTAACATCCCAACCTAGATTCCACTAAACCAGTGCTCCATGTGGGTTTATTATGGTATCTCAAGCATACCTCTTCATATTCTAGAGGCTACAAACTAGCAGTGAGGTAATAGGGTGTCTCTGTGGAAAGACTATGCTATCATATTATAGTGAGAACCATTGGAATTAATAAATAACATCAAATATGTAATAAAAAATGTGGAAGAAATTAATAAACTGAAATAGGAAATGTCGTAATAGTAAATGAAATGATATAATAGCATGAATACATACCACACTGGTCAACTAATGGTCCGATCATACAAGAAGTAGTACATATAAAAACTAAAATAAAATTACATGGTTATAATTATAACTTTGAGATAGACCACATACCCAGTCTTGAGACACTACCGAACTGTATCATCTTGATCATAGAAATACACACAAGAAAATATGTTTGATCAAGAAACAATGGGCTTCACATCTATCCACCATGCTACTATGATCAACCTAAAAAAATACATAATGTCGGCACACACACCTAAGAAAATACACAGTGGTGATAATTAATATCTATAGGAAACCCCATTAAAGCTTCTATAAAATGATTCCATAACTACATTCAAAAAAATATGCCCAACATATGTGAGACAGAACATAAAAGGTAACTAAATCAAGTAACATCATGTGAACTGAAGTCAATCTTTGGGTCTGTAATACAACTAAACTAGGAATATTTCATAATTCCAATTTACAGTTATATGTGTATATATGTATATTCCCCTAAATATATAGATATACATAAATATGAATATACCTAAGTAAGGTGGAAAAAATAACATAAAAAATAATAGTTTATCCTTGGGTCAGTAATCCCAATCACCTAGACATCCCATTCAACAAAATTGAGTTTTATGTCATACCACTCAACCTATATATCATTATGTTGATCTCAAGTTCTATAATCCCAATCGATAATACAATCTTTATCCAGCACAAAAAAAAATTCTATAAGCAAGCTACACCACCACAGGGGGATACTTGTATTAACCCTTTATTTTCCCATACTCGCATCCAATCACTATAATAATAGATTATAGGGAAGTATTTATGGGTGTACTATAAATGATCATTTATTTTTAAACTATTATGTTTATTCCATGAAAATATAGTCCAATTTTTGAGATCTCTAATATGGGATAATGGAATCATCCCTATTATCACGGTGACCATAATCATCCACGGGTATCCTATGATATGGAATTCCATGTCCAAAAACGTGGTATGGTCGCCAATCAGGGAGAGTATAA
Source organism: Viscum album (assembly GCA_963277665.1). Lineage (NCBI taxonomy): Eukaryota > Viridiplantae > Streptophyta > Magnoliopsida > Santalales > Viscaceae > Viscum > Viscum album. The sequence continues at coordinate 54,254,189 of OY728132.1, read as the reverse complement.
TCATCCCTATCACTAGTGAGAGTGTAATAATCCATGATTAAAAAAAATTGAGGAGAGAGTAATCATCCTCATCAAATATTTTATAGTGGAGAGAGAAATCATATGTTTCCCTCAGGAGAGACTAATCATCTAGGGGTATCATTATTTGGGACACCATGGTCATATATAATAATGACAGGCTTAGACGTGATATCCCAAGAAGCATCTACGAAAATCAAAAAAATTAATATGTGAATACATATCCTCAATAGATAGAAACTAGATAGTACCTCAAAGAATACAAATAACGATGACAATAAGCAAGATGACAATATAGAATCCTAGAAAGCATGTATGGTTATCCCAATAATAAAAAAAGATGGATTGCAGATATAATGTTTGTCCATCCTAAATATAAATAAACAAACATCATGTCAAGATCATCAACCACAACCCAAGAATCACATCTGGTAATCACGACTACAAAGACAATAAACTAGTGAAAGGATAAATTAATGAGTGAGGGTGACCAGGCACCTAAACCACCCCTAATTCCACATCCGCATTGTATTTCATGTTTGGTATGGGTTCAAAGGTGAGACCCACTAAAATATCTACCAAATAACAATATATTAGCTTAGGATTGTTCAATCATCGGGGAACCCACATATTCCCAAAAGTCATAGTAATAGAGAAGTATCTTACTCAGGATACTCAGCTAGAAATGTAAAATGAGAAATAATAAATTGTATATTTGATGGTAAGAAAGAAGAGGAAACCTCCATGGAGTCCTCAAAATGGTATACAGGAAAAATAATCTAATACGGGACCCTCAGTAACCGAGTAATAAGGAAGAGGAACCCTTCATGCGATCCTCTGAATGGTATACAGGTAAAGTAATCCGAAAATGGATTCCAAATGTTATCTTGTATGTAAATGCATCCCATATGGTTCCTTGGTCACATGAAAAAGGTAGATCCATCCTACAATGGATCCTTTATGTTTAAATGTATGAAAAGGCATCCTACATGTGATCCTTAAGAAAATCTAATCACACGGTGTCCTAGGTCAGAAGGTAACATATTGAAGGGGAAACATCCCCAATGGAAAATTACAAAGCACAGGTCACAGGAGATGTTTCATGGACTATACCAGATAAAAGGGTCTCACTCTCAGGAGACAACTAGATTTCAATACTATGGGAAGAACCTCTCTGATTCACGAAACACATAAAACACCATCTCAGAGTCCTCAAATCACCCCAAGGGTTTCACCATCACGATACACATTAAAAACACTGATAATGGAATCCTCCTATATCCAATTGTGACTCAAGGGAATAGAAAATAAAAATCCCCAGAATGGTAGGAAGGGAGGAGTACATGATGTGTGTTCTCTAGTATAAGATGTGTACTTCCAAGGCCCCTCCTAGGCATTTACCCCATCCGGACAAAGCATGAAAAATCCCATGCACGCGGTGTGTTCATCACATACATTGTAAGTAACCTAAATTGGGTAACTTAACATCTACCTAACATGGAATAACCATATATATCACATTCCCCTGTACATTTACATGTTGTGCAATCCACACGGGGTCTGGCTGTGTACTCTACACGGCCTTATGCCCCTACACAGGAAGCCTGGATTGGTACATAGCTACATGGAAGAGTCCTAGAACATGGTGTGTATACCACATACATGAAATGTAGTCCATAAATGATAATATTCCCCCAATAATATGGACACACAATGAGTTTTCCCTGAGCAACATGCTTGGTAGATGGGCTTTCCCAAATAGAAAATGTTGTAAACTCCAAAAAACCCATATTTTCTCTGCAAAAGCTATAGATCGACCCATTTAGAGTCTCAAAAAATCATAATAGAGGATTAAAAATTGAAATTGAAAAATATATACTGATTTTTGAAAAAAATAACAAAAATATAGAATACCTTTTCGTGGAATCTACTAATGCTTTGTCGTTTCCACACTCCATGGTCGTCACATAATGATCTCATACGTCCTAAGCATCGAAAAGGTACATGTATTCCTCTCTCTCTCCCCATCTCAATATCCATCATCTTCTCATCACTTGATCACAAGAAAATGGTATCCCATGGGGGGATACGTAAGAATCTGAGGAAGAGAAGAACAAAATAAAAAGGAAATGAATGAAAATAAAGAAGAAAAAAAAGAAAATTGGGCCCGACTCAGACCCGATACAAAAACTATATTTATGACCAACCTAATAAAAATCCTTGTTCTGGAATCGATGGTGGAGAAAAAATCTCAATAGTATTCTACATTCATAATATATGTCTAAACGAAGCTACATGAATAATTTAACATTTAATTTATTAAATTTTAAATTTTAATGAATCGGTTAAAATTTTAACATCTTGGATTTCCACAAAACTCTTATACTAGAATAAAAACGCTATTTTGTGACAAAAAATGTAGTAAAAAAAATCATTCGAGAACATTTTATTGGAAAAAATTATCATTTTACCCCTAACATGCATCTGAAGGAAATATTAAAATTTATGCTTAAATTTCTAGTCCAAAAAACATGGGTCCTTACAATTACCACTAAATCAACATTATATTTGATGTAATAATAGAAAACCCTTAGAATGGTTTACATGTACAATATAAATTTAGTAATTAGAAAATGATAAAATGTAATTATAGAAAATTAATTAAATATGAAAATATTTCTAAATCAAGTCATTAATAAAACATAATTAACTATTTATGATGTTTGTGGTGTATCAAAATCATGTTATGAATCTAGGTAATGTTTTATGCTTTATCTTTTTCATTCATAGTGTTTTTTTCTATATCACCTCTATTTCCATTTCAAATGATTCTATACCTTTTATTTACTCTACCATTGTGTCATTTATTCATCCATTTCAATCAATTTTCTAATGATATACTTGAATCTATATTTCCCTTTACAATTTTTAATAGTAAACTAAAACCCATTAAGGGAAATATTTCCATTTATTCTCTCTTTTAAAGTTGTTCATCTATTATGATTACATATTTCTATAAAATCTAAAACACAACCTACATTTAAAATTATTTTTTTCTTATTTTCAGAAAACCATATTTATTCTTCCCTTTATTGATTTTCTCCCTTTTTAAAAGTTCGATAAATTAATTTGATGTCATGAAATATTCATCATATTTTCTTATGTTTATTCTATTAGTTTGAGAAGTTTATTCATGATCAATGATTTTGTAAATTATGATTAATGTCTAAGATTTATTAATACCTTATTTCTGTAGTGATTTTTCTATGTGCCACTCATTTTCCTGGAAAATTATGATGAAATGCATGAAGATATTTTTAAAGACCCTAATTGATTGGGTAGTTATGTATATCTCATCAGTTCTTTATGTGTGAGTATGATGTTATTATCTTTACACATAATTTTATGCATGAGCATAATGAAGTTATATTTTCCAATAATATTATACATGGGAATTATGTGATTATATTTATCTATAATGTTATGATGTCTTGGTGGTGATCCTTGAATTATGTATATGATGAAAAGCCTTATATTTATAACACATTTTATGAATAACATTTTTACCATTTTATAATGATATTTTGACTTGTATTCCATATTTCTATATCTTGGATTATGATCCTTCCATTATTAACTCCATCACATAAAATTTGACTCTCAAGAAATCACAATCCATGTTTATCCTATTTTATAACCTTAATTGGGTTTATGGATCAATTATTATTTTATATGTTTCCCTAATATATCCCATGAAATGATAAAAATATATTTATTTCTAAGATAATGTTATAATGATGGAAATAAAATAAAATTCTATTGTTTTTTGGAGATTTATTTTGATGTACAAAGTTTTACAAAAGACAATCTACCTTAAATTTTCTATAGGTGATTTATGGATATTTTTGTAATATAATGTGCATGAGTTTTGTATTAATATAATAGAATTTAATTAATGCATATATAATTATATTCATTTGGTTGATTTATAAAATAATTTCAACTCCAACATTGAAATAACACTATACGAGGCTCCATATTTAGAGTGATGCAAATATTTGACATGTTAAGATAGAGTTAGAATTGGAATGATATTATGTCTAGATAATACTCATTAAATCATGGACCCCTATGATATTGATTAATATTTTATCATTGGGGGTTTTAATGAGGGTTGTAGTTCATAGATTCCCTTCAGGATTTGAATTTATAAATGATAGCGGTGAGTATATATCAATTGGTTCATGGTGAGAAATATAGTACTCTTATGTTGAGAGATCACATACACCATTATGTCATACATATCTGTTTGTATATAAATTTTAAATTAAAATTATTTTTTAAATGTAATCTTGCTAAAATATATTCATGATTTTTGAAAGTGTTTTCATCATTTATTTGTTAAAAAAGTTTTAATGGATGTTTTTTTTTTGCCTTTTAAAGTTGACTGAATATGTAAAAGAATTGAGTTCTACTGAGTTAAATTGATATTTATGTGAACAATGTATTACAATATATTACTAATATTTCAAAATATTTTCACCCAACCTATATAAGATTAACCCTTATCATAAACATGACTATATATATACAAAATTTTCCTATATAATTGTAAATCAATTGTAATGGAAGGAAATTAATGTTGTGAAGTTTGAGACCATTCGACAACAATATTACATAAGAATAAAATGAAAATACTTAATATTACCTTCTTTAGTTTCTCACTACAATATCTACCGTCATGATTCGATTATAGGTTACGTGAGGACTACATAATAGAATCAGGCCACAATTCCAGTTCCATTAGAATTCAATGTCTCACTAGAATAAAGTGTTTACATTCTCTCACCATTAGCACTATAGTCTATATTCATATTTTATTCGATAGATAAAGTTATATATGTGGAGATATGGGATTAACACCATGAGTAAGAATAGCACAATACAATATTTCTATATGATCATTGAGATTTTCCTTCAATATCTATTGGATTTGGTTTTCACATCATGAGGATAGAGGCCACACCAGAATACATATATTCTCTAAAAATTGAATTTTTCCATTCCCAAATAATAGAGTTATAGATTTTAAGCCATATATTATTTTTCCTACTAATCACTCAAATAAATTTCCTAGGATGTTTTAGATGATATTTGTGGAGAAGAACAAGGGTTAATGTGAGATCATAATTCAATATGAAATTAAGACAAAGTGAATCAGGGAGTGATAAAGTTATTGATGGTCGTCATTATTTATTATAAATTGGGCAGAATGTTTTCTACCTAATTAATTCCTTATTGTTATTGATCATAAAATAGGATCATGGGTAATGAGAGTATTGTTTTTTAACACTAATGATTGACCACTTGATAATAAGATTAATTACACCATGTATTCATCATTTTGTTGTGTCTGGTTTTTCTGACCCTATCTATTATAATTATATCATTTTCATTAATATCTATGTGAAAAACCCAATTATGAGAAAACATTTGTTGACTATTTTTGTTTTAGTTCAATCACTTATTCACCCCCCTTATAGGTAGTTTACTTTCTCCTAATCCTATCAGTTGGAATTAGATAACATTGTTTGTGAGGATTATTATTCTAATTATTTTGATACACTGAAATTTTTATCAAATTAGTATTTATTTATATCAAATTTTAATCTTATGGTGTTATAATGATGATTTTAAACCTATTAGGACAGTTTCCATTCACAGAGATATTAATTTTCAAATCCATTCTTATATATTGGATTGATGAGATCTATGGATTAAATGAAAAATGTGGACAATAATGGGGTTACTATGATCGATACCAATGTATTCAACATAGTGAGATAAAATATTATTCTATATCATATATAACTCATATTTTATGTTCTTTATATGAATAGGAGTGTTGTAAATCATCATAGTCACTAGAAAACCAATAAACTATTTGATAATGATAATATTAAAGATCATCTAAGAGATAAAAATGTATTACATTAATCTATCTCAATGAAAGAGTGAAAACTTTTATTGGGACAAAAATGATGAATAAAATACAGTTTGAACATCCTAAATCAATGAAATTGACAAATAGGTGAAATATACATACTTTTATTCCTTTTTATCATAATTTAATGATATTTTAATGGTTGAATAATAAACTATGTAGAAATTATTCATTCATGTAAACAAAATTGTGAGTGCATTTCTAACATATAGCGATTTTCTTGAATATTTTTTTGTTGAGAGGAAATTGATGAAAATTATATCATATAAATTTTATAGAAATACATTTACCTATAGGATCATGAATTATCTTAATGGAACATTGATAAAATTATTAATTTCATGATTTACTATGAGATTAAAAAAGGATTTCATTAAATATAAAAGGAAACTCTAAAAAATGAATGATTTTTTATATTTCAAGAGGTATAAAACTATTTTCACCATAAAAGTATAATGAGGACTAAAATGATGCTAAATAATATTTCATGGAGTTAAAAAACCTATTTCTTTATTTAATGAAGGCATGAAATATGAAAAATGTAAATATAAGGGAAATATTCCATTTAAGTGACTTAATTTTTGAAATATTAGACACTTTACCCCAAAATTATCTATAAATTATTATTCCATGGAATATATTATCAAATCACGGGGAAAGATATTATGATGGGGAATGTGTAAGAAGGAAATAGGAAATAGATGATGAATATCCAAATATATTCTATATAATTCTAGTACATGTTAGGTGAAACTAAGGGGTTGAATCAATGGTATGCATGTTTGAAAAATTACTTTTCTAAGTCAACCTCTTAAACATTGTTTAGGTTCATGATACACACAATATAAACTCTCAGTATTACCTCAAGTCAAATTGTAATGAATTAGAAAGAAGAACAATATATTTACAATGTCTAACTAAAATTAATACTCTTTTCCATGTTGATAGTACCCCCAAACATGCATTATTTTCTATCTCCACAAGTTAAAACAGCAACATAGAATCCATTGATCCCTTATCTATTAAAAATTAGAATACATTGTGTCATATCATTATCTAAAATACGCTTGAAAATTATTCTACTTCTATGTTCCATTGGAATAATTATTCCTTTCTTTAAGGATGATCCAAATTCTAAAAAAATTATTTTTATTCATATAGTATTTACCTATAAGAAATTTAGATGTACATCCCTTATATAGATTCTGAATAACATAGAATGTGTTAGTCTTGATACTCCTTCCAAATTTTGTGTAATAATGATTCTTTATGATCTTCAAATAATTAGGAACACTAATCTTTGGATAAAATTCAATCTTATATACTGTAGTGTATTAGGTTCTCAAAATAATTTTTCAATTATGCTCTTTAATATTTTCCCCAAATATGTACAAAATTATCTACAAAACAATATTGTGCATAAGATCTCAATTAAAACATGAATTTAATTTTATAATAAAAAAAATTATTTTCCTCATTCAAAAATAAATACCTGATAATTATTAGGAATTATATTTCTCATTTAAATACTCAATTATTATATTTGTATTTATTCGTGCATTCTTATTTCGAATACCTGAGGATATTGTTGGTATTCTCAATATTCTTCTTCACATGATGTGTTACCACAACATAATATTATTCATGAATGTGACTCATAAGGCCTGATACTCATTATTCATGCTGAAAATTCCTGAAGGGTAAGTTTCTTCATTATTCTTCATGCAAATATTTAACACTATGTGGAATCATATAAAATACCTAATAGTTTTGGGTTTCCTTTATTCAATAAACCAATACCTGAAAACTTGAGTTTATTCATTATAAAAAATATATATTCAGTTTCATGAATATATGTGGATTCTCATAACATCAAACAACCTGGTCACTTTCACCTGAGAGAATCAAGTTCACTATTTCATTATGTGGAAAATGTAAATACACATGGCTTGGTGGATGTACTCGACTTTCTTAATTTATTGGTCAAAAAAATATTTATGTCAGTGAAACTATATGAATAAAATATTTCAATCATACCTATTCATTAAATCATATTTTCTATTCATCCAAAAGGATTATATTTATTTAGTTATATCACCACTAATGTATTCACTATTCATCCATGGTAGTGCATGAATTCCATATGCAACAAATAATTCAGGCATCGCCTAGATCCCAGGAACTCTATGTAGCCACCTTTTAATAAAAAGGTTCATTTGTTTGATCTATGGATGTAGACTAATGAAACACACGTGTATAATCCTTCCCATAGAAAAAAGAGGTTTAATATAATCATAGCATGATCTTAGTACTCACAATAGTCTTTTCAGAAGAAACAATTTTTATCTATATCTATTATAATAGATGAATTGTGTGTCACATTATGATATTGCACATCAAAATTTCCAAATTGAGTACTTCCATTTATAATTGTACACTCCCTCAATTGCTTTAACTGGTATAGGGGTTAGGTACCCACAAAACTCTCACACACCACCCTCACCAGGCCTCCCCACCCTTTTTCATAGTCTACCTAAGCACCTCCTTGTGCACCACATGAACATTCATGTAGGTGATAAGATCTCACCTCACGAATTTTCCACCATGCGATCTGGCTGAGGTTGACTTCATTTCCAATATAGAAAATGGGTTTCATGTCTCTTTGTTGTCCTATCACTGTCTTATTTATTAAGTAAACATAAAAAATAGTTATAAATATATAAAACATGGAATTCTCAAACACCAATCCAAAAATACAAATTATTCTTCCTATATAATTCATGGAAAATATAAATATATTTTTTCAACGTTTTCATCAATATTCATTACAAAAATAAGGGATTTAAATTTTATAAAAAGAGTATTCACATCGTAAAATTAATTTTTCACATGTCTTTGATAGTGGGGATTGGTTTAATAAATCACCACATTTTAACAAGGAGAATTTTTCATGCATGAAATCTATTTCATTGAAGAGATTCCATAACAATTCTCCAATCATCGTCACTTTATATATTTACCCATTGAAAAAAATTCAAAACATGGTTAAAAAAATATCCCCCTTCGTCTTTGGTTTTGAATATCCTTTCACGTCATGAAATTTAATATGTCTTGAAGAAATGTTTCACCCCATTATTTAAAATCAAATGTAATGGGTAAGTTGGGGTTTCTCATATCATTTTCATCCTTCAAAAATAATTTTTAACATATTTTTAAAGGAATTATTGGTATCGCATGATACATGGAAAAGATAATTTAATTAATCCATTGTAATTATATGTGGGATAAACTGGTGTAGAAAATGAGAGAGATATGACCAATTAAATCTAATATATAAATCAAAATAATCACATATTATACCAAGAATAGAAATTATCAATTCTCAATATTATAGGTTTCAAATAATTCCTTTTATCATCAAAATGAATAATCATGAAAATTCTTTAATAAACACATAAAAAAATTCATGTTTACAAGAGTAAACCCCAAGTCCCATTTTTTCCTCCACCAAGCACACTCCATTAATAAAAAAATTTAATAAGGGATGAGAGTGCGATTTAAATACTCTGTAACTTTATGCAATCTCCCCCTCAAGGGATGAAATCATTCATTATCATAGAAATTGATAAACTCCATGAACAATAAAACTTCTCATTCAATTCCCTACATGTTAACTTGTATCACAAATAATAATATTGAATAATGTGGAGCATGTGGTTTCATTTTAGGAAATATTCATGGTGAGAATCTTATCTCTTAATTTATTTCATCTTTTTTCATGATCAGAATGGGATGTGGTCTCTTTATTTATGGAATGCTTCATGGATTTTTCACATATTTTCTTCACAAGAATTTGTTATTCATGTGGAATGAAATTCTCCATGTTATTTGTATCTGGAATAGCCGATTGTCTTTACCTTTATATTTTTATTCTTTTACTCTTTGTGTGTTTTTTAGTGCTTTGATATTGGTTTCGGAAACACCCTTTATTGAGTATTGTTTTTCTTCTCTAAGACATTAAACCAATTTTATATCTCTATATGTATTTTTTCCAAAATAAATCATCCTTTAAATACATATAATTTATGATTCTAAATATGTATTATTTACCATTCCATATAATCCTCTAAGTTAAGTTATATTCCATATAACCATGGTTAGATCAAATGAAATATTTATCAAAAAATTAATATCTCATTTGGTATCTCCTAGATTTGGATTTTGAAACTTATGGAGTTATTATAATATCTTGGTGCTGATTGTATTTGAAATATCAACTCATGATGTTACCAAATCTCCAATAATAAAAACACTTTGTTGGTTTCATCTTTGGTGGGATAATAATTTCATATTTTTCATGGGATAAAACTTTTCATCCAGATTTCAGATATGGTTTCCTCCTTGTTACTACAAAAGTTGAGATATATTTTGGGGGAATATTTATCTTATCCTAAATATATTTTATATTCATTTATTTCTCTTTCAACTTTTCAACCATTACATTCATATTTTAAGTAGCATGCATACACAATTTCCTCCGTTCTTGAGGTTTAGTTTTGAGAGATATGATGCTAGCCTTCATCTAATTCTCTTTTCTATTTTATTTATAATCTCTTCAATAATGTCATGTTGCACCATTATATTGGTTCTCATTTTTTTGTGCTATGATTCAAGGTCACTTCTTCTCTTTTCAATATTTTAGTTTACAAGGAAAAATCATTCACCATTGAATAATAAACATCATGCATGATTCTCCATTGACCATATTTTTTATTACATGACAATTCCATAGAATAAGATCTTAATATTGTTTCCTTGCCATCACCAGAGTCAAATTTCTTTTTGATATCCAAGATAGAGTCTTAAATTATATATGTTTTATCCAAACAAGTGTTATAATCATAAATAACAATAGGTTCATATTTTATCTCAACAAGTTAACACAACATCATGGAAAATGTCTTCTTGTTTTCATTCTTATGGTGGGAAAGGAGATCAATTTCATATCTAAATGGGGATGTAAATTAAAAATAAACATGTTTATTTTTATTTACTTCTTTCTTCACATTACCCTCTATAATTTCCTAACCCAGGTTCCACTCACCGGTGCCCTATGTCAGTCAGTTACATAACCTCAAGCATGCCTCCCCATATTGCATAAGCTTCCAACAATGAATGAGTGTCTAATATAAATCATGGGGAGACTATACCCTCATTATAAAAGTATCACAATATCGGAATAAATAAAAAATAACAAAATGATATAAACAATAACCAAACTAAAATAGTATCACATGATGACAAAAACTGAATGTACAATATCAAAAACTAAATAGTAGATGTACCATTCCAAGTATTTTTCATGTTTCAATATTAAAAACCCAAAATAAATAAACACTAAAAACTCATAATAGGGTCTTGAATCATGAATTGTTCCCTCTTCCATGATCCACACCATATTATCCATCAAACACATGTGTCGTTCCCATAACTTATCTTGCAACCATGAAATCTATTCATGTATCGATTAAGAAGCCTGAGTAGGGTGCAAGTACAACTCATTAGGCCACCACAAATGGATGGTAAAAAAATATATAGTCAATAAAATCATATGAAATTGTATAAAGAATAAGGTTTAATGAATGTCTAAACAGTTACCGTGTTCTCAATTATTAATTAATTAGCCACATACACCCATAGGTTCCTGAGGACACCTGAACTCTCAATACCTGCTTTAGCCTATAATAGTGTCTGAAAGATATCCCATATTCAATTCAAAAACCAATAAAACATGGTACTAAATTATCAATTTCATTTAAATTATTAATATGGACAATTTTAACAATGGCCTAGTGCCTACATTTTGGTCCCAAATAACCATGCCTAAGGCCTTGTGGGATTTTTATAAAGTAGTCTCTATCCTCTAATCTTTTATCACTATGGGATTTTGATTCATCATACCATGTCCAACACACGAATATTAATTTATAAAATATATCAAAATTTTAAATGTATCACAATATCACATTAACTAATTCACCAATTAATTAATCTAAATAAATAATTTAACAATGAAAATATTCCACTAATTAATTCTTGAATTAATTAATCAAATTCAATAATTTCACAATCACAAAATTCAATTAATTAATTAACCAACTAATTAATATAACTCAACATCTACAAAATCACAATATTATAATAATTAATTCATCAAATAATTAACCCCAATGAATAAATTCAACAATCATAACACCACATTAATAAATTCAAAAATTAATTAATTCATTTACATAGTCCCAACACGCCATCATTTAATTCATCAAATAATTTAATCCAATTTCATTGTTTCCATAATTAATAATCAATTAATTGATTCAATTCATGATTCAATTGACAAACAGAAATTTAAATCTAACAATTCTTCTATGAAATTGAGATATAAGACTATGGGGATTGAATTTAGACCACCTAACTCAAGATTTATAATAAATTCTTGCCAACCGAAATCCCCAATTCAAGAAGAATGATCGTGTACATGATGATGAATCAGATCTTGATCTAAAATCTAGATCCAAGATCAAGAGAAATAATATCCACTAAAACAATATCATAACCCTTTCCAATAGTAGATAATACATCCCACTTTAATCTCTAAATAAGAGTGGTAGATAGATATAGATATATATAATTGGGAAGACACTATATACACATGGAGGTGTAGATCATCATTTTGGGTTTGAATTGTCATAAACAGATGTTCGGAGGTCATTGAATTCATCTAAAAGCATAGAAAATATAATTCACTTAGGGTTGATATAGGGTTGATTTACTATTAATAATAAGTCTTTAGGAATATAAAATCTAATTTTTGGGAAAATTAATAACGCACATAAGGTTTTCTGGACAGGGGTGTATGGTTTTCCATACTATGCACCTTAATAATGCTCCTCTTCTGGGGGGGGGGGGTGTTTCCAGTTACTCCTAAGAGGGTGCATGGTTTTCCAAACCGTGTGCTACCCATATAATCCATATATTATAGTTCTTCCACGGTTAGCTGGGATATGACACACATTTTGGGAAAATCATGTGCCCACTGGGCACTTCTCATATTCCTACCAAATTCTCCAAATTTCCACCTAAAGACACCAAAGATACAACCCAAAAACTTGTACACAAAATCTGTGGAACGAGTACATGTAAACTATCTAGAGTCATATCCAAGAAAAAGGTCAGGATATTAATATCTCCCCACCTTATAAATGACCATCCCCATGATATACACCCAATCACATTTATGATTCCATGTCAAAAAAATTATTTGGAAACTGAACCCACATATTTACTACTCTTTCCCAAGTTTTCTCTTGAAAATTCCATGTGTCAAAAATACATGACCTATCATCACTATTGTTCCCTACAACACTTTCTCACTGTGATCCAAAATGTGTATCAGATTATCCTTCGAGGACACATCTGTCTCAAGCACTACATTATCGACATTGATCACATGAGAGGAATATGGGTTATATTTCCAAAGTTGTAACACATGAAAAACATCATGTATAGAATTGTACTTTTGTAGAAGATCCAATCGGTATGCCATAATCCTAATTCTCTCCATAACCACAAATGTTCCAAAACACCTGGGTGCGAAAATCCCCTCTCTCTATATTTAATGGCAACCCAATCTATGTGAAACCTGAAGGAATGCATGATAACCCTCTGAAAACTCTAGGGTTCATCCATGTCTATCCAAATACGACATATTTATTCTCTGATTCATTGGAATATGTTTTTGAATTAGTATAACTATTTATAGCTTCTCTTACACGAGACACAGTCTTAACAACTCTGACTTAGCTACCTCTATCCAACATAGAGGTAAACTTCATGGCCTACCATGAAGAGCTTCATATGGTACCATTGTTTTTGGAAAACCCTGATAAATTATTTTTTCTTCTCTAAAGACCATTTGAATTTAATAACAAACACTCTCAACATATCCTCAAGCACCTCAATAGAATTTTTTTAATTATTATCTGTTTGTGAGTGAACAGACATACTCAGTAAAAACTATGTACGAAGAGCCTTCTACAAGCCTTCATAGAAGGGAAAAGTAAGTCTTGTGTCACAATCTAAAATTATAGTTCATGTAAATTTGTAAATATAGAATATATCTTTAATATATATGTATCACACCTACCCCACTGAGGAAGTATTCCATATATATACGACATGAACTACTATTTTTAAATAGCCCACAATCACCCAAATAGCGTCATTATTTTGAGGAATCCTCAAGAGACACATGAAAACGTCCATAGTAATGTTCTCTCACTTACGTATTGGAATGGGAAATATATTTTGTTAACCACCAACTATAGTCTGAATTCAAGGAGACTCTTCACCATCAATGCTTTCTAATAAGGATATTTATTCTGAATCCTCATACTGCATATCCTTGATCCATCTAAAAAGGGTGAAGTCCCTTGAGAGAGATACAACCGTCATATTCACCTAGACCTTCGGAACCACAACATGTATATCATCATTTTCCACTTAGCATTAGACAATCGAACTACCTAAGACTGAGTTTTCCAACTAAATCTTTAGAAACACTATTACCCTTCCTGGGAGTATATGCAAGATCAAAGTTGAGTGACTACATATACTCAATAAATATATGCTTCTAGAGATTCAAATATCATTGTGAAAAGATATACTTGATGATATTGTGATTAATATATATAAAAAGATTTCCCCAAATAGATAATTCCCCCAAAAACATCAAAGCATAAACCATTGCAGCTAATTTGAGATCATGTGTAGTGTGATTTTGTTCACGTTTCCTCAACTTCTGAGACCTATATAGAATAACAAGATATTCCTACATTAACACTTCACCAATTATGATCTCAAATGCATCAAAAAACACTTTATAATCCTCAACTAGAATATGTAGGATCAAGATCGGTGTTGTTGTTAAATAATTCTTCAACTCCAAGAAGGCATTCTAACATGATTCCAGCAATTCAAACATTTAAACCTTCTTGGTTAGGCCTAAAACTAGTTCTTAAAATTGATAAATTTTTTGGATTAACCTCTGTTAATATCCATCTAACCGTAAAAATATTGAGATATAAAAATATTTCTTTGGATACTCATAAGAAACCACTACGTGCGCCTTCTATTGGTCAAATGAAACACCTTTTTCTAAGATGATATTACCCAAAATGTGTACCTAATGAATCCAAAATTCACACTTAGATATCTTGTCATATATATGTTGTTCTCTCAGTGTGCTTAATATGAAGTCAAGATGTGCTGAATGATCATCATGAGTCTTGGAGTACACCATGATGTAATCTACAAATATAATAGAAAAATGATCCTGGTATATTTGAAATATTTTTCCTCAAGTCCATAGACATTAGACATTCATTCATTCATCTAAAAAAAATTATGAATAACTCACAAAGGTCATACATAATTTTG
Organism: Viscum album; assembly: GCA_963277665.1. NCBI lineage: Eukaryota > Viridiplantae > Streptophyta > Magnoliopsida > Santalales > Viscaceae > Viscum > Viscum album. The sequence continues at coordinate 54,238,669 of OY728132.1, read as the reverse complement.
TAATGATTCCTTGATATATCAAAAATTTAAACTCTCAACTGATGATACCCGTATATGATGTCAATCTTGGAGAAAACACAAGCTCCCCTAAACTTTTCAAATAGATCATTAATATGTGGAAGATGATATCGATTCATTACTATCATCTAATTAGACGTCCAGTAATCAACATGAAATCATAGAGTCTTATTATCCTTCTTACCAATCATGTTCGTAAAACCCCAAGGTTATTTGGTTAATGTCATGGGTGACTTACCCTTCCACCAAGCTATTGTTCTTTTTACCACCCTGTTTAAAATTATCATAATGACGCATAAAAATATCGGAAGTCTTAGATCTTAAATTTAAAACATAAACCATTTTCCTCTATTGGATGCCTTTTTAATGTTCTAATTATAAATGAGATCTTGATTCACCACTTTTAAAAACTTTTTCTTCTTGGAGATATTCACATGGGATTTGATTTCACATTTAATCATATCTTGAATCAATTTTTCTAAAGTAGTCTCATATGCCACCAACACTGTGTAAAGCCATTGAAAATCTATAAAGTTTCCATTATAATCCATGATGGACATACCTCCCTAATTCAACCTCATAAACTCAATTTATCTCTCCCAATTGAGTGTATCTAGGTAAAACTGGTCTAGTAACTTCACCAAAAATTCCTACATTACCATGCCCTCACCTTCCCCAATTGAAGCTTAGACAACCCACTAATTCTTGTCCTGACTACCTAATATATAGGTTTCCAATTCCAATATCTTGTCCAAAGGAGTCTTAAAGTAGTCATGTATCATCTTGGTGGACTCAATATAAAACCAAGCTGCCTCATGTCCACCCTCTATGGTAAGATTGGGAGGGTGGTGACATTGGATATAACGACCCATACTTTACATACATTGTTAATACTTCAAAATTGAAGCACACTTATTACAACATATTACAAAACCACAAAGGACCGTATAGGTATAGTGTCTTTAGAAACTGGGAAACATAAACAACTGGTTCATAAATCTTCTACAGTGTCTCCCATTTATTTCATCATATCTAGGGTCCCTTTTAGCATATTCTACTTAATATCCATCTTCCTGACCTGGGGAAAAGAAAACATAAAAGGGTGAGCTCAAATGCTCAGCAAGGGCAAATAAAGGAAATAAAAATCATATCATATCTTTTTGAAAATCATAACCTGCAAAAGAGATCATAATATCTTAACATGGAACAAATCATAGAAGTGAAAATGAGATCCCCATAATCATAACATAAAACTTGAAACTTTGTGGCATGCACACATAATCATGGAAAATCATTTCTTGTTAGTGATGACTCATTTCCAAGACTATCTTAGTGGACAAAGTCCCTTTCTGAACCGAGTTCACTCCTCGTTTCAGTCCTGTATCACTGAACCGAAATAACCTTCCGTCCCAGCCATGTCTATCTCATGAGATATAAAGTCTTTACCCAATGCATTGGAGGGAGATATAGGTCCCACCCATCTTATAATGAATCCTTTCTTATGTGTGCCACATAATCATAAACCATACATCATAGCGTAACCCATGTAATAAAAATGGAATTCTTAAACAACATGACATCATAAAACAATTCATATAAGATAAAGGAATTCATAAAAATATTTCCATCACAACATAATCAAATCCATGTAATAATAGGGATAAAAACAGAACCCATTATTATCTTAGATGGAAAATAATTTTGATAAAACACTTGAACTCCATTCTTGAGGAAAATATCCTTTCTTTTTCAAAAACATTTTTCCTTTCTTAACATGTCATACAACTTTAACCTAAAAGAAGTTGATTAAAAATAAACTTGAAAACTTGTAAAGGAAGCTTCTTGGAAATAATGTTTTAAAAATCCATTCTTGCCGTATAAGTTAAAAACAATATTCTTCTCGTACTTTTTTCGAAAAAGTCAAAAAGTACCTCGTACGAAAAACGACAAAAGATTCCTTTCATACATATTACTAAAAACTCACCGAAGGGTAAAAATGGATTTAAACAATTGTAGGTGGATGGAAATAATATTACATATTGATGAAACATGGATGTGGATGATAAAATACACCCCAGTAAATACAAAAGTATAAACAATCTCGGATAAAAATGAGATTGTGATATTTCCCTTACCTTAGGTCCGATTTGCTTTGTTCGTGTCCGAAGCTCCTGTATAATGGTTTAAATAATGTTATTGACTTATTACATAATCATACATATTGATGTGATATCATATATGGTCATATTATTAGCTTCTTGTTAGTAATATTTCATTGTTACTTGTTACTCGGGTCTTTATAACTTTTGTTCTTATGCGTGTTTTGTCGAATAAATTATTATTCTTATCTTTAGGTTATAGATAATTCATTTCCAGAATGGTATTAGTGTAGTATATACCATATTCATTCATTCAATTCACTTATATAATCATTATGAAATGAAGATCATGTAGAACGAGTCGCATCACATCGTGGAGACGGTATTCCGTACGTACGCACGAGTGATGATATCGTTCCAATGATCGTGGAATTGTATTGGAGTATATATATATTATTTCAGTATCAATATTACTTCATAATAATCATATATAGTTACTCATTACACCATTATACCCATCCTTGTAAGGTGATGGTGGAAAATAGATTACACCACGGCGTGGAGACGGTATTCCGTACGTACGCACGCGCGGTGATTTCATTTTTCCGTAGGATGGATAGAAGGTGAATTACAGTTGTTTCATATTTATAATAACATATCAGTATGTAAGTAATACTGATGTTATTACTTTATCATGAAAAAACTAAAGAAGAAGAAGTTGAAGAAGAAAGAAATTGAAAAGATCGGTAATGGATATTACCTCTTCTTTGGAACGCCTCTTGGAATCCTCCACTTAAGGAACTAAGATTGGTCTTTGGAGAAGACCAGGACCTCTAGGATTATTCTAGGGAAGTGGAGAGGAGAAAATGGCAGGGGTTGGCCGAGCTTGAGTGCTCAAATTGGTGTGAGGAGGAGGGGGAGGAGGTGTCCTTTTATAAGGGAGGAGAGGGGCACCTTAGGAATATCTCAAAATATTTTTTTATATTAAAGTCAAAATCGGTTTATAATGGTTCCAAAGGGTCTTATTTCGAAGCTAAAGTGGGGATGGGTCGAAATACTATCAACCAATAGGATTTAGACAAGTTTAGGGTATTATTTTAACCTTATCAATTAGATTTAACTCTAAGTTAATTAATTTAACTTTTACCGTGTCTTTTTGTTTTCTTTCACTATATGGTTAATACACTTACTATAACATGCCAAACGAACCCCAAATTGTTTATTATTAATATATATATCTTTATCTAAGTCATTTGGCCGAACCTTAGATTTTTAGGAATAAAATAACAATTAATAATATAATATTTGATTTAAAAACTATTTTGTGTCAATTTTGACACTATTTGATATATGATTTTTGTGAAAGTCATAACAGAATTATATGTTCGAACCAAGTTGATTAAATCAACATTAATATATCATAGTAACCTAGAAAATTAGTGGAATTCATAAAAAGTCTCAAATTACATTTATTTGGGTGTTTATAACATCAATTATGTCAATATTTCATTAACAAGATAATTACTGCATCATATTTGTGTCATAAATAAATTAAATTATTTGATGTCTAAAAATTACAAATAAAATACCATCATGTAGTAAATCTTTTTAGATTTCTAATGAATATTTACAATTGAATTTATCTTATGTATAACCCCATATTAGAAATGATTTACTTATTAAACGTTGATTTTAACTATTTTAACCCTTCTTTAAATAAATTAATAATAAATGTCCTAATCTAATCCAAGTGGGCCTAAATGGTCATATTTTATTCCTAAGTTTGTTTTTGGTCGAATTACACTTGTCCAATATAATTGGGACATGTGTTAGGTTAATATTAATATCATATTTACCCTTAGTTACCCTATTTACTATTAGCCGCGGTAAAAAAGGTAAAAAGTTACTATTCACCAAAAAATTATTTTCATCTCATTGAACCACATTTTAGTCCTTGATATTAACCGTGTCTCTCGGATTTTCGAAATTCCATTCACAGAAGCGGTAAAATTAAGTTTTATGCAAAATTCAGTTTTTAACCTACCACTTAGTGGATTCACTATTCATCAAAAATTGAAAGTTTTCACAAAAATACCAAAATTTCACCCTAGGCTAATTTCGATATTCTGAGTCCAAAAATGAAGTCCATTTTGAAAAATAAAATTTATAAAATTTCAAAAAGTGGTTATTACTATTCATAACGGCTAGTTTTAATAGCATATTGTTGTTTAGTGAAACTCGGTATTGCGTACGACGAAAGCTATCGAGGAAGGTCGCGATTGCGTGTAAAGCAAGCCAAGCAAGTGTTGTGTAGAAAAAGATTCCTTTGATGATTTATATAACATAAAAGTCTCGGGTGTTACATTCTACCCCCCTTAAAAAGAATTTCGCCCTCGAAATTCGTCACTTTGTTACAAACAGATGAGGATACTTCTCCCTCATCATATCCTCGAGCTCCCATGTAGCTTCTTCAAGTTGGTGGTTCCTCCATAAAACTTTCACCAAGCGAGTGGTCTTGTTTCTTAGGACTTTTTCGCTACGATCCAGAATCTCTATCGGTTGTTCTTCATAAGAAAGATCTTGCTCTAGCGGTACAACTTCTGAGCTGAGTACATGTGAAGGATCTGGTATGTACTTTCTCAGGAGAGATACATGGAACACATCGTGAACTTGAGAGAGATTCGGTGGAAGCGCCAATCGGTAAGCTACCTTCCCAACACGATCCAGTATTTCGAAAGGACCGATATATCTAGGGCTCAACTTTCCCTTCTTTCCAAATCTCATAACCCTCTTCCAGGGAGATATTCGTAAGAACACTTTATCACCCACTTCAAACTCTAGGTCTTTTCTTCGGTTGTCGGCATAACTTTTCTGTCGACTCTGAGCTGCTCTTATGTATTGTTGAATAGATCTGACCTTTTCTGCAATTTCATCAACGAGATCAGGTCCTAACAACTTTCTTTCCCCAACTTCATCCCAGCAAGTTGGAGTCCTGCATTTCTTTCCATAGAGAGCTTCATAAGGAGCCATCTGAATACTGGAGTGAAAGCTATTATTATAAGAAAATTCCACCAAAGGTAGGTGTTGATCCCAACCTCCTTTGAAATCCATAGAGCAAGCTCTCAACATATCTTCTAGGGTTTGAATTGTTCTCTCAGACTGACCGTCTGTCTGGGGATGATAAGCAGTGCTGAAACTCAACTCTGTATCCAGAGTATGCTGAAGACTTCGCCAGAACTTCGAGGTAAATCTCGGATCCCGATCAGATATAATAGAAAGTGGTACTCCATGCAATCTTACCACTTCCTTTACATATATCCTGGAAAGCTGATCTAGAGAGAAATCCTCTCTAATAGCAATGAAGTGTGCGGAATTTGTAAGACGATCAACTATGACCCAAATAGCATTATTGCCTTTGGATGTCTTAGGAAGTCCTGTGACAAAGTCCATAGTGATGTTTTCCCATTTCCATTCGGGTATGGGTAATGGTTGTAACATCCCCTTAGACTTCTGTCTCTCAGCTTTAACTTGTTGACAAACCAAGCATCGAGAGACATATTCAGCAACATCTCTTTTCATGCCATCCCACCAGAAGTACTCTTTCAGGTCCCTATACATCTTCGTGCTTCCAGGATGAATAGAGAATGATGAACTATGAGCCTCATCCAGCAGCTCCTTCTTTAATTCAGGGATGGGAGGAACGCAAACCCGATTCCTGAACTTTATTATCCCATCACAATCAAGATTGAATTCAGGAACATTTCTCACCTTCTTTTGTAACTCGACATCTTCTTTCTGTGCCTCTTTAATCTTCACATGTATAGATGGTTGAACATTCATTTGAGAAAGATAAGATTTTTCCCCTTCCATTATAATTCCAAGATCCATCCTTTGTAAATCCATAAATATTGGATTTTTTGTGATCCTCATCATGGATAAACTAGCATGGTCTTGTCGACTTAATGCATCTGCCACCTTGTTTGCTTTCCCAGGGTGGTAATGGATTGAGCAGTCATAATCCTTAATCTGCTCCAACCATCTTATTTGACGCATATTCAGCTCCTTTTGTGTGAAAATATACTTTAAACTTTTATGATCAGTATAAATATCACACCTTTCACCATAAAGGTAATGCCTCCAAATCTTTAATGCAAAGATTACCGCAGCCAACTCCAAATCATGTGTTGGGTAATTTTGCTCATGGATTTTCAACTGTCGTGAGTCATAAGCTATCACCATATCATTTTCCATAAGAACACACCCCAATCCCTTCTTGGATGCATCACTGTAGATCACAAACCTTTCTCCACTACAAGGCAGTGTGAGCACAGGTGCACTGGATAACCTTCTTTTCAACTCCTTGAAATTCTCTTCACATTCCTCTGTACAGACAAACTTAACTCCTTTCCGAGTCAACTTGGTGATTGGATTAGATAATCGTGAAAAATCTTTTACAAAACGTCGATAATATCCAGCCAAACCAAGATAACTTCGGATCTCAGTTACTGTTGTTGGTCTTGACCATCTTTCGATAACCTCTGTTTTTGCTGGATCCACAGATATCCCCTCTCTTGAGATTATATGACCCAAAAATGCAACTTTTTGAAGCCAAAATTCACACTTGGTAAATTTGGCATAAAGCTTCTCTTTTCTCAGGGTCTTCAATATAATTCTCAAGTGATATTCATGATCTTCCTTGCTCTTTGAATAGACAAGAATATCGTCTATAAAGACTACCACAAATTGATCAAGATAGTCTCTAAAGACTCTATTCATTAGATCCATGAAGATAGCAGGGGAATTAGTAAGACCAAATGGCATCACTATAAATTCTTAGTGTCCATACCTTGTACGGAAAGCCGTCTTTGGTATATCCTCCCTTTTGACCCTTAATTGATGATACCCTGAACGAAGATCAATCTTGGAAAAGTATTGAGCTCCGCGTAGTTGGTCAAATAAGTCATCAATGCGTGGGAGAGGATATTTGTTCTTGATAGTGATCTTGTTAAGTTCTCTATAATCAATGCAGAGTCTCATTGATCCATCTTTCTTCTTAACAAATAGAACAGGTGCTCCCCAAGGTGACGCACTAGGGCGTATGAATCCCTTATCAAGATTCTCTTGGAGTTGCTTCTTCAATTCCTGCAACACAATTGGGTCCATTCTATAAGGTGTCTTTGAAATAGGCAAAGCACCCGGTACGAGTTCTATTGAAAACTCAACTTCACGATTTGGTGGAAGACCCGGTAATTCCTCCGGAAAGTCATCATCAAACTCCCGTACGATGGGAATATTCTTAATCGCGAGTTTCTCACCAACCATTTGAGATAAATAACCTTCATTTAGTGGGATCAATACCCATAAAATGGAAGAAATTTCCACTGGAAGGTTATGTTCATCCTTGCATTGATAGACGATCATAGATTGATCTGGAATATGAAATGTGACTTCCCTTCTTTGGCAATTGATATGAGCTCCGTATAAAGAAAGCCAATCCATGCCAAGAATCACATCAAATTCCACTATAGGAAGGATCACAAGATTTGCAGGAAGCACTTTCCCACAAACTTCGATCGGAGAAGAATTATAAACTTTTGATGCGATTGATGTGCCATTAGGTGTTGTCACAGCTAACTCAACATCTAATTGTTGAGGTAATACGGTGATACACTTAGAAAATCCTTCAGAAATGAAAGAGTGGGTGGATCCAGAATCAAATAAAACATTTGCTACTTTAGAGTGGATGGTAAGTGTACCTTTAACCACATCGTTATCGTACTCCACATCGCTGATAGAAATTGCATGTGACTTTCCTTTGTCTTTAGCCTTAAGAGTTTGTTGACGTCGACCATCATCATCAACCTTTGGATTTGGGCATTGATTGGCATAATGCCCCATCTCCTTTCACTTGAAACATTGAAGTGTAGTAGGTTCATTCTGTGTATCCCTTCCTTTGTTTGCATCATTAGACATCTTCTTCCCATTATAACGGCATTCAAATGCCCGATGACCATCCTTTCCACATTTAAAACATTTACTTGTCCCTTTAAGACAACTCCCTCCATGTTTCTTTCCACACTTTGAGCATAAGGAAAAGCTCATCTTCTTTTCCGTGTGCTCTTTAGATTTTTCTTTGAATTCCATCTTCCTCTTCTTATCAAACCCATGTGACTGATGGGTTACTCCAATCTCCATCTCGACTTTGAGAGCACATCGAACGATTTCCTCGTAGCTATTGAAGTCCCTTATGGCTAACGCCCTTCGAAGACTTGGTTTTAAGCCACTAAAGAATCGATCGATCTTACTCTCAGGTTGGATAATAATACCAGAAGCGTACCTTGCAAGTCTTGTAAAATTTGCTTCATAGGTACCAACAGATTCATCATCCCTTTGCTTCAGTTCAAGAAACTCTTTCTCCATCTTTGTTTGGAGAATACGAGGGAAGTACTTATTGAAAAATAAGTTCTTGAACTCGTCCCATTCCATAGACTCAATTTCATCCCTTTGCCTGGTATTCTTAACAAGATTACACCATTGATCAGCATCTCCTTCCAAACGATACACTGCTAGGATGACTTTATCATGTTCAGAACATTGAAGAACTGAAAATATATTTTTAGTATTACTAATCCATTGTTCAGCAACTAATGGATCAGTAGACCCGCTGAAATAAGGTGGACGCTGCCTCATGAAGGATTGAACAGAATGTTGCTCCATCCTTTGCTCGTTTGGAAATCCTGCATGATTCATAGCTTGAGAAAGTTGTGTGAGCATGGCTACAAGATTTTGCATTCCAGCTCCCATTTCGTTTGGTTGCTCAGGGGGACAATCATTGCATTGCCCATCGCATTCCGCATTAACACGGTTCCTTCGGGTTCCAGCCATTGACTAAAACCAAGAAGAATAGTGTGAGCAACACTAATTATAATAGGAAACCACATAATTCAAGAATAAAATTTTCATGCTTATGGTCTTATCCTAGGTTATTCAAGGCCATTTCTAAAACACTAAGATTGTGTTCTATGCTTAGACTTATCCTTAGGGTTCTTACTAAGGCTTTCACATCCTAGTTTCCAAAGGTTGACTATACCTTTCCTCTGATACCAACTATAACGACCCATACTTTACATACATTGTTAATACTTCAAAATTGAAGCACACTTATTACAACATATGACAAAACCACAAAGGACCGTATAGGTATAGTGTCTTTAGAAACTGGGAAACATAAACAACTGGTTCATAAATCTTCTACAGTGTCTCCCATTTATTTCATCATATCTAGGGTCCCTTTTAGCATATTCTACTTAATATCCATCTTCCTGACCTGGGGAAAAGAAAACATAAAAGGGTGAGCTCAAATGCTCAGCAAGGGAAAATAAAGGAAATAAAAGTCATATCATATCTTTTTGAAAATCATAACCTGCAAAAGAGATCATAATATCATAACATGGAACAAATCATAGAAGTGAAAATGAGATCCCCATAATCATAACATAAAACTTGAAACTTTGTGGCATGCACACATAATCATGGAAAATCATTTCTTGTTAGTCATGACTCATTTCCAAGACTATCTTAGTGGACAAAGTCCCTTTCTGAACCGAGTTCACTCCTCGTTTCAGTCCTGTATCACTGAACCGAAATAAACTTCCGTTCCAGCCATGTCTATCTCATGAGATATAAAGTCTTTACCCAATGCATTGGAGGGAGATATAGGTCCCACCCATCTTATAATGAATCCTTTCTTATGTGTGCCACATAATCATAAACCATACATCATTGCGTAACCCATGTAATAAAAATGGAATTCTTAAACAACATGACATCATAAAACAATTCATATAAGATAAAGGAATTCATAAAAATATTTCCATCACAACATAATCAAATCCATGTAATAATAGGGATAAAAACATAACCCTTTATTATCTTAGATGGAAAATAATTTTGATAAAACACTTGAACTCCATTCTTGAGGAAAATATCCTTTCTTTTTCAAAAACATTTTTCCTTTCTTAACATGTCATACAACTTAAAACTAAAAGAAGTTGATTAAAACAAAAATTGAAAACTTGTAAAGGAAGCTTCTTGGAAATAATGTTTTAAAAATCCATTCTTGCCGTATAAGTTAAAAAAAACATTCTTCTCGTACTTTTGTCGAAAAAGTCAAAAAGTACCTCGTACGAAAAATGACAAAAGATTCCTTTCATACATATTACTAAAAACTCACCGAAGGGTAAAAATGGATTTAGACAAATGTAGGTAGATGGAAATAATATTAAATATTGATGAAACATGGATGTGGATGATAAAATACACCCCAGTAAATACAAAAGTATAAACAATCTCGGATAAAAATGAGATTGTGATATTTCCCTTACCTTAGGTCCGATTTTCATTGTTCGTGTCCGAAGCTCCTGTATAATGGTTTAAATAATGTTATTGACTTATTACAGAATCATACATATTGATATGATATCATATATGGTCATATTATTAGCTTCTTGTTAGTAATATTTCATTGTTACTTGTTACTCGGGTCTTTATAACTTTTGTTCTTATGCGTGTTTTGTCGAATAAATTATTATTCTTATCTTTAGGTTATAGATAATTCATTTCCAGAATGGTATTAGTGTAGTATATACCATATTCATTCAATCAATTCACTTATATAATCATTATGAAATGAAGATCATGTAGAACGAGTCGCATCACATCGTGGAGACGGTATTCCGTACGTACGCACGAGTGATGATATCGTTCCTATGATCGTGGAATTGTATTGGAGTATATATATATTATTTCAGTATCAATATTACTTCATAATAATCATATATAGTTACTCATTACACCATTATACCCATCCTTGTAAGGTGATGGTGGAAAATAGATTACACCACGGCGTGGAGACGATATTCCGTACGTACGCACGCGCGGTGATTTTATTTTTCCGTAGGATGGATAGAAGGTGAATTACGGTTGTTTCATATTTATAATAACATATCAGTATGTAATTAATACTGATGTTATTAGTTTATCATGAAAAAACTAAAGAAGAAGAAGTTGAAGAAGAAAGAAATTGAAAAGATCGGTAATGGATATTACCTCTTCTTTGGAACGCCTCTTTGAATCCTCCACTTAAGGAACTAAGATTGGTCTTTGGAGAAGACCAGGACCTCTAGGATTATTCTAGGGAAGTGGAGAGGAGAAAATGGCAGGGTTTGGCCGAGATTGAGTGCTCAAATTGGTGTGAGGAGGAGGGGGAGGAGGTGTCCTTTTATAAGGGAGGAGAGGGGCACCTTAGGAATATCTCAAAATATTTTTTTATATTAAAGTCAAAATCGGTTTATAATGGTTCCAAAGGGTCTTATTTCGAAGCTAAAGTGGGGATGGGTCGAAATCCTATCAACCAATAGGATTTAGACAAGTTTAGGGTATTATTTTAACCTTATCAATTAGATTTAACTCTAAGTTAATTAATTTAACTTTTACCGTGTCTTTTTGTTTTCTTTCACTATATGGTTAATACACTTACTATAACATGCCAAACGAACCCCAAATTGTTTATTATTAATATATATATCCTTATCTAAGTCATTTGGCCGAAACTTAGATTTTTAGGAATAAAATAACAATTAATAATATAATATTTGATTTAAAAACTATTTTGTGTCAATTTTGACACTATTTGATATATGATTTTTGTGAAAGTCATAACAGAATCATATTTTCGAACCAAGTTGATTAAATCAACATTAATATATCATAGTAACCTAGAAAATTAGTGGAATTCATAAAAAGTCTCAAATTACATTTATTTGGGTGTTTATAACATCAATTATGTCAATATTTCATTAACAAGATAATTACTGCATCATATTTGTGTCATAAATAAATTAAGATATTTGATGTCTAAAAATTACAAATAAAATACCATCATGTAGTAAATCTTTTTATCTTTCTAATGAATATTTACAATTGAATTTATCTTATGTATAACCCCATATTAGAAATGATTTACTTATTAAACTTTGATTTTAACTATTTTAACCCTTCTTTAAATAAATTAATAATAAATGTCCTAATCTAATCCAAGTGGGCCTAAATGGTCATAGTTTCTTCCTAAGTTTGTTTTTGGTCGAATTACACTTGTCCAATAGAATTGGGACATGTGTTAGGGTAATATTAATATCATATTTACCCTTAGTTACACTATTTACTATTAGCCGCGGTAAAAAAGGTAAAAAGTTACTATTCACCAAAAAATTATTTTCATCTCATTGAACCACATTTTAGTCCTTGATATTAACCGTGTCTCTCGGATTTTCGAAATTCCATTCACAGAAGCGGTAAAATTAAGTTTTATGCAAAATTCAGTTTTTAACCTACCACTTAGTGGTTTCACTATTCATCAAAAATTGAAAGTTTTCAGAAAAATACCAAAATTTCACCCTAGGCTAATTTCGATATTCTGAGTCCAAAAATGAAGTCCATTTTGAAAAATAAAATTTATAAAATTTCAAAAAGTGGTTATTACTATTCATAACGGCTAGTTTTAATAGCATATTGTTGTTTAGTGAAACTCGGTATTGCGTACGACGAAAGCTATCGAGGAAGGTCGCGATTGCGTGTAAAGCAAGCCAAGCAAGTGTTGTGTAGAAAAAGATTCCTTTGATGATTTATATAACATAAAAGTCTCGAGTGTTACATTGGAACTCCCATATCAAGTCAGACATCCTCTTAAAAATCCACTCTACATCACTCTCCACTAACTTCATAAACTATGAAAATTTCTTGAGGAATTTCTCTTCGAATCCCTCACCTAAAACCATCTATGCCTTAGGTTCAACAACTGGTAGGCCATCTCCAACTATAACATAATTTCATCCTCTCAATAAGCATCATCATGGAGGCATCTCTATATTTCCAAACATATGTAATAGGAGACATTACACAACACTAACAGGATTATAATTCATTCCCCAAACCCCTTCATAGAGTTAAAACCAAGGCACTATCAATATCCTTAACCATCTAACATATAGGTATTAGTTAACAAGGGTAAAAACATTCTCATATTTAATGTTTCTCATTAGAAAAACTTATTACTCATATTTGTTTATCATTTTTAGACCATGAATTCATATTAGGTTCCTTTTTCATTTCAATTAGACAAGTAAGGGAAAACATTTCAATTTAAATAATTTACACAAAACCTATTTTCCTGTGCATTCCTAAAAGTGATGCATGTCACAATAATTCGAGAGTGCCTCGAATGATGCATGCATACTCAACTCTCGTGTCATACATGGCCACAAGTCAAATGTCCAAAAAATCTCAAAACAATAATAACATCACACAACAATTTTATCACTCAAGGTGAAGTAGAATCCAACTGTTACAACACATAAAAATAACAGCAATCCCACTCCGGGTACTTGCCTTTTACCCTTGTAAATGGGTTAGCTACTCACTTATATGAGATATAAACAAAGTCCCAACTCATCCTATTCTCACATATATATTCCAAAATATCAATAAAAAATAAAATATAAGAAACCTCCTCCAATACCACATTTTAATGTCTGGACCCAGGTTCCATTCACTGGTTCCCTGAGTCGGTCAGTTATATGAACTCAAGTGTGCCTCCCCATATGCTAGATGAATCTAAATGATAAATATGATCTAATATAGATCATGGGGAGACTATACCCTCCTTTTCAATTTATCAAAATAATAGAATAAATAAACAATAAGCAAAGGATATAACAAATAACCAAACGAAACCAGTATCACCTGATGAGAAAAACTAAAAGTACAATATCTAAAAATAAATAGTAGATTTAGTGAATGAAGTATGTGTCAAGTGTCAACAAGAAATTGCCAAGTAAATATAGATACTGAAAAATACCAAGAGGATCTCAAATCAAATCAGGTTCCCCCATCCATGCTCCAATCCATATAGTCTATCAAACTAGGGCCCTTCTCTTTAACCTATCCAACAACCATTAAAACTATTTGAGTAACGATTGGTAATCCTAGTTGGGGTTTGATTACAACATTTTATTCTACCACTAATGGTATATAAAAAATATCCCGTTAATAAAAGTGTATGTAGTTATATAAATAATAACATACAATGCATAAGTAAACAATTATCGCATTTTCAATTATTCTTTAATTAACCACATAAACCTTAAGGTTCCCAAGGACACCCAAACTCTCAATACCTGCATTGGCCCATCCCGGAGCCTAAACCATATCACATATTGAATTAAAAATTCAATATAATAAGGGATTTCATTATCCATTTCATTTCAATTTACAATAAATTTGATTGAAACCGTGGTCCAATGCCAACATTTTAGGCCTAGATCGATCTACCTAAGGCCCCATGGGATTTTTAGCAATAGTTTGTGACCCATAATCATTCATCACTATCTTATTTTGATATGGAATCCTTGTCCCTAACACATTTATCAATTTATCACTATTTTATTTTGATGCATCATATCATGTCCTACATGAATTTATATTTTTATCCAATTGGGTTTTTGAAGCCACAGACCACGTCCTTCAATCAAATTTCAATTTATAACATATATAACTATTTCAAATGTATCAAATTATAACATTAATTAATTCACCAATTAATTTTTCTAGTTCAACAATTTAAAAATGAAAATATTATATTAATGAACTCCCCAATTAATTAATCCAATTCAACACTTGTACAATCAAAAAAATCCATTAATTAATTCACCAATTAATTAATCCAACAAAGCAATTGCACAATCACTACATTACAATAATTAATTAATCTTAATCAATCAAATCCACAAGAAAAATATCTCATTAATTAATTACACAATTAATTAATTCAATTACACTATTCAAATATGCTATCATTTAATTGAACAAATAATTTATCCCAATTTTCATGTTTCAATAAATTAATTATCAATTAATTTATTCAATTCATGATTCAATTTCCAAATAAAAACATAAATTAAAAAACAATTACATTAAATTTGGATTGAAGACTATGGTAATTTAATTTAAACCAGCTACCTCAAAACTAATGATAAACGCTCACCATCGGTAATCCCCAGTTCAAGTGTAAAAATAAAGAACATTAGGAAGAAAGAGATCTAGATCCAAAACATAGATCTATGATAAATAGAAACAAGATCCATTAAACCTAGATCTAAACCCTTTCCAATAGTTGAAAAAAAAATCCCCCTTTAATCCGGAAAGAGGAGGGGAGGGATAGATAGATCCAACCGAGAAGAAACCACATACCCGGGAGGTGAAAATCATTAGTTCAGGCTTCAAATAATCAAAAATATTGTTTATAAGGGCTTTAAATCCATTTAGAAGCTTCCAAAAATGAAATAATTCATTTAGAGTCGATATAGGTTAAATGTCGGGTAAAAACCGTAGTTTAGGGATTTTAAAATCTAATATTTTATCTAATTAAAAACACATTTGTGGTTTCATAGGAATGGGTGTATGGTTTTCAAAAATATGTGGTTATTATAGGGGGAGTTTCATAGTTAATCCTAATAGGGTACAATGTTTAACAAACCGTATGCCAATCGATCAATCCCTCTCTTTCATAAGTTTCATGGTTATCTTGGGTAGGGAGCACTGTTTGGGAAAAGAATACACCAACTATGCACAACCCATATTATTTATAAAATCTTTGAATTTACACCAAAACACACCCATGATAGAAACCAACAAAAAAGACTCAAAAAAAGACAAAATAGTACCTATAAAATACTAGAGACATCTCCAAAAAAAGGTCAGGATCTTACACCCTCTTTGAACATTCACGCATGGAGGAATGTTGTCTCATTTAAATCGTTATCAGATTCAATTTTTGAAATAGCTTGGATATTTAGACAGAACCTTTATTTGATAACAGTATAATAATATAAGGACCGGTTGGTTACCCATTAAAGGGAGTGAATTAGTGGTACCCTAATTTTACAAATTCTGTTTTTAATTCAACCTCTTGTTAATTTTTTAAGATCTAAATCCACACTATATAAACTCTAAATCTTACTAAAAGAGTAATTGTAATGAAAGAGAGTGATAAGTACATAGTATCTACAAGGATTGGATAAAAGGCCAACTCCATTACATTTTTGTTATAACCCCCAACATGGATTCATCAATATCATAAAAAGTGAGTACAATAATGTAGACTCCACTATTACCTTCTCTACAATAATACATAATCCATTGTTCCCTCTCTTTCTTTAGAATCTATAGTATACATCATCTAAATCTACATTCCATTATAAATCTTCTTTTATTTTTAAAGGAATATCCAAATTAAAAAATACCATCTTCCTTCAGTGGACTTTATCCATAAGAAATTTGGGTAACCATTCTTTGTGTATATCCTCAATAAATTTAGTAGTTCTTGTAATCCTCCGACCTGAGTTACCCAGAGTCTGTGCATCATTACATAACATTGGCATGATACAAGGAATCATGTCTTGAAAGACCGATCAGTTTAATAGCCTTGGAAGTACTAGATACATTCATAATTTTTACATTACATCATGAAATAAAAACATCAAGAATTTTTTCCCCTTTTGACCACACTTATATCCTTATCCAATCTATGAAATTCAAACATAAAAATATTCTTCACATCTTGGATAAAATAATATATAGAAAGGGGTGATCGTAGATGCTCATTAAGGATAACAATATAGCGGAAATATTCATAAATAAGAATAAACATTTAAGAAAATGTATAAGACTAAATCAAAAGCCTTTTAAACATAATCTTCAATATAATATGGAAAAGATAAAATCAAATAACACCATTTACATATTCACATGGATATTCTACTAGTCGAATAACCATATGAAATATCGATAGCCACTTTCATATTGATGAAATACATAATGTCAGACTTCATAACCACGTTGTCAAGGCCTTGTTCCTAGACAACAAATAATATTTTTTCAAGGCCTTGTGCCAAAACACTAGTTTGTCTCATTAGACCTACTGATATATCGAGGAGCTATGGCAGGCTCCACCTATCACTTACTAGGTCCAATGCATTCCTCACGTGAAACAGTTTAAACATAACATAAACATTCATATTAAAACTAGCATTCAAAATTTCAATACATTATCCATAATCCATTAATGGTGTAAAAATAACACATACATGGTAAAACATATCACAAAACCTTCAATACAATATGGAAGATTTTTATCATAATAAATCAACTTCAAACAAGTTTAAAATCCATCAAAGGATGATGACATAGATGAAATCAAAACCCTTTTAGAGAAATACTACTTTTTATTTTTAAATCATTTAAATTCATGTAATTATAAATGAAAAAATTTATTTTGAAAATATTCTTCTAATCTTGTAATGGAATCTTCAAAGGTGTTATAAAGGTGGAAAATAGCCGCACCCTCCATATAAGTTAAAAAACATTCTTTCCTTAATTTTTCTGAAAAGGTCGTAAAGGACCTTGTTTGGAAAACAATGGAAAGATTACTTTATAAAAATTTTATTAAAATTAAAACTAGGGTATAAATGAATTAAACCTATATTATAGGAAATATTAAAAAATGTTTTGAAATATATTTTTAAGAAAGATAGATGTGGATGATAAATAGGTCCTAGTAGATAATTACGTAAAAACAACCTTGGATAATAAAGAGATTGTGAAATTAACCCATACCATGTACTTTTCCATAGTAAATGGTATTTTAACCTCCTATATAATAGTTAAAAAATTGTTATTAAATTATAAAATAATCGTATACATAAATATGTTATTATATTTGATCTTATAATATTTCATTGTTAATAATAATTTAGTAGTATCATCGTTTCGTGTGATAACTGATTCATTTTACTTTATATGCTTGGTTACGTAATCCATCTTTGTTATGGATTATACGTGTTTAATTCATATATATAATGATATTTTGTTCATAAAAATTATTTTTAATCCTAAAATTAAAATTATTCTTGAATGATTACGATGGGAAATAAATCTCATCGCGTTTGTGAAGACTGTAGTCCCTACATACACGCGAGCGGCAATATCATTATATTGATGATGAAATCATATGTAATTGGATGGTATATCATATATAAAAAATCATTAACATGTTATATTTATTATTTAAATCATCTATATTCATTATTATATCCATCCAAAATAATGATGTGTTTAAATAAAAAACTACACAACGACGTGGAGACGGTAAGCTGTACGTACGCACGTAAGGTTACTTTGTCATTTATTGGATGGATAGAATAACGAATATGGTTGTAAAATATTTATAATAACATAAAAGTATATATAAGATACTTGGGTTTTTATTTTATAACGTTAACAACAATGAAAGATGAAGTGGAAGAAGAAAAGAACTTGAAAGAGGTGCTGAAATATTTACCTCTTCTTCCGGTTCTTCCTTTTAATGTGATCAAAAGGGCTCCTTAGGATGGATTCCTGACCAAAGGAAGGCCACTGGGATGAATTTATAAATTTTGGGAGGATATTTGGGTAGGTTTTCTCTGATCCAAATGGCTTTGGAGATGTGAAATTAAGAGAAGGGGAAGTACCGTTTTATAAGAGAGTTGAAGGTCACTTTAGGAAAAGCTAGAAATAATATTTTATAATAAACTAGTTTTTGGTTTCTAATAGCTCAAAAATAATTTAGTTAGAGGATATGGTGGGTATGGGTCGAAAACCACTCAACCAATATGTTTTAGACATGTTTAGATCACCATATTAACCTTATCTTTTAGATTTAACTCTTAGTTAAATAGTTTGTCATTTACCATGTCTCTTTGTATTTTTATATTATATGGTTAATAAACATACTATAATAACCCCAGAGAAACCCAATTGGTTAATTATTAATATATATATATCCTTATATAATTCCTTTGATATAACCATAGATTTTGATAAATATTATATCAATTAATAATATAGTTTTTTTTAAAAACATAATTGTGTCAAGTTTGAAACTGTTTAGTATTTGGTTTTTGTGAAAATCAAAACAGCATGATTACAATGAAAAAATTTATTTAATCACCCCTAACATGTGATATTAACATATAAAATCAGTTTAATTCATTAAAATTCCAAAATTACAAATTACATTTATTTGGATATTTATAATATCAATTATTTAAAATTTTCATTAATAAGGTAATTACTGCATCATCATTGTGTCATAAATAAATTAAATTATATAACTACTAAAAATTATAAATAAAATACCATTATGTAGGAAATTATTTCAGATTTCTAATATATATTTATAGTATAATTTATAGTGTGTTTATCCCTATATTAAAAATGGTTTAGTAAATATATTTTGAATTTAACTATTTTAACTCTTCTTTAAATAAAATAATAATAAATGCCCTAATCTAATCCATGTGGACCAAATAAGATCATATTTTATTCCTAATAATGTTTTTGGTATAATTATACATATCCAATAGAATTAGGACATGTGTTATGGTAATTATGATATCATTTTACCCTTAATTACCTTATTTACTTTTAACCGTGGTAAATAAAATTAAAAAGATACTATTCACGATAAAATATTTTCTTCTTATTGAACCATATTTCACATTCTGATGTCAATAGTGTCTCTATTATTTTTGAAATTAAACACACAAAAGAGGTAAAATTATGTTTTATGCAAATTTGCAAATACTCCAAGGAGGTGGGTAAAAGACGGAAAAAAGTTCAATAAAATTTTTATATATCTAAACATATTATAAAATGACTTCAATTAATTACATTTAACTTATATCAGTATTATGTATCTTTTTTTACCAAAAATAAATTTAAATAAAATAAATAATTATTGAAATAAAAAGTTTGTTTCAAACAATAATTCAGTGTTTTTCACTATTCAACAAAAATTATAGTTTTCAGAAAAATACCAAAAATTTACCATAAGCTAATTTAGATATTACGAATTCAAAAATGAAGTCAATTTTGGAAAATAAAATTTATAAAATTTCAAAAGTGGGTATTACTATTCATAATGGCTAGTTTGATTTCTCGCGGTGTGTTAGAATCACGAAGTTGCATACAATGCCAGTTATTGCATTATTCAATGGGAAACGTATCGTGGAAGCTTGGGATTTTTCATTCTCCCCTCCTTAAAAAAATTTCACCCTCAAAATTTATAGAATATTACTGCATAAAAAGATTCAGGTGGTTCTTCATCATATGTTCCTCGGGTTCCCAAGTTGCCTCTACCATCTTATAATTTATCCCTAGAACTTTCACTAGATGAGTCGTCCGGTTTTTCAAAAAGTGTACTCTAGTATCTAGAATTATAATAGGCTCGTTACAATAAGACATATCGGGTTCCGGTTCTAATTTTTCATAGGTGAGTACATGCGTTGGGTCACGCATGTATTTCTCAACAGTGATACGTGGAACACATCATGAACTTTGGAGAGACTTGGAGGCATTGACAAATGATAAGTTACAACTCCAATTCGTTCTAGAATTTCGAAAGGTTTGATGTACCTGGATCTCAATTTACCATTCTTTCTGAAATGTATGACACCCTTCCATGGAGATACCTTCAATAAAACATGGTCTACTACTTATAATTTCAAATCATTCCTTCAGTTATCGACATAGCTCTTTTTCCTACTTTGGGATTCTTTGATGTGGGTATGGATAACCTTCATTTTTCCCATTGTTTCCTCAACAATTTTTCATCCTATGAGTTTTCTTTCACCAACATCATCCCAACAAGTTGGTGTGAGACATATCTTTCCATATAATGCTTTATATGGTGCCATCTGAATACTTTAATGGAAGCTAATATTATAGGAAAATTCTAATAGAGGTAAATATTGATCCCACATATATTGAATGTCATGTGAGTAAGATCTCAACATATCTTGTAAGGTTAGGATAGTCCATTCTTATTGTCCGTTGGTTTGAGGGTGGTATGTAGTGCTTAAATGAATTGCATTATCCAGGGCCTTCTGAACACTTTTCCAGAATCTTGATGTAAAACGGGGATCACGATTAGAAAAAATCGATAAAGGTACTCCATGAAGTCTTAAAACTTCATTAATATATAGTTGTTTCAGATGTTCAAGTTGTAAATCTTATCTTATAGAAAGAAAATGTATTGACATGGTAAGACGATCAACAATGACACATATTGTATCATTCCTTCTAAGAGTCTTTGCAAGCCCCATGACAAATTCCATCGTAATATTATCCAATTTCCACTCAGGTATGGGAATAGGTTGCACGACTCCTCCAAGTTGTTTCCTTCTAGCTTTCACTTGTTGAAATACCATACATCTTGACACAAAATCAGAAATCTCCCTCTTCATGTTCTCCCACCAAAAATTTTCCTTCAAATCTCTATACATCTTGGTGCTCCCATGGTGTATAGAGAAATTGGTGCTATGAGAATCATCTAACAATTCCATTCTTCAATCTGGTATATCGGTGACACAATGTATCTTCCCAAATTTCAAAATTCCATCTTCATATATGAAGTCACTCAATCTCCCATCATTCACAACATTAATCTTCTTTTTAAATTCCATATCATCAGTATAAGAACTATTTAACCTTTCTAATAAATATGGTTTGGAAACCATTTGAAAAATTATTGATGTTTCACCTTCCATGGTTATTCCCATATCTATATTTACTAGATCCATGAAAATAGGATCCCTTTCAACTCTCATCTTGTTCAAAACTCCATGATCCTTTCTACTCAAATCATCTTCCACCTTATTTGCCTTTACTGGGTTGTAGTGTATAGTGAAATCATAATCCTTGATCAGTTCAAGCCATAACCTTTGACTCATGTTGAGTTATGTTTGTGAAAAAATATACTTCAAACTCTTGTGATCAGTATAAATCTAACATTTTCACCATAGAGGTAGTGTCTCCATATTTTCAGATCAAAGATTGCAGCTGCTAACTCAAGATCATGAGTGGGATAGTTTTTCTCTTGAATTTTTAACTTTCATGATACATAGGAAATAACTCTATCATTCTGCATAAAGACACAGCCAAGTCCTTTCTTCTAAGCATCACTAAAAATAATAAACCCTTCATTCCCTGATGGTAGAGTCAATATAAGAGAATTTATTAAAATTCTCTTCAGTTCCTCAAAACATTCTTCACACTCTTTTCTCCAAACAAATTTAACCCCTTTATGTGTGTGCATGGTTAATGGGTTTCCCAATAAGGAAAAATTCTTGAAAAAATGAAAATAATAACCTGCTAATCCAATAAAACTGTGTTCCTCAGTTATACTAATTGGTGTTAGCAATTCTTGTATTGCCTTGGTCTTTTAAGGATCAACAGAGATTCCATCCTTAGAGATAATATAGACAAGAAAATAAATCTCTTGATGATAGAATTTACACTTTATAAACTCCACATATAATTCATTTCATCAACGAGTCTTTAGAATAATGCACAAGTGATTTTCATGATATTAGTAGATTTTTGAGTATACTAAGATATCATCAATAAATACCACTAAAAATTCATCAAGATATTCCTTGAAGTATCTGTTCATTAGATCCACGAAAACAGAGGGTGCATTATCCAATTAAAAAGGCATTATGGTAGACTTTTAATGCCTTTACCAGGTTCAAAATACTGTTTTTGGAATGTATCCCTTCTTCACAAACAACTGATGATATCCAGTTCGAAGTTCAATCTTTAAAAAATATTGATCTCCATGAATTTGGTCTAATAAATCATCAATGGGGTTATGGGATACCTTTTCTTTATTGTTATACCATTGATCACCCTGTAGTCAATGTACAACCACATAGATCTGTCATTCTTCTTAACAAAAAGGACAAGGGCTCCCCATGGAGAAACACTAGGGATAATAAATCTCTTGTTACTCAATTCCTCTAGTTGTTTCTTTAGTTCCACTAATTCCATAGTTTCCATTCAAAAAGGGGTTTTTGATACCTGCCTTGAACCAGGAATTAAATCAATGGAATACTCAATTTCTTATTCCAGAGGATGTCTAGGTAAATCCTCTGGAAACATGTCAACATATTCTTGCACAATAGGTACATCCTATATAAGAAAATTATTTTCCTCACCCATAGTTATTTCATTCTCTTCCACCCCAATAATTGAATTTAGTAGAGCTATTGGGGGTGGATCTAGATAAAAATCAGTTGGTGACATTTATGCTATAATGATAAGGTACTCCTTATCATCATAGAAAATTTTAACCTTAATATTCTTACAATAAATTTTCACATCATGGTCCAAATGCTAGTAAATTTCGAGGATTATATCAAATTAAATCATGGGTATGACAATGAGATCAGCAGGTAAAGAACATTTATATGCCTTAATGGGAACTGATTCCCAAAACATTGTTGCTACGATACTTCCATGAGGTGTTTTGACTGACACCTCCCTTTTTATTTCAAATTAAAAATATCCAATTTTCATAGCTAACTAGAATGATATAAAACAATGTGATGATCTAGAATCAAATAAAGCATTGGCCAAACATGAGGAAACCATTAAATTACCTCCACCACGTCTTTTAGAGCCTCAACCTTAGTAGTAGTGATCACATAAGCTTGGCCTTGATCCCTTGGCCTTTTCTGAGGTAAGTTTTTCTAACCCATAGGACACTCATTTGCATAATGTCTCATCTCTCTTCAATTGTAGCATTGAACATTGGTTTCTTCTTTATTCCCCATACAATCACAAGCTTGGTGGCCTTTTTCTCCACACTTGTAATAGACTCTCATTCCCTTCATGCAAGTACCATGGTATTTCTTCCCACATTTACTACAGGGTGGATATTGAACTTTTCCCTTATTCCCCTTATTTCAATTTCCATAGTGTTCATCAGATCTCTTTTTTTTCTTGCTTTTCTTTAAAGTCGTAAGAGTTAAATAAATTATTTTCTATCTCGATAGGGCGTAAGACTATATCTTCATACAATGAGATGGATTATGAGACTAATTCTTGATATAGAAATGGATTTAAACCATTAAATAATCGTTAAATCATGCTCCCTGCGTTGCATATATAATATACAACATGCCTTGCTAACCTCTTAAAGTTAGCCTCATGCTTTGCGAAATTCTTATTCTCCTATGGCCTCCGACTCTGGATTTTTTTTCCATATCCGCTCGATGGTCACGAGGAAATTATTTTTCTAAGAAAATATATTTAAACTCCCTCTATTCTATGTTCAATAAATCATCATCTTCCATTGGGTTTTTGATTAATGAAGACCATTGATCTTCATCTCTCATGGGGTGATAAACTTCTATGAAAACGTTTTCCATTTCGCTACTCCCTGAAGCATAAAATATTTTCTCTAAGTAATTTATCCATTTCTTAGCTACTAATTGATTTTTACTCGCACTGAATGTTGGTGATTGTTGCCTCATGAATTGGTCTAACACTGATCCTCCACGATGTGGATCCGGGTGCTCTATAAGGGTAAGGCTATTATTCATAACCTGAGTCAGTTTTCAAAGTATGGTGATAAGATGATCTGCACCAGTTGCTTCACCATCACCACTATAATTCTCTTGAGTAGGAGGGAAATCTCTACATGGAGTACGTTCATTGAAACAGTTTCTATTCCTTCCACTAGGAACCATTTCAAAACAATGGCATACACTAGAGTAGTTTATGAATTATAATACATAATTCCAAACTTGAAAAACACTTAACATAAACTCAACAGTTTATAGATATAATCCATAATCATAAAAATGTTTTCTTTTAGGAAGTATATACTCATAAACACTTTATAATTTTTTGTAAGGAAAATGAGAATTATCCTAAGCATATCCCCCGGGAGTGTCGTAACCAAGAGTGCAGCAAGGCTCATTGTCGGGGAACAGTTCCCATTCAAGTCTAGCTCAAAGAAATGTTTTCGGGTTTTACACCTAGTTTCATCTCTTCCAGATCCACCTCTACATGATCGTATCTAGACAGGGATGTATTTCTTTGAAAACTCACAAAATATCTACAGTACCAAAATTCTAGGAAGTTCTTCTATACTAATCCTCAAAGTCTATCTTAGGGTAATGTTCTCTAATCAGAGTTTTTCTATATCTAGCATCCAAGGATTGTAATAAACTTCCTATGATACCAACTGTAACACCCCGACCCTAGTTACCCAGATTTGGTTCATTATTAAATAACATTATAATGATATAAGTAATCACGTACTGAAAGACCGATCAGTTTAGTAAGCTTGGAAGTACTAGATACATTCATAAATTTTACATTACATCCTGAAATAAAAACATCAACAAAATTTTTTCCCCTTTTGAACACACTTATATCATTAGCGTATCCCTACAAGTCAACCATAAAATACTTCTTCACAACTTGGGAAACATAAAACATAGAAAGGGGTGAGCTCAGATGATCAGTAAGGATAACAATATATCGGAAATTTTTATAAATAAGCATAAACATTTAAAGAACTACATAAGAGTAAAACCAAATCCTTTTAAACATAATCTTCAGAATAATATGGAAATGTTAAAATAAAATAATTTCATTTATTTATTCACATGGATATTCTACTAGTCAAATAATCACATGCAATATCAATAGCCACTTTCATAATGATGGAATGCATAATGCCATACTTTATAACCACATTGTCAAGGCCTTATTCCAAGACTACACATAAGATTTTGTCAAGGCCTTGTGACAAGAAACTAGTTTGTCTCATGAGACCTACCGATGCATCGAGGAGCTATAGCGGGCTCCACCAGTCACTTACTAAGTCCAATGCATTCCTCTTATGAAAAGGTTTAAACATAACCTAAACATTTGTATTAAAAATAGCATACTAAATGTCAATACTTTATCCATAAACCATGAATGGTGTGAAAATCACACATCCATAGTCAAACATATCACAAAACCATCAATACAATATAGATGATTTTTATCATATTAAATCAAAATCAAACATGTTTAAAATCCATCAAAGGATGTTGACATAGATGAAATACAAACTTTTTCATGGAAATATATCTTTCTATTTTGAAATCATACAAAGTCATGTAATAATAAAAGAAACCTTTTATTTTGAAATTATTATTATAATATTGTAAGAAAATATTCTAAGGTTTTATAATGACAAAAAATATCCACACCCACCATATAAGATAAAAAAACATTCATTCCTTAATTTTGTCGAGAAGGTTGTAAAAGACCTTGTTTGGAAAATTATGGAAAGATTCCTTTATAAACAATTTATAAAAAGAAAAAAAAGTGTAAAAATTAATTTAACATATAGTCTAGAAAAAAGTAAAAAAATATTTGAAATATATTTTTAAGAAACACGGATGTGGATGATAATGATGTCCCAGTAGATAATTAGGTAAAAACATCCTTGGATAATAGAGAGATTGGTAAATTTACCCTTACAATGTACTCTTCCTTATTCGATGGTATGTTGACCTCCTTTATAATAGTTAAAAAGTTGTTATTAAATTATAAACGAATAATATACATAAATATGTTATCATATATGATCTTATAATATTGTTTTGTTAATAATATTTTAGTATTATCATCGTTTCAGGTGTTAACTTATTTGTTTTCCTTTATATTCTTGGTTACGTAAGACATGTTTGTTATGGAAATTATATATTTTATTCATATAAATAATGATAATATCTTTATAAGAATTTTTTTTAATCATAAAATGAAAAATATTTTTTAATAATTACGATGGGGAATGAATCTCATCGCATTCGTGGAAATGGTAATTCGTACATTTGAACGAGTGACAATATCATTATATTGATGGTGAAATTGTATGTAATTGGATGTTATATCATATATAAACAACAATTAACATGTTATATTTATTTTTTCATCAGTTATATTCATTATTATATCCATCCAAAATAATGAAGTGTTTTAATAACAAAATACACCATGACGTGGTGATGGAGAGAATAACGAATATGGTTGTACCGTATTTATAATAACATCACAATATATAGAATATACAGGATTTATAATTTTAGAATGGAAAAAAACAAAGGAAGTGGAAGTGGAAGAAGAAAATAACTTGATATAGGTGACGAAACATTTACCTCTTCTTCGGGTTCTTGATTTTGATTTGATGAAAAGGGCTCCATAGGTTGGATTAATGACCAAAGTAAGTCCTTTAGGATTAAGGGAGGAATGTTGGGAGGGTATTTGGGTAGGGGTTGTCCGAGCCAAATGGCTTTGGAGGTGTGAAATTAATAGATGTAGAAGTACCCTTTTATAAGAGGGGTGAGGGTCACTTTAGAAAAAGTTTAAAATATTATTTTATAATAAAATCAATTTTTGTTTATAATGGCTCCAAAATGATATATTTTGAGGTTAATGTGGGGATGGGTATAAGAAATATCAACCAATAGGTTTTAGAAAGGTTTATGTTACCATATTAACCTTATCATATATATTTAACTCTAGCTTAAATAGTTTTTTATTTACCATGTCTCTTTGTATTTTTATATTATATGGTTTATAAACTTACTATAACAAGCCAATAAAACCCCAAGTGGTTTATTATTAATATTTATAACCTAATATAATTCCTTTGTCCGAAACTTATATTTTTAGGAATATTATATCAATTAATAATATAATATTTTTTTTAAAACAAAATTATGTCAAGTTTGACACTATTTATTATTTGTTTTTTGTGAAAATCATAACAACATGATTACTTCGAAAAAATTATTTAATCAACCCTAAAATGTCATATTAACCTATAAAATTATTGGAATTCATCAAAAGTCTCAGATTTCATTTATTTGAATATTTATAATATCAATTATTTTAATATTTCATTAACACGGTAATTACTGCATTATCATTGTGTCATAAATAAATTAGATTATTTAATTTTTAAAAATTAGAAATAAAATACCATTATTTAGGAAATCATTTTATATTTATAATGAATATTTATATTAGAATTTATATTATGTGTAACCCTATATTAAAAATTGTTTAGTTCTTAAAAATTGAATTTAACTCTTTTAACTCTTCTTGAAATAAAATAATAATAAATGTCCTAATCTAATCCAAGTGGACCGAAGAAGAACATATTTTATTCCTATGGTTGTTTTTGGTTGAATTATAAATATCCAATAGAATCAGGACATGCGTTAGGGTAATTATGTTATCATTGTTACCCTTGATTACCCTATTTACATTTAACCGTGGTAAATAAATGTAAAAAAGTTACTATTCACCAAAATTATTTTAATCTTATTGAACCACATTTTACTTAGTGATGTCAACCGTGTCTCTTGGATTTTTTCAATTCAACTCACAGAAGTGGTAAAATTATGTTTTATGCAAATTTTCAAATGCTTCTAGGAGGTGGGTAAAAGACTGTAAAAAGATTAATAAAATTTTTATATATCTAAACTTATTATAAAATGACTCCAATTAATTACATTGAAATTATAGAGGTATTATGTATCTATTTTCACCTAAAATAAATTTAAATAAAATAAATAATTATTTAAATAAAAATTTGGTTTTAAATAATAACTATGTGTTTTCACTATTTATCTGAAAACACCAAAAAAATCACCCTAAGCTCATTTCGATATTCCGAATTGAAAAATGAAGTCCATTTTGAAAAATAAAATTTAAAAAATTTAAAAAAGTGGGTGTTACTATTCATAATGGCTAGTTTTATTGGTCATGGTGTGTTAGAATCTCGAAGTTGCGTACTATGCGAGCTATTGCATTATTCAAATGGAAATGTACCGGGGAATCTTGGGGTGTTACAGTTATAGACTTGAGACTCCTTCTATATTTTATGAAATCAATACTCTCATTATTATTCAAATACTCAGGAACTCATGGCTTTAGATGACCTTATTACTTCAGCACTTTTGTGTATCAGGTTCTCAAAATAATCATTAAATTATGATCAATAATATTTTCCACCAACACATAAAAAAATATCCATGAAATAATATTTTACATTGGATCTCAGTTATAACATAAATTAAATTTTTTTATATTAATACATATTTATTTTCCTCATTTAGATATATATAACCAATAATTATTAGGTTTGATATTTTTCATCTTAAATAACAAAATATTTTGTATGTATTTATTAGGTTATGGTCATTTAGAATATATGAGAATACTGTGGTAATTCTCATTATTCTTCTCCACACAGTGTGTTACTGATTCTCAATAGTTTTCATGCATGAAATTCATTGTTCATACTGAAAATGATCGAAAGATTGGGTTCTTCATTAAACTTATATAGAGATTTAGATAGCACTGTGCTTCATGTGGAATACTCGACAGTTTCTGGTTTTCTTAATTATGTAAAAGAATTCCCCAAGACATAGGCCTCTCTATTCTTCTCATGGAATATTCTGTTCCATGAATACCTAGGGCTTCTCATAACATCACACAGCCTCATAACCATCACTTGAGAGGATCAAATTCTTTGTTTCTTCACATGGTATAAGTAAATACTTGTGTCTTTCTATATATAAGTCTCTTTTATCATTTAATCATTCAATGAAAATTAATGCAAGTGAAAATTCTTGAATATAATATTTTGATCATACATGTGAATTAAATCCAAATTTTACTTCATCTAAATGGAAAGGATTCATTTTTTTATTCTCTTTTCATTCATGGTAGTGCATAAATGTTGTATGAAATAAATTATTCATGTCTCGTCTTGATCTGTGACACTATACACGGCCTCTTTTTAATAAAGATGATATTTGATTTGATATGAGGATCCATACTACAAAAAGAATTCCTGAAAAATCATATCTATCGAGTTAGGAGTTAAAAGATAATCATTCCACGATTAGATGGATCTTATTAATATGATTGGATGATGCCCCTTTTATTTATATCCTTTTCAAGATGATGAATAGTGTGTTATGCACCACTATCCAACATTGTAAATTTGATCACTTGAGAACATCAATTTATACTTATGTGCTCCCCCATACACTTGTTCTATAAGTGGGTTTCAGCACCAACAATACTCTCACACACTTCCTTCGCATGGCCACACCAACCCAATGTGTGGTCCACCCAGGCACCTCTATGAACACTTGTTCACATTCCTACAATCATTTTCCTCCCACCTGCACTCCTATAATACCATGTTGTTTATATGAGGTCAAACAGATTACCCACCTTGTAACAACCCAAACATCCATGGTACGCTTCTCTTTGAATAATACAATAGCGTATGTTATACACAACTTCGAGTTTTAACACACCACAACCAATCAAACTAGCCGTTATGAATATCAATACCCAATTTTAAAAATTTTAAAAATTTTACCTTTCAAAACGGACTTCATTTTTGGATTCGGAATATCGAAATCAGCTTAGGGTGAATTTTTGGTATTTTTCTGAATACTTTCAATTTTTGATTAATTGTGAAAAACACTGAGTTATAGTTTAAAACCAAATTTTTATTTAAATAATTATTTATTTTATTAAAATTAATTTAGGTCAAAATAGATACATAATAAATATATTAGATCAATGTAATTTATTATAGTCAGTTGATAATAATTTTAGATATATAAAAATTTTACTGAACTTTTCACTATCTTTTACCCACCTCCTAAGAGAATTTTTAAATTCACATAAAACATAATTTTACCTTTTCTATGAGATGAATTTCAAAAATTCGAGAGACACGATTGATTTCAGTAAGTAAAATCTGGTTCAATAAGATGAAAATAATTATTAGTGAATAGTAACTTTTTACTTTTATTTACCACGGTTAAAAGTAAATAGGGTAATTAAGGATAAAAATGATATTATTGTTATCCTAACACATGTCTTAATCCTATTATATAAGTATACTTCTACCAAAAAAACCCTTGCAATAAAATATGAAACTCTTTGGTCTACTTGGATTAGATGAGGACATTTATTATTATTTAATTCAAAGAAGAGTTAATAGTGTTAAATTTAAAGTTTAATAACTAAACCATTTTTAACATATGGTTACACATAAGATAAATTTGACTATAAATATTGATTAGAAATATACAAATATTTCATACATAATGGTATTTTATTTATATTTTTTAGACATTAAATAATTTAACTTATTTAGGACAAAATGATGATGCAGTAATTACCTAATTAATAAAATATTAAAATAATTGATATTATAAATATCCAAATAAATGTAATTTTAGAATTTTTATGAATTAAACTAATTTTATAGGTTAATATGACATGTTAGGGTCGGTTATATGAATTTTTTTCGATATAATAATGATGTTTTGAATTTAGAAAAAACAAAATACCAAATAGTGTCAAAATTGACATAAAAGAGTTTTTAAAACAAATATTATATAATTAATTAATATTCTATTCCTAAAAAACTACGGTTCGAAAAAAAGACTTATATAATGATATTTAAGTCATTAATGAACCACATGGGGTTCTCTTGGAAGTATATAGTATGTTTATTAACCATATAATATAAAAATACAAAAAGGCATGGTAAATGTCACACTATTTAACTAAGAGTTAAATCTAACAGATAAAGTTAATATAGTGATCCAAACCTATCCAAAACCTATTGGTTTAGTGGTTTTCAACCCATCCCCACCTTAGACTTTAAATAATTCATTTTTAATCCATTATAAACCGAAATTATTTTATTGTAAAAAAAATTTCTAGCTTTTCCTAAGGTGCCCCTTACCCCTATTATAAAAGGGAACTCCCCATTCTCTCTAATTCACACTTTCAAAGCCGTTTCTCTCGTCCAAACCCTACCCAAATACACTCTCAACTATCCTCCCTTCATCCTAGAGGCCTTCATTTAGTCAAAAAACCAACCTATGGATCCCTTTTGATCAAATCAAAAGGAAGAACCCGAAGAAGAGGAAAATATATCATCACCTCTTTCAAGTTCCTTTCTTCTTCCACTTCATTTTTATATTGTTGATTCCAATTGAAAATAATAACTCCAGTATCTTCTATATACTATGATGTTATTATAAATATTTTATAACCATGTTCATTATTATATCCATCCTTCGAATGAAATGTCATTATACGTGCGTAGGTACAACTTACCGTCTCCACGTCGTGGTGTAATTATTATTCAATACGTTATTATTTGGATGGGTATAATAATGATGTGTAATTGATGTAAATAATAAATATAACATTATAATGATTCTGTATATATGATATAAAATCCAATTATATATTATTTTAATATCAAAAGAATGATATTGTCGCTTGTGCGTACGTACAGATTACCGTCTCCATGAACGCGATGAGATTCAATCCCCATTGTATCCATTCAAGAATAATTTTCATTATATGATTAAAAATAATGTTTAAAGACATGTTATAATTTTGTATATGAAAATTATACATCCCATACCTAACAAATATGACTCACATAACCAATAATATAAAGGAAAATGAATCCGTTAACACCCAAAACAACGATAATACAAAGATATTATTAACAAAACAATGTTAAAATATCATATATGATATCATATTAATGTATATGATTCTTTTATAATTTAATAACAATTATTTCATTATTATATAGCAGTTTAAAATACCCTCAACCAAGGAAAAGTAAAAGGTAAGGGTTAATTTCACAATCTCTTTATTATTCGAGGTTGTTTTTATGTAAGTATCTACTAGGAACTCTTTATCATCCACATACATGTTTCTAAAAAATGTATTCCAAAACATTTTTTCTATTTACTTGACTATGTGTTAATGTCATTTATACCCTTGTTTTACTTTTTATAAAATGGTTTTAAGGGAATCTTTTCGTCATTTTCCAAACAATGTACCTTTTGACATTTTCGACAACATTAAGGTAAGAATGTTCTTTTTAACTTATACAGTGGGTGCGACAATATTAAGCCTTTATAACAACGTCGAATCTTCCCTTACAATATTATAAGAATATTTTTAGATATACATGTTTTGTTTTATAATTTTGTGACTTTTAAATGATTTCAAAATAGAAAGAGATATTTCTCTAAAGAGGTTTTGATTTCATCTATGTCAACATCCTTTGATGGATTTTAAGTTTGTTTGAAATTGATTTATTATGATACAAAACTTCCATATAGTATTGAAGGTTTTGTGATATGTTTGACTGTGGATGTGTTATTTTATACCCTTCATGGTTTATGGATAAGGCATTGACATTTGATATGCGAGTTTTAATATGATGTTTATGTTATGTTTAAACATTTTCAAATGAGGAATGCATTGGACTTAGTATGTGACGGGTAAAGCATGTTATAGCTCCTCGATGCATTGGTAGGTCTAATGAGACAAAATAGTGTCTTGTCATAAGGCCTTGAAAAAAACTTATTTGTAGTCTTGGAACAAGGTCTTGACTATGTGGTTATGAAAGTCTGGCATTATTTATTCCATCATTATGAAAGTGGCTATTGATATTGCATATGATTATTTGACTAGTAGAATATCCATGTGAATAAGTAAATATAATTATCTGATTTTATATTTTCCATATTATGTTGAAGTTCAAGTTTAAAAGGTTTTTGTTTTAGTCTTATACATTGCCTTAAATTTTTATGATTATTTATAAATGTTTTTACTTTATTATTATCCTTACTGAGCATATGAGATCCCCCCTTTCTATGTTTTATTTTTCCCAGGTTGTGAAGAAGTTTATTATGACTAACCTACATGGATAGTCAATGGGATCTCAGTGTTTTCTGTGGAATCAATTTTGTTGTAGTTTTCCATTTTATGATGTAATGTAAACCTTATGAATGTATCTAGTACTTCCAAGGCTACTAAAATAACCGGTCCTTCGAGACTTGATATTTTTTATCATGCCAATGATATGTAATAATGCACCGACACTAGGTAACTGGGGTCAGGGCATTATAGTTGGTATCAGATAAATTTTATTACAAACCTTGGAATATTGATTTAGAAAGACTCTGATTACAGCACATTTCCCTAAGATAGAATTTGAGGATTAATATATAAGAACTTCCTAAAATTTTGGTATTGTAGAGATTATTGAGTTTTCCAAACAAATACATCCATGTCTCGATACGAGCAGGTAAGGGTAGCTCTGGAACAGATGTACCTAGGGGTAAAACTCGAAATCACTGCTTTGAGCTAGACTCGAACAAGAACTGGTGCATGAGAAAGGGCCTTAAAGCACTCTTGGTTACGACACTCCCAAGGGATATGATTTGGATAATTCTCAATTTCTTTACAAACCATTATGACAAGTTTATGAGTATATACTTCTTCAAAGAAAACATTTTTATGATTATGGATTATTTCCATAAACTGTTCAATTTATGATAAGTGTTTACAAGTTTGGATTTATGTATGGCGATTCATAAACTAATCTAGTTTATGCCATTATTTAGAAATGAAGCCTAGTGGAAGGAATGGAAACTATATAAATGCATGCATTCCATGTAGGAATTTCCCTCATACTCAAGATAATTATAGTGGAGCCGGTGATGCAACTAGTGCTGATCAGCTAATCACTATACTGGGACAACTAACTCAGGTTATGAATAATAACCTTACCCGTATAGAGCACCCTAATCCACAGCGTGGAGGATCAATGTTATATCGCTTCATGAGGAAACAACCACCAAAATTCAATGGGGGTAAAAATCCCCCAGTAGCTGAGAAATGGATAAATTCCTTAGAGAAAATATTACATGCCATGGGGAGTAGTGAAAGGGAAAAAGTTGTCATGGAAGTTTACCGCCTCACCGAAGATGATGATCAATGGTGGTCATTGATTCAAAACACAATGTAAGATGATAAAGTCTCAAATATGGAATAGAGGGAGTTTAAATAAATTTTCTTAGAAAAATACTTTCCTCATGACCATCGAGCATATATGAAAATTCAATTTCCGAGTCCGAGGATAAAGGAGGATGAGAATGTTGCAAAGTATGAATATAAATTTACAAGGACAACGAGGCATGCTGCAGATTATATTTGTAACCTAAGATGTAAGATTGATCATTTATTTGATGGGTTAAAACCATTTCTCCATAGAGCATTTTTCTCACAATCCTTCTTGTTATATGAAGATATTGTCTCATGTGCTATCAAGACAAAAAAAGAATTATCTAAGTCTTACAAATTTAAAGCAATGAAAGAGAAGAAGAGATCTAATGAACACTCTGTAAATGGAAATAAGGGGAAGAAGGGAAAAGTTGAATATCCATCCTTCAATAAATGTGGAATGATACACCCTGGTACTTGCCTGAAGGGAATGGGGGTATGTTAGAAGTGTGGTGAAAAAGGACACCAAGCTCTTGATTGCAAGGGGATAAAAGAGGTTGTCGATGTTGAATGCTACAATTATAGAGAAAGGGGGAATTATGCGAATGAATGTCCTAAGTGTTAGGGGAACTTACCACAGAAAAGGCCAATGTATCATGTCCAAGCTAATGCTATCACTATTACTGAGGTTGATGCTCTGAAAGACGTAGTGTCAGGTAATTTAATGTTTTCCTAAAGTTTAGAAAATGCTTTATTTTATTTTGGATCATCGAATTGTTTCAAATCTTCTATGTTTGATATGAAAATTAGATATTTCAAATTTGATTTAACAAGGGAGTTTTCACTCAAAACTCCTAAGGGAAGTATCATCACAATAAAGTTTTGTGAATCAGTTCCCATTAGAGCATATAAATGTTCTTTATCTACTGATTTCATCGTCATACCCATTATTAAATTTGATATAATACTCAGTATGTATTGGCTTTCGGATAATGATGTGAATATTTATTTTAAGAATAAGGAGGTTATAATTTTTGATGATGATGATGATAAAGAACACCTTATCTTTAGTGCAGAAATGTCACCACCTAATTCTTATATAGATCCACCCCCAGTAGCTCAACTAAATTCAATTATTGGAGAGTAAGAGAATAAAATAACTATGGGTGAGGAAAATAATTTTCAAATAGAGTATGTGACTATTGTGCAAGAATATGTTGATTTGTTTCTAGAAGATATACCTAGACATCCCCTAGAATGAGAAAGTGAGTTTTCCATTGACTTAATTCCTGTTTCAAATCCCATATCGAAGACCCCTTATAAAATTGCCATTGTGGAATTAGTGGAAAAAAATAAACATCTAGAGGAATTAATTCATAAGGGATTTATTCTCCATAGTGTTTCCCTATGGGGATCCCCTACCCTTTTTGTTAAGAAGAAATATGGATCTACGAGGTTGTGCATTGACTATAGGGAGATCGATGCTATAACAATAAATAACAAGTATCCCATACCTCGCATTGATGATTTTTTTGACCAACTTCAAGGAGATCAAAAAATTTCAAAAATTTACCTTCGATCTAGATATCATCTGTTGTGTATAAAGAAGGAATAAATTCCAAAAATAGCATTTCGAACCAGGTACGAGCATTATGAGTTTATAGTAGTGCCTTTTGGATTGACTAATGCACCCCATTACTTCATGGATCTGACGAATAGAGTTTTCATGGAATATCTTGATGACATTGTAGTGGTATTTATTGATGATATTTTGGTATACTCCAAAAGCTATTAAGATCATGAAAATCACTTGTGAATTATCATGAATACTCTTAAAAGACATGAATTATATGGGAAGTTTAGAAAAAGTGAATTCTGGCATCAAGAGATTTATTTTAATGTCCATATTGTCTCTAAGGATGGAATCTCATTTGATCCTTCTAGGATAAGAGCAATACAAGAATGGCCAGCACCGATGTGTATAACTGAGGTACGCAGTTTTATTGGTTTAGCAGGTTATTATCGGAATTTCATCCATAATTTTTCCCGATTGGCTAACCCATTAAGAAAGTTTATACATAAAGAGGTGAAATTTGTTTGGACAAAATAATGTGAAGAATGTTATGAATAATTGAAGAGAATATTATTCATTGCTCTTATATTTACTCTACCATTGGGGAATGATGGGTTTTTTATTTATAGTGATGCTTCAAAGAAAGGACTTGGTTGTGTCCTTATGAATAATGATAGGGTTATTTCCTATGCATCACAGCAACTAAAAATTCATGAGAAAAACTATCCTACTCATGAACTTACTTTGATGATTTGGAGACACTATCTCTATGGTGAAAATGGGATATATATATACTGATCACAAGAGTTTGAAGTATATTTTCTCACAAAAAAAACTCAACATGAGACAATGGCGATGGATTGAAATACTCAAGGATTATGATTTCACTATACACTACCACCAGGGGATGGAAAATAAGGAGGAAAATTCTTTGAGTAGAAAGGATCATGTAGTATTGAACAAGATGAGAGTTCAAAAGGATCCTATATACATGGATATAGTAAATATGAATATATGAATTACCATGGAAGGTGAAATATCAATTCCTTTTCAAATGGTCACCAAACCATCTTTACTAGAAAGGATAAAGAGTTATTAGGCCATTGATGAATAGTTTTAAAAGAAGATTACAACTGTGAATGATGGGAGATTGAGTGACTTTGTGTATGAAGATGGAATTTTGAAATTTGGAAAGAGACTTTGTGTTCCCGATATACCTGATCTTAAAAGGTAATTGTTGGATGATGCTCATAGTTCTAATTTCTCTATACACCATGGTTGCATTATGATGTATTGAGATTTGAAGGAAACTTTTTAGTGAGACAACATAAAGATGGAGATTCCTGATTTTGTGTCAAGATGTATGGTTTGTCAACAAGTGAAAGCATAAAGGCAACATCCTGGAAGAGTCATGCAACCTCTTCCCATACCTGATTGGAAATGGGATAATATTACGAAGGGCATTTTCATGGGACTTCCAAATAATCCTAGAAGTAACGATGCAATATGAGTCATTCTTGATCATCTAACTAAGTAAGAACATTTTCATGCTAAAAGGGAAGATTTACCACACGAACGTCTAGTAAGACTATATATTAATGAAGTTGTTAGACTTCATGGAGTACACCTATCGATTGTTTCTGATCATGATCCAGTTTTTACATCAATATTCTAGAAACGTATTCAGAAAGCCCTAGATACTGAACTTCGTTTGAGTACTGCCTACCACCCGCAAACTGATGGAAAATAAGAAAGGACTATTAAAACCTTATAAGACATGTTGAGATAGTTCTCACTTGTCTTTCATGGTATGTGGGATCAATATTTACCTCTGGTAGATTTTTCCTATAACAATAGCTTCAATTAAAGTATTAATATGGCACTATATGAAGCATTATACAGAAAGAGATGTCGCACACCAACATGTTGGGATGATGTTGGTGAAATAAAACCCATAGGCCCAAAACTTGTGGAGGAAACAATGGAAAAGGTGAAGTTAATCCTAACCCACATCAAAGAATCTCAAAGTAGATAGAAGAGCTACGCTTATAACAGAAAGGAAGATTTGGAATTTCATGTAGGAGATCATGTTTTCATGAAGTTATCTATAGGGAATGGTGTTATACGTTTTGTTAAGAAGCGTAAATTGAGTCCTGGGTACATCAGACCTTTTGAAATTTTCGAAAAAATTGGGGATGTAGCTTACTATTTGTCAATGCCTCCAAGTCTCTCCAAAGTTCACGATCTGTTCCACGTATCCATTTTGAGAAAATACATGATTGAACCAATGCATGTACTCACCTTTGAGTAATTAGAACTAGAACCTGATTTGTATTATCGCGAAGAGCCTATCAACGTTCTTGATTCAAGATAACAAGTGCAGAAAAACCAGACGACTCATCTGGTAAATGTTCTATGGTGAAACCATAAGATGGAATGGGAAATGTAGGAACCCAACGAATTTATGATAAAGAACCACCCGAGTATTTTTATTCATTAATATTCTAGATATTTCGGGGATGAAATTATTTGAAGGAGGGGAGAATGTAACACCCTAATCTTCCACGATACACTTCTCTTTGAATAATACAATAGCGTGTGTTGTACGCAACTTCGAGTTCTAACATACCACTACCAATCAAACTAGCCGTTATGTATAGTAATACCCACTTTATTAAATTTTATAAATTTTATCATTCAAAATGGACTTTATTTTTGGATTCGGAATATCTAAATTATCTTAGGGTGAATTTTTGGTATTTTTCTGAAAACTTTCAATTTTTGAGGAATAGTGAAAAACACTAAGTTATAGTTTTAAACCGAATTTTTATTTAAATAATTATTTATTTTATTTAAATTTATTTTAGGTCAAAATATATAAATAAAACCTATATAATTTCAATGTATTTCATTAGAGTCAGTTTATAATAATTTTAGATATATAAAAAGTTTATTGAACTTTTCACAGTCTTTTACCCTCCTCCTAGGAGAGTTTGCAAATTCATATAAATCATAATTTCACCGCTTCTGTGAGTGGAATTTAAATGAACCTAGAGACACGGTTGATATTAGTAAGTAAAATGTGGTTCAATAAGATTAAATTAATTTTTGGTGAATAGTAACTTTTTACTTTTATTTACCGCGGTTAAAAGTAAATAGGGTAATTAAGGGTAAAAATGATATTATTATTACCATAACAAATGTTATAGTTCTATTGGATAAGTATAATTAGACAAAAAACAACCCTATTAATAAAATATGTCCTCCTTGGTCCACTTGGATTTGATTATAACATTTATTATTATTTACATCAAAGAAGAGTTATAAGTGTTAAATTCAATGTTTAATAACTAAACCATTTTTAATATTAAGTTACACATAAGATAAATTAGACTATAAGGATTCATTAGAAATATGAAAATATTTCCTACATAATGGGATTTTATTTATATTTTTTAGACATTAAATTATTTAATTTATTTATGACACAAGGATGATGCAGTAATTACCCAATTAATGAAATATTAAAATAACTGATATTATAAATATCCAAATAAATGTAATTTGAGACTTTTTATAAATTAAACTAATTTTATAGGTTAATATAACATGTTACAGTTGGTTAGATAAATTTTTTTAATTAATAATGATTTTATGAATTTAGAAAAAAAAATACCAAATAGTGTCATAATTGACATAAAAGAGTTTTTAAAACAAATTTTATATTATTAATTTAAATTCTATTCCTAAAAATCTAAATTTCAGAAAAAGGACTTATATAATGATAGGTGTGTAATTAATGAACCACTTGGGGTTCTCTTGAAAGTATATAGTATGTTTATTAACCTTATAATATAAAAATACAAAGAGACATGGTAAATGTAATATTATTTAACTAAGAGTTAAATCTAAAAGATAAAGATAATATATTGACCCAAACCAGTATAAAACCATTTGGATGAGTGTTTTTAGACCCATACCTACTGTAGAATTCAAATAATTCATTTTGGATCCATTATAAAACGAAAATGATTTTATTATAAAATAATATTTCTGGTTTTTCTTAAGGTCCTCTCAACCCTCTTATAAAAAGGCACTCCCCCTTCTCTCTAATTAACACCTTAAACGACATTTGGCTCGGCCAAAACCTTCCCAAATGCCCCCTAAACTTACCTACCATCATCCTATAGGCCTTAATTTATCATAAATCAAATCTACGGAGCCCTTTTGATCAAATCAAAAGGAAGAACCCGAAGAAGAGGTAAATATCTCACCACCTCTTTCAAGTTCCTTTCTTCTTCCACTTCCTTTTTCTTTATTATTTTCATTATAAAATAATAACTCTATAATATTCTATATACTCTGATGATATTATAAATATGGTAAAACCAAATTCATTTTTCTATCCATCCTTTAAATAACATTTCACCATACGTGCGCACGTACGGCTTACCGTCTCCACGTCGTGGTGTAATTGTTATTCAATACATTATTTTTTTGGATGTGTATAATAATGATTTGTAATTTATTTAAATAATAAATATAACATTATAATTATTATGTATATATGATATAACATCAAATTATATATTATTTTAAGATCAAAAAAATTATATTGTCCCTCGTGCGTACGTACGGATTACCGTATCCACGAACACAATGAGATTCATTACCCATCGTATCTCTTCAAGACTAATTTTCATTAGATGATTAATAATAATGGTTAAAGAATTTATATAATTCTAGATATGAATAAGATACATCCCATCCATAACAAATATGACTCACATAACAAATAATATAAAGGAAAACAAAACTGTTAACACCTGAAACAACGATAATACTAAGATATTATTAGCAGAACAATGTCAAAAGATCATATATGATATCATATTAATGTATATGATTATTTTATAATTTAATAACAACTATTTCACCATTATATAATTGGTTAACCTATCCTTGTCCAAGTAAAATTATAAGGTAAGCGTTAATTTCACAATTTTTTTTTTATTCAAGGTTGTTTTTAGGTAAGTATCTACTGGGACCTCTTTATCATCCACATTCATGTTTCATAAAAATGTATTCCAAAACATTTTTACTATTTACTTGACAATGGGTTAATGTCATTTATACCCTTGTTTTAATTTTTATAAAATGTTTTTATGGGAATCATTTCGTCGTTTTCCAAACAAGGTACCTTATGACCTTTTCGACAAAATTAAGGTATGAATGTTTTTCTTAACTCATACAATGGGTGCGGCTATATTAGGCCATTATAAAAACGTCGAAGCGTCCCTTACAAGATTCTAAGAATATTTTCAGATATAAATGTTTTATTTTATAATTATGTGACTTCTAAATAATTTTAAAATAGGAAGAGATATTTCTCTAAAAAGGTTTTGATTTCATCTATGTCAACATACTTTTATGGATTTTATGTTTGTGTGAAGTTGATTTATTATGATACAAAACATCAATATTGTATTGAATGGTTTGTGATATGTTTGACTTTGGATGTGTTATTTCATACCATTCAGGGTTTATGGATAATTTATTGACATTTTGTATGCCAATTTCAAGACGAATGTTTATTTTATGCTTAAACCTTTTTATATGAGGAATGCATTAGACTTAGTAAGTGATGGGTATATCCCGCTATAGATCTCGATGCATCGGTAGGTCTCATAAGACAAAATAGTGTCTTGGAACACAGGCTTGACAATAACTTATTTATAGTTTTGGAAAAAGGCCTTGA
Source organism: Viscum album (assembly GCA_963277665.1). Taxonomy (NCBI): domain Eukaryota; kingdom Viridiplantae; phylum Streptophyta; class Magnoliopsida; order Santalales; family Viscaceae; genus Viscum; species Viscum album. The sequence goes on along the minus strand of OY728132.1, from coordinate 54,196,353 downwards.
CTATGTGGTTATGAAAATCTTTCATTATGTATTCCATCATTATGAAAGTGGATTTGGATATTTCATGTGATTATTCGACTAGTATAATATCAATGGGAATAAATAAATGGAATTATTTGATTTTATCTTTTTCATATTATGCTGATGTTAAAGAATAAAATTATTTTGTTTTAGTCTTATACATTGCCTTAAATTCTTATGATTATTTATGAAAGTTTCTGCCTTATTTTTATCCTTACTGAGCATCTGATCTCACTCCTTTCTATGTTTTATTTTTCCCAAGATGAGAAGAATTTTATTTTGAATAACCTGTTGGGATAGTCTATGGGATCTTAGTGTTGTCTGTGGAAACAATATTGTTGTTGTTTTCCATTTTATTATGTAATATAAACCTTTTGAGTGTATCTAGTAATTCCAAAGATACTAAACTAATCGGTCTTTTGAGACTTGATCTTTTGTGATCATGTCAATGATACGTAATAATGCACCAACTCTGGGTAACTGGGGTTAGGGTCTTACACCCTTAAGCATTAGTGCACATGTCACTTTTCTGGACAATGTGTGTCTTGTTTTTTGAGAAAAATAACAAAAATTGTTAGTCAAATATGAAAAATGTAATTATCAAATACAAAGCTACAACTCCAAATCATTATTGACAATATTCTTTATAAAATATAAATATTTTTTTGGAATTCTTCAATATTATTAAAAAGAATAATTGATTGAAACTTTATGAAACCATTTTTCACTTATTCAAATTAACTTTTAACATGTCTTTGACCTTGAATATCAGATTAATAAAACATTACATTTAAACAAGAATAATTTCCGATGAATGAGATCTGATTATATGAAGCTAATCAATAAACATATTACAAGAATACAAACACAACACATTTACCCATTGACAACAAATATAACACCTTGTTCCAATACCTTCACCACTAAATCAAATCATCCCAAAGATCCATCAAGTAAAAAAGTAATAATTTTTAAATAGGAATAAATAATTGGAGTTGAAACACATAAATAGTTACAATTAATAATGGACCAGTTTTTATGTATAAAGGATCATAGAATACCTAACATATAAAATAAACCACAAAAATATGAGAATAAATCATTGAGTAAATCTCATGTTGGATCAAAATATAAATATATTGAGGTGATGAGAGTAGAATTTACATGAATAATGGGATATATCAATGAAATCCTTGAGTATTGGGATAAGATGACTAATATTACCATATAAAATCTTATTTCATGGAATGATTTAGTATAATCACTTTATGTAAAATCATTTGATGTTAATAATGCCTTGATAATCACTCACCAAAGTTTACAAAATTTTCAAATTGAAATCAGTAAAATCTCCCAAGAACTAAAAAATGTTTTGAATGTTACCTAGAATCATTGATATTATCCCATGGGTTTTAGAAGTCTTATTTTATATAAAAAATAATGCAATAAAAATAGTGTAATCAATTAAATAATTAAGACGAAAATAATGAAAAAAATTAACTTTTCCAAAATCACTTTTTGTTTTTAATTTTTCAAGATGAATGTGGTGTAGGAGAAGAAGAATAAAGAGGGAAAACACAAGAGAATTGTTAAGGTGGTAGAGAAATATTCTAATAATGAGAATACATTAAATAATTATCATACCTCAAATGTCATGAAACTTCAACATGAAGACATATACCGATCAATATATTATTCGAGAAGATCCCAATTTATAGGAGGATTTTGGGGTTTCTGAGTCTAAACACATAATGTATATATCTATTAGTAAAAATTAAATCTCCAAAAATCTAAGAGTGGATATAAATCGAGGGTGATTAACCCATATTTTTTAAAGGATAGTAGAGAAAATATTTCAAATATAATGTATAATTGAATAATATCAATATTTTTATTGAGGAAAATTTTGGTATGTGTTACAAATAAAGATACACTGGTAATATGTTCAATACAATTCTACCATCATAGCTAAAGAAAATGTTGAATTAAATGCTTATAAATATGGGTAATATGTATGCAAAATAAATGTTTACTGTTATTTCATTTAAATCTAGAAAATGATAAAGGAGTTAGATACTTAACATTAGTTTCTTCCAAACATGAACAATAATATTATTATTTTATATGATATAAAAAGGTATGATTCATGATAAATTAATTTCAGTAGAAATATATTGCTTAATATCAGAGTATTTAGATTAATAAAACTTCTTAATATGATATTTAATGTTGTTATCTCCTTCAATGGGCTAGTGCAATATCTCTAATAATTTAATAATCTTTTTGATAGTGTGAATTAGGTGATATCTCATAATTTTGGATATTTCAAATGATGTTAAATGATATTATAATATTAATGAAGGGAAGGTGAACAATCAATAGTCTATGGAGAATTTCTAATGACAAGGACACATCTTGTATGATTATGAATATGGAGAGTAAATTATAGCATATAAGACTTTCTGATTTGTGGGAAAAGAACATGGATAATCATATTAAATATTATTCTATGATGAATCTAAAAAATTCACATCATTAATGTAAAAAAATGTGTCACGTGTCACAAAGGAGAGATAGTGGATAATATCCATAAGCCAATGGAGATCAAAATTAAGAAACCACTTGAGTTGGTACAGTTGAATGTGTTCAGTCTAATGATATTGAATTTGATAAATAGATATTTCTGTATTATGACTTCGGTTAATGATATCACTGATATGATATATGTTAAAAATTTGGGTAATTTTTAATTTTCTGATAATTTTGATAATTTTTAGAGAATTACCTAAACTCAACTAAGATACAATATCATATGATTTTGATCTGTGAATAGATTCAAATTTAAAAATAATTATTCTGGGTCCTATCATTTGAATCATGAAGTATGAATTGAGTATATCTCTACATACACACATAATAATAAAAAAGATAATCTAAAAGGAATAACTATAGTTTGGGTGATAAGGGAAGAATTATGAAATTAGAGCATAAGAAATTTAAATAATTTTAGATATAAGCCACAACCATGAGAATATACATTCCTAATTTATTCCTAACTTTAAAAAATTCATTCAACGTGGAAAATAATTTTTTTGATGGAATCTGTTCTTTAAATGTTTTAATGTTTTCAATAACCCTTGTTGTATCACAATTAAAGGAAATCATTTGGTAAAATCACTTATTTATCCGATGAAGGTATAGTTCTTAGATATCTAACTGGGGGTAGATTTTACTATTTTATACCTATTAATGATGAAATTAATAAAGAAGCTGGAGAAAATGTTAAAAAAATGGGAGTTCTATAGTGTGAGAAGAAATTTTTAAAGAATATGCTAATGATTTTTAATTATCCAGTAGTGGGGATGATACTATGAAAGGGGAAAATATATTTTATAGACATTTGAAGAAGGTATAATATATAAAAATATTTGAATAGAAAATTAATAGTATTCTTAAATGGAGGGGCCAGTGGGATTCCAATCATACCATCCTTATTTTTTTATGTCAAAAAATTATTTGGTTTCATGTAAAAATAATAATAATTAGAGGGATTCCTAATTTTTATTGTTGAAGAATCATGGAAACATGAGGATTTAATAATAATAATGGAAAGGGGTATAACAAAATTGAGAATAATGAAACTTTGGATTTGGTTTCACGTACAAATAATGATAATTTGATCTAGAATTTTTTTAGTAACTAAATAAATGATAAAGGTGAATCCTCAGGGAATAAATGATGTATTTATTGTAAGGGATAAGATAAAAATAAGGGTCTTGATTTTGAAGAGAATTTTTTAATGTTTCATAGATTTATTAGATTTGAATCTTTCTTAAGATAATTTATTAAAGAAAACACAATTTCTTTCAAATAGATATAAGTGCATCTTTTTTGATGAAAAACATGAGGAAGTAGTCTATATAAAACATGTAGAATTGTTTTTCCATGACATTTACGGTTCTCTAGTTTTCATTCTAAATAATTAATTATATGGGAAAAATCAATTTCCTTGAACATAGAATTCAAAGTCATCTAGTAGCTTAAGGATCCTTATATTTAAAGATGAAAAGGTATATTAAAATCTATGAGTGAATTTATATGAAAAAAATTATCTTTTAGGGATTATTTATATCTATGGAATAATGATTTTTTAGAAATTAATAATAAAAACATTATAAGTTTAATTTCCAAATTGGGGAACACATCGACATATCAATTATTTTGGATATGAAATTTTTATCGGGTTTGTATGATTGAATTTACAAAGGTTCTATATATCTCCCTCAAGAAATGTATGATAAGGATATACTTAAAAATATTTAACAAGGAAGTATCAAGAGTCTTATATACACCTATTGTAAATGGAATTATTATTTCCACATATGAAGAATGATTGAGTTTTTAACAAATGATATTCTATATTATTATTAGTAATATACTTTATTTGATTGTGTCGGGAACTAACATTGTATCCATAGTAAAACTGTATGCATTATTCAACAAGAAATATTTCTTATTCTTGTATTATAATAGTTAAATAGATCTTATTTTATAGCAAAGTAAATGTTTATTTCAGTATGAGGTGTGAGAAGAACACATAAATCAATATTTATAGTTATTATGATTTTGGTTTTTCTTGATATATGAATGATCGAATGTCTACTTCTCGAGGAAAATTGTTTATTGGAGTAAGAAAAGTTTAATTTTCTCTAATAATAAAAATAATGTGACATTGTGTATAATTCAATGTGAATATATTTAAAAAAATAAATCCATTATATAAATAAGGATGGTGATATTGTATTTAAAATACAAGAAGTTGGTTGCCTCATACCCATTGATGATTGGCTGTGAAAGCCAAAGTGAAATTAACTTTCAATAAAACTAATAAAACAATCAATGAATATATATAATGATACCAGGTACCACATCATTATGTATAGGATGTAGATTTGTTGGATTTCATTGGATTATGTTTCAACTAAGGAGTAAGTTGTTGATATCTTTATGAAGACCCTTTTGAATAATTCTGTTATATACAAAATAGTATTTTTAGAAGTGAATTATATCCCAAAATTCCAATAAGTATTCTTGGTTGTTTTTCACCTTTATTCCCTATCATTGTTTTGAAAATGTTGGTGAGTGAAATAGGTTATATTCTTGAAAAGATAAAGAGATACCGTAATTTAGTTTTTTATATGACAGTCGAGGTGGATACATGAGGTGGTGGTAGTTGAAGAATCATTGATACCACTTCATTTTATTCATTTATATAATTATTTGAAATCCAAATTTTTATATAAAAGACCACATATTATAATTTATATTTTCTAATGATTGGGGAAGTTTAGGACTCCTTGATTTCAGAGAAATCCTTCATGAAGTCAATTATTAAAGGGATGATTTGAGTTGACCTTAATTGAGAATTGTTCAAAAAATAATTTCTCTTACATCAAGTGTTGAAGTACTTTCACTAAAAACATTCTATCATAATGTGTGGTGTGTATATAACCATCCTATTATAAGCATGATACAACGAGACCCTTTTGGAAAATCATACATTAGTTTTGAGATTTTTATATTCATTATTTACTGAAAAGATTCTAATTCATGAGTTAGAGGCTCTTTGGAGTTGACGGAATATGATATGGACAATGTTATGATGAGTTGAAGTAATCATGGTGTGAAGAATGTATATCAATCTACAACCAAAATATTGTAATAGTAAAACATAATGTGATATAAAATTAAACTTTATTTCAATAGGATTATGTGTAAATAAATTAGGATCATGTAAGATAAATTCTTATGTGTTTGTTACATTGTTATTTTATGAAGAGAAATTCCGTGTGAAAATTTTCTAAAGTATGATTAAAATAATTAAAAAATAGTATCTCATTAAGTTGAATTAAAAAATAGGTAAAATCAAGGTGAAATATGTGGTGTGGTGAGGAATATGGAAAAAATAACCCTATATTTCCCATTCCATGAGAGTTATAGGTCATACTCAAATAAGGTGATTCAGTGATCATGTTATAAAAACTGTGGTAACACCATGATATGTCTTCTATAGATAAAATTATTTATATTTAGATATGGGAGTCATTATATGAGTATTTTTTTCATGCTGTGATGGATTTCACAGATCATTTAGCTTCACCTTATATATATATTTGATGTATCCATCATGCAGTTAAGAAGAAGGCTGGGATACATTTCTTATCTACTCTATAGAAAGGATGTAGTAACATACAAATAAAGGATTGATAAATTGTGAATAAAATCGTTGTATTGTTAATTGCAATAGAGTTTCTAGGATGATTTTCATGAAATTTATGGAGCAGAACATGGGTATACGCACAATCATAATTCTAAAAAAACTAAAGGAAAAGGGAATTAGGGGTTTATTTAATTTTATTTTCATGTTTATATTTCATTTATATGGGATTTAAAGACCATAAACCATCTCCATTACATGTATGTATTTCTAATAATTTAGTAATTTGGGTATAGGGATTTAAGATGATGTAGAAAAGAAATTATCCACTTTATAACAAGACTTGATAAACCTAGTATTCACCTCTATAATGTGTGTTCACTATTTGACTATCCCTCTTATCATTATATAATTATCTTTTAGATCCATATTAACTAACCAAAAATGGATAATATTGAATTATATTCAGTTTTTTCATCCATTACCCCCCAGTGTTGGATCACTTTCATTTCCATATATTAGGAAATGACTGAGAATGTTGAAGCCATTCAGATAAATATTAATACAATTAAAATTCAATAAGGGAAATATGAAGATAATTGTCAATGAAAATAGTTTTTATTTCTTGGAAACTTTATTCCTAAATATATTACCATGAAATTATGTTATGTTATTTCGGAATATGGAAAACATATCCAAAGTTATATCATTTCCTTAAATATTTTTGATCCCCTATTCCCTATTGATTATCACATACAGTTTCTATAAAATCCTTATTAAGTGAAAAACATGCTCCATGTATCACTTATGATGAATCATATACTAGAACTATCATATATAAAAAACCATAGGTGGTACAATATGAAAATAGTCTATCAAATGTGGAACATCCAATATATATCTTGGATCATTGAGATAATGTACTATAATATAAGACCACTCACCTTGTCAAAGTCTAATGGAGAAATGATGTATTTGAGGAATCAAGGTTGGAACCTAAAGATGTAATGTTACAAATTTCAATCATCTGATTTAACTTGAGTAAGAAAATATTTTGGGTGTAAATTTTTTAATTAGGAGAGCATAATAACCCAACTTTGTATTTTTAAATTCTATTCAAATAAATATTTATGTTCGATAAATTATCGTATATGAAACTGAAAACTAAAATGAATAATTTTTTATTCAATTAAGGTATAATATTATAATGTGATAAACATTACATGATATAAATATGAATTGTAATTATGAAATTTTCAAATTTAATAAAACTACAAGTAGATGAAAAAAACAATAAGATTGAAATATTCAATATCATGATTTCCCAAAAAGATCATATCAATGGTCATTAATATATAAAGAATGAAAATCATTATAAATTTGATAATTCTTTTTAGAAATAAATGATTCTATAATATGAATGATGTAAGGGGGTAATTAGGTATATATTTGGGTATGTAAAAGGGTGATATGATTGTTATATGTTCATTGGTTATATAGAAATTGAATATATATGTATATATACATGGCTCTAAAAAGAATATTAATATTTTTCAACGCTCATAGATGGATAATAGTAATATATTTATGTAATGTGATTAATTTTTAATTAAAATATAATAAATAATTCTCAAATGAACTAAAAAGTTTAACAATAAAATGGTAAAAATATTTTACAAAATATGTTATTTAATGTACATTGATTAGTGAATAAATATAAATAATTATATTTTTAAAAATCAATGTATAATTTTAATACCAGTGGACTAATAAATATAAATAAATTCTCATTAGATAAATAATTTATTTTAATGAAATATATTTTAAATTAATTAATTTTCAAAGTAGATAGTTTTCGAAGAATAGTTTTCCTAGATGTTGTGTAATTTATATTTTAAAATTTAAATTTAGTCAATCAAAAAGAATGGTTCTAATAAATTTTTTATATATATATAGACATATATATATATTTATTAACATGCATCAAATTATTGTTTATTGGAAATAAATAATACTAAATTCAATATGTTTTTAAAACACCTTTTAAATAGTTTTTCTTATATATTATATACTTTCAATTAAAATTTACATTTATTATAGTTATTAATTTAATTTGAATAAAAGGAGTATCAATATTTAATTAGAACATAAAAATTGGGTATGATTTTTCCCTTCATAGATTTGGTAAAAAATAATTTCAGTGATAAATAACTAAATCAGTATAATGAGAAAAATGAATAAATTGACCTGCTAAATTTTTTTAATATTTAAGTTCATATTTAAACCTTAAATAAGTATTTATTATGTTGGTAAGTCAACATTAAAATTATATCCAACATTTATTTAACCAACTCTCCCAACTCCCATGTGATTTCATGTTTTCCCTTTATTTATCATGTGTTTCCCAAGAAATTGTCCTTAATTTCCTTTATAAAAAGACCCCTTCTCTACCCAATATAAATAAAATTTTTCATCTATTTCAACATGATTCCCCTAAGACATTATATATTTTATAGTGAAATCACACGTTGGGTTGATTTTTGTTCTAAAAGGGATTCCAAATTCATTTATTATGAAGGAAATAATTATGAGAAGGAACAATTCCATCAACGTATGTAATGGGGTGTTTAGCATCTCATTAATCAATCTTACCATAACTGGTCTTCTTTAATTTAATCCTCCGTCATAATAATTTTTTTATAAATGAAAATTTTATTCTCTAAAAACAAATACTACAAATATAAAAATGTGTAGTCATACTAGTTATGTATTGTAGTATATTATTGATTGGGTCGAATCAACCACCTACATAAAGGATGTTATACTATCAACCTCATCTGCATGATTTATGATTATAACAAAATAATTTTAATATTTGGTATTAATAAATAATTTATGTTGTTATTTTAGTTCATTAATGGTTTCAATAAAAGGAGTGTTTATTTTAATGTATTTTTTTATTGGTGAAGTCTCTTAAAATATTCAATTTAGGATATCTATTCTTACAAATTATACAAATACCATCAAAAAATGAAAAATGGTAATTCATGAATCGCTATAATATTGTTCTACTACCTTATTTAAAATTTTAATTATTAACTTACTATCATATAATGGGGAGTAAATATGTCATATTGGGGCAAGCGTAGAATAAATAGAACAATTTCCACATAATGATTAATTTTACTTATTGAATTGTTAATAAATAATAAATATATAATTATAAATTATTGGAAATGAGTAAATTTAATATAAATAGGTTTCTTGTATATATGATTAATAATACTAAATTTATTATAGTTGGAGTAATCACATGTCTTCCCGGGTAGTAATCCATGGATAGTGTTTTCATAAGTCAATTTTATTTTCATAGATTCATTTAGGTTTTTCATTTACTCTGTAGTTCTATGATTAATCTAATATTCTATTTTAAAATCTAAAATTTTATTTTATCTTTAATTGAAGGGATATTACATTTCATTATCAAATCTTCTTATTAATTGATTCTTCCTTCAGAAAACATGTTTTTGTAATGCAAAACATACACACTCTTTATTATGTATTTATCTTCCATATCAAAACTATTTCACACAAAAAAAATTAATTTGAATATTTTGAAAGAATGATTTATATTTTTTTAGTATAATAATAATTTTTAATATTTAATTATTTTAAATGTTACATTTTATATCTCTTTGGTCGATTTGGGTTACTTTAAATGGTTAAAAATCCTTATACATTATTTTTTTTTACTTCAATAAAATTTTAGGCATTTCACTTCACATTTAAAAACATTTCCTCCTTTTATATTGAATATTCCTCTTATGGGTAACTATTTTTAAAATATTTTTTAAAATTTCATCTTTTCATCTTTTGGAAATTATTTAAAAGTGACATAAAAATTTATTTTTTCCAAAATATTACAAAACATTTAAGTAAACTCTATTTATGATTTTTTTCTTTTTTTCTACCTATTCGGGAAAAACTTATTATCTATTAAATTATTTTTTGCATATCACCCTTAAAAATCCATAATATAATTTTTATTTTGGTTAATTGAATTATGTGTATCATCAGAACTTGTTTTAAATTTATTCTTATTCCATAAAAATTAAAAATGAAATATTATTACAAATTTTTCATCCTTGGGTTAATAAATATTTGATGTTTAATTGGTTTCATGTGGAACACATATGTATAATTTATCCTAATATTAGGAGTAGTACTAAAATATATGTCCCTATAATGAATTGGGTGATGTATTACATCTCATAGATAATTGTGTTAAGAATAGTCTTGCTGAAGTTATCTATGTACACATTTTATGAATGGATGATTTTTAGTTACATATTTTCACATTTTATATATGTAAATGATACAATTATCTATTTCCATAATATTATGTGTAGAGATGAAGTATATTTTTTAATTTTATGAAATTATAATTGGACATGATGCGGTTAGATATGTTAAAATTGTTTTCATATTCTATTCTTATGCTTGTTCCATGTTATTAATTTATGTCACCATTTAACAATATTATTTCCTTATTTTATTTTATTATTAATAAACTGTATATTTTATGTTTTGGAGAAGAAAATAGTTTAGTTTAATAACTATATTATATGATCAAAAATTATTCTATCATGACTTATAAAGACTCTTTATCATTTCATGATCTTATTCAAAAATATATGTAGTTCACCCAAGTTCAAGTTTTCTTAAAAATTTTAATCTAATAATATATCTTCCCTAGCTAATTTATAATATTTTTACATTATTATCATTTTATATCCCTAATTTTATATGTTTACCAATTTCCCCTAGAACTTATATACATGTATATTACTTTGTAGAAATTATGTGTGGAAAATTTTGTGGGAGATTTTGAAGTATTATTGTCTAATATGTCTCATATATAATATATAAAGAAACTATACCATTGGATTATTCTTGTGTGTTTTATTCATATGATTTAATTTTTAATTATGTATATTATGTAATATCTATGTATGTCATTATTAGGTTATCTCAATGTCATAACAAGAGGAAATAGTGGTGGATGACACTTCGATCCTCTACAGCCACCACCAATAAGTGGTTTATTCTATGAAATGTAAGGTAGTGGATTTGGTAGTGGATAGATGCATGTTGTTGAAGAATTTGACCATAAAATACTAAATATGGTTTGATAGAGTGTGCGTCTTTCCTACAATATCAATTGTACATTTAAACACTATAATGAGGACTAAATTTATTATTGTATGTTTAGTCTAAGAGTTAAGAATAATGGTGTAGCCTCAAGAATAGCCTCTATATATAGATACTCCTATAGTAAGAAATCACATTCTCACCCCCATCTATAACTAGGTGATTTTGGAGGATAAAAAAGAGAGGTTCTCTTCAAATCTCATAATAGTAGAGATAAACCATATGACATCATCCCTATTATAGAAATTTATTTATAGTCCATGTTTGGGTGAATTACTATCATCTATAAGTGATATATTATTGAACCATTTTGTTGAGACCCATACACTCTAGTTAGTGGAACATTCAATTGGATAGTACAAGGCTAACCCTTATGAAACTTTAGTCATCCAATACAATTCCCCAGTTTAGAATGTTCTACAATGGAATCTTTATGAGATCATCATGAAACAATTGTGGAGGCTTTCATAGAACTTTCTAGTTTATATTTTAGTGTTTCATTACCTAAGGAAATTTATTTTATCAATTAATTGTATCCCAATAAGACACCTATATCTATTATATATTATCACATATCCCATGACTAACTCATTAAGTAAATAGTATAGTGGGAGGATATTTTAGAGAAAGGATTATATAACCTATTCTCCCTTAGGTAACTCCTATTATATTATTCAATGGGGAGGATGAGATGTTAAGGAAATTTTTGTCCATAAATTTAGAAACTATATGAAAATAAAGAATGAGTATACAGTTTCAAGGATTGATGACCTATTTAGCTAGATAAAGAGAAAGAATTGATTCTAATATAATGATGTCAACTTTGGATATAAAATTTATTCAGTTTTTGAGGAGTACATAATAAAGAATGTATTCGAGTGTAACTAAGAACACTAAAAATACATAGTAATATGGTCATAGTATGTAATAAAATCAAAGTGTACAATAATTTTAGAATGTTAACTCAATATTATTTTAAATATGATATAATCCACCATTCAATTAGTATTTATAGAGTAAGGAAATGTCACATATTATTAATTTATTATAGTATCTCAACATGTCATTATAGAGAGAGGGTATTACTTGGAATTCTGGGTCTTGAATTACATGAAGATCAAATATTCTTATCCAAAATTAACAAGGGTTTCTTTGAATTTGGGGAGCAGGTCATACGCTGTTAGATTTAGATAGTGGTGTCTTCTTGTGGCTTGTTTTGTGTAACATGACAGATATTTCAATCTAGGACCATTCTATTCATGCTTGGGCCCTCTTTATTACAATTATAGCCATGAATTTGGATGTCCCCATCATATGAAATCATGATTTATATAGTGGTATATGTTTCACTATATGTTTTAGATTTTGTCACATTAGTTAAAGATAGTTTTATCCTATGATTGGAAGCCAATATGGATGGTTTATCTAAAAAATTCTAAAACATCCTATTAGATTGTGGTTGAATGGGACACCAAAAATATAGTGTACAGTTTCATGGTTAATAGAGGTTGTAGTTAGAGGGTTAGTCTGATGGGAATATATCCCCCTATAATGCTCCTAGAATCAATAAATTATTGTATCTATGTAATCCAAGTGTTTTTAATACGTTTATGTTGGTATTCATGATTTTTGGGGAGATGACTCTAATTAGAATATAAAATCAAGGAGTATACTACCTTAAATACCTTATAGTGTCAGTGTATAATTTTTCTTATAATCTCTAAATTTTGGTGTTGGATATGAAAATATTTTCATTTTTTATAAAACTTCTAGCACACTCATTAATGGTGAGTAGCATTGTGATCTTACTATCAATTTCATTTAATTTTGACTTATTTAATTAATATGAAAAACAAATGATGAAAATGTTATTCGGTGAGAAAATAGGAAAAAATCATGAAATGTGAGATTATGAATTTTTGAAATAATTTCCAAGGATCGTCCGTGTGCCAATCATTCTAGAGAAGAGTTTTATTTCTAGAAAATAATGTCTGAATTAATGTGATTAAATTATTATGTTTTATCATGTTTTTAATTTTTTTTATTTTTTATAGAATGTATAACCCTAGAGTTAGAATAAATTCCTTTGATGGTATGTAAACAATCTTCATGGAATTAATTTCTAATATTCCTTAATTAATAACTATAAATACTTATTTTCATGAATGAAAAGATGATATGGTTGGTAGAAAATAGTAATATTGATTTTTTGTTATGTTCATTAAAAACAGGTTTCATGTTGTCAGATTAATATTATATAATCATGGGCCTTTAGAATATATTTAATATATTTAATATATTATTTTTTAACTAGGTTGTGAATGAATGTTTCAAATTATAAATATCTCTTAAATTTTACACTATATAGTCTTTCTAAAACCATGGTGGTTTTTGGGATGACCAATTTTACCTAGGATAGGAGTAATTTTTTCATTAGTCTTGGTCCATGCATCAAGATCATGTTGGCCCATCAATTTCGAACCCTAGTTGATCTAATTAAAATGATATAAATATCCTCATTAATCCTCATGATAAATGATTAACTACATTCACCATAATCCCTACTAGGTTAAATATTGGATAATTTTACTCTTTAGGGAGCCACCATATTAGTGAAGTAGAGGTGGATTCATGAGAAATGATAATGAATTGATGAAACATTAAAAATGAAATATTATTGTATGTAATTTTATACTTATTTATTCTCCATTAAAAGAACTATAATTTCATATACATGTATTTTATTTGTTCCAATAATTTTTAATAATTATATTGATAATTTTATTATTCTTGGAAATATCTCATTATACTGATAACCACAAAGAAATTAATATTATTATTTAAAATTAACTCATTATTTAGGTATTATTAATCAAAAATATAATCCTTGAAGTATGGTTACTTCTTGAAAAAACAATGACCATATTCTCCCACATCTCCCACACCCTAGTTGTGAGTCTTATTAGGGGTTCATTCACAATTGACAAGCCTTTCAGTTTCTTGTGTTTTCACCACATTGTGAAATCTTATTTATCCCCTATTCTAAATATCTTGAAAAAATCATTCAAGGTCCTTCTAAAAGTTAATTTTTTCTACAAAGGAATATTTTAATAGAACTATGGTATGGTTGTGAGGCATGTTTCATGTTTGATTTTGGCTGACAGTGGTGTGAATTATCATCAAGTGAAGATTCAACATTTTTTTTTTGGAATTATGAAAATGTGGGAGTTTAGATGGTAGAATCAGTCTATATTATCATCAATATGTGGGATGGTGTAATAATGATAATGGGTGAATGGTTATTCCCATTGATGGTCTTATATAGGATAAAAAAAATTGTTCTTTAAAGGCGATGGATATAATGATGGTGATAATGGTGGAATTTGTTGGTGGATAGGGATCTGGAATTTAGAAATATGATCACATGACATGTGGTTATAAAATAAAGCATAAGGTATCATATCATAAGTGATTATTGTATCTAATTTGGAGTAAAATATCACAAGACATATTATTTTATATAACATGTTGTTTTTTTCTAAATAGGGATTACTCAATGACTGTTGATTTACATTATAATTTTCACATTTTTCATATATATAAGGTAACTAGACAGAACATGGTATGATAGGAACACATCATAGAATTGGAAGAGATTACATAGCTGGACCATCTCTTATATTCCATAAATTAGGTCATATAATGGAAATTTCATGTAGGTCGATAAGAGGTAGATCTGGACATAGTAGTATATGTTGAATAATCCTAAAACCTCAAAAAACATGTCTAAAAGGAGGAAAAATAAAATACAATGACATAAATAAACTAAGAAATATACTTACATATCCATTTTAACATGTATAACAAACTCACCAAGTTTGACTGAAGTACATTTTGGGAACTTTTCTCATTTTATTTTATTTACATACTTTCTTTATAGGAAATAAAAATTTAGAGGTAAAAAGTGTTTGGACATGTGATTTTACATCTAAATTTAAGTGGTATGAATATTTAATTTTTACAGGTTATTTATATAATGTTCCATACATATTTATATTCATAACTATATTGAGAAGATGATGGGTTCTCAAAGATATATTTGGAGCTGAAATGGAGTTATAAGAACCCCTTATAAACATATTTATACCACTGTTTTGTTCCATCATATAATAAATACATTCACTACCCCCATATGTAATGGGAGTGTGGGTCTATAATTTTCAGTATTTGATGAAAGGGTAAATATCACCTAGATTTAGAAAAGGTGAGGCTCCTCTATATATTTGATGAAGTAGGTTATCCCCAATATGATATGTGGTGATGAACCTATGTACATTGATTAGGTAGCACCTTAAACTAATGATCATTTCCCATGACACATGAAAATTACTCTATATAGGTTTATAATAGATTAGATTGAGATACATAACCTGGTGATGGGTGGGTCCCCACTATAACATTAGATAGATTGATGTGGAGGTTATAATATTTTTCTAGTTTATGTGTTTTTGTTAATATGAAGTATAGAATTTTTCAGATACCTAAAATATATGATTATTAGATGTTTTTTTTATTTTTTACATCATTCAAATATTGGTTTTATTTTCTCAATATATAGGTTGTTTTCTTTATTTATAGTTCTTCTTAATATTCTCATGTCTGATCTGAATTACTACTTCCTCCATTTCTTTTTTTGGGAATCCTAGTAGATATTTTTATATTCATCCCTATATTGTCCTTCATGACTAAACATGTTATGTCTATATAGATGGATCATAGCATGGAGGTGACCTTGAGGGATGTGAAGCTCGGGGTGTAAATCTTGTGGAACATGGTCGTTTTTATGGGTGATGGTTATTGTTGATTTTTTTAGAAGATGTTGTTTCATTGAGTAAGTGTTTTCTATTATCATTGGTATATCATACATTAGGATATTAGACTCATGTATTTGTTTTTAACATCGGGGTCTACTTATATTAAATTTTTATGGATTGTTAGTGTCTCAAGCACGAATATTAATATATAGTTTAGTTATTTATGATATCATTGGTTTTGGGATACACTACATTTTTTTAAGATATGTGGTTAATGTTATTTATCTAGGCTAATCCCACCCATATTATTGATGTGATTTATTTATTTTATTCATGAGACCCCATCCAATTTTAGTTTAGCATGTGGTGGTAATTACACAACCTAACTACAAACCCATATGGGGTCTTCGTGGTTATTATTGTTTAAAGAATATTTTTATATGAAATATTCTCAGAATAATAATAATTAAAGATTAGAAAAATATAAATATGAAAAATCTTGAAGGATTGAAGAAATAAAAGATTATAATGAGGTTATAATCTAAGATTTTGAGAATTCAGGGCACAAAAACACAATTTTAGAAGAATAAACTGAAAAGATAATAGTTCAAGAAGGTTAAATAAATATAAATAAAAGAAAAATATTATGCGATATAGGGATATTTACTAAATTCCAAGATTCATCATCTAAAAATAGTTTTTTAGTTGATTATAGATGAAATATTTCTAGATTAATTACTATACCAAATCTGAAAAATTAAAAACGCATCATGTATAAGGCTAAAAAATCATTATCTACTAATTTTTTAGATTTTCCTTATTCGTCAAATGATAAGGGGGAAATTCTAAAATAATTTATGAACTAAATGAGTTTTTTACATAGTGAAATACAATAAAAATTTATGAATGAAATATAATCACGTTAAAAAGGATCGTTAAAATTAAGATGTGGAAATTTCCAAACTAACCTCTAAATTAAATGGAAACCCATTTCTTATTTCTATGAATATTAAAAATGGAATGATTTTATCAAAATTAGATCCAAAATTAAAATCCAAAAAAAATATTATCCAAAAATAAAATAGAAAAATGATATTTATAAAAAATACTAAACCTATATAAACCCCTAAATAATATTTTTAGAGTTGGAAATTCATCAACAAGGAAAGAATTTTTTTAATTATTTCATTCTTTAAAGTGATCCATTTTATATATTATTTCAATATAAAGGATACTAAAAATGAAACTGTTCCCTGAGAAAACCAAATATTTCAAAACATATAAAACATATATATTTAGGGATTTTATTGTAGAACAACATTGATGGGTTGAGAATATGTTGGTTACTAAAGTTCAATTCCCTAAAATATTTGTATACCATAATATTTAGTTATGTTTTTCAAAAAACATTCAGGGTACTATTGATAATAATTTATTATATATGGGCAGTGATTTAATTATATATATGATAATAAACAAGTCCAACTTTTAGAACATATAAAAAGTATTAGATATATATATAATTATTTTGTACAATTCCCAAATTCATATCATGTGTATATTTCATGTATTCATTTATTATAAGACATTCATTTAAAATGTTTTTCATGTTTTAGGAAATAAGAACAACGTTACTAATATCGTTGAAATGTGTTATAAATGCTACATTATGAACATCAATAATGATAAATGTTTCCAAACTATATCAAAAGAAGTTCACCATGTTTCTACTATTAGTAATAATAATATTTATAATATAAAATTAATATACTTGACATAGAAAACAGTCTTTGTGTTATTGTAATTGAGGATGATTATTTGGATTAAAAAAATACATTATAACATCCAAATTCAAATTAAATATTTCAATAAATAAGTCATCAAGGTCTTTATATTTCAAAATATCATTCTTATTTTGTCTACTATCATTACCAATTGAAATTAAATATAAAATGTTATATTTAAATTTATTGGTAATGTATCTATTTCTAGATTACTACATTTTTTGCGTATGGATATTTTATAGTCCAATAAATTGATAATATCAAATAAAAAGTCCACAAGTATATCTTATTTCAGGATTACATTAGATATAATTGTGTTTTCATTATATAAAATAATTTATTGGAAAATATTTTAACTAAAAAAATTATTGTCTATTTTTAAATGGTAAATAAACTAGGGAAATCATAATCCAGAGTTAACATGGATGAGAATTTGATAAATTACAATTATAAAACGTTTATTGTGAGATAATCATTAAAAAAATTATAGGAAAACCCTAAATAAAAAAAGATTTGTTTTTCAGAAAAATGGAACTCCTAAAGGAATAACTTGATTTATGTTATATGAATATCAAATTCTAATATAAATTTGGCTTAAAGATATCAACAAAAACTTTTATGATATAAACTAATTTTTTTCATTATAAAATTTAATGTACAAATTCATACCAAATTTTTAATGGAGGGATAAAAAAATTATTACTTTAGAGATTTCGGATATAATTTATTCTTTCTAAATACAAATGATAATCTAAATAAATTGGATCTGAAATTAAATTAATGAAATTTTATAGTTTTCTTTAAAACACGTAAGGATTATTTGGTTTTCAATAAATTATCAGTCATGGTAAAAAATTGATTCACATTAAATTTAATAAAAGTAAACAATTTGAAAACATATCTTTTAAATGTAAATATTATGAATGTGATTTGGATTGTTTTTTAGGAACCATTATATTTTTATCCAAATATTGAACCATATAAATCAAAAGATACTCATCTACAATTAAACATTTATAATGTTTCTAACCCAATAGATATTGAATAACCAATCGAAATTACTATAAAATTTATTTTATCAAAGGATAATCATATTACAAATATAATTAGTGATTTTTAGGAATTTATCAAAACTAAAATATCACTATTAAATGAGTATAAACATTATATGTTCTTACCTCATTTCAACATAAAATATAATATAATTCATTAAGTGATGAATGTTGAATAATTATAATATAGGATGATCTGAATCTATTTTGGTGGAATTATGTTTCGTCATTAGTAAGACATCCAAATATTATTCTGGTTATAGGACCTAAGTTGGTTTTCAAAAATAACTATATTGAAAAAATGAAAAGTTACTGAAAATATATCTACTTATTTGTCTAATGGTTATAATATCGAAAACATAATATACTATGTTAAAAAATTTACTCTAGTAGAAATACTTCATTCTATATAAATTTAATTATTCTTTTCTTCTCATTTAAATTTTATTTTATTTCAAATTGATATTTTAGTGCCCGAGAGATATGGACCAATTATATATGGAGGGGTGAACCATAGATCTTCTTTTTACCTATTTGTCACCTTCAAAATAGAAATATTGAACTAGCAAAATTTATCGAACCACCAAATTATTTCTAACATCCACACAAAGTGTTTAGTAGATAACAATATAATATTAGTACATAGTATTTATAATTTTCATCCTGAAATCCTCCTTGTTTTCATGTTGGTTATACCACTTAAAATAGATTCTCCACAATATTCAACAATTGTTTACATTAATTGAATATATAGTCCTATAAACAAGGATTCTACTACGTTTTGGTAAATAATTTTCTCACAAAATAGTATCCCCTATGTTTCTTGAACATTTTGAATCCACTAGAAGAGACTTCACTTCTTCAAATGTAATCCTATTGAGAAATATTTTCAAATCATAATGATAATACTCCTCTAAAATTTTATGGATCATCAAATTGTTCCCGTACAAACTTCAAGAACATCAGTTAGAAAAAATAGTGATTTATATTAATATTTGTCTATCACACTTAGATATGGAATGATCAGGGTAATTATTATGAATACTAAAAAATATTATTTTTCTATAGTGAGTGACCTCCAAACGTTAGAGAAATATATCTCATAGATAAATGGAAGTTTTTGGGCACTAAAAATATTTGTCAAGGATTATAAATCCTCCAAAATCAATCTCAACATGTCCCTCAATAGCTATATCACATATTTATAGTCATAAAAAATATATTCAATTATGAAAATTCCATTAATATTGATGTTAGTTAGTCTTGGTATTAAAAATGGAGGATATTTCTTCATTATTAATTATTTTTTAAAATATATTTAATATTGTTCAACCTTATAATTTCGATATCCTCTTAAAGACTTTTTTCATTTAAATAAAATATTTAAATATCATATCCTCATTTAAATTCATCAAGACTTGGGATTCAATTATCTCAATGTATATTAATATATGAAATACAAGCATCATGTTTAAAATATGTTTTACTCTATAAACTAGAGTATTAAATTTATATGTTGTCATTCTTTGGAAATGCCTCATCATTTTGAATTCATATTTTCATTTATCATTTTATTTACATGTACACATATGAAACTGTGTGCTTATGTATATCATTCAGACTCACATATTCAAGGAATATTGTTTAATTCCAAAACATTCTAACGAATTCATGATATAAATATTGTGTTATGAGTTCATTTCCTGAATCATGGAAGTCACATTGATATTCATTGATCCCATATTATTGATGATATCAAAACATCATGAATTAAGATTTACCTAAAATGTTATATTCTTCATCTATGATATAGAACACAATATCTTATTGCATACATCATGTTTCTATGACATTGTTTTTTAGTTCATTACTAAGTTATTATAAACTCCTTGCTGAACACAACTAACAATAAATATATATTTCTTATGGTTGGATGATAATTTTACCATAAGGAAATTCCACTCTCATGATAGTTTCATGTGGAAACTCAAATTGCATTATGAAGTTGTTTTACCAATGGTAGGTTCATATCGCTTATTCTACAACCAATGTTCTCTCCTGGTAGGTCTTCATTTGTTCATGAGTTTGTTGTGTAGCTCATTTTTGGTCCTCACAGTATGTAAACCTTTATTATTTTTTCAATCATTCTTTATACTCATGTTCAATTCATATTTCAGTGGAATATAATTTTTCATGTCCTATATTCTAAATTTTGTCATGTGGTACCTTCATCCTTAGCTCAACGCAGATTTTCAAGATTGACACATGAATATAGTGTCTTAAATTATCTTGTGGTAAGTCTGAAATACTCCTGATTGGTTGGTAACTTTTTTCGTATATTAGTAAATTATGTCGTAGCTAGGAGTCACGTGGTCATCTAGAGGTTTTTCATATTGTAGTTTGACTATTTTGAAGCTTCTTTATGGTTATATAGTTTTTATATATATAATATCATGGTCCTTAGGAAGAACATAAAACACATGGCATGGGATCCTTCATTCTATATATTTTAAACATTAATGAATAGTGATCACTTCTTAGATCATACATTGATGATATTTTGGTGGGATGTAGAACTATTGATAAAATTTTACCCAACATCATCTACTCATCCAAGTCACTGAGGTTACGTCCAATGAAAACTACACACATTAGGCTCAAATGTTTTACCTCCATGCATTGATCTACAAGCACTCTAGTGTAAACCCTATGTGTACTCCTGTGATCTATTCATTCCCATGAACTATATTACCTATGAAAAGGATCCCTACACTCTTCTGATAGGGCCTTGGATTAACCATTATTAAGTGCTTCCAATAAAATTTCCATAGTTTCATGGGTGTCTTGTCTTTGAGGCTTTGTTTGGAAGAATTTTTTACTTAACTCCATAAAAATAATTAACCAAAATAATCAATCACCTCATCTCACAAATACTTCTCATAAAATATTACTCCTGAAAAAATCATATATTTTTTTCATGGACTTCTAAATACATCTCGATCATTAATATTTATTCAATAACTATGTTATAGGCAATGTAATTTCTTCTTCAAACATTAGGACTACATGTTTTGGACTATAAGAATAGTTCACCAACAATCATGAGATATTTTCAAGATGTTGTAATCCATAAAACTAATCTAATAATAAACATCTTCTTAACACATATCGACATCCATCCTTGTTGATAATGAGTATTGTTGGGATTAACAATATCCTCCTATTTGTTTGTTTTTAATAACTCCAAATCCGTATGTTACTTAAATATGTGACACCCTTTTTCTCCCCCGTATTGAAAATCAAATATAAAGGAACCATATTGGTGGATACACCTCCTATTTTATTGTCTAAACTCTCATAATAACACTTTTCCTCAACATACTTTTTTTAAAATGAGTTGGATGATATCACATGATATCATAGAAAATAAACTCTTTCTATATAACAATAACTGTACATGAGATAACCTAATTTAAAAATAATATTGTATAACCGAATATTTTAATGTGGTCCATAAATATACTATATATTACATCTTGCTCAAATTTTTCTCATTTCGTACATCAAAGTATTCTTAACATTTATTTAACATGGAATGTATTTTACCATTGACATATCTGAATAAAATATTAGATATTTTATTTTAAAAACATAAAACACCCCCCATGTCTCATATTTTTTATCAAAACAAAATTCCCTTTATAAAATATTTTAAATAATAAAACGTAAGGGTTAAATGAGTGATTAAAAAATCTCATTTCTTAGATTTCATAGAGCTAACAAAAAATTATAGATTTCACAGATTACTACTTTTATATACCATTGTTCCATTAGTTTTCTCCTCCTCAATGGATATAATAATTTTCTCATCATGGAAGTTGAGAAACTCTATGAGATATCAATTATATTATTTCCCTTACGGTGGAAGCCTCAAACATCTCCTTTAATTTACAACAAGTTGACATAAGTAAAAAAGAGAAATATGGAATAATAAGGAACCTATTTCATTCTATAAATGTAACATTCAGGATGAGATTTTACTCTCAACATGGTCTTCTTCCTCTTACCAAGCTCATAATTTTAATTTTTTAAACTAATTATTCATGGGATATATATTTCTACACATCATAAAATAAATAAAACTCATTTTCATGTACCTAATTCATCATCATCAAAAAAATTCTTGGAATGGCAATATAATAGTGAAGTAATTTTGAATTATTTCTATATTTCTCACATCTCTCAAATTTATTTGGAACTTATATGTTTCCACTTAGGGATTCCTCCGTCATTACCATGGCCTTACCTCCATGGTCATTTTAATTCCCCTTTTCCTCATCAAGTTTATCATCATTATCCAACTCTTTATCCAATTTCCATTGGTCTAGAAAGAAATCTAGGAAAACATTCTTGACATTGTTATCCTCCTAGAAATTTTACCATGAATTCTTTATAGTCTCTACATGAGATGAATTGCAACCTCTTTCATTATGAACTTCATTCCTCTTCCAATCATGGGAATATTCTTCTAGTATACTAGTCATACAAAATCAATCCTTGTGATATTCTTGACCACATCATCTAAACATTTATTCCAAAAATATGAAATCTATTATGTTTAGATATTTTTAGTGTTGATGTAGTAAAATTTACTCTCCTCTAGTATTTTATCCTCGGATTCCCATTGAAACTCTCCCTTGGTTCTTTCCAATTTCCAAAAAAAAGAAATTCTGAAACTATATCAACCATTTCATTTAATCCATTAACATTAAATCACTTTTATAGAGTACTTAAAACATTACACAAATAGACTCCTGTAGACCATATTATTCAAGTGCCATTGGTAACATAGAAACATATAAAATAGTAAATACGTGAGCTACATTACCTCCCACTAGGTTCTTCTAGACTAGAAACCTTCTTCTACACATCAAACAAAAATATTATATTCATAACCTGAGGAACGAAACATAAAAAAGTGATGATCTTAGATGCTCGGTCAGATTAATCAAGGGAGACATGTAAACATTAACATGGGAATAAGGGTATAATAAAATGATCATGACATTAGATGATCATACCTTTAATATCATAATATCATAAACATGGATCATGGAAAAAGGATTTATAGTTCATAAGTCTTGAATCATAAAGGAAAAAATTCCATAATCCCTGAAATCATAAAATAGATATAATATATGGAATTGTGGAAGACAGATAAGCATTTAAAATTATTTTCATAGCATTAAATGAATTGTTCCCAAGGATATATTAGTAGTATGGTTTCACTCCCCATACTATCTTGGTAGACATGGTTCACTCTTATGGCTATATTAGTAGTATCCGTTCACTCAAAATACTCCCTTAGAAGTCATGGTTCTCTTCTATTTGTATCTTAGTAGTATAAGTTCACTCACCATACCATCACGGTAGTCATGGTCATATCCCATGATCATTTTAGTAGTACGAGTTCACTCCCCATACCATCTTTGTACTCATGGATCAGTCTCATGGTAATATTATTTGGATGATTTCACTCTTTATACCAACATGGTGGTCATGGTTCACTCTCATGGTCATATAAGTAATATGAGTTCAAACCCCATTCCATCTTGGTAGTCATGGTTATCTTCCATGGAAATTTAGTAGTCAAGGTTCACCCTAAAATCTATATTACTCGACCACATGAGATTTAAATCATTACCTAATGCATTTGAGGGGATATTTGTCCCACCCGTCTCATAATGAAATAATAAAAACATGTTCCATAAGATTATAAAATACCCCACAAAATGAAAGGGGTATTGAAAACATGTAATCATATCCATACCTTTGTAAATGAGAGTGGTTTCATAATCATTTCATCAGTTAATAACCCATGAAAATATGTGGATTTCATAAACACATAACCCATGAAAGAGAAAATGGATTTCATAAATATATAAATTGTGAAAGAGAAATGTGATTCATGATTGTTATGTCCTTAAAAAATAACCCATTCAGATAAATTATTGAATGGAACCTTGGGTTATATCCCCAATAAGGAATGAGTAACACCAACATATGTCATCTTATATGGGAAATAATTTTATAATATCTTTTAATAATATTTAATGAGGAAATAATCATTATTCATGAAGAATAATTTTAAAACATAAAAAATTTTGAAAACCATTTTCATGAAAATAAAATTGAAATAGTTTGAAAGAAATATTTGAGAACATTTTGAAAATGTTTTTATTTGAAACCCTATAAATAAATATTGAAATAATTTTTAAAAAAAATTTCATTTAATAAAATTTGAAAACATATAAAGAAATATTGAAATTTTTTTGAAACCCACTTTTCCTAAATAATATAATAAAGAAGCATGAAAAAAAGTTTAAAACCTTTTTAGTTGGAAATAATTTGAAAAATTATAATATAATCTTTTAAAATCATCAAATTCTATTTCTTTGAAAAAAACTTCTGAAACATATAAAGGAAGTTTTGAAAATCATTATGATATGCTTTTTACATATAAAACAATTTTGAAATAACTTTTCATTTAAAACCACATTATAGAAATTCCAAAATATTAGTTAAATATTATCATTGAAAAAGATACAATTTTAAATCATGTAATGGAAGCTTCTAGAGAATATCGGTCATGACTGTGGGTAAATTCATATTTGACCAACATTTCTTTTGCACCGTAGAAAATTTACAACTGTTCCTCAACCAGAAAATGGCCAGAGGATTCCTTTTAAACACGTTTTTTTAAAAGGAATATAATGGGTAAAAATTTATTCTAAATATCATATGATAATAGTAAAATATTTTAGTAAGACCTTTTAAAAAACATGGTTTTTAAGGATTGTGGATTTCTGACTGAAGATGGAGATATAGTCAAACATTCATAAAAACACATTATTGATCATTTTATGTACCAATGATTTTAATATTGGTACAATTATGAGGATATTAAATGAATAACTCGTGGGTAAGAAAACTAATTATATTTCTTATGATATGGATCATATGATTTCATAAATGGAAGCATAATCATAAACAATCTTAATTAATGATGATATTATTTCAATAAACTCGTACCACTTGGAAAAATTGAATCATACTCCACATGTAAGAAAATAAAATAAATGGTTCCTAAAATATCATGAAAATGAAGGATATTCATTATATAAATTGTAAATATTAATAATATACTCATTTTAAAACAACATATTTTAATAACAAAACATGTGTCTAAAAGATAACAAATTGAGACAAAATTACTTTACCAATTTGGTAACTTTTAAACCATAAACCCCAAGAAAGAAAGATCACAAAATTGATATTTAAATACAAAAAAAATTTAGTATAATAATAATTTAATACATTCATGTTGAGGATATTCACCACACAAAATAAATGAGTGATGAAAAAGTCATGTATCTCACAGAAAGAAAAAGTGAGACGAGATTCTCTTACCTTGTGTCTCGACATTCAACATACACATACAAGACTCTGGTATAATAAGCACAAGTTAATTATAAATTTATCATAGAAATTTTTTTAAATATATAATACCATATAATATTTTTTTATAACCTTGTATTACCCATTTTTTTTAACAATTCTATGTTAATGTAATGTTTTGGGTAATAATTGCCTTCTTTATCCTACATGTTCTGACTTTTTATTCTTTAGCCTCTTATATATATCATTATTTACATATATAAATAATGTAAAACATTAGCTATATGTCATATATATTCAGTATATAAAAATTTATAATAATATATAAAATATAGATATATGAAATGAAATACACCATTCATGGAGACGATGGGTCGTATGTGTGCATGAACATTGTTTCCATTTTTATGGCATATTAAAAGAAAGAATGTAAATGATATAAATATATATATTTATATAATATAAATAAATTAGAATTATTAGGTAATAAATATATATATCATATCTTTTACTAAGCTCATCATTAATACATTCCATGTGAAGTGTGAATGAATCATATCACATTGAGGAGGTGGTAGTCCACACTTCCACATACAAAGTTATTCTATTTTCATAAAATGGAAAGAATGATGTTATGATTTATATAATACATATAAAAGTGTAAATAAATCAAAAATATCATATATTTTATATAAAAACCGATTTTACACCATAATTCCAAACCATAAGAGGTAGTAAAGGTAAAATGAATCATGTCATTTCGTGAGGCGGTAGTTCACCATACACAAGAACAATAAGTTCATTACCCATAAAATGGACTATGTGTAAATTCCTTTCAAAACCATAAAATAAAAACATATCAATATATTAAGGATACTAAGGTTGTCATTCTTTCATTAAATAAGTAGAATTGAGTTGGTGGACAAAGAAAATAAAGAAATGAGCTCGTTGAAGGATATTACCTCTTCTTTGTACAAATCCTTTTGGTTCACTCCAAAGGGGACCATAAATAGGTTTAATGGATTAAGAGAGGTATTTTTTTAAATTTTATTGGGAATATATTTTCCAATACTAATTGTTTTTAGAGTTTTGAAAAAAGTGGGAGAGGTGGTGGTCTTTTATAGGTAAGGGAGGAGAAAACATGGTATTGTTTAAAACATGTTTAGTGTTCCAATGTTTTCACCTAATATAAGTCATCCAAAACGAACTAAAATAAACAATTGATATTTTATAGCAGAAATATATCCATAAAATGTGTGTTGGACAGGTGGATATGTCATTTGGGCCCTTAGGATTAAGGATTATTCCCTTCTTAAGCTTAATTATACCTTATTCCTTGTAATTAACCTCAATCAATTTCAAATATATTTTTTTCAAATATTATGTTAATACTTTTAAAATATAAATATAATACTTATTACAACCATGTAATACAATTTTTGAAAATAAAATTCACGGACGCAAAAATATTTAGTTTAATTCCAATCTCACAAGCATGGAGAGAATGCGGGGTTTTAAAGTGAGAATGTTCAAAAGGTCATTAATATTTTATATATAAATTCAATAAATGATGATTAAAATGACCTAAATTAGATTAATATATTATAATTTATTTAATTTGACTTTAACACCACCTTAAAACATTTTTTTACTATATAAATAAAGTAGACAAGAAAACAGTTTTGAATTAAAATTCAGTATTTTTCACTATTCATCCAAAAAATGAAGTTTCTCTTGAAAAATCTCAAAAATTCAACCTACACAAATTTTGACATTATAATTTCCAAAAATAAGTTCATTTTATAAAATTATATTTCTAAAATTGTTTAATTTTTTTCTGTAGAAGGACAAGATAAATAGTTCATTTGAGAAAATAGTATACTATATATATAAAGACTTTACAAATAATTATATATTTCTATTATCAATATGTTATATTTATATAAAAAATGGTAAAACTATTTTAAAAGTTATTTTAAATATTCAAATTACTATGTTTAATGTCTAGGTTATAACTATATTGTTTAAAAAATTATTATATTAAAATTAATATTTTTAGAAACATAGTGTTGCGTGTAACGCATGCCAAGTAAGTGTTGTGTATAGCACACAGCAAGTTAGTTTTTCATGTAGAAAAAGCCATGTCGGTGTTTTTTATATAACACACTTATCATGGGGTATCATAAAATAAATTATTAACCTGGTGTAGTGTACAAGTAAAAAATAACTTCGTGCTTTTATATACAACAACCTATATTTAATGTTGCGTGTAGTGGAAAATATCAAAATTATATTGGATTAATTCGAAAAAAAATTATTTCAAAAAAAACCGAAGGTATTATATTCTACCCCAATAAAATGAATTCCCCCTCTAAATTCATCTATGTTATCAAGGTTTTAACACTTTAAACTTCCTTTCATAGAAACCCACATTGTAATAATAAATATTAAACTTCATTTTAATAAAGATGTTTGGATACATAACGAATACCCAAAGTAACAGGTGACTAGGATTCCACACAGGAGAACATTAGTGGGGGGTGAAAACTTAGACATGGAAAATAAATATTATTATCATGTTTTAAAGTATGGTGATAGAGAACATGTTAAGGAGAATGTTGAAAATCACAAACCCACAAATCTGTGATGATCTGAGGGTCAATTTGATTCATTGAAAAAGAAGGTATTAGGATAACCTTTTTTGTTTCCAAGATTCGTTACCTTTATTTGAATAATTTTCTAGAGAAGTTATACCTACTTTATTTTATTCCCATTATTAAGTAAAATCTAACCCTTTGGTCATGTCTTAACGAATATCAACTTCACCTATTTCTCCAAAAACAAAGGTGAATATTTTATTTCTAAAGGACTAATAGATAATGAGATCCATTACATGTCATCCAATCTCTCTATAGATACGATCAACACAAGATTGTTAGGTAAGGTTATCCAATATGTATAAATCCTCATGTGGTGTGATAGTATATTAATCTCACAAACTTCATCTGATGTTTATCGTAAACATGCCCTAATCAATTAACCTTATTAACATTATAAAAAATGAAAATACAAAACATTAGAAATAAGTTCATGAAATTATCTTAACATTTATCTACTATATATTATAAAGTATCCCGTGGTTTTCACATTCTCAACAAGTGAATACCGTAATCATATACTCTCTTCAAACATGGTAATAACCTAAATTACAATAAATTATTTATAAAAATTAATTCTTCTTTATTCTAAATATTATTTTATATATTCCTTAAAAACAAGAAGTTCTAAACTCCATCCAGAGACTACTTTTTCAACAAAATCCTTTATCAGATCTATGGTAATCAATACCATCCAATTTACTTATTCATATCCAACATATCTATATCTAAATGACATTATCATAACATAAGGGGTATATTAAGGGTTATCTTCCCTTACTCAAAATATCACCTTGTAATTAAATTGCTTTTCCAATCAGTCAGAATCATTCAACATAATCTAGAAAATCCTTAGTGAAAAACATAAACTAGATAATACTTGTATATTTAAATATTCATATAACATAATTATTGAATCCAAATTAATAGAAACATTTATTATTCAATTTTATCCATAATCCATAAGAATGATACCTCATCATATTACTTAATGCATCCTTCCTTTTATAATTCCTCTATAGTTTAATCACCAACAACAATATAGCCATTACTTATAATACCTAACTGATTCTCTACGGGGTCCTTCCCCTTATAAAATCAATTTTCATAATGACCATTCATTCCACACATAAATCATTTGACCCTTAATTATTTCTTAGGGAGGACCATATTCTAATTTATTTTATTAATTGAACCCTTTATTTTTCATTTGTAGTTACTTGCTATGTGTCCTTCTTTTCCATAGTCATATCTTCTTCTTGTTCTTCTTAAAAATTCACTTGGGTAATTCTTTCCACATTCATGACACAAAGGGAACTGAATCTTCTTTCCTACTTGTTATCTATTAATGGAAGTCCCGTCAAAATCCATAATTCTCATCCTTGGTGATTCCTATAGTTAGTTAAGGTATATGTTATTGATCATCTCCTACAAAAACATATCTCACAAGATCATTTACTCTTGTGAATATCCCATTTGACTTAACATCATCATGTTTTCTGTTACAATAAATGTTAACCCAATTCTTTATCATTCCCAATTTGACTAAAACCTGAAATCATTTAGTAAGAAACAATTATCATATTGAGGAACTGCATAATCATGAAAAACAACATACAAGATGTCTAAAGTATGACACCTTTTTTAATATAGGACACCTAAGGTTTATCCTAGGTTATTAATAGACAACTTATTTTTAAATAATCCATGAAGGATCTTGAGTAATTTGTGAATTCCCAAATAATATCCCTTGTGAGTGTCAAACTAGGTGTGCAGTAAGGCCCCTTCTTATGTACCAAGTTACCCCGAGCATAGCCCGATACACCTTTCCATAGTTGTTAATCCTAGTTATATTTGTTCTAGAGCTACATCCACTTGTAGTATCCTTAGATGGATATAATTCTAGGAAACCACTTTTTCTTTCCTTTACCAAGATTCCATGAAATTTTCCAATACATCTCATTATCTTTAGACTTATCCTTAGTAATTTCCTTATGGTTATCACTATGTTTTTTTCATCATAGCTTACAAAGGTAAACTATAACATCTCTTTGATACTAAATATAGTGACCCTCACTTTTTCATACATTAAATTTACATCACTTTTTTGGAATAATTAAAACACTACACAAACAGATGCCCAAGGTCCATATTAGTCTAATGAGATTAGAAACATGGAAATATAAACACTAAAACATAAGTGAGCTACATTATTTCCCACTGGGTTCTTCTTGAATATCATTTTTCTCAAACACATAAAAATAATAATTATCTTCATAACCTGTTGAAGGAAACATAAAAAATGGGTGACTTAGATGCTCAGTAAGTGTAAAAATGGATAAATGTAACTATTAACCTGAGCATAGGGGTATGAGAACATGATCAAGACATTAGAATATTAATCCTTATATATCATAATATCATACTCATTAATCATGGAATACATCTTTGTAGTTCATAAGACATGAATCATAATTAAATAAGAACACTAATCCATGAAATCATAACATACGAATAATTCATGGAATTGGGTTAAACACCTCAGCATATAAAATGATTTTCATAGTAGTCAAGGAATTAATATCAAGGCCATATTAATAGTATGGGTTCATTCTCCATACCATATTGGTAGTTATGGTTCTCTCCCAAGGACATCATAGTAGTATGATTTCACTCCTCATTCAATCATGGTTGTCATTTTTCAGTCTCATTTCCATATTAGTAGAATGACTTCACTCCCCATACCATCTTAGTAGTTATGGTTCACTCCCATGGACATATTATTTTTATGATTTTACTCCCCATACCATCTCGGTAGTCATGGTTTACTCCCATGGCCAACTTAGTAGTATGATTTCACTCACCATACAATATTGGTAGTCATGGTTCACTCTTATAGATATCATAGTAGTAAAGGTTCATTCCCAAGACCATCTAAGTTGATCTAGTGAGATATAAATCTTACCCTATTCATTGGAGTTATGTATAGGTCCCACCCTTATATTAATAAAATAATACATACATGTTCCATGAGATCATAAAAATTAATCATAAAATAACCCACAAATTGAAATAGGATTCATAAACATGTAATTTTATCCTGATCAATGGAAAATAGACTGGTTTCATAATCATTTTAAAAACTCATATCCTATGAAAAGAAGTGGGATTAATAAACATATAACCCATAAAAGAGATGCATATTTCAAAAAAAATAACATGTGAAAGGGAAATAGGATTCAAAAATGATTTTCCATTAAAACATAAATCATTCAGAGAAAGAATTTAATGGAACCATGGGTCATATCCACAATAATTCATGAGTAACACCATCATATTTCAGCTTATATGGGAAATAATTTTAAAATATATTTTAAAAACAATTATTTTGGAAATTATATTTTCTTCTTGAAAAATACCTTTTAAAAATAAACCCTTTTGAAAAGCAGTTTCTTGAAAATAAAACAAGAAATTTTTTAATTATTCTTTGAAAACATTCTGAATACCTTTTTCTTTGAAAACCTATAAATAAATCATGAATGATTTTTTAAAATCATATCATTGAAAATACAGTGAATACCTATAAGGAAATATAAAAAACATTTTGAAAACCCCTTTTCCTTGAAAACCTAAAAAAGAATCTTGACAATATTTTGAGAACCATTTTATTTTAAAGTACTTGTAAAAAATATAAAACATGGTCTGGAAATCATCGAAATCCTTTTATATTTGATTTTTTTAAACATATAAAGGTTATTTTTTTTAAAATTAGTAAAAAACACTTTTTTAAAATATATACAGTTTTGGATAATTTTTTTATTAAAACCCTATTTAAAACAATTAATTTAAAAAAAATAGGAAAATATTTTAAAAAAAAATAAATTGATAATATTTTAACGTGATCTTCATGGTTATTACAGTCATGATGGTAGGTAAATCTGTACATATCTAACATGCCATTTGCACCGTAAAATGTTTAGAAAAGTGTCCCAACTAGAAAATGAAAAAAAATATTTCTTTTAAAAAAAATTGTTTGAAAGTAAAAACATGGTATGAAATTTAATTTAAAAATCATAGGATAATAGTATAATATTTTTTAAAAAACTATTAAAAACATGTTTTTTACGTAACATAGATTTCCAAGTGAAGAGAGATGTAAAGTATGACATTATTAAAAACACTTTCATGATCGTGTTATGTACCAAAGAGTAGGAAAATTGTACCATTACATGGATATGACATTTTTTACAATATTTAAAGAAAACTCATGAGATATCTTGAGAGACGGGTCATAATATTTCATCAATGGAATAAAAATCATAAACAATCTAGATAAATGATGAGATTATTTCAATAAAATACTACCACTTGGTAACTTTGAATCATACTCCCCATGTAAGAAAATGAAATTACATAGAGCCTAAAATATCACTAAAAAAAATATTCAAGATATAAAATTTAAATTGGAATCATATAAACCTCATAATAGAACATAGGTTCATAACAAAACATTTGTCTCAAAGAAGGAAAATTGAGACAAAATTACTTTATCTATTTGTTACCATATGAACCATAAAACCCTTGAAAAATAAATATCATTATATAAATAAATACCCATAAATTTATGTATAATATTCATATAATACATTAATAGGTACATATACACAACACAAAACAAATTATTGTTGAATAAGGCATGTATCTCATGGAAATATAATGTGATATATAATTCCCTTACCTTGTATCTTGACTTTATCCATACACATACAATCATCCTATTTAATAATTATTTGAATATTATAAATTTATAAAAGAACCATATTAATATATATAATACCACAAAATATTTTCTTATGAACTTATATTACCCATTTATTAACAATTCCTTGTAAAAGTAATGTTTCTGGTAATAACTACTTTTTTATCATACGTGTTTTGACATGTAATTCTTGATCTTCATACATAAATTATATGTCCCTAGCCTTCATCATTAAATAATCTTGAGTATTATACAAGAATTTAATTTCTTTCACATTGAGGATCTTTTCAGGTTTAGCATTTTAGAGAATTAGGCCATAACTACTACATAACACCACAAATATTGGAATGTAGACACTTCTACTCACTATAAAATTTTTCACAAAATAAAACTCTCTAAAACATTATTTCTTTTTTTTATTGATATAAATATTCATAACATTCATCATGACTTCTTCCTTTATTTTACCCATCCTTATACCCTATGGAAAACATTTCAAAAACATTGGATGAGCACGAAAATCTTAGTAAGGGATATAAAATACGGAATAAAACCATTAGTCCAAGAATATTTTAAACTCATGAAAATATTTTAACAAAATCTTCGTTTTCACCCATAAAACATATGTTCTTTAATATAGCTTATAAGATCCCAAGATCCTTGAAAAAAAATATTACCAATCATAAATCATAAATGTATCTAGTGGCATCCATATCTTACATACATTGTAGCATTTTGAATTTATATAGGGGTAACCTTCATGGTTATGTTTAGATTACCCATCACAGTATATTCTCTAAATCTATTAAGAGAAAACTAATCAGTTAACTCCATCTTATTACCCAATGCATTGGAGATTTATCATGGGCCCACCCTCCCTTGGTTTATCATGGAACCACCTGTATACATAATCAATTCCCATGAACCATAACATATTCGTAACACATAAAAAAATCATAAATAAAGAATAAAACTTCCACATTTAAATCAAATGTCATATTTACAAGCTGCACACACATAAATGAAAACAGATTATTTTAAAATAAAATGATGAACTTGTAAATTAAACATCAATACAAAATGGTTATATGAATTCAATAAATTCAATTCTTGGAATATATGTTAAAAAACATTCCATTTTATTTAATCAATCAATCAAATTTTAAAACACAATTAAAACATTTTAAAAGAATATTTTTGAATCAAAGTGTCTGACACCACTTCAAAGTTTTTGAAAGGAATTGATATTTAATAACATTAATGTCCATAAAAATAATTCCTTAAATCCATTTTGAATTCAATGACATTAATGTTTAAGATTTACAATAATAAATCATTAATACATTTAAAATGATGTTTTAATTTAATATTCCCTTATCTTATTGAACATTTAAATTATAAGACACATGAAATTAGAAAATATTTCAAATAACAAAATTAAATTATTATAGATATAATAGGGATACAAAATGTCAAATGGGATATATATATACCTTATAAAATATTAAAGGTGCATATCATCAAGAAATTCTTCAATAAAAGGAGATTGAGACAAAATCCCTTACCTTGAGTTCAACTTGTCTTGTACATTATTTATCATTCTAAATAATAAACTTATGTTAATTAATAATTGATTAATAACCATTTTCAAGTCTGTTGTTCATTTTATATAACTTATTTCTAGGTTATAAAATTACATAATTATTTGAGTTCATATATGATGTTTTGTCGATATTCGAATCATGAGTTGAAAATAAATTTGTTATGATGTCAATAGTCCATCTATTCATTACATACATCATATATATAAAAAAATTCTAGACATAATAATAAATTTTATACATCAACTCTACTTTTAAATGAAACTATTTATTTATGTTATGAATAATGAACAACGTTATAATCCTGGAGACGATAGGTCGTACGTAAGCATGCGTAACATTTTCCATTTTTTAGTGATCATAATGGAAATAAGGAAAATATTATTTTATAGTTCCATAATTATCATAATATAATTAAAAACAAAATAATCATTAAATATACTTATATATGTCATACAAGTGATGCGGTGAATTAAAACGAATCACATTGTTTTGTGGAGGTGATACCTCAAGCGTACACATGAATGATGTTATCATTTTTAAGTGAACATAAAGTAAGAAAATAATTGAAATATTATTCTCATATAATGATAAATATGTAATTAAAATCATATAAAAACTTTAATTCTTTCATTATGACTAGTCTAGAGAGACAGTTATGGAAAACGAATTATATCGATTTGTGGAGGAGATAGTTCACACGTATTCACAAATGATTAATTCCTTTCCCATTTAATGGAAGTTGAGAATTATTAAGGTAATTATATTTAAATAATAAT